>CM039677.1:42934928-43568215 GCA_022496015.1 Hordeum marinum
AAAAAGTTGTTTGGATGTTTTTAAGCAATTATCTCAATCCATGAAAAAATGGTGTATGTTGTTCGAAAAGAAAGTAATAACCATATTAGAAAAATGTGTTCCTTTTCAACAGGTTTTCTAATGGTATATCATTTGTGCAACTCCGAGGAGGGGCTGAGAAACTACGAAAAAAAATGTCACAAAAGTTCATAGTTAAAACCATGAAAAGTTCAAGTACTACAAGGAATGCATTTCAGGTGAGTATAAAAGAATATAATTTTTTTAAAAGGTTTGTTTAAAGAAGTTCATGTGCTTTGCCCGGGGAAGTCCAAAAATTCTTGCAAGAGAGGTTCACCTTGTATTTCCATGTTCAAAAACACAAAAAAGAAATTGTTTTTTGTGTTTTAAAATAATTCTCTCAATCCACAATGATGTTCAATTATTATTTGGGAACAATTCATTTTAAAAAGAAACTGAAAAAATCAAATTATAAAAACGGAGAAAGTTCACGTACTACATGGTGTGTGTTTAATATGAGAAAAATGAATAAACAGGCAAGGTCCAATATTTTTGTTGTTGTAAGTTCAATTCCTTGATCGTAGAAAGTTAAAAATATATATTGTGAGAGAGGTTTGTACAAAAGGGTGAGAAATTATGTCAGGGTACGACACCTATGGGATCACGTGGATCCCTTTACGGTTCGGCAGGGAGAAGGTGTGCACAAAGAGCGGATCGAACGAGCAAGGCGAGGGATTTTTACCCAAGTCCCGGCCGCTGAGAAGCGTAAAACACTACTCCTGCTTTAGCGTATTATGAGTGCTTGAGTTCTGGCTCCAGGAGCACCATGTGGTGAACAATACACAACCGCTATGTGTGTGTCTGAGCTAGAAAAGTCCCTCCCCTTGTAGCTACGCCTTGGGCTTCCTTTTATATGTCCAAGGGGTTACCAACAGTGGCGCACAATACATACATGAGGTGTATAGTTGTTACAGTGTTATCATACCTAATACTGACGTCATAGGACAAGCGCATTAAATGCTCTGTTTAGCTGTCCCTCACTTTCTTGGGGACGGAAAAAGAGGCCATCCCATCAGCACCGCTTAACCTCATCATCACTAGCGCCTTGACACGTGCTCATAAGGATAAGGCATGTTTGACAGGCTGGTCGCTGCGTTGGAGCGGTGACAGGCTGGCGAAGTCTTGCCGGGTGCGAGTCCTCCCGGGGCTCCTATTAGTGCATCTAGTGCCCCTTAGTGATTTTGGTGTATTGAAGACTTATAGGTTAAGGAACTAATGTGTTTTTGAGTGTACACATGCTCTATAAGTCGATGAGGAGTTTGATATATTCGGAGATTACCGACCCCTAAAAATGTATGTCTTGAACTAAAGACTTTGGTGAAGACTTTGATATTCCCTCGAGACTTTGAAAATGAAGAAGTTGGTGTGACCTTGAAGATATGAATGAGGACTATGAAGCGTGAAGACTTTTTTTTTCATAGTTTCATTTCCTTTCTTTGAGTCATAGGAAACACTATACTGTTAAAGGGGACCGAGGTAATATTAAGGAAAATTTCCAACTGATGCTCAACTCAAAATCCTCAACCTAACCAACCCTTCAAGTGAAGCCATTGGAAATCTCTTACGGTTCAGTCAAGTTCTTCAGTAACAGAGACAAAGTTCTTCTGGTCTCTGAGGAAATTGATCTGACTGAGGAGTTAGGATTTCGCCAGTGCGAATTTCCTACAAGTGAAGAACATGATAAGCCTGAGGACTTTCATAGTTCGAAATTCCGACCGTTGCTGTGCTTAGTGCCAGCTGTCCCCAATCATAACATCCAGATAACGGTCATATCATTGGGGGCATTTATGTCTTATCATGTCAGGTTGCATCCTGGCTATAAATAGCCACCCCTCACAACCACTAGTTGTTTGGCTGCTCCGAGAGAAAATTGACACTTGTCATTTGAGAGCAACCCATCCTCCGAGGACTTTGAGAGAAAATCACTAGTGAGGAAAAACCCACAACCAAACCACCAAACCCAAAGTGATTGAGCATCACTGAAGAAATTCCTGTGTGGAACCGATGCTTGTTACCTTTGAGGACTATGTATCCTCCAGACGGTTAGGCGTCATGGTCTAGTGCATCCTCTAGTCAATTGGGGATCACGGAGTGACCTTGGTCTAGAGCATCTAGCAATCAATTGTGGATCGCCGGGTGACCAGTTTGTGAGGGTTTTGGAAGTCTACCCTGAAGACTTACCATGAGTGTTGGGCGAGGACTGTGTGACCTTAGCTCAAGGAGAATACGGTAAGGACTGTGTGTCCTGGGACTGTGTGTCCTCTGGTATAAATACCAGGCCGCTCCAAACTAGACGTACGACTGTCACAACAGTTGTAACTGGGTCATCAAACCATTGTCTTCATCGAGCTACCTGGTTCTATTTCCTCAACCCCTCTATTCCTCGTATACTTGTTGATGAAGTTGATTGTTACTGTTTGAAGAATTTGACTGAAGACTTTCACAATTTCCTCACCTCAAATTCTTCAAGTTACCTTGTTCCTCACCTGCTTATCCTGTATCACATTACTTGTAATCTGTGCATGTTTCATTTCATCATGATGACTATGTTGTTACTATGTTCCTCATGCACCTTAGTACTTATTCCGCTGCTAGTTATTCATCACATTTCAAATTACTCAAGTTGAAATTCCTCAAGTGATGAATTTGTAAAAATCGCCTATTCACCCCCCTCTAGTCGATATAACACACTTTCAATTGGTATCAGAGCAGGTACTCCCTTGCTCTATGTGATTTTGGTTTAACCACCTGGAGTTCTAGTTATGTCGACTGTAGTATGATCAAGGTCTTTGCAGGATGTCCTACCTTCGATGGGACGGACTACCCCTACTGGAAGAACAAGATGCGCATGCATATGTTGTGGAAAATGGTGTTCCCTCTGTTACTCCCACGATCAACGCTACTGATGTTAAGAGATTCAAGCAACTCGACTCTCAAGCGAAGAATATCATCTGTGTCCATCTGAGCAAAGGCTAGTATGGCAGAATGAGTGCTTTAGAGATTGCTAAGCTTATCTAGGATAGGCTGTCCAAAGTCAACGAAGGTGTTTCTACTCAACATGACTCTCGTGTTGATGTTCTTCGCAATCTCTTCAACCGCTTCAAGAGACTCAACAATGAAAATGTTCAGCAAACCTTTGACCGTCTCACTGATATCTCCAATGAGCTTCAAGCACTGGGTGCCACTGATATAACCAACCATGAAGTGGTGAAGAAACTGCTAAGATGTCTTGACTCCTCATTCGATACTCTGGCTTTGATGATTCAAGAACGTGGAGACTACAAGTCACTTGGTCCTGCTGATATACTTGAGAGACTCAATACTCCTGAATTCCAACAAGCTGAGAAGAGAGACCTCTACGGGCGAAGCTATGGAAGATCTCGTGCTTTGAAGGCAAAAGCAATTTCCTCATCCGAAGACGAAGATTCTGACAGCAGCCTTGGTGATCCTGAAGAACTAAGTTAGGAGCTAGCAATGCTCATGAGGAAATTCCAGAAGTTCTCAAGGAGAGGTGGATTTGGAAAGTCATCAAAGAGTGGTTTGAGGAAATCAGATTCCTTAGATGACTACAAGAAAAGAACTTGTCACCGTTGCAAGAAACCTGGTCACTTCATTTCTGACTGTCCTCTTTGGGAAAAAGACTCAAAGAAGAAGAAGAAATACAAGGATGATAGTTCTGATGACTCTAAGAAAAAGAAGAAATCTTCAAAGTCCCCATCTGTAAAGTCCTCATCTTCAAAGTCCTCAAAGCACAATAAGAATGGTTCCAGAAAGGCTCGAGCGTTCATTAGCAAGGAAATGGATTCTGAGGAAGAATCTGAAGAATATGAAGAAGAGGAAGAATTTGAGGTGGAATCAGAATCTAGTGTTGCAAGCCTTGCTCTCGCCACTGCCTTTGTCAGCAAGTCCATCTTCAACGATGAAGAAAATGACTACTCCAACGACTCTGGCATCGGCAATGATGATTATGCTCCCACGTATTGCTTCATGGCAAAAGGCTCAAAGGTACACAAACATCATTCCTCATCTGAATCAAGTGAAGGTGAATCTGATGAATATGTGAAACCTAGCTATGCTAAACTTATCAAACTTGTCACTAAGCAACAAAGTGCACTTGAAAAGCTTTAGAAAATGCTAGACAAAAGCGATGATCTGTTGAATGATGAAGTGGATCAGACTCAAACTCTGCCTGACGATCTCAAAAGTCTTCAGACAAAGTAGGATAACCTTCAGAGTCATCATAATGACCTCTTAGCCGATCATGAGAAGCTTTCTTATAATTTCTTCAAAGAAAGCAAGATCTTGAGAAACCAAGGGTGTCACATGAGGATCTCCAAAGGGAAAACGACTCCTTACTGGCTCAACAGATCAGTACCGCTCAGAAAGAGTTTGTTCCACCTTGTTTGAAATGCATCGAACGTGAAACTGCTAATTCTTCACCTGAATGTTCAAATGCTTCTATTGCTGCAATTTCTTCAACTAGTCCAGTGGTCTCAGATTTCTCATCTGAGAACACCACAAGTATCACTGACGAAAATGCAGGGTCGAAGGAATTGTGTGTGAAAGGCATGTACAAAAGTCTCAAAGGGCATCAAACCCTCTGCGATGTCCTTAAAAAGCAGATTCTCAATAGGAACCCTAGGAAAGAGGGTGTTTCCTTTGTGAGGAAACTCAACGCTGATGGATCTTACTGGACACCTGAGCAGTACCCCCAAACCTCATGGGTTGCTGCAAAAGGACCTCCTGTTGATCCATCCACTTTATCTGGCTTTACTTGTGAAACTTCATATTCCTCTGATGAGTCACTTGACTCCAAATACAATTTTTTCAAAAATCAGAAATGTGAAGTATTTGCTAGATTTGTTGGAACTAACTACATGAACAGTTCTCATATGAAGAAAATCTGGGTTCCCAAGAGCTACCTACAAAATCTTCAAGTGAATGTCCTCACGACACCACTCATGAAGAATAGGAACCCCAGATCAAATTCCTCATATGGACCAAAGTCTTCACTTGGACCAAATTCCTCAATTGGTCAAAAATATCATTCTCGTGCTAATGCATTTGTTTCGCAGGGAAAATCTAAGAGTTCTGAATATGTGCATTATTCTTCAAATCATTATCTTCATAAGTCCTTGAAGAATTTCTCTGCTTATTCATATGAGTACTCTAACCCTCGCCCTGTGAAACGAAGTGCACTTGCTTCAATGCCTCCCTTCTCATATGGTGCTCGCAGAATGATGAACTCTTTGCCTGCCCTCCAGATGTGGGTGGTGAAGAAATTGAACTAATTTCTTATGCAGGGTCAGGTCTCCAGATGAACTTTAACATCTGATGAATTTGCTGGAGACCTAAGGAAATGCTTGAAAGGACGCAAGCTAACCATGTATAAATGAATTCCTCATTTCTCACGTCCTCACACTACTTTCTTACTATCTTGTGTGATGAAATTCTGTCTGATGAAATTGATGTCATATTCTTCACTCTGAAGCATATGAGTTCGTAAGTCGTACTAATTCATCTGTAGGATGAACCTCCAAAAGCTACTGAGTGGGTCCGCAATAGTGGATGCACAAACCACATGAATGGTGACAAGAATGTACTGATGAATTTGCCACTTGATCCATCTCATCTGATGCATATCACCTATGCATACAAAGGAAAAATAAAGGTATTGGGTCTAGGTAAGGTTGCAATCTCAAAGGACCGAACCATGGATAAGGTGATGCTTGTCGAATCCCTTGGGTTCAACCTTATGTCTATCTCAATGCTTTGTGATCTTGATATGATTGTCGTATTTGGAAAATATCATTGTGTTTTCATCATGGAATCTGACAATTCCAAAGTCTTCGAAGGCTTTAGGAGAGGAGACTTGTACATTGTTGATTTATCTACAGGTCCTCAGCCTGCCACATGCCTACTAGCAAAGTCCTCAGAAGGCTGGTTGTGGCATCGATGACTTGGACATGCGGGTATGAGGAACTTGCACATGCTTGTGAAGAAAAAGCACGCCATTAGCATTGAAGGTGTCAAATTACTCAAGGACCACCTTTGTGGTGCATGTGAGTCTAGGAAGATGACCAGATCCAAGCATCCATTGAAGACAATCATGACCACGACTCGACCCTTTGAATTGCTTCACATGGATCTCTTTGGCTCCACTCATTACTCCACACTAACTTATTCTTAAAGTTTGTATGGCTTTGTCATTGTTGATGATTACTCTCGTTACACTTGGGTGCATATTATTCTGTACAAGTCTGAAGTCCAGGATGTCTTCAGACGATTTGCTTCAAGGGCCTCCACGAACTTCGGCGTCAAAATCAAGCATATCGGGAGTGATAATGGGACTGAGTTCAGTAACACCAATCTTGATGAATATCTTGATGAACTTGGTATTACTCATGAGTTATCTGGCCCTTATACTCCTCAACAGAACAACGTCGCGGAGCGCAAGAACAGGACTCGTGTTGAGATGGCTTGCACCATGCTTGATGAATACAAGACTCCTCGACGCTTCTGGCCTGGGGCAACTGATACTGCATGCCACATCATCAACAGGGTATATCTTCACAAATTCTTCAAGAAGACTTCGTATGAACTTATGACTGGCAAGAAACCCAACGTAAGTTATCTCAAAGTCTTCGGTGCAAAATGCTGGATTAGAGATCCTCACCACAATTCCAAATTTGCACCTAAAGCACGTGGAGGTTTTATGCTTGGTTATGGAAAGGACTCACACACCTACAAAGTCTTCAACACCTACCACCATAAGGTTGTTGAAACTGTAGATGTGTGGTTCGATGAAACTGATGGCTCACAAAGAGAGCACCTACCTTCTGTGTTAGATGAACAATCTCCCGAGGAATCCATTAAGCTGAAGGCTACTGAAGACGTCATACCCACTGAGGAAGTTATTCCATAGAATGAAGACATTCATGCTGATAGACCTGAAGAAAATGGTGCTGATGAAAATCCTCAGCCACGTCAACCTGCTCACCCAAGAGTTGCAAATGAAGTGTAGATTGACAAAATCATCAATGACATCAATGCACCAGGTCCCCTCACTCGCTCAAAAGCTTCACATTTGACTAACTTTTGTGGGCACTTTGCCTTTGTCTCTATCATAGAGCCCACCAAAGTTGATGAAGCATTCAAGGAGCCTGAGTGGATTCAAGCTATGCAAGAGGAATTGCATCAATCCAAGCTCAACAATGTATGGGAACTTGTCAAGCGGCCAGATCCTCACAAGCATAACATCATAGGTACCAAGTGGATCTACCGCAACAAGCAAGATGAAAATGGCCTTGTGGTGAGGAATAAGGCTCGTCTTGTAGCTCAAGGCTACACATAGGTTTTGAAGACCCAAAGCATCCTGACAAAGTCTTCAGACTCAACAAGGCCCTCTATGGCCTCAAGCAGGCCCCTCGGGCATGGTACGACACTCTGAAGGAATTCCTCATGAAGAAAGGCTTCAAACCCGGTTCACTTGACCCAACTCTTTTCACAAAATACTATGACAATGAACTGTTCGTATGCCAAATATAAGTAGATGATATTATCTTTGGCTGTACTAACAAACGTTATAGTGATGAATTTGCCTATATGATGAGTGAATAATATCAAATGTCTATGATGGGGGAGTTGAAATTCTTCTTAGGTCTTCAAATTCGTGGCAAAGCCAATGATATCTTCATATCTCAAGAGAAATACCTCAAGGATGTTCTGAGGAAATTTGACATGCAAGATTGCAAAGGTGTCAAAACTCCAATGCCTTCAAAAGGCCACCTCTGCACTGACGAAAATGGTAATGATTTTGGTCAAAAGGTATATCACTCCATGATTGGATCATTATTGTATCTATGTGCATCTAGGCCTGATATTATGCTAAGTGTTTGCATGTGTGCCCGATTCCAAGCTACACCGAAGGAATCACACCATAAGGCTGTGAAACATATTCTTCGATACTTAGCTCACACACCAATGCTTGGATTATGGTATCCCAAGGGCTCAAATCTTCACCTCGTCGGATACTCTGATGCTGACTATGCTGGAGATCGTGTGGATCGCAACTCAACCTCAGGCACATGTCATTTCCTAGGATGATCCTTAGTCTGTTGGTCCTCGAAGAAGCAGAACTGTGTGTCACTATCTACTTCTGAAGCTGAGTACATTGCTATTGGTTCATGTTGCGCTCAATTGCTGTGGATGAAGCAAACCCTCAAGGACTACGACATCAAGTTGAAGAATGTGCCTCTCTACTGTGACAACGGGACTGCCATCAAGATTGCTTACAACCCAGTTTAGCATTTCAAGACCAAGCACATCTAGATTCGTCATCACTTTCTTTGAGATCATGTACTCAAGGGAGACATCGCCATCGACCACATCCCTACTGAAGAACAACTAGCCGATGTCTTCACAAAGCCCTTGGATGAAAAGAGATTTTGCAAGTTGCGGTGTGAGCTAAATATCTTAGAATCTTTGAATGTTCTTTGTAAAAGGACACACATCCTAACACTTATGCAAAATTGATGACTTAGATGTCCAACACACGAAGTAACGTTTTTCTTCAATCAATGAAGAATAACCCTCTAAGTGTGAATAAATTAATGGAGAATTTGATTCTCAGAACCCTACGACAATTGTACGCGGTGTCTGAAATCATCATTCTTATACGATGGGTCACGCCACCAACCAAAGTTGAAATTCTTCAAAATGGAGTTTTTCGTCATTTTGCAAATTCTTCAAAATTTTAAATTCCTCAAGTTTGCAAATTCCTCAAGTTTGCAAATTCCTCAAGTTTTCAAATTCCTCAACTTTTAAAATTCTTCAAACTTTGAAACTCATGTTCTTCATTGACTATATACATATATATTTGAGTTTTCAATGTCCTCAATAGCATTCACTTATTGCTAATTCTTCAAGTTGATTTTCATCTAAGTGAATGTGATCGAACCCCTTTCCCCTCTATGCTAAAATCAACCCAGTCTGTTCACAAATTCTTCATACGCGTTCTACTTTAAAACTCGTTCAAAGTCTTCACTGTGTCCTTGATAGCTGAAGAATTTGCGAACGGAAACTTTAAAATTTTCACTATCAAAATTTTCGGCGTTTCCTGCTCAAACGGTTCCGATTCTCATGACTAGATAACCCACGATCCCCCATTATCGCCACTTCTCAGCACGTGGGTGAGACATGTCGCGTGGAGAGCAAGGGTCAGGGGCAATCTGGTCCAAAATCTTCGGACGGATTGGTTTCACCTCCACTATAAATGCCCCTCCTCTTTCACTGTGCTCGGTTACTCACTTCCCCTCTCTCCCAAGCTCCGACCTAGTGGCGCCGCTAAAATCACCGCCGCCGTCACTGTACTCGCCGTCGCCGTACCTCACCGTCACCGTACTCGCATCGGCCACGGAAATCTTCATGCCGCCGCCGCTGTAGCTGTCTCCCTCTGTCGAGCTAGGGCGTGGGAGATCTGGACTGATGAACTTCCTCAATCTCATCTCATAGTTCATTGTGTTCTTCATCAGGGTAAATAAAATCTATTTTTACTTCCCTTGTTTGATCTTCAAGTTTTCCTAAGTCTTCACAAAGGTGTTTATTCTTCAAAAATCTCATTCTAAAGCACCTTATATGTTCATACACTTGATGATTTTTCCTAGGTTATGATTTTCTTCAAGATTCCTCAATTATGTGAATCCTCAAAATTTGCACAACTCTGGAATCTAAGACAAAGAAAGAACACTTAGTGTAATTCCTCAAGACACCCATGGTCAAATTCCTTACACCTGATTTAATTGAAAAATTTCCGAGAACACATACGACCTATTCAAATTCCTCACACCTATACTCTGTTCACAGGTACAAACATGTCCGCTGATGAATCACTAGGTTCTCATCAACTTAACTCATTTGCAGTGTTTCTTGAGGAAAAACTGTGCACTTCTTTAGAGTCCTCAAGAGTTCAAAATCCTCAGCTGAAGAAAATGGCTGATGGGAAGAAGCCACAGAAAGGTGGAAAGAAGGCTGAACAGAATACTACCTTTGAGATTCCTAACCATCTGTATGCTGGTTACTATACACCAGATGAATCTATACATGGCAAAGAGATGAAAGAACAAAGAAAATCAGAATTCAGAGGATTGAACGGAGGTGGGTGAGGGAATGGAAGGAGGATCACTATGTTACTCCCAAGTACATGAAGAAATTCACTCTCAAACCCCCTTGCAATAGGGCTCCTCCTGCTGATGATCAAGACAGTGATCCCACAAGTGTTGCTCGCAGTGAAGACTTTCCCAGTGAGTGGGCAAAGTGTCAACTCAAACTTCAGAGAACTGTCAAAGCTGCAGTGAAGAAATTTAATGAAGACTCTACTGCTGCTACCTCTGCCGGAGCCTCTGCAAGTGCTCCGAAGAAATCAATGATGAAGAAATCTGATGTGAAGACAAATTCTTCAACCTCAAAATCATCACAACAGATTCCTCAAGCCCAAAGGCCTCATCCTTCAAAGGTCTCAGCTGCTGGTACTATTGTTGCTCAGTCTTCAACTACGGCTTCAAAGTCCTCAACTCCTGTGCATCTTGCATCTTGTCAAAGGACTAAGGGGTTCTCAATTGTTTCAAAGGCATCAGCAATTTCATCTGCCCAAGCACATTCCTCAAGCAGTCCTTCTCCGAGGAAAATGAAAGCAACTGCTGGCCGAGGAATGCACCCAAGTCCTCAAACCAAGAAGGTGGCTTTCACAATTCCATCAGATTCCTCAGATGAAGCTGATGATGAGGAACTTGCTGCAATCATCAGAAACAAGCAAGAACGAATGGCTCAAGCCAAGGGTACTCAAATCCTCTGTTCCTTGATACAAAACAAGTGCTTAACTTCATAGATATCTCGCACAAGGACCCCAAAACGCCAATTGATGACTTGAGGCTGCCTGCTGGTCCTGATCATGTCCTCACAACTTTCATCGCTGAAGAAAAATGGAAGTATGAGAAGGCCAGACAAACGAAGAAGGCTCAGTACAAGAAAGAGCATTTCTTGAAGAACAATGTTCCGAAGCTTCCTCCTGAGGAACTTGTGAAGATGCAGTCTGAGATCAAAGACCTCAGTGAGGAATTCAATGCATACTATGCTGATTGGCAAGGCGCCAAGGTTTGCTTTGTCAACATTGCTGACAAAGTCATCACTGATCACAACTCAAGGGTTGCATCTCACTCCCAGCCACAAATTCCTCAGGTTGATGAATCGGCTCAGCCACCTGAAGAAACTGCCAGCACGGCTGAAGATAGTCAGCCCGCTGAAGAACGTAACAGGACAACCTCCACTGTTGTGCCTGAAGAAACTGACAGGCCAGCTAAAGCTTTTGCTGCGCCTGATGAAATTGAAACCAATAGGACAACTGCATCAGTCGTGCCTGAAGAAACTAAGGCTGCCAAGGAATAGACACTAAAGAGAAAAGTACCAGCTTCAGACTCCTCAGGTGTGAAGAAGTTGAAGACTTTGAAAAGTTCTTCAACTGAACACATAGATGCTACTCCAATCTCCTCAACACCTGCCTATGAGATAATTCTGTTTGGCGTTGACTATGTCATCCCAGATGATGAAGATGAAGAAGATCATTCTGCTGCTTCGACAGAGCAGATTGATGAAGAAATTGAAGTCGAAGAAAATGCTTCAATTCCTCAGGTATCATCGCCCCAGCCTCAGTTCACTGCTGAAGAGGTTGGAGTTGAAGAAATTGATGAGGTCATGGACATTGACGACACCACACCTATCCTCAATGATGAATATTGGGAAGCTGCACACCCAAACTCCCCAATGACCACTCCTCTGTCACAGATTCGTCATTCCGCAGCCCAGACTGAAGAAATTCATGACGAATCTGATGACTTGGTCGCTCCAGCCACTGAAGAAATTCTAGCCGCATCAGCTGATGACTTTGCTGCTCCACCTGCCACTGAGGAAACAGCTCCACAAGTTCCTCAGTCTGAAGAAATTACTCCCATGCCGAAGGAGATCAAGGGCCGCTTCAAGCCAAACCTTCAGCCGAAGCCCAGGATGCCTTTCAAAGGCTCAACTCGCCCCGAATTCCTCAAAAGCAATTTCTTCAATGAGCACATGTTCTTCACTGGTCCTAATGCATATGACTCAGCAAGGGCCGGTCGAAGCAGATTCTGGACTGCCACTCAGATGAATTACTATGCATCAATTCTGTTCGACAAGAAGAAAGTCTTCGAGCACCATCAAATTCCTCATGCTGATATGGATACAATTCCATCATTCACTCCTGTGCTCCATGTTCTTCACGATGCAGGAATTCTTCCCTTTTGCATGGACATCTGCGATTGGAATGAAGAACTCATTCTTCAATTCTATGCAACTCTGCACATCAGAGGCGAAGCTTCTGACATCAACTCTTGGGTCTTGGACTGGATGACCGGATCAACACATTTCACTGCTCAAGCATTTGAATTACTTTAGTCTGTCCCAGTGCCAATTCCTTCAAATGAAGCTCGTCATCTGTTTGATGAACCTGCTCGTCCAAATCAACTGATGCAAGTGCTGATGAAGCCATTGGCTCCTGAAAAGCCTCAACGGGAAACCTTCCTTGTGAAGGATTTGCTATATGTGCCCAGAATGGTCTATCGCATTCTTACGAATACTCTATGTCCTCATAAGGGCCAGAACTATGAAGAAGAGGAAGTGGAGGGAGTCATGAAGAATATGCCGTTCAACATCATTCATGGGATTCCCATCAACTTCCACGATTTCTTCATGAGGACATTGGCTAATGCTGCTCTAACCCCATTTGAGCAGAAGCCTTATGCACCTTGGATCATGAAGTTCATCAAAGCAAAGTCTTCAGTTCCCTTCAAGGTGAATTTCCAGAATCATTTTGGCTTCCTGCCTCCGATCGAAGTCCTCAAGAGCACAATTGCCTCAATGGAAGGAAAATGCAAGGCTGTCATTGATGAAGGTACTCGTCCATTGGATGGACAGTTTCGCAAAGCTGCATCCTTCTCCACCAATGATGACACTGCAACCCAGGACTCAGAAGCAAAGGCCTCTGCTCAAAAACCTCAAGAGTCTGCCCCTCGTGTGATGACTGACTGCGAGCTTCTAATAAGTCTTCATCAGAAGGTTGATTGTAATCATGAGTGGGTGAAGCGTTAGCTTGGTTCCATTGTGAATAACATGACAGTGACGCAAAAATCTATGAAGAAGAACCACTATTATGTGCATGAAATCCTCAACTGCACTTGGGCCATTCTGTCTCACCACAAGACTCCTAAAGAATTGAAGGAGCTGGATCTTGAGGAAAATCTTGACTGAGCCCGTCTACCAAATAAGAAGTTCAAGAAGGTTCAAGTTCCTCTGATGGTCACAAGTTCATATTCTTCATCCCGTGAGAGAGATGAATATGAAGACATTGACGACACTACGGTAGGCCCTGCATCGACAAATGACCCCGACAACGCTAGCGCTCCTTCCTCACCAACACGATGAAATTCTTCAAGGGGCATTAGTCCTTACTTTTTCGTCCCTTTTGGTCTTCGATGACAAAGGGGGAGAAAATTTGAGTTAGTCTTCAAGCGGGTCTCTATATATGGGCTGTGTTTATGTTTAAGTTACAACTCTTGCTCTTTTGAAGCTTTTGTTAATTGAGTTGTAAACTTAAGTCCGATGGTGGTATCACTCTTTTGAACTGCTTTCCACATGCTTATTTCCTCAAGTACCTTAATGCATGCATGCTGAACTTCGTCAGACACCATTTTCATCATGCATTTAAAATTCTTCATATCATATGTTCAAATGCATGTATGAATTACAAGATATAGGGGGAGTTGTCCATGTTTTAACCTACCATGTGCATTTGCATTCCAAAGCAAATTCCTCAAATATGCACATCTTCAGGGGGAGTTCTTCTATATCTTGCAATCAAATTCCTCAAACTCAGTATTTACACTTCATAGTATTATCCCCGTTGAAAACTTAACCTATTTGTCATCAATCACCAAAAGGGGAGATTGTTAGTGCATCTAGTGCCCCTTAGTGATTTTGGTGTATTGAAGACTTATAGGTTAAGGAACTAATGTGTTTGTGAGTGTACACAGGCTCTATAAGTCGATGATAAGTTTGATATATTCGGAGATTACCGACCCCTAAAAATGTATGTCTTAGACTAAAGACTTTGGTGAAGACTTTGCTGAAGACTTTGATATTCCCTGAAGACCTTGAAAATGAAGAAGTTGGTGTGACCTTGAAGATATGAACGAGGACTATGAAGCATGAAGACTTTTGTTTTTGTAGTTTCATTTCCTTTCTTTGAGTCATAGGAAACAAAATACTGTTAAAGGGGGCCGAGGTAATACTAAGGAAAATTTCTAACTCATGCTCAACTCAAAATCCTCAACCTAACCAATCCTTCGAATGAAGCCTTTGGAAATCTCTTACGGTTCAGTCAA
This sequence comes from Hordeum marinum, assembly GCA_022496015.1. Classification (NCBI taxonomy): domain Eukaryota; kingdom Viridiplantae; phylum Streptophyta; class Magnoliopsida; order Poales; family Poaceae; genus Hordeum; species Hordeum marinum. The sequence goes on from CM039677.1 coordinate 42,949,451, forward strand.
GTTCTTCAGTGACAGAGACGAAGTTCTTCTGGTCTCTGAGGAAATTGATCTGACTGAGGAGTTAGGATTTCGCCAGTGTGAATTGCCTACAAGTGAGGAACATGATAAGCCTGAGGATTTTCATAGTTCGAAATTCTGACCATTGCTATGCTTAGCGCCAGCTGTCCCTAATCATAACATCCAAATAACGGTCATATCATTGGGGGAATTTATTTCTTATCATGTCAGGTTGCATCCTGGATATAAATAGCCACCCCCACAACCACTAGTTGGTTGGCTTCTCCGAGAGAAAATTGATACTTGTCATTTGAGAGCAACCCATCCTCCAAGGACTTTGAGAGAAAATCATGAGTGAGGAAAAACCCACAACCAAACCACCAAACCCAAAGTGATTGAGCATCACTGAAGAAATTCTTGTGTGGAACCGATGCTTGTCACCTTTGAGGTCTGTGTATCCCCCAGACGGTTAGGCGTCATGGTCTAGTGCATCCTGCAATCAATTGGGGATCATGGAGTGACCTTGGTCTAGAGCATCCAACAGTCAATTGTGGATCTCCGGGTGACCAGTTTGTGAGGGTTTTGGAAGTCTACCCTAAAGACTTACCACGAGTGTTGGCCGAGGACTGTGTGACCTTAGTGTTGGAAATATGCCCTAGAGGCAATAATAAAATGGTTATTATTGTATTTCCTTGTTCATGATAATTGTCTATTGTTCATGCTATAATTGTGTTAACTGAAAACCGTAATGCAAGTGTGAATACATAGACCACAACATGTCCCTAGTGAGCCTCTAGTTGGCTAGCTCGTTGACCAATAGATGGTCACGGTTCCATGACCATGGACATTGGATGTCATTGATAACGGGATCACATCATTAGGAGAATGATGTGATGGACAAGACCCAATCCTAAGCATAGCACAAGATCGTGTAGTTCGTCTGCTAAAGCTTTTCTAATGTCAAGTATCATTTCCTTAGACCATGAGATTGTGCAACTCCAAGATACCGTAGGAATGCTTTTGGTGTGCCAAACGTCACAACGTAACTGGGTGGCTATAAAGGTGCACTACGGGGATATCCGAAAGTGTCTGTTGGGTTGGCATGAATCAAGGCTGGGATTTGTCACTCCGTGTGACGGAGAGGTATCTCTGGGCCCACTTGGTAAGACATCATCATAATGAGCTCAAAGTGACTAAAGAGTTAGCCACGAGATGATGTGTTACGGAATGAGTAAATAGACTTGCCGGTAATGGGATTGAACAAGGTATAGGGATACCGACGGTCGAATCTCGGGCAAGTATAATACCGGTAGACAAAGGGAATTGTATACGGGATTGATTCAATCCCTGACATCATGGTTTATCTGATGAGATCATCGTGGAGCATGTGGGAGCCAACATGGGTATCCAGATCCCGCTGTTGGTTATTGACCGGAGAGGTGTCTTGGTCATATCTACGTGTCTCCCGAACCCGTAGGGTCTACACACTTAAGGTTCGATGACGCTAGGGTTATAGGGAAATAGTGTACGTGGTTACCGAATGTTGTTTGGAGTCCCGAATGAGATCCCGAACATCACGAGGAGCTCCGGAATGGTCCGGAGGTAAAGATTCATATATAGTAAGTGAGGTTTCGGTCACCGGAAGTGTTTTTGGCGTCACCGGTAGTGTACCGGGACCACCGGAAGGGTTCCGGGGTCCACCAGGAGGGGCCATGGGCCCTGGAAGGTTTCATGGGCCAAGAGTGGGAGGGAACCAGCTCCTAGGTGGGCTGGTGCGCCTCCCACCCCAGCCCAAGGCGCAACAAGGGGTGGAGGGGGCAAACCCTAGGCGTGGATGAGCCCAAGGCCCACCCTAGGGCGCTGTCCCTCCCCACCTTGACCGCCGACCTTCCCATCTAGGGATGCCGCACCCTCTAGGGTGGGAACCCTAGATGGGGTGCCTCCTCCTCCTCCCACTATATATATGTGGGGTTTTGGAGGGCTGCAACACACGGGTTCCTCTCTCTCGGCGCAACCCTACCCCTCCTCGTCCTCGTCCTCAGTAGCGCTTGGCGAAGCCCTACTGGAGTACCACGCAGCTCCACCGTCACAACGCCGTCGTGCTGCTGGAGCTCTCCCTCAACCTCTCCTTCCTCCTTGCTGGATCAAGGCGTAGGAGATGTCACCGGGCTGCATGTGTGTTGAACGCGGAGGCGCCGTTCTTCGACGCTAAGATCGGAGTCCATCGCGATCTGAATCGCTACGAGTACGACTCCACCAACGGCGTTCTTGTAACGCTTTCGCTTAGCGATCTTCAAAGGTATGAAAATGCAATCTCTTCCCACTCGTTTCTGGTTTCTCCATAGATAGATCTTGGTGAACACGTAGGAAAATTTTGATTTACTACTACGTCTCCCAACAGTGGCATCATGAGCTAGGTCTATGCATAGAATCTATGCACGAGTAGAACGGAAAGTAGTTGTGGGCATCGATCTTGTTAATTTGCTTACCACTACTAGTCTTATCTTGATTCGGTAGTATTGTGGGATGAAGCGTCCCGGACCAACTTTACACGTACGCATATGTTTACATCTTATTTGCTTAGAACGAAGGTACTAAATAAGATGATCTCTCAATAAAATTTCAAGTAAGGTGTTCACCCTAACTGTGCACCGTTGCTAAGGATCGTTGTTCCGAAGCACCACATGATGATCGGGTGTGATAGGTTCTAACATTCGCATACAACGGGTGTAAGCCAGATTTACACATGTGATACACTTAGGTTGACTTGACGAGCCTAGCATGTACAGACATGGCCTCAAAACACGGAAGACCGAAAGGTCGAACATGAGTCGTATAGAAGATACGATCAACATGGAGATGTTCGCCATGGATGACTAGTCCGTCTCATGTGATGATCGGACACAGGCTAGTTGACATGGATCATGTGTCACTTGGATGACTAGAGAGATGTCTATCTAGGTGGGAGTTCATTAAATAATTTGATTATGTGAACTTAATTGTCATGAACTTAGTCTTAAATTGTCTTTACAATCTATATTGTAGATCCAATGGCCAACGCTAATGTCACCCTCAACTTCAACGTGTTCCTAGAGAAAACCAAGCTGAAAGATGATGGAAGCAACTATGCGGACTGGGTCCGTAGCTTGAGGATCATCCTCATAGCTTCCAAGAGATTGTATGTCCTTGATGCACTGCTAGGTGACCCACCCATTTTCCCGGCGGACCAAGACGTTACGAACGCTTGGCAGTCACACTACAATGATTACTCCCTTGTTGGGTGCAACATGCTTTATAGTTTAGAACTGGGGCTGCAAAAGCGTTTTGAGCAACACAGAGCATATGGGATGTTCCAAGAGCTGAAACTGGTTTTCCAAGCTCATGCCTGGGTCGAGAGATATGACATCTCTGACAAGTTCTTCAGCTGTAAGATGGAGGAGAATAGTTCTGTCAGTGAGCACATACTCAAAATGTCTGGGTTGCACAACCGCTTGACACAGCTGGGAGTTAATCTCCCGGATGACTTGGTCATTGACAGAACCTCCAGTCGCTTCCACCTAGCTACAAGAGCTTTGTGATGAACTACAACATGCAGGGGATGGAGAAGTCCATTCCTGAGTTGTACTCGATGCCGAAATCAGCAGAGGTCGAGATCAAAAAGGAGCATCAAGTGTTGATGGTCAATAAGACCACTAGTTTCAAGAAAGTCAAGGGTAATAAGAACTTCAAGAAGGACGACAAAGCTATTGCCACGCTTGGTAAGCAAGTTGCCGGGAAGAAGAACAAGAATGGACCCAAGCCTGAGACCGAGTGCTTTTATTGCAAGGGTACCAGTCAATGGAAGCGGAACTGCCCCAAGTACTTAGCGGATAAGAAGGCCGGCAACGTTAAAGGTATATGTGATATACTTGTTATTGATGTGTACCTGACCAGCGCTTGTAGTAGCTCCTGGGTATTTGATACCAGTGCAGTTGCCCACATTTGTAACTCCAAGCAGGAGCTGCGGAATAAGCGGAGGCTGGCAAAGGACAAGGTGACGATGCGCGTCGGGAATGGTTCCAAGGTCGATGTGATCGCCGTCAACACCCTACCTCTACATCTACCTTCAGGATTAGTTTTAAACCACAACAATTGTTATTTAGTACCAGCTTTGAGCATGAACATTGTATCTGGATCTCGCTTCATGCGAGATGGCTACTCATTTAAATCTCAGAATAATGGTTGTTCTATTTATATGAGAAAAATGTTTTATGGTCATGCCCCACTGGTCAATGGTTTTTTTTGATGAATCTCAAACGTGATGTTACACATGTCCATAGTGTGAGTACCAAAAGGTGTAAGGTTGATAACGATAGTCCCACTTACATGTGGCACTGCCTCCTTGGTCATATTGTTGTCAAACGCATGAAGAAGCTTCATGCTAATGGACTTTTGGAGTCTCTTGATTTCGAATCATTTGACACATGTGAACCATGCCTCATGGGCAAGATGACCAAGACTCCGTTCTCCGGAATAATGGAGCGAGCAACTGACTTATTGGAGATAATACATACCGATGTATGCGGTCCAATGAGCGTCGAGGCTCGCGGTGGCTACCGTTATGTTCTCACCCTCACTGATGACTTGAGCAGATATGGGTATGTCTACTTAATGAAACACAAGTCTGAAACCTTTGAAAGGTTCAAGGAATTTCAGAGTGAGGTAGAGAATCAACGTGACAGGAAAATAAAGTGCCTACGTTCTGATCGTGGCAGAGAATATTTAAGTCACGAGATTTGCATGCACCTAAGGAAATGTGGAATCGTTTCACAACTCACGCCGCCTGACACACCTCAGCGAAATGGTGTGTCTGAACGTCGTAATCGCACTCTATTGGATATGGTGCGATCTATGATGTCTCTTACCAACTTACCGCTATCATTTTGGGGATATGCATTAGAGACTGCCGCATTCACTTTAAATAGGGCACCGTCAAAGTCCGTTGAGATGACACTGTATGAATTATGGTTTGGAAAGAAACCTAAGCTGTCGTTTCTAAAAGTTTGGGGATGCGATGCTTATGTGAAGAAACTTCAAACTGAGAAGCTCGAACCCAAAGCGGAAAAGTGCGTCTTCATAGGATATCCCAAAGAGACTATTGGGTATACCTTCTACCTCTGATCCGAAGGCAAAGTCTTTGTTGCCAAGAATGGATCCTTTCTCGAGAAAGAGTTTCTCTCGAAAAAAGTAAGTGGGAGGAAAATAGAACTTGATGAGGTAATTGTACCTCCACTCGAACTAGAGAGTAGCGCAGCATAGGAAGTTGTTTCTGTGGAGCCTACACCGGCTGGAGAGGAAGTTAATGATGATGATCATGAAACTTCAGGTCAAGTTACTATTGAACATCGAAGGTCCACTAGGACACGTTCCGCACGAGAGTGGTATGGCAACCCTATCCTAGAGATTATGTTGTTGGACAACGGTGAACCTTCGAACTATGAAGAAGCAATGGCGGGCCCGGATTCCAACAAATGGCTTGAAGCCATGAAATCCGAGATAGGATCCATGTATGAGAACAAAGTGCGAACTTTGGTGGACTTGCCTGATGATAAGCGAGCCATTGAAAATAAATGGATCTTTAAGAAGAAGACTGACATGCATGGTAATGTGACCGTCCATAAGGCTCGGCTTGTCGCTAAGGGTTATCGACAAGTTCAAGGAGTTAACTACGATGAGACTTTCTCACCCGTAACGATGCTAAAGTCTGTCCGAATCATGTTAGCAATTGTCGCATTTTATGATTATGAGATCTGGCAAATGGACATCAAAACGACATTCCTTAATGGCTTCCTGAAGGAAGAACTGTATATGATGCAGCCGGATGGTTTTGTCGATCCTAAAGATGCTAACAAAGTATGCAAGCTCTAGCGCTCCATCTATGGGCTGGTGCAGGCATCTCGGAGTTGGAACATTCGCTTTAATTAGGTGATTAAAGCGTTTGGGTTTGTACAGGTTTATGGAGAACCCTGTATTTACAAGAAAGTGAGTGGGAGCTCTGTAGCATTTCTCATATTATATGTGGATGACATATTGATAATGGGAAATGATATTGAACTTTTGGAAAGTGTAAAGGCCTACTTGAATAAATGTTTTTCAACGAAGGACCTTGGAGAAGCTGCTTACATATTAGGTATTAATATCTATAGAGATAGATCGAAACGCCTCATAGGTCATTCACAAAGCAAATACCTTGAAAAGATATTAAAGAAGTTCAATATGGATCAGTCCAAGAAGGGGTTCTTGCCTGTGTTACAGGGTGTGAGATTGAGTACGACTCAATGCCCGACCACAACAAAGGATAGAGAAGAGATGAGTGTCATCCCCTATGCTTCAACCATAGGCTCTATTATGTATGCCATGTTGTGTACCGGACCTGATGTGAACCTTGCCATAAGTTTGGTAGGGAGGTACCAAAGTGATCCCGGAGCGGAACACTAGACAACAGTCAAGAATATCCTGAAGTACCTAAAAAGGACAAAGGACATGTTTCTCGTATATGGAGGTGCCGAAGAGCTCGTCGTAAAGGGTTACTTCGATGCTAGCTTCGACACAGATCCAAACGACTCCAAGTCGCAAACCGGATACGTGTATATTTTGAATGGAGGGGCAGTCAGCTGGTGCAGCAGCAAGCAAAGTGTCGTGACGGCATCTAGATGTGAAGCGGAGTACATAGCTGTTTCAGAAGCATCAAAGGAAGGAGTTTGGATGAAGGAGTTCATCACCGACCTAGGAGTGATTCCCAATGCGTCGGGCCCAATGACTCTATTCTATGACAACACTGGAGCTATTGCCCTTGCGAAGGAGCCCAGGTTTCACAAGAAGACAAGACACATCAAGCGCCGCTTAAACTCCATCCGTGATTACATTCAGGAGGGAGATATAGATATTTGTATAGTACGGGTATCTCCGAAAGTGTCTGTTGGGTGGGCATGAATCGAGACTGGGATTTGTCCCTCCGTGTGACGGAGAGGTATCTCTGGGCCCACTCGGCAAGACATCATCATAATGAGCTCAAAGTGACTAAGGAGTTAGCCACGGGATGATGTGTTACGGAACGAGTAAATAGACTTGCCGGTAACGAGATTGAACAAGGTATAGGGATACCGACGATCGAATCTCGGGCAAGTATCATACCGATAGACAAAGGGAATTGTATACGGGATTGATTGAATCCCCGAGGTGTGGTTCATCCGATGAGATCATCGTGGAGCATGTGGGAGCCAACATGGGTATCCAGATCCCACTGTTGGTTATTGACCAAAGATGTCTCTTGGTCATGTCTACGTGTCTCCCGAACCCATAGGGTCTACACACTTAAGGTTCGATGATGCTAGAGTTATAGGGAAATAGTGTACGTGGTTACCGGAGGTTGTTCGGAGTTCCGGATGAGATCCCGGATGTCACGAGGAGCTCCAAAATGGTCCGGAGGTAAAGATTCATATATAGGAAGTGAGGTTTCGGTAACCGGAAGTGTTTCGGGCGTCTCCGGTATTGTACCGGGACCACCGGAAGGGTTCGGGGGGTCCATCGGGAGGGGCCACGGGCCCCGAAAGGTTTCATGGGCCAAGCATGGGAGGGAACCAGCCCCTAGGTGGGTTGGTGCGCCTCCCACCCCATCCCAAGGTGCAACAAGGGGTGGAGGGGGCAAACCCTAGGCGTGGATGGGCCCAAGGCCCACCTTAGGGCGCCGCCCCTCCTCCCACCTTGGCCGCCGGCCCTCCCATCTAGGGCTGCCGCACCCTCTAGGGTGGAAAACCTAGATGGGGTGCCTCCTCCTCCTTCCCCCTATATATATGTGGGGTTTTGGAGGGCTGCAACACACGAGTTCCTCTCTCTCTTGGCGCAGCCCTACCCCTCTTCCTCCTCATCCTCCGTAGAGCTTGGCGAAGCCCTGCCGGAGTACCACGCAACTCCACTGTCACCACGCCATCGTGCTGCCGGAGCTCTCCCTCAACCTCTCCTTCCTCCTTGCTGGATCAAGGCGTAGGAGACGTCACCGGGGTGCACATGTGTTGAACGTGGAGGCGCCATTGTTCGATGCTAAGATCGAAGTCTAGCGTGATCTGAATCGCTACGAGTATGACTCCACCAACCACGTTCTTATAATGCTTCCACTTAGCGATTTACAAAGGTATGAAGATGCAATCTCTTCCCACTCGTTGTTGGTTTCTCCATAGATAGATCCTGGTGAACACGTAGGAAAATTTTGATTTACTACTACGTCTCCCAACACTTAGCTCAAGGAGAATACGGTAAGGACTGTGTGTCCTGGGACTGTGTGTCCTCTGGTTTAAATACCATGCCCCTCCAAACCGGACGTACGACTGTCACAACAGTTGGAACTGGGTCATCAAACCATTGTCTTCATCGAGCTACCTGGTTCTTTTTCCTCAACCCCTCTATTCCTTGTATACTTGTTGATGAAACTGATTGTTACTGTTTGAAGAATTTGACTGAAGACTTTCACAATTTCCTCACCTCAAATTCTTCAAGTTACCTTGTTCCTCACCTGCTTATTCTGTATCACACTACTTGTAATCTTTGCATGTTTCATTTCATCATGATGACTATGTTGTTGCTATGTTCCTCATGCACCTGAGTACTTATTCCACTGCTAGGTATTCATCACATTTCAAATTCCTCAAGTTGAAATTCCTCAAGTGATGAATTTCTAAAAATCGCCAATTCACCCCCTCTAGTCGATATAACGCACTTTCAGCTCCGTAAGCCATCCCGGCAAGATCTTGCCGGGATCCCAGCCTTGGGTCTTCTCGGTGACGTGCCTGGAGGTCTTCTCTCAGGAAGGCTTGCTTCCTAGAAACTCTATCTTGATCTTGCTGGCCTTGAGCTTGCCGATGATGTGTAGACCTGTTCGCAGCAAGTAATTCATGCCAGGAAACCTGGGTCCTGGATATGTCCTATAAGTGGATTTCTTCTCGGCTATGCCCTTCCCGCCTGGAGGCTGCGACTTGCCAGTGTGTGTCCAGGGGTAGTGAGCACCCCCTGTTCACTACACCGACAGCAGCCCCTGAGCCTGGGCCAGACAAGCGTGCATGATGTTTGTGTGGGCTAGGCCCAAAAACACGCACCGGTACACGCGTGGCAAGAGGTAACCGCCACTCATGACTTCTTAACCTGCACGCTGATGATGATGCAAGAGAGCTCGCGGTTTGTCGGGCCTTAGGCTTGCCGGTAGCATGTGCAGATAGAGCAGGGCGGCAGCAGGAGTCATGTTCCCAAAAGGGAGTATCATACCGTGCGATGAAGAGCCAGCCCCCGAGGCTTCCACAAAAAGGGTACTGCGGGTGCGGTGCTCGATTCATACGCTCATCTCTGTTGTTGCCTCCATCTACTGTGAATGCCTCACTGCCGTCTTGCCGGCCTCCGACACGACGTCCTTGGCTTTCTTGGCTGTCGCGTGTCGCTGAGAATAAAGCAACTATCGGGACTGAAGTACTTTTCGCATCCCTGTTGCTGCAATGGCACATATAAAGATTTTTTTTATCTTAGTTAGACCAATCTTTATTTATGCGACACATATTTCTTTATGCTAAATGAATGCTTGCTTTTCTCTTGATTCATTCCGTTCTTGCATATATCTTATATCCTATGCTGTTTGGAAACCTTGCCGGCGCGCACACTTGCCGCGAGCACTTTGAGGAACAGGTCCTTAGCAGCCTACTAGAAATGTCACCACCGGCAAGGTGACTTGCTGGGCCAGAACGCAACTGCTAAGTTTGCTGAGTGGACTCAAGCCGAAGCTAGAGCACGGGCTAACCATACCAAGGTCCCTTCGCGTGCAGATTGATGTACAAGGACGAAAAATCAATCAAGATGACCCACGCTTGCCGGAAAACTTTCCAATGCGCATGCTCCAGCCGGCAGCGCTTGAGGAACGGAAAACTTTCCTGTGCACACGCTCCAGCCGGCAGTGCTTGAGGAAGGGGTCCTTGCAGCTTGCCGGGAACGTCGCCTCCCGGAAAGTTTTACCCTCCCAGCTTTAGTGCTGCTGCTCACATCGCTGAGCGTACTCGAAGCGATTAGAAGCGCGACTAGCCCCGGGAAGGCTCCTCAGCATGCGGCTTTATGCAGAAATCTAAAGATACAACTTATCTAGCCTTCTCCTTGAATGATTGTATTTTTGTACAATGAATCCCTACGCTTGCTGGAATACTCCCCGAATGCGCACATTCCGATCGACAGCGCTTAGGATCAGGTCCTGTCTAGTGGCCTATCGAGAACGCTGCCTATTAAGGAGCTTGATGCTCTAAAAGCAAGTACAGCTGCATCTGTGTTGCTGGGCGGACCCAGAACAACTAGGAGCGAAGAGTATTTCAAGAGTGCTCCCTCGCACAGAGGTTGTACAAAAATGGCATTTTTGTACAATGAATCCCTACGCCTACTGGAATACTTCCCGAATGCGCACATTCTGGTCTACGCGCTTAAGATCAGGTCCTGTCTAGCAGCCTATCGAGAATGCCGCCTCTTCGGGATCTTGACGCTCTAAAAAAACTACAGCTGCATCTGTGTTGCTGGGTGGACCCAAAACAACCAGGAGCGCAGAGTATTTCAAGAGCTCTCCCTCGCGCACAGGTTATACAAAAGAAAACATCAAGGATAAAAGTAAACAGCAAAAAGCCATTGAAGTTTTAGGACCTTGCTTTCGCAAAGAATTTCAGCCGCCCCCGTTTGTTCTTGGGCGCCATGAAGATGAAGATGATCAAGAACTGATGCGTTGATTGCTAGATCAGGTTCGCGCAACCCTCTCCCTACCTGGCCCGCTAAAGATGTCGAGGTAGGACACCTATGGGATCGCGTGGACCCCTTTATGGTTTGGCAGGGAGAAGGTGTGCACAAAGAGCAGATCCAACGAGCAACGTGAGGAATTTTTTACTCACGTTCGGGATGCTGAGAAGCGTAAAACCCTACTCCTACTTTTGTGTATTATGAATGCTTGAGTTTTCGCTCTAGGAGCACTACGTGACGAACAGTACATAGCCGCTACGTGTGTGTCTGAGCCAGAAAAGTCCCTTCCCCTGTAGCTACGCCTTGGGCCTCCTTTTATATGTCCAAGGGGTCACCAACAGTGGCGCACAGTACATACATGACGTGTACAGTTGCTACAGTGTTATCATACCTAATACTGACGGCATAGGACAAGTGCATTAAATGCTCTGTTTAGTTGTCCCTAGCTTTCTTGGGGATAGAAAAAGAGGTCATCCCATCAACACCGCTTAACCCATCATCGCTAGCGCCTTGACAGATGCTCATGAGGATAAGGCCTGTCTGACAGGCTGGTTGCTGCGCTAGAGCGGTGACAGGCTGGCGAAGTATTGTCGGGTGTGGGTCCTATCTAGGCTCCGTAAGCCATCCCGACAAGAGCTTGCCGGGATCCCAGCCTTGGATCTTCTCGGTGACCTGCCTGGAGGACTTCTCTCAGGAAGGCTTGCTTCCCGAAAACTCTATCTTGATCTTTCCAGCCTTGAGCTTGCATGTGATGCGTAGACCTATTCCCGGCAAGTAATCCATGCCCGGAAACCTGGGTCATGGATATGTCCTACAAGTGGATTTGTTCTCCGCTATGCCCTTCCCGCCTGGAGGCTGCGACTTGCCGGTGCGTGTCAAAGGGTAGCGAACACCGCCCTGTTCACTACACCGACAAGTTACAAACGAAAATATGTCACAAAAGTTCAATGTGACAATAGAGGGAGGTTCAACTACTACACTGCATAACTACTACACTGCATGAATTTCAGATGAAATCTTTTAAACCGTCGCGGGTATGAAAAAATTATCCACACGAGAAAGTTGCATGTTTAGAACAACTTGCCATCAATATATCACTTGATCAATTCCGATGAGTGGATGGACAGTTACAAGCAAAAAACAGTACGTGAAAAACAGAGTGAAGTTCAAGTAGACGTGCCAAGAAATTCAAGTTCTTCACGCGGTGCATTTTCGAAGAATCTGTTTCGTGATAAAAGGTAAAACACGTGATCTCACTGTTTTCAGGATTGCTTAAAAATGGCTAGGAATCATAGAAAATCATCTACATGAAAAACTTACGCATTTTCCGTAGCTTGCAAACAGTATATTATTTGCCCCATTCTGATTCAGTTTGTAGAAATTAAGGCCAAAAACGTTTTTAGCTATTTTCAAAATTGACTTAAAACCGTAAAGAATAGAGAAAAACAATCTACATATAAAAGTTTCTTATTTGTTCAACCTTTCCAACGCCGTATCATTTTGTGCATTTCGACAAACCTTTCAGAAATTAACGCAAAAATGCGAACTTTGTACAACTTCTATCGTTTTCTAAATTACATTTAAACCGGTCTTAGTTGGAAGAAAAAAATTATATGAAAAGATACACATTTTCATAAGATTTCCAATGCCATATCATTTGCGTCGATCGAAATAGCCGTTTTCAAATTAACTCCGAAATATGAACCCGGTTGTTCCGTTTCAGAAATTCCGCCATTTTTGAAATTCTTCTTTAACCATAAGGAATTTTGGAAAACTTTCAACATATGAAACGAGCGGATTTTAGCAGCTATCCAACACCATCTCATTTGTCTCATTCTGATACACGCTTTAGACACAGGCTCGAAAATACGATTCACATTTTTTATGAAGAAAACCATTTTTCAAAACTGCTCTTAAATAGTGTACATTTTTGCCAAAAATTGGACCTAGGCTGTTACGAGGGTGTCCATAGCTTTCCAGTGGTATATCGCAAACCCCATTTGGACGGTGCGTCAGTTTATGTACTTATCAGAATATTATTCTTATCCCGTGATCAGAATAGTTTTATATATAGATAGGGAAAATACATCCTGCTACAGAGAATATATATATATATATATATATATATATATACATATATATACCGTGTTAAGAAAAGATTTCAAAATATTTTTTGTATTCAATTCTTGTTCATAAGTTCATAAATATTCACATTTTTGTTTTCGAATTTCAAAAAATATTTGAGTTTTTAAAACTTATTTTGAATTTTAAAAATGTTTATGTATCCAAATTGTATTCACAAATTTTAAAAATATTTGGCGGTTTAAAATTATTCAAAATAAAACACACACATTTATGTATGCATGTTGAGGTGGACCTTTTTATATGTATGGCTAAATGTTGAGGTGAGCCTTTTTTCATGCATGTTGCATGATGACATGGCATACTTGCATGATGAAAGAAATAAGTTTATGAGGGGTTTGGAGTATTTGAGCTCGATCTCAAATGCATCCGCATGAACAGTGAAATCGAAAAAAAATACAAAACATTTTAAACAATTCTAGATAAACATTTTAAACACAAAATGCAAAACATTTTGTGTTTCAAATGTTATAAGTGCTTCCAAATTTTCATCATGAGATCACATTCGAGGAAGGGGTGACAAAAACGTAAAAAATGGTACTCTAAAAAGCATTTTGAAACACTAATTTTTTTGCCACGCCTTACAGAAATGTTATCTCATGATGAAAGTGTGCAAGCACTTAGTAAATTTGTCAAAGTTCATCATAAAAAAATTCGCCCAAGCATCCCCAAAGGAAATGACGAGGATATGTACCTAGGGTAGGGTCCTAGGCAAGGCCTATATACCCTACCTAAGGACACTACATTGGAGGACTTCAAGATCAAGCATAAACTTCCGGCTAGATTCCATGAGACGTTCAAGTCACTCGACAGGTTATCCACTCGGAGACTCCTTCCTCCACTCGACAGTCGCGTGTCACTCGGAAGATCTCGTTCTCACTCGACGCCAGAAGACCAGGAGTCACCACCAAGAGCCCAACGGGCAGACGTTAGTCCGATCGTCATTAATAGCTTTTATTACGTACGTTACCAATAACGACAGCCTTTAACCCCACGATCGGACCCTTAGATGCTGGGTAATTATGAGGGGCAGTGAACTCTATATAAGCCGCCCCTCCCCTCTGGCACAAGGGTTCATGACCATTATAATCTTTACATTCCACACGACATAAGCTCCCGAGCAATGAGACGTAGGGCTGTTACCTCCACGAGAGGGGCCTGAACTCATACATCCATGTGTACACCCTCGCCGTAGCTAGGACTCTGCCCTCTCCTTACGTACCCCTACCATCTACTATCAGGCTCGTTCCCACGACAGTTGGCACCCACCGTGGGGCAGGCGTCTAAGCGACTTCCGGCGAGGTTGCGTTTTTCATCCTTCGACATGTCTTCCGGCGGAGTTTTTGCTCTGGGCCACGAGATCCGTTTCGGAGCGCTCACATTCACCGCCGACGATTTGGCATGGCTCCAGGAAGCGCCTCTCGATGTCGAGGCACTCCTGGACCGCGGGGCCGCGGACTTCCGCGCGAGTTCCTACGGTGTGTTGCTGCGTCAGCCTTCGACTCCTTACACGACGGCACCCCTTACTATTTGCGGTCGCAAGTGGTCCGGCCGCTCACGACTTCAGCGCTGGGTCAAAAACGCAGTGGCGCGTCAAACTTCTCCGCAGATTGCAGTACTCGAGCCCGCCGAGTCCCTTCATGGCGTGTTCGAGTCGGATTCCGTTCCATCCGATGTGCCTTACGAGTGCGAAAGCTGCGATCCCGCAGCCGAGGTCTTGATGGTGGGCTCTCATCAGAGTTCACGGCCTGGCTTCGGTCGTGGCCGGCGCGAGGCTAGTGGTCCGTCGAATGAGCAGCCGCACCGCGAGGAGGAGGTTCTTCGTACTCCCATCGTTGGCGGGACTACCGAGGCTCAAGCTTTGAAGGCCATGCGCATTCATCTAGAAGAACTCTAGGCAGAACTTGACGAGCGCGCTCGCCAGCGCCCGCCATGCCGCAGTCGACGTCAGTTACAGCTGTTTCCGAATGGATCTCACGACGATGTTGAGGTATATCGAACTACTATGTTAAATGTTGTTGTTGCTGCTAGGATAGCAGATTCCATTCAGCCGTCCCAGTCAGAGGCTGGAAGAGGGTTGATGCAGATCAGAGCACTGTTAGATGCAGTGCAGCGTCAGAATTCAGTAGTTTCTTAGTCCCGCAACATGATACATAGCAATTCACCCAGGGCAGAGACCGTTCAGTCGGCACACAGCCTTGGATCGCCCTTGCGCCGTCGGGGCGGAGGTTTCTGTGAAGAGCAGGTCAGAGATCAGTTTCACCGCGAAGACCATCATCGAGTGCCCACTCCTCCGCGGAGTGGTTCGTACGCGCCCCGACACCAGGACGATAGGCGCTCCTTCGGTGATGAGCGGAATGCGGGCTTTGACGCCCGCGACCTCCTCATTCAGAAGCAGATTGACAAGGGCAGAGCCCAAAGGGAAGGACACGACAGAGATTTTCCGAGTGGTAGCTCAGCTGTGGTTTCTGGTCCTGAGTGTTTCAGCAGAGCCATACGTTCTGTAGAGATTCCCCCCAACTTCAGGTTGGCGGCAGGGATCGGGAAGTTTACTGGCGAAACAAAGACAAAGACTTGGTTAGATGATTACCGAGTGGCTGTGCAAATTGGTGGCGGAAATGAAAATGTTGCAATGAAGCACCTGTCCTTGATGTTGGATGGTCCAGCTCGAGCTTGGCTGAATCATTTGGCTCCTTCCAGTATACATTGCTGGGAGGATCTTACCCGAGTGTTTGTCTGAACCTTTGAGGGCACCTGCAAGCATCCGTCAGGCCTGGTCAACTTACAGGACTGTGTCCAGAAGCCCAATGAAACTTTGAGAGATTATATTCAGTGATGGTCCACTCTGCAACATACAGTGGAGAATGTGTCGGAACACCAAGCTGTTTGTGTGTTCAAGGCCGGTGTGAGATACAGAGAGCTATATATGAAGTTTGGGCGAATAGGTAATATTTCACTCGGCAAGATGATGGAAATCGCCACTCGGTACGCCAATGGCGAGGAAGAAGACCGCCTCCGTAGCGGCAAAGGAAAGACAGTCGTCAATGAGGCTGGCGGCAGTAACAATAGGAAACAGAAGCGAAAAGCTAAAGATCCGGTTCAAGCAGAAGCGGCAGCACTAGCGACTGAGTCAAAAAACAAGGGCAAAGCTAAAGCACAATATGCCCCCAAGAAAGGGGAAAATCAGTCAAGAACTGAAATCATGGATCAGCCGTGTGTAATTCACACAAGGAAAGATGCGGAAGGCAATCTGATTTTTCCCAGGCACACCACTCGACAGTGTCAGACCCTTATCCAGCAATTCAAGGGGGACCCACCAAGTGATAAAACTCCTGAGAAGGGAGATGAAGATGAAGATAAAGAAACATTCCCGGATGTCACTGCTACACTGGTGATCTTTGCTGATGTCAGGAGCAAGAGCCGTCTAAAAGTCATCAATAGAGAAATTAACATGGCTGTACCGGATACCCCCACCTACCTCAAGTGGTCCCAATATGCTATCACATTTGACCAGACAGACCATCCTGCTCATGTGGCCACTCCCGGTCGACAGGCTCTGGTAGTTGATCCGGTGGTGGGGGGACCTCGACTTAGAAAGGTCCTCATGGACGGTGGCAGCGGCCTGAACATTCTCTATGCGGATACCCTGAAAGGGATGGGCATTCCGATGTCCCGTCTGAGTGAAAGCAACATGCAATTTCACGGGGTCATCCGAGGAATGAAGGCCAAGTCACTTGGCCAGATAGCATTGGATGTGGCATTCGGGAATGACAAAAATTTCCGAAAGGAAAAGTTTCCATTTGAAGTCGTGGATTTCAAGAGTGCTTACCACGCCATTCTGGGTCAACCCACGTATGCACGTTTCATGGTCCGACCATGTTATGTGTATCTCAAGTTCAAGATGCCAGTCCCTAAGGGCGTGATCACGATCACAGGCAATCGACAGCAGGCTGAAGAATGCCTCCAGCAAGGCTCCAAGATCGCCGATCACCAGATGGCCATGGTTGAGTTGGAGGAGTACAAGAAAGCCGCCGACCCTGCTGATTTGCTCCGCGCAAAGAAGCCGGCTTCCTAGTCGGCATTTTAGTCGGCAGGGGAAGTGAAGAAGGTACACATCCATCCGACGGATCCTACTACTATCTCGACAAATATCTCATCAACACTCGACAGCAAATAGGAAGCCGAGCTCATCCAGTTCCTCCGTGAGAACTGGGATATCTTCGCATGGAAGCCTGCTGAAATGCCGGGGATTCCCAGGGAGCTGGCTGAGCACCATTTGTGAGTGGATCCGAAGGCCAAACCCGAGCATTTGCGTCGCTCAATGACTGAGAAGCTCAAGGCAATCGAAGAAGAAGTGGCCCGTCTCTTGCAAGCCAAGTTCATTCGGGAGATTTACCACTCCGAGCGGCTCTCGAATGTTGTGATGGTGCCAAACAAAGATAAGTCGTTGCGCATGTGCATTGACTTCAAACATCTCAACAAGGTGTGCCCAAAAGATCATTTTCCGCTGCCCCGCA
The DNA here is from genome assembly GCA_022496015.1 of Hordeum marinum. Classification (NCBI taxonomy): domain Eukaryota; kingdom Viridiplantae; phylum Streptophyta; class Magnoliopsida; order Poales; family Poaceae; genus Hordeum; species Hordeum marinum. Next base: position 42,966,892 of record CM039677.1, read on the forward strand.
TAGATCAAATTGTTGACTCGACCGCGGGGTGTGAGCGTTTATCGTTTTTGGATGCTTACTCTCGGTACCATCAGATCCGTCTGTATGGCCCAGACGAAATAAAGACATCCTTCATCACCCCATTCGGGTGTTTTTGTTACATCACTATGCCTTTTGGTCTCAAGAATGCCGGCACTACTTTTATGCGCATGATTCAGAAATGTTTACTCGACCAGATCCCTCGGAATGTCGAGGCGTACATGGATGATATAGTGGTAAAGTCCCGCAATGGTTCCGACCTGCTGGCTAACTTGGCCGAGACATTCACCAATCTGAGGCGATTCGACATAAAGCTGAATCCGGCCAAATGTACCTTCGGCGTCCGTGGCGGCAAGTTACTCGGTTTTCTCGTTTCCGAGCGAGGAATTGATGTCAACCCTGAGAAAATCAACGCCATTACCCGTATGAAGACTCCCATGTGAGTGTACGATGTTCAGAAGCTCACAGGTTGCTTGGCAGCATTGAGTCGATTCGTTTCTCGTCTTGGTGAGAAGGCTCTGCCCTTATATCAATTAATGAAGAAGTCCAACACGTTCAACTAGACTCCTGAAGCCGAAGTAGCGTTTGATGAGATCAAAGCCCTGCTCTCCACCTAGCCGGTGCTTGCCACTCCTGCCAGCAAAGAGCCCTTGCTCCTGTACATCGCGGCCACAAATCAGGTCGTCAGTATAGTACTGTCGAGCGGGAAGAGGAGGGTAAACCTTATAAAGTCCAGTGTCCAGTTTATTATGTCTCGGAAGTATTGTCCCCCTCAAAGCAAAGATATCCACACTATCAGAAGCTGGTTTATGGTATTTACCTGTCAGCGAAGAAGGTGGCGCATTATTTCCAAGACCACTCGATTTCAGTCATTAGTGATGCTCCTCTATCTGAACTTTTCAATAATCGAGACGTATCAGGTCGAGTGGCTAAATGGGCAATCGAGCTTGGACACCTTGACATCAGATTCGAAGCCAAAAAAGAAATCAAGTCCCAAGCATTGGTAGATTTCATGGCCGAATGGATTGAACAGCAACAGCTTATCCAAGTTCACTCGAGGCATTGGACAATGTTCTTTGATGGCTCCAAAAGTTTGAATGGGTCCGGTGCTGGTGTTGTCTTGATATCTCCCAGGGGCGACAAGCTCAGCTATGTCTTGCAAATTCACTTCGATTCCTCCAACAATGAGGAAGAGTATGAAGCACTTTTGTATGGGTTGCGCATGGCTATCTCACTCAGCGTCAAGCGCTTGATGGTTTATGGCGACTCAGATCTGGTGGTGAATTAAGTGATAAAAGAGTGGGATGTTCGAAACCCCGCTATGACTGGATACTGCAATGCAGTCCAAAAGTTGGAGAAGAAATTTGAAGGCCTGGAACTTCATCATGTTCCTCGGGTGAAAAATCAGGCGGCCAATGAGATATCCAAGATTGGTTCCACTCGATGGCCTGTCCCCAGTGGTGTGTTCTTGGAGCACTTGCACACTCCTTCGGTTCAAGAAGATCCTTTCACCGAAGAGCCCCCACAAGCGTTGAGGTCCACTGACCCGACAGAGGTCGATGTCCCTGCAGTGATTGACCTGGTCATGGAGATTCTGCTGATCACTCCCGATTGGATTGTGCCTTACATTGCCTATATCCTCAGACAAGAGCTCCCTGAAGATGAAACAGAGGCTCCACAGATTGTGCGCAGGTCCAAGGCTTTCACTATGATGGGAGATCAGCTGTTCAGAGAAAGTGTGACTGGTGTTACACAACACTGCATTCCCCCGAGGAAGGTCGGATGATTCTAGATGAGATTCACTTGGGAACTTGCGGCCATCATGCGTCCTCAAGGACGATTGTTGCCAAAGCATACTGTGCTGGTTTTTACTGGCCATGAGCTAATGAGATGGCTAAAGACATCGTTGATCATTGTGATGGTTGCCAGTTCTATGCAAACTTGTCACACATGCCGACATCTGCTCTGAAGATAATTCCTCTTGCTTGGTCATTTGCTGTTTGGGGACTCAACATGGTTGGCCCCTTTCGACCCGGAAAAGGAGGATTCACTCACTTATTGGTAGCAGTCGACAAATTCACCAAGTGGATAGAAGCCAAGCCAATCAAGAAGCTGAACTCTCGCATGGCGGTCACATTCATGAGGGAGATAATTTATTGATACGGCATTCCACACAACATCATCACAGACAATGACACTAATTTTGACTCGGAAGAATTCAGGAACTTCTGCAACTCCCAGGGCACTCGGGTAGATTATGCATCTGTCGCTGACCCACAAACCAATGGGCAAGTCGAGCGAGCCAATGGCCTCATCTTGCAAGGTCTTAAGCCTCATCTCATGTGCGACCTGGATCATGCCGCTGGTGCCTGGGTAACTGAGCTGCTGTCTATGTTATGGGGCCTGAGAACTACTCCAAATCGGTCGACTGGACAAACTCCTTTCTTCCTGGTCTATGGTGCTGAAGCCATTTTGCCAAGTGACTTGTTCCACAATTCTCCTTGAGTGGAGTTGTATTCTGAGGCTGAAGCTAAACAGGCCAGATAGGATGGCCTAGATCTTCTGGAGGAGGAACGAGAGATGGCTCTGATCCGGACTACTGCCTATCAGCAGGACCTGCGGCGCTTCCATGCGAAGAATATCATCAAGAGTCGGTCGTTTCATGAGGGAGACCTGGTGCTTCGAGTGAATCAACACCGACCTCACAAGCTTGCTCCTGCATGGGAAGGTCCTTTCGCCATCACTAAGGTGCTAAACAACGGAGCCTATCATCTGTATAATCTCATGAAGCGGATAGACGAGGCACGAGCCTGGAATGCAGATCTGCTCTGGCGTTTTTATACTTGAGACAGAAGAATCCCCCGATGTAATAAGAATACTTCATCAATGCAATTCACATTTCTGCAATATATATTGTCGATTCCAATCATACGGTTACATTCCTAGGAATACTCCGAGTGATGAGCAATCCTCACACTCGGGGGCTTAGCTGCGAATGCATTTGACCTAAGTTAAAAACCTTGTTGGGTGGATAGCAATCCATTCACTCGACAGCTTAGCTGCGAATTAACACTCGCCTAAGTTCTAAACTACTCCGAGTCAGGAGCAATCCTCACACTCGGGGGCTTAGCTGTGAACGCACTTCGCCTAAGTTAAAAACCTTGTCAGGTGGATAGCAGTCCATTCACTCGACAACTTAGCTGCGAATCGACATTCGCCTAAGTTCTAAACTACTCTGAGTGATGAGGAATCCTCACACTCAGGGGCTTAGCTGCGAACATGTTTCGCCTAAGTTCTAAAATACTCCGAGTGATGAGCAATCCTCACACTCGGGGACTTAGCTGCGAACACGTTTCGCCTAAGTTAAAAACCTTGTCGGGCGGATAACAATCCATTCACTCGACAGCTTAGCTGCGAATCGACATTCGCCTAAGTTCAAAAATAACTCCGAGTGATGATCAATCCTCACACTCGGGGGCTTAGTTGCGAACATGTTTCGCCTAAGTTAAAAACATCATCAGGTGGATAGCAATCCATTCACTCGACAGCTTAGCTGCAAATCGACATTTGCCTAAGTTCGAAAATATCCCGAGTGGTGAGCAATCCTCACACTTGGGGACTTAGCTGCGAACACGTTTCGCCTAAGTTAAAAAACAAACTCAGTCGAACAGATGATTGAAAGACAAATACGGATAAAATCCAAATGTTAAACCGCGGATAAACATTTCGTAAAGAAGCAAATGTGCTCAGGCCTAAGGCCTGAATGAAGTTTTAAGGGATACAATTCCACTCGGCATACCGAGGCGAATAAAATTATTTCTTCCAAAGACCAAGTTTTTTAAGCAGCTGACGGACTGGCTGGCTCGACAAAAGTGTCCAAGTCGATGCCGTCAGCGATTCTGGTGGCTGCCTCAATATAGGTTTCCATGAAGTCCTCAAACTGGAGTTTCTTCGTGTTTACCACCTGGAGCTCCTTCAGCTTCTCTTCCCTCACGTCCCTGTAATGGACCCTGACAAGTGATAACGCCATGTCGGCCCCACAGCGAGCAGCAGATTTCTTCTAGGCCTGCACTCGACTGGAAAGTTTGTTCAGGCGAGCCATCATGGAGTTGCGGTCAAGCTGAAGAGTGTCCTCAAGCCATAGCTCCTTCTCGATTCTTTCCATTGCAGATTTCAGTCGGGCGATATATGCCTGGACGCCTTGGAGCCTGAAGTTGAGTCTGAGTATGTTCATGGCTAATGCATCTGCGATAGGTCACTTAGTGGGATCCAGATTGGGTTCAACCTCCTCTGTCTCCTTCTCGAAGTCTTGGCAGAATTCTGTTGGAAAATTGGAATGGGAGGGGAATCGGTGAGCTACGATCTTCAAAGATTTAACAAATTTCAGTCGACAAGAAACACTCACCGTCGAGCAGGATATACATCTTCCTCGAGAATTCTCCCAAGTGCTTCTCCAGGACGTTGCTCCTTTTGTTCAAGTGCTCGGCCCTTTTGGCGAGGTCCACACGCTCCTACTTCAGCTTCGTGTTCTCCTCTTCCAGCTTCTTGGCGGCCGCCAGCTTCCGATCTGCAGTGTTGGTCTTGTCCCTGGCCACCTGTTGGGTGTCGGCGACTGTTTTGTCCTTCTCCTCCAGTACCTTCTTCATGGAATTTAAAGAAACAACATTGTTGAGTCGCGCTTGGATTCGACGGTTTTTATTGCGCACGTCTGTTCGAGTGAGAGCACTCGGTTCAAAACATGAAAAGTGAAGATGGGAATGCAAAAATTCAACAGTAAGTACCTCCCAGAGATTTCAGCTCAGCACGCGCTCGCTCCAGAGCATTGTTGGAGGCTTCCAGATGCACGCGCAGCTGGTTCCTTTCATCCTCCAGATCCTTGTACTGCGTCCCAAGTTCACAAGCCCTCTGAAACCAACAAAATAAAGAGATTCAATCAGCAAGTAATGCCAAGGATGGTTGACTGGTCTATGAACACCGTCGTATGACTGTCTTACAACCTTGGAACAATGTTGTATGTTGGGTGACCTATGGTGTCCATGAAGCTGATGTCCAGGGGAAGAAGAATTCAAGCAAAAAGTCCACTCGACATGTCGAGCGGCCCTGGCGCTCCGCGCGCCGTAAAACAAATTCAAAGCGGTCTGTATTAAGACCCCTGCTAGTGCAAGCACTCGACAACGGTCTTGAGGACTACACCCAATGGGTGCACTTAGAGTGCCCCCACTGAGACGGTTAACACTCGACCTGTCGAGTAACTCGTCAGAAAAGAAATGCACTCGACATGTCGAGTGACTCCAGTACTCCGCATACGACAAGTTTTCAAGACTACTGCTTATCGTCTGCGATTAACAGTAGCCTCGGGGACTACACCCAGTGGGTGCACTTAACGTGTCCCCACTGGTATTAAAATATTCGACAAGGTCAGCCCTATCAGAACATCCACCTGTCACTCGACCCGTCGAGTGACGTGCCTCCCTGCTCTGTGAAGTTCAATCTATCCTTATGCAGCGTCATATCATGGTTTGCCAATAATATCCGTGAAATCTGCAAGGTAGCTTCAGAGTGTTGCGATCCAAGGTGAAGTGTATCTCGTATACAGTAAGCTCTAAGACCCCTGCTGATGCGAGCACTCGACAGTGGTCTCGGGGACTACACCTAGTGGGTGCACTCAGAGTGCCCCCACTAAGACGGTTAACTCTCGATCCGTCGAGTAACTCGTCAGAAAAGAAATGCACTCGACATGTCGAGTGACTCCAGTACCACACGTACTATCGACCCAAATCCTACTTGACTACGACCCGACCTATTCGAGTGGAGAAATTTCAAACATCCTACGAGTGGATAATAAGCACCCAGTGGATGTACAGTCAAGAAAAGACAGGAATTCAATCAGAAATGTACTTACAATCGAACTTACTTGGACATTGGTGCGGAGGGCTGTGCTAACATCGTAAGCCAGCTTGCTGGCCTCGTATGCCTCCTTGGTTTGCAGCATTATCTGCTCTGCCTGGATCATAGCCTCCTTCGCAGCTCCGGTCTGATCTTCCGGGACACGATGCAGAGAGAAAGCCGTCATAGGCAGGATCGGCGTAGTGGCTGGGGCAGCATGTGCAGTCTGAGTAGGTCCGGTTGGAGTCGATGTCACGATGGTCGAGACAGCTGGAGGGGCATTCGATAGAGGTACTGCAGGTTCAGCTCTGATCTGTGTCGAGTCACCTATCCCCTGGGAGGACTCTGTAGTCAAACGCTGAGGCGTCTGCGCTGATGAAGCTCTTCGGGTGCGGGTGCGCGAAGCGTCTAGGTGTTCCTCGTCGTCTTCCAGCTGGATGATCTCTGCAACATCAACCGATAGTGTTAACTTTTGCAAGTGATGAATCCCATTCGGATGAATCAAGAACTTATTAACCCCTATGAGAAGTGGCGGCGTCAGCAGTGTCAATGTCCATCGCCTCCCTTCCGTCTCGATGAGGCGAGGTTATAGACGTAGCAGCTCTGACGGATCGAACAACACTAGGTTAGTTACAACTCAAGGACACAGTCGACAGAAAGAATTCAAAAATAAATACTTACACGAAGACGACAGGTACAACCATACTCATGCGAGGCAGAGCCTTGCGAGGTTTGGTCGTGACTTGCTTGGGCTGCTTGGCCAGCCTCTCACTCGACTCAACAGTTGAAGGGTGACTCCGCTTTGGGTTCTCCTCACTAGGGCCTGGAGCCCTGTCCTCAAAAGCTGTCGGATCCTGGCGGGACTTGGTCCGGCCTTCGTGTTGGGGAAGTGACTCGACTTCTTCCTCTTCGCCGGAGTCCTCGTATTCATCCTCAGAGTCAGTAGGACCGTCGCCGTCTACGATGCCACCCTCGCTCACTACGCCATATTTAACATGGTTCCCGTTGGGAACGGGCGAGTGCATGTGCGTCCACTCCTGCATGATTCAAGCAAAGAAGTCAGTTCATAAATCAATGTATCACTCGATAGTACAACTACATCAGTCGACACTGCGCAACTCACCAGATTCTTCAGCGGGTTTTTGGCCGAGTAAGGTTGGATCCTCTTGGCTCCCAAAGGGTTGTCACATGCTCCAGTGATGCTGCGAAGCCACTGCTCGACAATTTTTTGTGGAACCTCTTTTGGGTTCGCCCTGGTCGAGTCCTCAGGGCCTGCGTAGTGCCACATGGTGTGATCTCTCGCTTGGAGCGGCTGAATACGTCGACTGAGAAACGTCTCCAACAGATCCATGCCAATCACCCCACCCCGTATCAACTGCACAACAGCCTTAATCAAGATTCCCGTTTGGACATGTTCCTCTTTGGTCACCCTCAGAGACTTGGGGACCGATGGACGGTCAGGTGTATAGGGGGGAAGGCCAGTCGACATGTTGGCCGATGCTATATCTTTGCAGTGGAACCAAGTCGACTGCCAGCCTCTAACAGACTCAGGAAAAGTCATGGCAGGGAAAGAACTACGGGCTCTTTTCTGAAGTCCTAAGCCTCCACACAATTGAAGCACATGGGTCTTCCCATCAGCTTGGAGAGCTTTCTTCACAGTCTGAGATCTGACCGTGAAGATGTGCTTGAACAGCCCCCAATGTGGAGAGCAACCCAGAAAACACTCGCACAAAGTGACGAAGGCAGACAAGTATGCAACAATATTCGGTGGGAGATGATGCAGTTGGGCGCCGAAGAAATTCAGGAACCCTCTAAAGAACGGGTGGGGTGGCATAGAGAAACCTCTTTCAACGTGGGAGAGAAGGAGGACCCGCTCCCCGTCGCGTGGCTTCGGCTCGTGCTCTCCCTCCGGCAGCCTCTAGGCGCCGTCCGCAACAAGCCCGTCGGTGACAAGGCCCTCCATGTCCTCACGAGTGACTACGGAGGGGAGAATGTCCCCCTGCATCCACCCCGCCGGCGCGGTGAATCGAGCGGTCGAGGGCTTCTTGCCCTTGAGCTTCGTCACCCCCTTCTTAGCTTGCTCCAGCTTCTCTATGGTACCCTTCTTCATCGCCGCGACGACGCTCGTGGAGAAGAACAGGGGAGGCGAAGGAAGACAGGGGAGGCAGAGGAAGAGAGGGAGTTTGGGGAATAGTACTGTGTGAACCGCAGCGCTTCGAGATTTATATCCCGCCGAGTGCCTTCGCTGACTGGTGGACCCACGAGATCACCGTGCACGCCAGCCGTAGTCTGCGTCCAGTACATGGCGAAATGACTGGCGCGGAGATCGAGGCGTCGTGCTCCCACTTGCCCTGATCGTGGCGTCATCATTGCACGTGCGTGCTTCCCAAATTTTCGTATCCCGCAAAATCCGGGTCTGAGAGACCGACCCGTCACCTCCAAAGATGCTTTCAGTTCACTCGGAGCCAAATAAGCATTGCACATCCACTCGGACACTTTCAAGGATGAATGGATCCGGGCGAATGGAGAAGAATTCAATCGACGCAAGTTTCGTTGAAGCCCTGAATATCATTCGGAAGATTCGGCGTCTTGACCCTTAATTGACGCCAATACTCAAAGTTCAGTCGACGCAAGTTTCATTGAAATCCCGAATATCATTCGGAAGATTTGATGCCCTAATTCGAGATTGGCATTGATACCCCCATTTCACCCCTCAAACCCTGATCCATTCGGGGGCTAATGACGAGGATATGTACCTAGGGTAGGGTCCTAGGCAAGGCCTATATACCCTACGTAAGGACACTACATTAGAGGACTTAAAGATCAAGCATAAACTTCCGGCTAGATTCCATGAGACGTTCAAGTCACTCGACAGGTTATCCACTCGAAGACTCCTTCCTCCACTCGGCAGTCGCGTGTCACTTGGAAGACCTCGTTCTCACTCGATGCCAGAAGACCGGGAGTCACCATCAAGAGCCCAACGGGCAGACGTTAGTCCAATTGTCATTAATAGCTTTTATTATGTACGTTACCAGTAACGGTAGACTTTAACCCCACGATCGGACCCTTAGATGCTGGGTAATTATGAGGGGCAGCGAACTCTATATAAGCCACCCCTCCCCTCTGGCACAAGGGTTCACGACCATTGTAATATTTACATTCCACACGACATAAGCTCCCGAGCACTGAGACGTAGGGCTGTTACCTCCACGAGAGGGGTCTGAACTCATACATCCGTGTGTACACCCTCGCCGTAGCTAGGACTCTGCCCTCTCCTTACGTACCCGTACCATCTACTGTCAGGCTCGTTCCCACGACAGGAACCCTCCCCAACATGCCCAAGCATCCCTAAAGGAACCTGCCCCGTCTTCTTGGTCAGTGTCTCGGTGCTAATGGCGCAAAAGAATAAGAAGGCCCAGAAGTGGGGTAAGAATCATTCGGGCATGGAGGCGGAAGCGGGGGGGGGGGGGGGGGGGTTCATCTAGGTGTGTGCCCCACTCCCACGGACACGGTGCCCCCTTTGACGGCCGTCACGGCCAAGAAACCGTCGCCCAACCTAGAGGCGCCCGCCCCGGCCAAGAAGCTATCCCGCCCCATGGCACAACGCGGAATATTATTGACATCCCATGCTGGGCAATGGCCTTCCTGGGCAGGAATGGATGTGTCGGCGACGACACGCCAGACGCCTCCAACAACAGCACTGGCAACAAGACGCTCGATGCCTCTAGCATCCTCGACAATGATGACGTGGAGGTTGTTGTGGGCGAGCGCTCGCGGGATCGGGTATTAAACTATCAATCCAACACTTATCGATATGCTATGAATGAGGATCTGCCAAGAACTCTCAGAAAGAACCTTGCGCATTTAGGTGCTGAGTTGTCTTAGGCATAAGGCAGTAGCTTAGCAGGCACAAAGAAACAAATCTTCAAGGATGCCATCATGGAACTTGAAGCGCAGCAGTTGAATGTCGTCTAAGATTCATCAAAGATAATCTGTTGCTGTAAGGCCCGTTCTTTTCAAATGTGCCAACAAGATTAAACTAGTTTTTGATGTTGTCATGTACACAATAGCTGTGAGAACGTAATGTGTGTTGATCATGGCTTCAAAATAATGTTGTTCTTGGAAAGTAATGTCTACTTGTCTAGTATGTTTGAGACTAATGGAAGATTGTTGTCAATTTAAAGAATTAAAATTATAGTTGTGTTTTGTACTCCTATATTCTCAATGACAATGGTTTTGTGAACTTGCTGAGTTAAAATAGTATTGTCACATAGTTGAAAGAAAATTGTAAGTATGTACTCAGTGCTTTTTTTGACAAAGGAAACACTCATAAATAAATTTTATTGTATTCTGACAAAGGAAACAATGATAAATAAGGAAACATTGATAAATAAACTGAGCTTTAGACAAAACATTATGTCAATAGCTTTGATCATGGCAAGATCAAGTTTGCTAAGAAGGTAAATGAGTTCTTTTTTTTAATCTCGAACAGGTAAATAAGTTCAGACATCATGGCATTAACAATATGGTAGTATCTGTTGGCAACCAGACGGTGTAGGTCATTTACAAAATACTTGCATGAGAGATCACATGGACCTAATCAATGACGCAGGACTGTTGTGTGCCACCACGTTCCTCCTCGTCATTTTCCTGGCGAACTTGGTCTACTCTCCTAGTCAATTGTGTTTTTTCACTAAATTTAAAATGTATTCATAATATGGAAAAATCTTCATGGTTTTAAAATTATAACAAATTCTTTTAAAACAAATTATAAATTTGAAAATATTTCAAGAATATAAAATTGGTTTTGAATTAAAATATTTAGAAATTTGAAAAAATATTTATGAATAAAAATAGAAACTGATATAAAAATGAATCAAACAATAAAACTAAAAATTAAGAAAGAAAGAAAACCGATAGACAAAAGAAACAATGTGTGACCTTTCAAAAACTAAGAAGACCGTCCTATATACCCCATCTTGCGGGGGTCCATCTTTGCTCCATCTCATCTGTTGTATGCATAGAATAAAAACTGTCATAACAATTCTATAGAAAGAAAAATTAAACCAAGTACATAATTGAAGGAGTAATAAAGGGCACATTATCCTCTAGTTCTCTTTGAAGTCCCCTCCAACTAAGCAAGTCAAGTCTGGCTTTCACATAAACACGACAAAGAGCTATGCAGGGACCCGAGATGCGCTCCTCTGTGCATTAACTTGTTTTTGAATTAATTGTCTTCTCACCGATCCTCTATACTTAAGAGAGTGATCCCCACCACTTCTAATTATCGCAAAATTTGTGCTTCCATATCATCAAAACGGTTGTATCCGTTAGATTTACTAGCTTGATCCACTAGCATACATTTGATGTACGCACGAGACTTTGGTACTATGCAACATGCATTAATTAGTGCATTCTAAGTTGATTTTAAATCACATTTCTTCCACATAAACATGCATACAAAAAGGCTCACCACATAGGAAAAAATCGCTTCAACATGCCAACATGCACTAGAATCTTCCATTCTACTATGCTACCTATTTTACAACTATTCAATAATAATAATAATAACATGTATTTTCAGTTTTAGATTCAAATTTTTAGTTCAAATATTCATGTTGCATACAATCAAATCACATTGAAATGTATTGCAAAACATTCCGCAACAATATGTAGGGTATCATCTAGTTGCCTAGAACTACAGTCCAACTAAGATTAGTAGGTTCTGACCATGTATAAAGGATGCCATTCACAATTTCATAATTAGTAAAACCACATGGATAGTAAACACACATGTTCTCGTGTGAATATCCATGAGTTGGGATGTTAAATTTATATGCGAGGAGGTTCTGTGCATATGCCTTACCGAGTAATACACTAGAAGCACTATTAAGATAGTTAGATATTACTCTCTCTGTCCGGAATTACATGTCATAGAAATGAATGTATCTAGACGTATTTTAGTTTTAGATACATCTATTTCTTTTCATTTTGACGACAGGTAATTCTGAACGGAGGGAGTACTACTTAGAGATCTCTACTATGATTTTGATAATACTTAAATATACAATAATACATGCGCCATACACACAAATATATATTTATGCACATTATAATTTATACAATTTCAATACATAATTCAAAGATGAATTTTGTTACAACACATGTAAATTTAATAGAAAGAAAAAAAACATTGGTATACATTACAATTGATAAAAAATATAATAAAATTAATATTTAATGATATTGTTATGTGGAAAAACTACACAAACTAGTAAAGGAAATTATACTCATTAATGTTCAAGTATAAAATTAAGTTTACATAAGGGTAAAAGTTTGGTATAAAAGTACTTATAAAGACTGAGAGAATGCTCTATAAGTGTTTTTTTTTGTAGTAGAATAGATATGCTCTAGATCAATAGATATGCTCTATTCTACTATGAAAAAATAGAGAGGGGAGAATGGTACTAAACCGTGGCTCAAGTGACACGTTTGTCTCACAGGCCCACTTCGATATAACCCTCTGTTCCCCTCCCCTCTCCTCCTTCACCCCCATGCTCTTTTCCCCAAAACCAACCACCGCCCCCGCCCCCGACAGCTCTTCGGAAAACAAGAAATCCGATGTCACGGCACCACCTCGTCGAAACTCTACCAACAGCAGATTCCGTTCAGCCTATCCTCCTTGCTGCACACCCAAGTCCTCCTCGACATGCCCAAGCATCCCCTGAGGAACCCGCACCGTCTTCCTTGTCGGTGGATCGATGCTAATGGCATGAAAGAAGAAAAGGCTCAGAAGCGGGGCAAGAATCATGGGGTCATGCAGTCGATGGCGAGGGGTTCATCTGGGCGCGCCCCCCACTACCACAGACACGGCGCCCCCTTTGACGGTTGCCGCGGTCAAGAAACTGGCGCCCGCCCCATGGCACAGTGCAGAAGATTATTGATATCCTACACCGGGCAGCGGCCTTCATGGGCAGGAACGGATACACCGACGCCGACACGCGAGACGCCTCCAGCAACAGCGCCGGCGACGAGACGTTCAACGCCTTCAGCATCCCCAGCAATGGCGACGTGAAGGTTTTGGTGGGCGAGCGCTCATGGGATCGAGTATCACATTATCAATCAAACACTTCTCGGTATGCTATGAACGAGGATCTGCCAAAAACTCTGAGAAAAAACCTTGGGCATTTAGGTGATAAGCATTTATTTTATGGTAATGCTGAGTTGTGCTAGACATAAGGCCGTAGCTTAGCAGCCACAAAGAAACGGATCTTCAAGGATTGCATCAAGGAACTTGAAACGTAGCAGCTGAATGTCGTCTAAGATTCATCAGAATAATCTGTTGCTAGAAGGCCCGTGCGTTCCAAATGTGCCAAAAAGATTAAACTAGTTTTCTATGTTGTCATGTACGCAATGGCTGTGAGAATGTAATGTGTATTCATCATGGTTTCAAAATAATGTTGTTCTCGGAAAGTAATGTCTACTTGTCTAGTATGTTTCAGACTAATGCAAGATTGTTGTTAATTTCAAAATTTAAAATTATCCTTGTGTTTTGTACTCCTATATTGTCAACGGCAATGGTTTTGTGAACTTGCTGAGTTGAAATAGTACTGTGATACATAGTTGAAAGAAAATTATAAGTATATACCACTGCACTTTTTGACGAAGGAAACACTCATCAATAAATTCAAAGATGAATTTTGTTACAACACAAATGTAAATTTAACAGAAACAAAAAAAAGTCAGGGGTATACATTGCAATTGATAAAAAAAGTACAATAAAATTAATATTTAATGATATTGTTATGTTGAAAAACTACAAAACTAGTAATGGAAACTATACTCGTTAATGTTCAAGTATAATATTAAGTTTAAATAAGGGTAAAAGTTTTGTATAGAAGTACTTATAAAGACCGGGAGAATGCTCTATAAGTGTTTTTTATTTTCAAAGTAGAATAGAGCATATCTATTGAGCTCATGAAATGAGGTTATATTTTCTTCGTCGTGCCATTATTCAAACCGATATGGTCACTTAAGCAGCAGCATTTCTTCATAGTTAACCAAAATCATGCCAGAGGTCCAAAATGAACTGGTTATTAAGGGGAAGGCAACTTCTACCATTCATTGAAGGGAAAAGAGATCAATTTCAAGACTTGCGCAACCTTCTCACAACTCTTAATACATTGTTGGAAGATAAAATATGTGTCTGCAAAGGCTACTTGTTGCTTTATAAGATTATATGAAATTATATTTAAAAATGTAAGCCTTGAATTCAGTTTTTATTTTTTAACGATACGTACATTGCACGTGCACGTTTAGTAATCACAAATTAAATTATGACATAGTACCTGCATGCCATGATACGTGTGGGGATGACACATGCCCAATTATTTTGTACCATGCATGTATGGTAGTTGAATTTCAAAGATGCCGCAACCAGGGAGTAGCCTAGCTGGTTAGGTTCTTTTTGGTAGAATCAGACGACTAGGGTTCAATTCTTAGACTTGACATTGATTCTTATATATTATTGCGTTTATTTCAGATTTTTCATAATGTTCGTTCAGTAGGAGAAGACATTCCCGTCGATTATGAGGCGTCGACTCAATCTCTCGAAGCCTCTATGTTTGTACTGTGTTACCAAAAATGAGATGCCACCATAGGATCCCAAGGTCATTGGTGCGGCCTCAGTCGCCATGGTTTCCACGGTTGTTGGGGCCTCTGCTACCATACACTATGTGGTCAGCGTGGCCTCTGCAGATTTTGTCACCGCAACCTCCAGCACAGTGGCCTTCGTTTTCCATGTATGCTACTTTGTGGTCTATATGGCTACTGCTGTTGTAAACTGCATGGCCTGGTCCATTATAGTCTCCCTAGCCTTCTCAGTAGCAGTCGTGCTTTCGGCTTCCTCCGTGCCCTCTTGGCCACAAGGGATATCTTGGGGACGGTGGATTCTCTCGGCCTAGCTCGGAGACCATGGATTCTGGAGGTGGCACCTCGTTACCCAAAGGTTGGCTGGGGTCGCAAATGGCTTTGATCCTAGAGTCGTCGACTCGTCTTCGTATGCCGATTCGGGGTCCTTCGGCAAGGACTTTGTGGGGGCCATGGGCGGGGAGGTTCTTGAGGTATTTCTATCACTCGAGGAAGTCTGAGCTCTCTTGTACGCCCTGGAAATCGTTCAATATCGAACTTATCCTAATTTGAGAAACATCACTACATCGATGGTTCGATCAAGATGGAGTGAAAATTTATGACTTGTTCAACTGCCAATTTGCCTTGGAGGGCCTCGGTCGCTTTCCCTGCCACCTTGGAACCTCCTTGTCCTCAATTTCTCGAAGTGTGGTGATGATCGAAGTGAATGCAGTGAGGAAAACATGGTCATCGGAGACAGACTTTGATTCCTTTTTCCTGCCAACTGATCCTCGTCGGCAGTGCGATCCCTTCAAGTCGATTTTGAAGGATCTCATATCACCAGCCCACCGATGGACCGACATTGTCCCGTGGAGGCAAACCCCCAAGCCATGTACTAGGGAAGCGACCAACATATTTTTGTACCCTTGTCAGAGCAAGGAGGGAGAATGGACACTGGAAGATTGGAGAGTGGACACCGGAAGATGTGCGCAAAAGGTTGTTGTCGGGCCCGATGTAGTATGACTAATGTAGTCGACCTCCTTCAAGGAAATCAAGGATCACTCGTGATCCAAAAGTGTAGGGGATCAATAATACTATTTTTGGTAAGTAAGAGTGTTGAACCCAACAAGGAGCAGACGAAACTAATAAGCAGTTTTCAGAAAGATATTCTTTGCAAGTTGAGGGAGTTCCGGATTAGGGGGTCCTCGGATAACCGACCTGTTTCTTATGGGCCGGACTATATGGGCTGCAAGGTAGATTTTGGATGATCAAGGGTCCCGTCGCCAGGGCGAAGGCTCCAAGAGGCCGTGGCGTGTCTTCCAAGTTGGCGACCGTAGATAGGCATGTCTATCTCTTTGGCATGTAACCGACCATATGTAAACCCTAGGTACCCTCGACGTCTATATAAGTCGGAGGGTTTTAGGTTGTAGATATAGAACAAATCATCTAGGGTTAGCTATTCGATTTTGAGGTAGATCAACTCTGTAACCCCCCATATCATCAATATAACCAAGCACGGCGTAGGGTATTACCTCTATAGGAGGGCCGAACCTGGGTAAATTTGTGTCCCCTTCGTCTCCTGTTACCATCGGTTCTAGTCTCACAGTTCGGGACCCCCTACCCATGATCCGCCAGTTTTGACACCGACATTGGTGCTTTCATTGAGAGTTCCACTATGATCCACAAAGGAATCAATGGCTCACCTCGTTACGAGCAACGAGATCTGTGTCCAGGGGATTCTTGCCCCCGGTCAGGCTCTCACCGGCGGTGACATCTTGTCACACGCCGACCCAATCAGCCACCCTGGCTAGATCGGAAACTCCTCCCCCCCCGATCAAAGAATCAAGTTCAGAACCATAGAGTTCGTCGCTGATTCAAGGGGAATAGTTGTTCTGATGGAACCCTCAGCCCTTGAGGAGGAGCCCGCAAGCCTTCACGTCTCAACGCCAAAGACATTGGCAATCACCCCCAACTAAGTCGTCACCCCCGGGCGGTCTAGAACGTCCAATCCGGCCGATGTGACCGGACCCCTCCTGGCTAGACAGAACACGGATCCGCTCTCGCGTGGCTCTGGAACCATCATGCCGCACATTGAATCCACTCGCTTCAGCGACACGCATCCTACCATCGCCTCGTTTTTAAACGAGTTGTTCGATCAAATCGAAGCCATGCATATGTCGTACGACCAGATTCCTGTCTATGACCGGCTCGGGGTTAGGCCCGACGACAGGGAAATTCATGTCCCTCTAGTCACCCACCTTGAGTGTCCGGCTGAGGACTCGTCCAACAGCCATAATTGAAAACAGTTTACACCCCGGTCTGTGATCTCGGAGACCTCATCATCGGCAATCAAATGCTGGAGTTTATCCTAAAGCCGAACCATCATTGGTCCAGGATCTACAGCCTGATTCGGAGTCCGTAATTCCAAACACCCGATGTGGCGTGGAATCAATTTTTTCCCACCCACCACCCAAAATGATCATCCATGTATCGCACCAAAGCCCGCATCCTCGAACTTTTGGGATATTAAGCAACTACAAGGAGAATCTATCCATCACTTTTGGGCTAGGCTCCTGCTTGCCAGAAGCAGAGAAAAAGGTCTTAGCGACCAAGAGGTAATGGCAACTTTCATTCACAATTGCCATGATGAAGGGATTCTTAACACCTTGGCTCGCTTACACATTCGTGACTTTTCTGAGCTATCCGATTTGGTACAAAAATAATGTGCCATGGAAAGTGCTTGGCAATCTGAACGACTATTTTCAGAACCAACTTTCCCCGAACATCCTAGCGGAGATCGGAAAAAGAGGATACCTTCAAAGAGGCAAGCCATATTCGAACCCGCCGAAAAAAGAAATAGAGCCCTTTCTGGGATCAGCATTGTCCTTGATGGACTATTGGATAAACCTTACCCTATACACTCCGTATTGCTAAACACAAACCCGACTCACAGCCTTAGAGCTTGCTGGATCGTCAGGCAGGTCGCAAAAAGTGGTGAGACCATCCTCGCAGCGCCTCCATCGAACAGGAGCTCCCCATTGTTGCCTGCATACAATACCGAAGTCCTGACGGTCTACGAAACATTCCCTTCGAACAACAGGAGGAAGTGGGATCTTAGAGAACTCGAACAGGTGTACCATGTGGCAGCAACAAGTCCATGGGTAGACATACCGATTACCTTCGGAAATGCTAACTAACCGGCCATTCTTCCCGGTCACTCACCGGCCGCACTAGTCCTGAACCCCATCATCGATGGTTATAGGATGCATAAGGTGCTAATGGACGGCGGCAGCGGTTTAAACCCCATATACGAAGGCACCCTGGAAAAAATGCAGTTCGACCGATCTCGCATCAAACATAGCAGTACAACTTTCCGGGGAATTATTCCTGGGAAAGAGGCGCGTTGTTCCAGACGTATCATCCTGGACGTTGTGTTCGACACGCCCGAAAACTACCGTTTGATGAACTTCTCTTCCACATCATGCCCTTCCCAAGCGGCTACCACGCCTTATTGGGGTGTGATGCCTTCACAAAATTCCAAGCTATACTCCATTACGGGTACATGAAACTTAAAATGCCAGGACCAAATGGAGTGATCACAATTGCCAGTGATCCGAACATAGCCCTTCGGGCCGAAAACAAGACGGCAGTGCTTGCCCTCGAGGCATTAGCTGAGACTTTTGCTGCGGAAGAACTAACTGCACTACGGTAAACAGTTGACCAGGATGAGGTCAATCTTAGCAAAAGGCCCAAGACCACGTCCTTCAAACCCGCAAAGGAAATCATCAAGTTTCAAGTGCACCCGACGGACCCCAATAAGACAGCATCCATGGGAGCTCAGCTCGATCCCCTTGTAGATGAGGCTCTACGGAACTTTCTCCAAGAAAACTAGGACATCTTCGCATGGCATCCTTCCGATATGCCTGGAATCCCATGACAGCTCGCCGAGCATAGTCCGAACGTTGTCGCAGGCTTTAAGCCCGTCAAGCAGACTCTGCGCCGCTTCTCTGAACCCAAACGGCAAGCTATGGGTGAAGAATTAGCTAAGCTATTAGATGCCAGATTCATTCGGGAGATTAAGCACCCCGGATGGTTGGCAAACCTGGTGAGGGTACCAAAGAAAGACATGTCTAGGCGACCGTGTGTCGATTTCAAAGACCTGAACAAAGACTGCCCTAAGGACCATTTCCCCTTACCACAAATAGACTAGATCATCGACGCCACAGTCGGACATGATTCATTGTGTTTCCTCGATGCCTATTCCGGATACCATCAAATCAAAATGAAGAAATCCGATCAAGCGGCAACCGCATTCATCACCCCCTATGGGCCATTCTGCTTCAACACGATGCCTTTCGGGCTAAAAAATGCTCGAGCCACGTACCAGCGCATGATCCAGATGTGTCTCGTGACACAGGTCGGTAAAACAGTCGAAGCATACGTGGACGACGTGGTAATTAAAACCAAACACGTCAGCTAGTTGATCGACGACCTACGACAAACCTTCGCCAGTCTACGCAAGTATGACATACTACTCAATCCGGAAAAATGTGTATTCGGAGTTCCCTCTGGTAAACTGCTCGGATTCATTGTCTCCCATAGAGGAATAGAAGCGAATCCGGCTAAAATCCATGCCCTATCGGAACTGGCAATCCCTACAGAGCTAAAGCATGTCCAGAGGCTATTTGGGTGTGTAGCGGCATTAAGCCGCCTTATCTCCCGCCTCGGAGAGAAAGCTTTACCGCTCTACAAACTACTCAAATGGACCAACAATTTCGAGTGGACCAATGAAGCAGCGGCTACGTTAGAGGAAATCAAAACAGTACTGGCAACCAATCCGATCCTCACAGCACCAGGCGCCCGTGAGCCCATGTTGTTATACATATAAGCTACCAACCAAGTTGTTAGCTTGGTGCTCGTCGTTGAAAGAGATGAGGAGGGACACAAGTTCCGGACTCAGAAGCCGGTCTATTACGTGTCAGAAGTACTAACGCAGTGCAAATCCAAATACCCACACTACCAAAAGATAGCCTATACAGTGTTCATGGCATCAAGGAAACTCGGACATTATTTCCAAGAGTGTGCGGTAACGGTGGCATCCGAAGTACCCCTGAATGATATAATCAATAACATGGATGCCACCGGTTGCATAGCCAAATGAGCCATTGAGCTCCTTCCTTTTGAAATAAGCTATAAGCCACACAGTGCCATCAAATCTCAGGTATTGGCAGACTTCCTGGCTGAATGGACAGAGGCCGAGCCCCCCAAGGAATATAGTGCATACTCCCATTGGACAATGTATTTTGATGGATCCAGAACCTTGGCCGGGCTGGGGGCTGGAGTTATCCTCACATCCCCCACAGGCGACAATGTGTGATACGTGTTGCAGATCATCTATGCCGACTCTAACAGTGCAGTCGAATACAAAGCCCTCCTACATTGTCTTCAGATGGCAGTATCAATGGTCATATGGCAGCTAGAGATACGGGAAGACTCCAACTTGGCCATCTCCCAAATTAATGGCGAATTCGAAACCAAAAACCCAAAGATGGCAGCGTATAGAAACGTCGTCCTGAAGATATCTGCACAGTTCAAGGGGTTGGAATTTGACCACGTCGCTCGCGACGACAACCAAGTCGCCGACGTACTGGCTCGTATGGGAGCCAAACGTGATCCTGTCCTGAGAAACACCTTTCTGGAGCGGCTCTTTAAGCCATCCTTCATGTGGCAGGACGATGACAAGGGCGTTGGTCTAAATACGGCGGACGAGGTTGTTCCCCCTATAAATGAACCAGCCGATCAATTCATCGACGGCTCCGTAATGGACGAAACGCCTTCGGCTCATGAGGTAGTGGCAGTAATTGCACTATGGACAGAACCCTTCCTCGCCTACCTTCTTCACAAGGAACTCCCTGACGACCAGATAGAGGCACGACGCATAGTTCGGCGATCCAAGGCCTACAAAGTACACGAGTGTGAGTTATACAAGAAAAGCACCACCGGAATATTACAACGGTGCATACGAGGAAGAAGGATGGGAGCTCCTAGACGAAGTTCATGCAGGCATGGGTGGCCACCACTCCGCGGCAAGAGCCTTTGTTAGCAAGGCCTTCTGAGATGGTTTCTTTTGGCCTACAGCTCGGACAGACGCCCAGTCACTTGTCAAACATTGCGTGGGGTGTCAACTCTTCACAAATCAAAGTCACATGCCCCCAACAGCTCTTCGGACTATTCCGATCACTTGGCCTTTTGCGGTCTGGGGGCTGGACATGGTCGGACCCCTTAAAGGGGGGACCAAGAAGAACAAATACCTACTGGTCATGGTCGACAAGTTCACCAAGTGGATAGAGGCAAAGCCCATCAAATCGTCCAAGTCTGGACCAGTGAACCACTTTATCTCCGGCGTGGTACACCGTTATGGTCTCCCGCATAGTATAATAACGGATAATGGATCCAACTTTACGGACCAAGAGGTCAAGGAGTGGTGTGCAAAAATGGGCATAAAGCTCGATTACGCATCAGTCTATCATCCACAGACCAATGGACAAGTCGAACTAGCAAACAGTCTCATTATGAGCGGCATTAAACCACGTTTGGTCTGATGTCTTCATGAGTCCGAATTCCATTGGGTGGAGGAGCTCGACTCTGTTTTATGGGGCCTGCGCACCACCCCGAACAGATCAATGGGATATACACCGTTCTTCATGGTCTATGGGGCAGAGGCACTCCTCCCCTGTGACATTATTCACGATGCACCAAGGGTGCGCATGTACGAGGAAAAGGAATCTGAATTAGATCGGCAGGATGACCTGGACGGTTTAGAAGGAGAGCGCGACATAGCTTGGGCTCGCTCTACTTTTTACCAATAGCAAGCCCGACGTTACTAGAGTAGGGAGGTCAGGGCAAAAGCATACAATGTAGCTGAACTCGTCTTACGACTTCCAGAGAAGCAGAAGCATAAACCTAACCGCAAATGGGAGGACCCCTTCATAATCGACGAAGTACTCATGGGAGGAGCCTACCGTCTTCGGAACCCGTCAGACAACCGCCTTGAACCAAACCCATGGAACGCAGCTCGTCTTTGGCGCTTCTACGGATAAACCGGTGTCGTCTAAATACTTCAGTGATACGTCTCCAACGTATCTATAATTTTTGCTTGTTCCATGCTGTTATATTATCATTCTTGGATGTTTTTCAATCCTTTTACCACAACTTTATATTATTTTTGGGACTAACCTATTAACCCAAAGCCTAGCGCCAGTTTCTGTTTTTTCCTTGTTTTTGAGTTTTACATAAAAAGAATATCAAACGGAGTCCAAACGGAATACAAATTTACGGTGATTTTTTATGGACAAGAAGACACCCACGGAGGTTGGAGATGAAGCCAGAAGATTCCCGAGGAGTCCACAAGCATCAGGGGCATGGCCACCCCCCTGGGGGCGCCCACCAGGCTTGTGGGCCCCTCGGGAGTCTACCGACCTCCCTCTCAGCTCTATAAATCCGCAAATATTCCAAAAACCCCAACACAGAACCTAGATCGGGAGTTCTGCCGCCGCAAGCCTCCAGAGCCATGAAAAACAAATTGGGAGCCTGTTCTAGCACCCTCCCAAAGGGGGAAACCATCACCGGAGGCCATCTTTATGATCCCGATGCTCTCCATGACGAGGAGGGAGTAGTTCACCCTCAGGGTTGAGGGTATGTACCAGTAGCTGTGTGTTTGATCTCTCTCTCTCTCTTGTGTTCTTGAGATGGCATGATCTTGATGTACCGCGAGCATTATTGATATAGATGAATCATATGGAGTTTTCCCCTCTCTATCTTGTTGTGATGAATTGAGTTTTCATTTGAAGTTTTCTTATCGGATTGAGTCTTGAAGGATTTGAGAACACTTGATGTATGTCTTGCAATGGGATATCCGTGGTGACAATGGGATGTTCTATTGATCCACTTGATGTATGTTTTGGTGATCAACTTGCGGGTTCTGTGACCTTGGGAATCTATGCATAGGGGTTGGCACACGTTTTTGTCTTGACTTTCTGGTAGAAACTTTCGGGCACTCTTTGAAGTTCTTCGTGTTGGATTGAACATAATGAATCTGAAATTATGTGATGCATATCGTATAATCAAGCCCATGGGTACTTGTGGTGACATTGGAGTATCTAGGTGACATTAGGGTTTTGATTGATGTGTATCTTAAGGTGTTATTTTAGTACGAACTCTAGGGCTGTTCGTGACACTTATAGGGATAGCTCATAAGATTGATCAGAAAAGATAACTTTGAGGTGGTTTCATACCCTACAATAATTTCTTCGTTAGTTCTCTGCTATTTGTGACTTTGGAGTGAACTCTTTGTCGCACGAGAGGTATTTACATATGATTCAACTATGTTAGTATTGTTGAGAGAACTTGCACTAGTGAAAGTATGAACCCTAGGCCTTGTTTCTAAGCATTGCAATACCATTTGTGCTCACTTTTATTATTAGTTACTTTGCTGTTTTTATATTTTCAGATTACAAAAACCTATATCTACCATCCATATTGCACTTGTATCACAATCTCTTTGCCAAACTAGTGCACCTATACAATTTACTTGAGAGAGACCATCTTTATCCTACACCTCCCATGGATTGATAAAACTTATCTCATCAACTTGAGGGAAAATTGCCGCTGTCCTACAAAACTCTGCGCTTGGAGGACCAACACAAGTCTACAAGAAGAAGGTTGTGTAGTACACATCAAGCTCTTTTTTGGCGCCGTTGCCGGGGAGGTGAGTGCTTGAAGGTATATCTTTAGATCTTGCAATCAAATATTTTAGGTTTTTGTTTTTCACTAGTTTGGTTTTATAAAAAAATCTACAAAAAAATGGAATTGAGGTTGCCTCATATGCTTCATCTTTTTAATGTCTTTCGTGAAAAGGATGGAAAGGAAAATTGTGCTCAAGTGTTAGAAGAAGAAGTTATTAAAATGTTTGGCACTAAATATTTGAGTGATGAGCATGATAGTGACATTTTTAGTAAGAATTCTCTGAATATTCATGATGCTAATGATATGCAAAGCCACAAGCTTGGGGATGCTATGTTTGATGAAGATGATATTTTTAGCCCCCCAAGTTTTGATGATCAAAACTATTATAATTATGACATTCCTCCTATCTATGATGATTATTGTGATGACACATATGCTATAAAGAGTAATGGTAACCATGAAACTTGTCATCATGATTTTAATATTCAAAGTGGTTATGTCAATCAAGTATGTCATGATAGTTATTTTGTTGAGTTTGCTCCCACTATTTTGAGTGAGAAGAAAATTGCTTATGTCAATATTCAAATTTTCTATGCTTGTGCATCATAAAAATAATGATTTATGTGCTGGTCATATTGTGTAATTTCTTCATGATGCTACTGAAAATTATTATGAGGGTGGAACATATGCTTGTAGGAATTGCAATAATATCAGGTTTCCTCTCTATGTGTTCAAATTCTTGAAGTTATGCTTGTTTTGCCTTCCTATGCTAGATGATTATTGTTCCTATAAATTGTTTGCTCACAAAATCCCTATGCATAGGAAGTTTGTTAGACTTAAATGTTCTTCTCATGAGATTCATGATGCTATTTTGCATGTCTCAATTACTATTCCTATGTGAGCATCATTGAAATCATCATGCCTATCTAAAATGCATTAAAGAAAAACGCTTGTTGGGAGACAACCCGACACTTTTACTTTCTGTTTTTGTGTGTTCACATGATTAATATACTGTATTAATCATGTTTTGTGTATTTTATTTCAATAAAGTGCCAAGTACAGCCTTTGGGATAGTGTGGATACTTGCTTGTTTGATTCTGTGCAAAAATAGAAAGTTTTGCCTCCAGTATATGAATTATATGATTTTACTCGAGCGTCAAAAAATTATGAAATTTTTACACAAACTTTATAAGCCAATTCCTTGAGGTTTCCTAATGGTTCAGATTTTTTGGAGTCAGGGAAGTTTGGTGATCATTCAGATCTTTACAGGTTGTTCTGTTTTTGACAGATTCTGTTTTGCATGCATAGTTCGCTTGTTTCAGGTGTTCCTATAGCTTATATTGAGTGGTATAAATTATGGGAATTGTATAATACAGTAGGTATAATGTGGTAACAATTATGAATCATGCCTTGACAGTACCAAAGTGAATGATCTTTGTTTATTATACTAACCCATCTCATGAAGTTACGTTAAGTTTTGTGTGATTGAAGTTTTCAAGTTTTGGGTGAGACACCGATATGAGGAGAATAAGGAGTGAAAAGAACCTAAGATTTGGGATGCACAAGGCACCCCCAAGGTAATATTAAAGGAATACTCAAGCGTCTAAGCTTGGGGATGCCCCAGAAGGCATCGCCTCTTTCGTCTTCAACACTATCGGTATATATTTCCATTCTATTTAGATATGGTGTATGTAGATCTAATTCTTATATAAAGAAAACTTTATAGTTTCACTTTGACTCGCTTTCTCTAGAATCTTTATAAAAAAGAATATCTATGTCCTTTATTTAATATTTAATAATAATAAGAGACTATTAAATTAAAATGAGAATACTACTAATTAGAATAATTGGAGCTATATTTTTATTCGTCACATAATATGTGTTTTGCTTGGAGCGTCATTTTATTTTGTTGTTCTCTATTAAGTGTTATTTATAATCTTGTTTTCCAATAAAAATTTCCAAGAATTGCCTTTACGATGCTTGCATTGCATGTTTTGATGAGTGTTGCGTAAAAACAGAAACTTTGGCTGTAGTGTTTGAATTTTCGTATCTTACTGGAACATTGAAAGTTTCTGAAATTTTTACACAGTATGGTCATATAAATTTTATAGCATATCCTAGATTTTCATATTTTTTTTAGCTACAGAAGTACACTGTTTTCATAAATTTCAACAAACTGTTCTGTTTAGACAGATTGATGTCATAGTTTCGTTATCTACTTATCCTATAGTTTCCATAGCCTATATTGGTAGATATAAATTGTGGAAATGATGGTATACAGTACCTAATGATTGAAAATTATTATGCAACTTGTCTTGGCAGTACATAAAGAGTTGATTTATTATTATGTGTAGTAACCTATCTCACGAGTTCTTTTTGAGTTTTGTGTGGATGAAGTTTTTGAGAATAGGTGAAACCGTGGTATGAGAGGATTGAACGAGATACAAAAGATAAAGCTTGGGAATTCCCAAAGCACACCAAGTAAATATTTAAAGAAGTCTCAAGCATCTAAGCTTGGGGATGCTACGCATCCCATCTCTCTTCATCAACAATTATCGGTTAGCCTATGTTGAGCCTAAATTTTATTTCGTGCAGATGATGCATGCTATTATTGGAGTGATATTTTTCTATTTCTTGATGTTTAAATAAAATACTCAGATCTTAAAATCTTTATTTAGAGAGAGAGAGAGATAAAGTCCTCACATAGCTACTTAATTGTTTGACTACTCATTAATCTTCACTTATATCTTTTGTGAGTAGCTTGTGATTTCCTCTCATGCTTCACTTATACCTTTTTGAGGGACGAAATCTTTTACGCTCATGTGCTTCATTTAAATTTGTTTGAGCTTGCCAAAAAGCAATGACAACCTATGAAACTAGTCCCAAAGTGATAGATATCCAAGGAGGATATAATAAAAATTTCATGAAGATCATTGGACAAATTAAACTTTATGCTTTGTAATAATTTTGAAACATGATGATAGTAATACGTGAGTCATGTTAGTGAGTAATTATGCTTAGTAAGAATATTGGTCTTAAGGTTTGTGATTCCCTATGCATGCATGAAGGTCAATAGTTATGCAATTAAGTTGCATCCTACTTGTGGTGCATTATTCTGTGTTAGTTATGACTCAATGCTCACTTATGTGATTTTTTCGTTCCTCGGTTTGGTTGCTTCCCAATCTAGTTTCTAGCCTTCATATGTACTAAGTAGAAATACTACTTGTGCATCCAAAATCCTTAAACCAAGTTTTGCCTTATGAGTCCACCATACCTACCTATATGCGGTATTTACATGCCGTTCCAAGCAAATTTGTATGTGCCATCTCTAAATCTTCAAAATAATTTTTCTGTTTTGTGTGCCCGTACCAGTCATGAAACGGTGGGGAGTATCCAATATTTTTCCATGCTAGGTGTTTTATTCTCATGATATGTGTTGATTCACTATCATTCACAAGAAAGTGGTTGGTATTCGGGATGCCCAGTCTCATGCTCAAAAATTAAATCAAAATATAATGAAACAAAACTCCCCCTAGGAATGTTGTTCGTATGGACGGTACCCATGGATTTGGCTCGCCGTGGAGTGTGATTGATTGGTGGAGGGGGAGTAAAGACTTTACTATTCTGTTTGGGAACCGCCTATAATGTATCTAGCATGGAAGGTATTATGAGCTACTTCATCATTTTCGTTGACAGGAAAAGCAAGCTACTGAAAATATTTTTCTCTCTTAATATAAACCTTGAGCTCTGGCACCTCTACAAATCCCTACTTCCCTCTGCGAAGGGCCTATCTATTTACTTTATGCAATTTTTATTTTTGATTTGAGTCTCCATCTTCTATTATAAGCACCAACTAGGGGGCACTATGATCGTACTTGAGCATTGGGCATAGCTAACATTTGAGTGTGTTTCATGAATGGATCAATCATTGAGCATGATGGGCTAGTGATAACTTTATTTAGTGTTGATATTTTGAAAGACATGGTTGCTTATTGACATGCTTGAGTATTGAAGTCACTATGTTCAAACTAGACTAGTCCTTTGAATCATTTACAAGTCCAAATGGCCATGCTATACAAGAAGAAAAGAATATGATGAACATGTTAGGCAGCATTCCACATCAAAAATTATGTTTTTATCATTTACCTACTCGAGGACGAGCAGGAATTAAGCTTGGGGATGCTGATACGTCTCCAAGATATCTATAATTTTTTCTTGTTCCTTGCTGTTATATTATCATTCTTGGATGTTTTGCAATCATTTTACCACAACTTTATATTATTATTGGGACTAACCTATTAACCCAGAGCCCAGTGTCAGTTTATGTTTTTTCCTTGTTTTTGAGTTTTACAGAAAAGGAATATCAAACGGAGTCCAAATGGAATAAAAATTTACGGTGATTTTTAATGGACCATAAGACACCCACGGAGCTTGGAGATAAAGCCAGAAGATTCCCGAGGAGGCCACAAGCCTCAGGGACGCGGCCACCCCCCTGGGCGTGCCCACCAGGCTTGTGGGCCCCTCGGGAGTCTGCCGACCTCCCTCTCAGCTCCATAAATCCTCAAATATTCCAAAAACCCCAACGCAGAACCTAGATCGGGAGTTCCACCGCCGCAAGCCTCCAGAGCCACGAAAAACCGATCAGGAGCCCATTCCGGCACCCTGCTAGCGGGGGAAACCATCACCGGAGGCCATCTTCATCATCTCGACGCTCTCCATGATGAGGAGGGAGTAGTTCACTCTCGGGGCAGAGGGTATGTACCGGTAGCTATGTATTTGATCTCTCTCTCTCGTGTTCTTGAGATGGCACGATCTTGATGTACCGCGAGCATTATTGATATAGATGAATCATATGGAGTTTTCCCCTGTCTTTCTTGTTGTGATTAATTGAGTTTTCCCTTTGAAGTTTTCTTATCGAATTGAGTCTTTAAGGATTTGAGAACACTTAATGTATGTCTTGCGATGGGATATCTGTGGTGACAATGGGATGTTCTATTGATCCACTAGATGTATGTTTTGGTGATCAACTTGCGGGTTCTATGACCTTGGGAATCTATGCATAGGGGTTGGCACACATTTTTGTCTTGACTTTCCGGTAGAAACTTTGGGGCACTCTTTGAAGTTTTTTGTGTTGGATTGAACATGACGAATCTGAAATTATGTGATGCATATCGTACAATCAAGACCATGGGTACTTGTGGTGACATTGGAGTATATAGGTGACATTAGGGTTTTGGTTGATGTGTATCTTAAGGTGTTATTTTAGTACGAACTCTAAGGCTGTTCGTGACACTTATAGGGATAGCTCATAAGATTGATCAGAAAAGATAAATTTGAGGTGGTTTCGTACCCTACAATAATTTCTTTGTTAGTTCTCCGCTATTTGCACGAGAGGTATTTACATATGATTCAACTATGTTAGCATTGTTAAGAGAACTTGCACTAGTGAAAGTATGAACCCTAGGCCTTGTTTCTAAGCATTGCAATACCGTTTGTGCTCACTTTTGTTATTAGTTACCTTGCTGTTTTTATATTTTCAGATTATAAAAACCTATATCTACCATCCATATTGTACTTCTATCACCATCTCTTCGCCGAACTAGTGCACCTATACAATTTACCATTGTATTGGGTGTGTTTGGGACACAAGAGACTCTTTGTTATTTGGTTGCAGGGTTGCTTGAGAGAGACCATCTTCATCCTACACCTCCCACAGATTGATAAACCTTAGGTCATCCACTTGAGGGAAAATTTCCGCTGTCCTACAAAACTCTGTGCTTGGAGGTCCAACACAAGTCTACAAGAAGAAGGTTGTGTAGTACACATCATTCAGCATTTTTCCTTTTTTCCTTTTCTCTTCTATTTTTTGGTTTCCCCTCCCACTGTGTTGTTTGATAGGATTGAATTTTTTCCTTCCATGGTTAGTTCAACCAATCTTGTACTAAGGTTATCGGCTTACACCATTAAGTGTTAAATCCGAACACAGCACCTGGGGGCTTCTTCCTGAGGCCACCACTTTTACATTATCAGCATTTCTTCACACTTATCATGTACACATGTTTCCTTTGTCATTTTCAAGGCATCATATGCATAAATTCAAACTAAGACTTTGCCAAGTTGGGTTGCTTCGCTGCTGTGTTTGCCCTCTACGTTCCCGATTGTTCGGTTGGAGGGTAAAGGGAGCACCTCTGCGATTGTTAAGGGTAAAGCTAGCTATCTTACGTAGACAATTGGTTGGGCATGATGGAAGCACTTAATGCGGCTATGGTCGTTATCACCTTTGTTTGGGTTTGTTTTCCCTTCCTAAAAACACCCTTAGCCGCATACTAGCAATATGCGGACTTTTACCTACGCTCTTCGTAGGGACCCGAAGAAAGGTATCGATAGAGGTACTATTTTCCTCGGAAGATGTTTCTTACGCTAAGCAGTAACATAACATATATCTCTCTGTGCTTTTTGTCTATTCGCACCATATGGACGGATTGCCTTGTTCCCCAGACACAATTCGCTCTTCTGAAATAACAAATTGCAAGGAGCACTCCCGCGCTCTTCGCACGGGAGGGAGAAGCTGATGCCCGGTTAAGACAAAGTTTACAACACAGATTGTTCATACAAAAGTATACAAAATTACATATTTGGCTGCCGATCTAAATTATCGATTATGGTATTTAGGGAACAGTCTTCCTGTGAAAGGCGGGCGGCAGGCATCACCTGGTCATACACCAAGTGGAGTGGCACTTCTCGTCTATCTGATCCCACGGGACCAACTCGAGCCATACGCTCGGGATCAAGTCCGTTGTAGAGGGTCTTGATCATTGACCATGCCTCCCGTGCTCCCTCCTGGTAGGCCGATGTCTTCCATAGCTTGAACCTGCTTCGATCTCCCTTGAATCGATCGGTTAGTTCGGACATTAATTCCTACCGACGGTTGTTCGGCAGGCCATAGCGCCTTTACCATGCCTTTCATCGCTTTCCGAGCATGCTCATGAAGGGCCGAAAGCTCCTTTAGAAAGTTCCCCTGGTAGGATCCGATCTCTTCTCCAGGATGCCCGGACAGAAGGCCTATACATGAGGGAAAGACATTGTTATTATACTTCCTTTATACAAAGTACTTACTGATGTTAGAATCACACTTACCGAACATGCCCCTCTGAAGTTTCTGATTTTCTTCTTGGGCCTGGGCCAATTGAGCCTTTAAATTCTCAATTTCTTTGGCATGTTATTTCTTCTTCACCTGGAGACGGTTCAAAACACCACACCCATCCTCATGTTGGGACTCGGCGTCCCCCTAGGATTCTCGGGCTTCATCCAGCTCTTTTTTCATATGCCCTATTGATTCAGCTGCTAAATAGAACACTTGTGTCAGCACAGAAATATGTTAAGACTAGCAGCACAGGTATACTCACCATGGGCCTCCTGTGTGAAGCTCTTCACGTGCTCCAGCTTGGCCTTCACAGATTTAACATGTGACCCACTGTCTTCCAGCTCCTTGGCCAGTTGCTCGTTGTGTTGCTTTGATGCCTGCATTAGGAGTGAAACAGCGTAAGGAGCCTTAATTCGGCCCATCCGAACTAAATTAAGGCCCGAGGGCTACTGGGTTTACATGAGTGTCCGAACTCTTTTATAGCCGAATACTTACCTGCATGCTGGCTAATATCATATGCATGGCCTTGCTGAACCCGGCTCAGGCAGCGTCGATGTGCGCGTCCGCTGTGCTTAGGGCGCCGAACTCTTGTTCGGAGAACATCGGGTGACGCAGGGCCTCCTGTCCGCGCCGGTGATTCATGGCACTCCCTACTTCCGATTTAGTGACGGACACACCATCATCGGAATCGGCGGGAGCCGGAGTGGCGATAGGGGCCTCGGCAACAGGGTCGACCTGAGTAGTAGCTCTGTAATTTTGAGCGCTACCAGACACATTGGCGTCCTCTTCAGTAGGGCGAGCCTTGGCTTTTCGCATAAATGTTTTAATGCAAATTTGCCGTGAGAATCTATTAATTGGGATAATAAGCAGATAGCCGAACAAAATACCTTTGGGTTGAGTGAGCGGGCGAACTCATCGTCACGACCGGCTCATTGGTTGGGACCCTGTTGGCTTCCGATCCGGGTGCTGTTTTGGGACGAGCTCTTTTTCTTCCTGTTTGTCATAGGAACAGAGAACGACCTATGGTAATCGGCTATGATAGCCAGTGGAGATCAATCAATGCTCTCTTTATAGAAGACCCCATCGTCAAAACCAATTGAAAGATCTAGGTCCTCGTGAAAACCCGGATCATCATCGCGAGAATAGTCTTCGTTGCAGAATCCTGGTTAATGAATCATCGCGTGAAAACCTCGTTGTTGTAAGAAGTTAAACCTGCACGGGTCACCACCGGATCTGAAGAAGGGAGATACCCCTGGGTCTCTAGATTGCGGAGCCGCAGGAGTGCTATGGAGCAGCTAGTCCAGTCCCCTGGACATGAGCCGTAGGGGCGCGCAGAGGAGCTGGGGGCGTTAGCCATGTTTTTTGTGGATCTCCCGCTAGTAGTTTTTTCCATTGGGATGGAGGAGAATGTGGTCTAAGCCGTGATTTTATTCATTTAACTGAGTGGTGTCTCCCTTGCGGAGGGGTAGTATTGTAAAAAAGACAGTTGAACCACTCGTCTCCCCACGATGCACGCGAATCGAGGAGCACTGGTGGTTATTATAATGGGCCTGTGGAGCTTGGGAAGCTTTGGATTTTGCCGATGAATGGTCGGTTGCCGAATAAGAAGATGTAAGGGACTCGCCTCGCAAGCCGAAGATTATGACGCGTGAAGATCAACCGAACATACATCAGCGTTGAAGGATAGTCTGGCGGCTACTGAGGGAGTCCCGAATTAGGGGGTCCTCAGATAGCCGATCTGTTTCATATGGGCCAAACTATATGGGCTGCAAGGTAGATTTCGAATGATCAAGGGTCCCGTCGCTAGGGCGAAGGCGCCAAGAGACCGTGGCGTGTCCTCCAAGTTGGCAACCATAGATAGGCATGTTTATCTCTTTGGCATGTAACCGACCATGTGTAAACCCTAGGTACCCTCGGCATCTATATAAGCCAGATGGTTTTAGGTTGTAGATATAGAACAACTCATATAGGGTTAGCTATTCGATCTCAAGGTAGATCAACTCTGTAACCCCCCATATCATCAATATAACCAAGCAGGACGTAGGGTATTACCTCCATAGGAGGGCCCGAATCTGGGTAAATCTGTGTCCCCTTCGTCTCCTGTTACCATTGGTTCTAGTCTCATAGTTTGGGACCCCCTACCCGAGATCCGTTGGTTTTGACACTGACACAAGTGTTGTAAAGTAGTTCTGATAGATAGTGTGATAGCAACATCATTTTTAGCAAGTGACAAGGTGCAGCAAGGTGGCACAATCCTTTTATGGCAAAAGACATGCTGATAAACCTAACCATAGCATGGCACATATGGACACAAAACAACCCTTTACGGGATAGCTCACAAATTAGGGTTTTGGTTTCTGCCACTCCCACAATCCATCATCTACTAAAAAATTCCATAATTACTTCTTGTAGGCCTAAACATAGTAATACGTCATGTAGTCGACGTTCACATGACATCACTAAAGGCAGAACAACACAACACATCATCATAACATTGACCGAAAACCAACTTCACATGATATTGCATTGTCACATCTCATAATCAAGTCCATATTTTGCACTAAGCTCATGGAAAACATCAGTTACGACAAAAAAACTTAACACAATCGTATTCAAAATTAATACCCGACATTCTCCCTTTTTTGACCTCCCAATCTTCAACATTGCATTTAATTATTTCAGTAAGATCCCATTCACTTGAGAAAGAACCCACAAAAGAAGAAAATGTCTAGCATAAAAATTATGAAGAGAAATATCTCTCGAGAGTTCATGATTGGGGCATTTGAGCCTTAGGACCTTAAGCCTCCCCAAGCTCGAGATATACTTTCTCCTTCACGAGGAAAAACATAATAAATATAATTCCAATTATGATGAACAAAAAATGCACATGATAAAATTTATTATGGAACACCAGCTTTAGTCGGTTCCAGTCCCATGAGCGCGAATCATCCAATAACCTAAACCATGCCAATTATTCTTTTCCTTCAAATATAAATGGTATAAATTCAGGATGTCGGATGTATCGTTCCGTCTCCTGCATAACTATTAGTGTGCAATCTTTCAAGAATACCAACAGGAATTTCATAACTTATATTTTTAGTAGGTGGGATCTCTCTTACCAATTGTGCATGTGATGTGGACACCCCAAACAAGCCTTCCAAATGTTATTTTAATAATAGCATGAGCAGATAAAAATCTGCACGTGCAATAAAGGTTCTGTTACTAAATTCCACATACATACTAAGAGTGCTACAATCCCTGACAACGGGGTCACAAAATAGTCCTGAAGACCCACAAGTATAGTGTGTCAATCATAGTCATGTCGATAAGTAAGAGTACCGAACACGACGAGGAGGGAAAGGAATTGATAGGCTATTTTCAGCAAAGAATACACTACAAAGGATGTAAGATGGATAGTTTGATAGGAAGGTAACAATTAACAAAGTAGGAACGTGCAAAAAATGACACAGTCCTTAATTAAGCTAAGGACAACTGGTGGTACTTCCTATATGTTGGAAATATGCCCTAGAGGCAATAATAAATGGTTATTATTATATATTTCCTTGTTCATGCTAATCATTTAGTATCCATGCTATAATTGTATTGATTGGAAACACATTGCATGTGTGGATACATAGACAACACTGTGTCCCTAGTATGCCTCTAGTAGACTAGCTCGTTGATCAAAGATGGTCATGGTTTCCTAGCCATAGACATAAGATGTCATTTGATAATGGGATCACATCATTGGGAGAATGATGTGATGGACAAGACCCAAACTATAAACATAGCATATGATCGTGTCAGTTTATTGCTATAGTTTTCTGCATGTCAAGTATATGTTCCTATGACCATGAGACCATGCAACTCACTGACACCGGAGGAATACTTTGTGTGTATCAGACATTGCAACGTAACTGGGTGACTATAAAGATGCTCTACATGTATCTCTGATGGTGTCTGTTGAGTTGGCATGGATCAAGACTGGGATTTGTTACTCTGTATGAAGAAGAGGTATCTCAGGGCCCACTCGGTCATACAACATCACAACAAGCCTTGCAAGCAAAGTGACTAATGTGTTAGCCACAAGATTTTGTATTACGGAACAAGTAAAGAGACTTACCGGTAATGAGATTGAACTAGGTATGGAGATACTGACGATCGAATCTCGGGCAAGTAACATACTGATAGACTAAGGGAGCATTATACGGTATTATCTGAATCCTTGACATAGAGGTTCAACCGATAAAGATCTTCGTAGAACATGTAGGAACCAATATGGGAATCCAAGTCCCGCTATTGGTTATTGAACGTAGAGGTGTCTCGGTCATCTCTACATAGTTCTCGAACCCGCAGGATCTGCACACTTAACGTTCGGTGAAGACTTGGTATAGATGAGTCATGTATGTTGGTGACTGAAGGTTGTTTGGAGTCCCGGATGAGATCCCGGACATGAAGAGGAACTCCGGAATGGTCCGGAGGTGAGGATTCATATATAGGAAGTTTCGTGTTGATCACCGGGAAAATTTCGGGCATCACCGGTAATGTACCGGGGGTGCCGGAAGGTTTCCGAGGGTCCACCGAAGGGGCCACCAGCCCCGAAGGGCCACATGGGCTGTGAGAGAGGGCGCACCATTCCCTGGTGGGCTGGATGCCCCTCCCACAAGTCCCATGTGGCCGAAGGGTGGAAGGGGAAAACCCTTAGGGGGGCGGCCGCCTTGCCTTGGGGGCCAAGACACCCCTTGCCCACTCCCTCCCCCATCCACTTGGACGCTGCCCCTAGGGTGGGAACCCTAGGGTGCAGCCCTTCCCCCTTCTTCCTATATATATGAGAGAGGGAGAAGGGCAGCCACACCACAAGCCTCGGCGCAGCCCTTCCTCCCTCCCTAATTGCTTCTCCTCTAGTAGATTGATTCGGTGCCGCTTATCGAAGCTCTGCCGGATCAGCTCCACCACCACCGCCGCCATGCTATCGTGCTACCGGAGAACCCATCTACCTCTCCGCTCCCTCTTACTGGATCAAGAAGCCAGAGATCGTCATCAAGCTGTACATGTGCTGAACGCAAAGGTGTCGTCTGTTCGGCACTTGATCGGGATTTCGTGGGATGGCTTGCGATTTGGATCGCGAAGACGTTCGACTACACCAACCGCGTTTTTTAATGCTTCCGCTTAGCGATCTACAAGGGTATGTGGATCCGATCTCTCCTCTCGTAGATGGTCATCTCCTAGATTGATCTTGGTGAAGCGTAGGAAATTTTTTGTTTCCCATACAACGTTCACCAACAGTGGCATTATGATCTAGGTCTATGCGTAGATGAGATCACAAGTAGAACACAAAGGAGTTTGTGGGCGTTCATGCTCATATTTCTTCCTCCCTTGGTTGGTTTTTGATTCACCGGTATTGTGGGATGAAGCGGACCGTACCAACCTTACTCGTACGCTTACGAGAGACCGGTTTCATCGACTGACGTGTAACTTAGTTGCACAAAGATGGCTAGTTGGTGTCTGTCTCTCCTACTCTAGTTGGATGGGATTCGACAAAGGCAGTCCTTGATAAGGTTGAATAGCAATTTGTGTATCGCCGTTGTGGTTTTTGCATAGGTGAGAATTGTTCTTGCTAGATACCCGTAGGAGCCACGTAAAACATGCAACAACAATTAGAGGACGTCTAACTTGTTTTTGCAAGGTATGTTGTGATGTGATATGGCCAATTACATGATGAGATATATGTCATGTATGATAAGATCAAGTTTTGTATAGAATATCACGACTTGCATGTCGATGTGTATGGCAACCGGCAGGAGCCATAGGGTTGTCTTTAATTATTGTATGACATGTGTGTCAATCATTAAGCGCTATGTAATGCTTTACTTTATCGCTAGAGGTAGCAATAGTAGTATATGTTGGAAATATGCCCTAGAGGCAATATATAAAGTGTTTATTATTATATTTCCTTGTTCATGATAATCGTTTATTATCCATGCTATAATTGTAGTGATTGGAGACACATTGCATGTGTGGGTAAATAAACAACACAATGTCCCTCGTATGCCTCTAGTGAACTAGCTCGTTGATCAAAGGATGGTTAAGGTTTCCTAGCCATGGACATGAGATGTCATTTGATAACGGGGTCACATCATTAGGAGAATGATGTGATGGACAAGACCCAAACTACAAACGTAGCGTATGATCGTGTCAGTTTATTGCTACTGTTTTCTGCATGTCAATGTATATGTTCCTTTGACCATGAGATCATGCAACTCACGGATATCGGAGGAGTGCCTTGTGTGTATCAAACGTCGCAACGTAACTGGGTGACTATAAAGGTGCTCTACAGGTATCTCCGATGGTGTCTGTTGAGTTGGCATGGATCGAGACTGCGATTTGTTACTCCGTGTAATGGAGAGGTATCTCAGGGCCCACTCGGTAATACAACATCACAATGAGCCTTGCAAGCAATGTGACTAATTTTTAGTTGCGGGATCTTGTATTATGGAACGAGTAAAGAGACTTGCCGGCAACGAGGTTGAACTAGGTATTGGGATACCGACGATCGAATCTCGGGCAAGTAACATACCGAAAAACAAAGGGAACGTTATACGGGATTAACTGAATCCTTGACATAGAGGTTCGACCAATAAAGATCTACGTAGAATATGTAGGAGCCAATGTGGATGTCCAGGTCCGGCCATTGGTTATTGACCAAGAGGTGTCTCGGTCATGTCTACATAGTTCTCGAACCCGCAGGGTCTGCACACTTAAGGTTTGGTGACGTTTCGGTAGTATAGAGTTATGTATGGTGGTGACCGAAGTTTGTTCGGAGTCCCAGATGAGATCCCGGACGTCACGAGGAGCTCTAGAATGGTCCGGAGGTAAAGGTTCATATATAGGAAGGCCCAGTTTGGTCGCCGGAAAAGTTTCGGGCTCATCGGTAGTGTACCGGGAGGCATCCGGGAGAGGTATTTCGACCCCAAGAGGTCCATGGGCTGTGGGAGAATAATAACCATCCCTTTGTGGGCTGGGGAAACAGCCACAAAGGCCCATGGCGTAGAGGAAGAAATTCCTAAAGGAAAAAGAGGAAAAATCAGCCAATAGGGAGCAATCCTACTCCAACTAGAATTGGAGGTGGAGTAGGATTGCTCCCCTCCACTTCGGCCAACTCCTAGAGGCCTTGGCCTTGCGCCAAGGCTGCCTCCTCCTTCCTCCTTTATATACAGGTGGGGTGGGTGGTTTTTGGACAGAATTTATGGCCACGTGCTACCCGTTCCACCGGTGCCCCTCTAGATTAGTTTTCCGCAGTGCTTAGGCGAAGCCCTGCCGGAATTGCTCCACCACCACCATCACCGGAGCGCCGTCATGCTGCCGGTGAACTCTCTCTCCTCTCCACCTCCTCTTGCTGGATCAATACGGTGGAGATCGTCATCAAGCTGCACGTGTGCTGAACGCGGAGGTGTCGTCCGTTCGGTACTAGATCGGAAGGATCGTGATCAAGGCCACGGGACGTTCGTGATCAGATCGCGGGATGGTTCGTGATTAGTTCGCGGGACGGTTCGTGATTAGATCGCGGGACGCTCGGAGATTTGGATCGCGAAGAAGTACGACTACACCAACCGCGTTTCTTAACGCTTCCCACTTAGAGATCTACAAGGGTACGTAGATCCACTCTCCCTCTCGTAGATGCTCATCACCATGGATAGGTTTGCGTGTGCGTAGGAAATTTTTTGTTTCCCATGCTACGTTCCCAACACTGGCATCATGAGCTAGGTTGATGGTTCGATGAGATCTCGAGTAGAACATAAAAGGTTTGTGGGCGTTGATGCTTAGATTGTTTTCTCCCTTGGTCGTATTTTGGTTCAGCGGTATTGTGAGATGAAGCGGACCGGACCAACATTACTCGTACGCTTACGAGAGACCGGTTCCCTCGAGGTAACTTGTTGCTTAGATGGCTTGTGGGTGACAGTTTCTCTCACTTTAGTTGGATCGGATCCGACAAAGGCGGTCCTTGAGAAGGTTCAAAAGCAAACTATGTATCACCGTTGTGGTTTATGCGTAGGTGAGAATCGTTCTTGCTAGATACCCGTAGCAGCCACGTAAAACATGCAACAACAATTAGAGGACGTCTAACTTGTTTTTGTAGGGTATGTTGTGATGTGATATGGCCAATTACATGATGAGATATATGTGATGTATGAGATGATCATGTGATGTATATAATTTCACGACTTGCATGTCGATGAGTACGGCAACCGGCAGGAGCCATAGGGTTGTCTTTAATTATTGTATGACCTGCGTGTCAATCATTAAGCGATATGTAATGCTTTACTTTATCGCTAACCGGTAGCAATATAAGTAGAAGCAGGGCTGGCGCCACAACCTCTATGGCAGCACATTGATGGAGATCAAGATGTTGGAGATCATGGTGTCGTGCCGGTCACGACGGAGATCATGTCGGTGCTTTGTGGATGGAGATCTTAAGCACAAGTTCATGGCCATATCATGTCACTTATGAATTGCATGAGATGTTAATCCTTTTATGCACCTTGTTTTGCTTAGTACGGCGGTAGCATTATAAGGTGATCCCTCACTTGAATTTCAAGATGAACTGTGTTCTCCCCGAGTGTGCCCCGTTGCGAAAGTTCGTCGTGTCGAGACACCACGTGATGATCGGGTGTGATAGACTCTACGTTCACATACAACGGGTGCAAGCCAGATTTGCACGTGCAGAACACTCGGGTTAAACTTGACGAGCCTAGCATGTACAGACATGGCCTCGGAACACAAGAGACCGAAAGGTCGAACATGAGTCATATAGTAGATATGATCAACATAATGATGTTCACCATTAAAACCAGTTGAACTCACGTGATGATCAGACTTGAGTTGGTGAATTTGGATCATGTGACACTCAGATGACGTGAGGGATGTCAATTTGAGTGGGAGCTTTAGTAATTTGATTAACTAAACTCATTATCTTGAACAATAGTCTAAGTAACCTTTGCATATTTATGTTGTAAATCAATGGCTCGCGCAGTAGCACCCCTGAATTTTAATGCGTTCCTAGAGAAAGCTAAGTTGAAAGATGATGGAAGTAACTTTGTTGATTGGGCCCGTAATCTGAGGATTATCCTCACGGCTTCCCAGAAACAATATGTCCTTGATGTACCGCTTGGTGACCAACCAGAAGACATGACCTCCAAAGACGTTAAGAACGCTTGGGAGGCTCGTGCTGGAGACTACTCAATAGTTCAATGTGCAATATTGTATGGCTTAGAACCGGGACTTCAAAGACATTTTGAACGTCATAGAGCATATGAGATGTTCCAGGAGTTGAAGTTTATCTTTCAGAAGAATGCCCGGATCGAGAGGTATGAGACCTCCGATAAATTCTATGCTTGCAAGATGGAGGAGAACGGGTCTATCAGTGAGCATATACTCAGAATGTCTAGATATTCAAACCGTCTAGCTGAGTTGGGAATTGCCCTTCCGCAAGAGGTGATCATTGATAGAGTTCTTCAATCACTGCCACCTAGTTACAAGAGTTTTGTGATAAACTATAACATGCACAGGATGAACAAGTCATCATCTGAGCTATTTGTGATGCTGAAAGTCTCTGAGTCTGAAATCTAGAAAGAACATCAAGTGTTGATGGTCAATAAAACCACTAGTTTCAAGAAAAATGGCAAGGGCAAAGGCAAGAAGGGTAAAACCAAGAAGGATGGCAAAGCAGTTGCTACTCCTACAAAGAAGCCTAAGCATGGACCTATGCCAGAAACTGAGTGCTTTCATTGCAAGGGAACTGGTCACTGAAAGCGGAACTGCCCCAAGTACCTGGCTGACAAGAAGGCGGCCAACGACAAACAAGGTATATATGATATACATATTATTGATGTGTACCTTACTAGTTCTCGTAGTAGTGAATGGGTATTTGATACCGGTTCGGTTGCTCACATTTGCAACTCAAAACAGGAACTACGGAATAAACGAAGACTGGCAAAGGACGAAGTGACGATGAGCGTGGGAAATGCTTCCAAGGTTGATGTGATCGCCATCGGCACGCTCTCTCTTCGATTACCATCAGGATTAGTGATGAACCTGAATAATTGTTATTTAGTGCCTGCGTTAAGCATGAACATTATATCTGGATCTTGTTTATTGCGAGACGGTTACTCATTTAAATCAGAGAATAAAGGTTGTTCTAGTAATATCTTTTATGGTCATGCACCCAATGTTAGGGGTTTATTCATATTGAATCTTGATAGTGATGACACACATGTTCATAACATCGATGCCAAAAGATGTAGAGTAGTTAATGATAGTACCACTTTCTTGTGGCACTGCCGTTTAGGACATATTGGTGTAAAACGCATGAGGAAGCTCCATGCTGATGGAATTTTGGAGTCACTTGATTTTGAATCACTTGACACATGTGAACCATGCCTGATGGGCAAGATTACTAAAACGCCGTTCTCAGGAACAATGGAACGGGCAAGCGACTTATTGGAAATCATACATACTGATGTGTGCGGTCCAATGAATGTTGCAGCGCGCGGTGGATATAGTTACTTTCTCACCTTCACTAATGACTTGAGTAGATATGGGTATATTTACTTGATGAAACACAAGTCTGAAACATTTGAAAAGTTCAAGCAATTTCAGAGTGAAGTTGAGAATCATCGTAACAAGAAGATTAAATTTCTGCGATCTGATCGAGGAGGTGAATATCTGAGTTATGAGTTTGGCAGTCACTTAAGACAATGTGGAATTGTTTCAACGTTGACACCGCCCGGAACACCACAACGTAATGGTGTGTCTGAACGTCGTAATCGAACCTTATTAGATATGGTGCGTTCTATGATGTCTCTTGTCGATTTGCCACTATCATTTTGGGGTTATGCATTAGAGACAGCTGCATTCACTTTAAATAGGGCACCATCAAAATCCGTTGAGACGACGCCATATGAACTGTGGTTTGGCAAAAGACCAAAGTTGTCGTTTCTTAAAGTTTGGGGATCTGATGCTTATGTCAAAAAGCTTCAGCCTGAAAAGCTGGAACCCAAAGCGGAGAAATGCGTCTTCATAGGATACCTGATAGAGACAGTCGGGTATACCTTCTATCTCAGATCTGAAGGAAAAGTGTTTGTCGCTAAGAACGGAACATTTCTTGAGAAAGAGTTTCTCTCGAAAGAATTGAGTGGGAGGAAAATAGAGCTTGATGAGGTTATTGAACCTTTACTTCAACCAGAAAGTAGTGCAGCGCAGAAAGATGTTTCTGTGGAACCTACGACGGTAGAAGAGGAAGTTAATGATGATGATCATGAAGCTTCGGATCAAGCTGCTATTGAACCTCGTAGGTCGACAAGGGCGCGTACTACTCCTGAGTGGTACGGCAACCCTGTCTTGGAGGTCATGTTGTTAGACAACAATGAACCAACGAGCTATGGAGGAGCAGTGATGGGCCCGGATTCCGAGAAATGGTTAGAGGCCATGAAATCCGAGATGGGATCCATGTATGAAAACAAAGTATGGACTTTGGAAGTACTACCTGAAGGGCGAAAGGCCATTCAGAACAAATGGATCTATAAGAAGAAGACGGACGCGGACGATGATGTCACCATCTATAAAGCTCGACTTGTGGCAAAGGGTTTCTCACAGGTTCAAGGAGTTGACTACGATGAGATTTTCTCACCCATAGCGATGCTTAAGTCTGTCAGAATCATGTTGGCAATAGCTACTTATTTCGATTATGAAATTTGGCAGATGGATGTCAAAACGGCGTTCCTCAATGGTTTCCTTGAGGAAGAGTTGTATATGATGCAACCCGAAGGTTTTGTCGATCCAGAGAATGCTGACAAAGTTTGCAAGCTCCAGCGATCCATTTATGAACTGGTGCAAGCATCTTGGAGTTGGAATAAGCGCTTTGATGAGGTGATC
The DNA here is from genome assembly GCA_022496015.1 of Hordeum marinum. Classification (NCBI taxonomy): domain Eukaryota; kingdom Viridiplantae; phylum Streptophyta; class Magnoliopsida; order Poales; family Poaceae; genus Hordeum; species Hordeum marinum. Next base: position 43,009,244 of record CM039677.1, read on the forward strand.
AAAGCGTTTGGGTTTATACAAGTTTATGGAGAAGCTTGTATTTACAAGAAAGTGAGTGGGAGCTCTATAGCGTTTCTAGTGTTATATGTGGATGACATATTGCTGATTGGAAACAATATAGAAATGCTGGAAAGTGTGACGGAATATTTGAATAAGAGTTTTTCAATGAAGGACCTAGGAGAAGCTGCTTTCATATTAGGCATTAAGATCTATAGAGATAGGTCGAGACGCTTAATAGCACTTTCACAGAGCTCATACCTTGATAAAGATTTGAAGAAGTTCAAAATGGAGCAGTCCAAGAAAGGGTTCTTGCCTGTGTTACAAGGTGTGAAGTTGAGTAAGACTCAATGCCAAGTGACTGCAGAGGATAAAGAAAAGATGAGCGTCATCCCCTATGCTTCAGCCATAGGCTCTATCATGTATGCAATGCCGTGCACAAGACCCGATGTCAGCCTTGCCATAAGTATGGCCGGAAGGTTTCAAAGTGATCCTGGAGTGGAGCACTGGCAAGCGGTTAAGAATATCCTTAAGTACCTTAACAGGACTAAGGACATGTTTCTCGTTTATGGAGGTGATGAAGAGCTCGTCGTAAAGGGTTACGTCGATTCAAGCTTTGACACTGATTCGGACGATTCTAAATCGCAAACCGGATACGTATTTGTTCTTAACGGGGGAGCGGTAAGCTGGTATAGTTCCAAGAAAAGCGTGGTAGCTGATTCTACGTGCGAAGCGGAGTACATCGTAGCCTCGCAGGCAGCAAAGGAAGGTGTCTGGATGAAGCAGTTCATGAAAGATCTTGGAGTGGTGCCTAGTGCACTGAATCCAATAAACCTGTTCTGTGACAACACTGGTTCCATTGCTTTAGCCAAGGAACCAAGGTTTCACAAGAGGACCAGACACATAAAGTGATGCTTCAACTCCATCCGGTTCTACATCGGGGAGAAGGACATAAATATTTGCAAAGTGCACACAGATCTGAATGTTGCAGACCTGTTAACTAAACCTCTTCCAAGGGCTAAACATGATCAACACCAGAACTGTATGGGTGTTCGATTCATTACCATGTAAATCACATAGTGATGCGAACTAGATTATTGACTCTAGTGCAAGTGGGAGACTGTTGGAAATATGCCCTAGAGGCAATATATAAAGTGTTTATTATTATATTTCCTTGTTCATGATAATGGTTTATTATCCATGCTATAATTGTAGTGATTGGAAACACATTGCATGTGTGGGTAAATAAACAACACAATGTCCCTAGTTTGCCTCTAGTGAACTAGCTCGTTGATCAAAGTATGGTTAAGGTTTCCTAGCCATGGACATGAGATGTCATTTGATAACGGGGTCACATCATTAGGAGAATGATGTGATGGACAAGACCCAAACTACAAACGTAGCGTATGATCGTGTCAGTTTATTGCTACTGTTTTCTGGATGTCAATGTATATGTTCCTTTGACCATGAGATCATGCAACTCACGGATATCGGAGGAGTGCCTTGTGTGTATCAAATTTCGCAACATAACTGGGTGACTATAAAGGTGCTCTACAGGTATCTCCAATGGTGTCTACTGAGTTGGCATGGATCGAGACTGGGATTTGTTACTCCGTGTGACGGAGAGGTATCTCAGGGCCCACTCGGTAATACAACATCACAATGAGCCTTGCAAGCAATGTGACTAATTGTTAGTTGCGGGATCTTGTATTACAGAACAAGTAAAGAGACTTGTCGGCAACGAGGTTGAACTAGGTATTGGGATACCGACGATCGAATCTCGGGCAAGTAACATACTGAAGAACAAAGGGAACGTTATACGGGATTAACTGAATCCTTGACATAGAGGTTCGACCGATAAAGATCTTCGTAGAATATGTAGGAGCCAATGTGGACGTCCAGGTCCTGCCATTGGTTATTGACCGTAGTGGTGTCTCGGTCATGTCTACATAGTTCTCGAACCCGCAGGGTCTGCACACTTAAGGTTTGGTGACGTTTCGGTAGTATAGAGTTATGTATGGTGGTGACCGAAGTTTGTTCGGAGTCTCGGATGAGATCCCGGACATCATGAGGAGCTCCGGAATGGTCCGGAGGTAAAGGTTCATATATAGGAAGTCCCAGTTTGGTCGCCGGAAAAGTTTCGGGCTCATTGGTAGTGTACCGGGAGTGCCGGTAGTGTACCAGGAGGCCTCCGGGAGAGGTATTTCGACCCCAAGAGGTCCATGGGCTGTGGGAGAATAATAAACAGCCCTTTGTGGGATGTGGAAACATCCACAAAGGCCCATGTTGCAGAGGAAGAAATTCCTAAAGGAAAAAGAGGAAAAATCAGCCAATAGGGAGCAATCCTACTCCAACTAGGATTGGAGGTGGAGTAGGATTGCTCCCCTCCACTTCGGCCGACTCCTAGAGGCCTTGGCTTTGATCCAAGGCTGCCTCCTACTTCCTCCTTTATATACAGGTGGGGTGGGTGGTTTTTGGACAGAATTTACGACGACGTGCTACCCGTTCCACCGGTGCTCCTCTAGATTAGTTTTCCGCAGTGCTTAGGCGAAGCCCTACCGGAATTGCTCCACCACAACCATCACCGGAGCGCCGTCACGCTGCCGGTGAAATCTCTCTCCTCTCCACCTCCTCTTGCTGGATCAAGACGGTGGAGATCGTCATCAAGCTGCACGTGTGCTGAACGCGGAGGTGCCGTCCGTTCGGTACTAGATCGGAAGGATCGTGATCAAGGCCACGGGACGTTCGTGATCGGATCGCGGGACGGATCGTGACGAGATTGCGGGACGGTTCATGATTGGTTCGCGGGACGGTTCGTGATTAGATCGCGGGACGCTCGGCGATTTGGATCGCGAAGAAGTACGACTACATTAACCGCGTTTCTTAACGCTTCCCGCTTAGCGATCTACAAGGGTATGTAGATCCACTCTCCCTCTCGTAGATGATCATCACCATGGATAGGTTTGCATGTGCGTAGGATTTTTTTTGTTTCCCATGCTACGTTCCCCAACAGTATAAGCATGGTGGGCGCGACAACCCCGAAGGCGACACAATGATGGAGATCATGATGATGGAGATCATGGTGTTATGCCGGTGATGATGGAGATCATGTTGGTGCTTTGGAGATGGAGCTCAAAAGCACAAGTTCATGGCCATATCATGTCACTTATGATTTGCATGTGATGTTAATCCTTTTATGCACCTTGTTTTGGTTAGGACGGTGGTAGCATTATAAGGTGATCCCTCACTTAAATTTCAAGATAAATTGTGTTCTCCCCGAACGTGCACCGTTGCGAAAGTTCGTTGTGTCGAGACACCACGTGATGATCGGGTGTGATAGACTCTATGTTCACATACAACGGGTGCAAGCCAGTGTTGCACGTGCAGAACACTCGGGTTAAACTTGACAAGCCTAGCATGTACAGACATGGCCTCGGACACAAGAGACCGAAAGGTCGAACATGAGTCATATAGTAGATATGATCAACATGATGATGTTCACCATTGAAACCACGTCAACTCACGTGATGATCGGACTTGAGTTGGTGAATATGGATCATGTAACACTTGGATGACCAGAGGGATGTCAATTTGAGTGGGAGCTTTAGTAATTTGATTAACTGAACTCATTATCTTGAACAATAGTATTAGTAACCTTTGCATATTTATGTTGTAGATCAATGGGTCGTGAAGTAGTTCCCCTGAATTTTAATGCGTTCCTAGAGAAAGCCAAGTTGAAAGATGATGGGGGTAACTTTGTGGACTAGGCCCTTAATCTGAGGATTATCCTCACGTCTTCTCAGAAGGCTTATGTCCTTGATGCACCGCTTGGTGATCCACCCGCTCCTGTGTCGTCCAAAGACGTTAAGAATGCTTGGGGGCATGTTCTGGAGATTACTCAATAGTTCAATGTGCAATGTTGTATGGCTTAGAACCAGGACTTCAAAGATGTTTTGAACAGCATGGAGCATATGAGATGTTCCAGGAGTTGAAGTTTATCTTTGAGAAGAATGCCCGGATCGAGAGGTATGAGACCTCCTATAAGTTCAATGCTTGCAAGATGGAGTAGAATGGGTCTGTCAATGAACGTATACTCAGAATGTCTGGGTATTTGGACCGTCTGGCTGAGTTAGGGATGCCCCTTCCGCCGAAGGCGATCACTAATAGAGTTCTTCAATTATTGCCACCTAGCTACAAGAGCTTTGTGTTTAACTATAACATGCACGGGATGACCAAGTCAGTTGTCGAGCTATTTGCGATGCTAAAAGTTGCTGAGTCTAAAATCCAGAAAGAACATCAAGTGTTGATGGTCAATAAAACCACTTGTTTCAAGAAGAATGGCTAGGGCAAGAAGGGTAACTCCAAGAAGGGTGGCAAAGCAGCTGCCCCTCCCGTGAAGAAACCCAAGGCTGGACCCAAGCCTGAAACTGAGTGCTTTCCTTGCAAGGGAACTGGTCACTAGAAGCGGAACTGCCCCAAGTATCTGGCCAACAAGAAGGCGGCCAACACCAAACAAGGTATATATAATATACATGTTATTGATGTGTACCTAACCAACTCTTGTTGTAGTACCTGGGTATTTGATACCGGTTAGGTTGCTCACATTTGCAACTAAAAACAGGAGCTACGGAATAGACGAAGGCTGGCAAAGGACGAAGTGATGATGCGCGTGGGAAATGGTTCCAAGGTTGATGTGATAGCCGTCGGCACGCTCGCCCTTCGATTACCATCGGGATTAGTGATGAACCTTAATAATTGTTATTTAGTGCCTGCATTAAGCATGAACATTATAACTGGATCTTGTTTATTACGAGACGGTTAGTCATTTAAATTAGAGAATAATGGTTGTTCTATTTATATGAGTAATATGTTTTATGGTCATGGACCCAATGTGAGGGGTTTATTCCTATTGAATCTCGATAGTGGTGATTCACATGTTCATAACATTGATGCCAAAATATGTAGAGTTGATAATGATAGTACCACTTTCTTGTGACACTGCCGTTTAGGTCATATTGGTGTAAAACACATGAAGAAGCTCCATGCTGATGGACTTTTGGAGTCACTTGATTTTGAATCACTTGCACATGTGAACCATGCCTCATGGGCAAGATGACTAAAACCCCGTTGTCTGGAACAATGGAACGGGCAAGTGATTTGTTAGAAATCATATATACTGGTGTGTGCGGTCCGATGAGCATTGAGGCACATGGTGGATAACGTTATTTTCTCACCTTGACTGATGACTTAAGTAGATATGGGTATATTTACTTAATGAAGCACAAGCCTGAAACATTTGAAAAGTTCAAGAAATTTCGGAGTGAAGTTGAGAATCATCATAACAAGAAGATTAAATTCCTACAATCCGATCAAGAAGGTGAATATCTGAGTTATGAGTTTGGCGGTCACTTAAGACAGTGTGGAATTGTTTTACAATTGACACGGCCTGGAACACAACAGCGTAATGGTGTGTCCGAACGTCGTAATCGAACCTTATTAGATGTGGTGCATTCTATGATGTCTCTTGCCGATTTGCCACTATCATTTTGGGGTTATGCATTGGAGATAGTTGCATTCACTTTAAATAGGGCACCATCAAAATCCGTTGAGACGACGCCATATGAACTATGGTTTGGCAAGAAGCCAAAGTTGTCGTTTCATAAAGTTTGGGGATGTGATGCTTATGTCAAAAAATGTTCAGCCTAAAAAGCTGGAACCCAAAGCGGAGAAATGCGTCTTCATAGGATACCCAAAAGAGATAGTTGGGTATACCTTCTATCTCAGATCCGAAGGCAAAGTGTTTGTCGGTAAGAATGGAACATTTCTTGAGAAAGAGTTTCTCTCGAAAGAATTGAATGGGAAAAAGATTGAACTTGATGAGGTTCTTGAACCTTTGTTTCAACCAAAGAGTAGTGCAGCATAGAAAGATGTTTCTATGGAGCCTACGGCAGTTGAAGAGGAAGTTAATGATGATGATCATGAAGCTTCGGATCAAGTTACTATTGAACCTTGTAGCTCGACAAGGGCGCGTACTGCTCCTGAGTGGTACGGCAACCCTGTCTTAGAGGTCATGTTATTAGACAACAATGAACCTACGAGCTATGGAGAAGCGATGATGGGCACGGATTCTAAGCAATGATTAGAGGCCATGAAATCCGAGATGGGATCCATGTATGAAAACAAAGTATGGACTTTGGAAGTATTACCTGAAGGGCGAAAGGCCATTCAGAACAAATGGATATTTAAGAGGAAGACGGACGTGGATGGTAATGTCACCGTCTATAAAGATTGACTTGTGGCAAAGGATTTTTCACAAGTTCAAGGAGTTGACTACGATGACACCTTCTCACCCATAGCAATGTTTAAGTCTGTCAGAATCATGTTAGCAATAGCTGCATATTTCGACTATGAAGTTTGGCAGATGGATGTCAAAACAGCGTTCCTTAACGGTTTCCTTAAGGAAGAGTTGTATACGATACAACTGGAAGGTTTTGTCGATCCAGAGAATGCTAACAAAGTTTGCAAACTCTAGTGATCCATTTATGCATTGGTGCGAGCATATCAGAGTTGGAATCTGCACTTTGATGAGGTGATCAAAGCGTTCGGGTTTATACAAGTTTACGGAGAAGCTTGTATTTACAAGAAAGTGAGTGGGAGCTCTATAGCGTTTCTAATATTATATGTGGATGACATATTGCTGATTGGAAACAATATAGAAATGCTGGAAAGCGTGCAGGAATATTTGAACAAGAGTTTTTCAATGAAGGACCTAGGAGAAGCTGCTTTCATATTAGGCATTAAGATCTATAGAGATAGATCGAGACACTTAATAGAACTTTCACAGAGCACATACCTTGACAAAGTTTTGAAGAAGTTCAAAATGTATCAGTCCAAGGAGGGGTTCTTGCCTATGTTACAAGGTATGAAGTTGAGTAAGACTCAATGCCTAGTGACTACAGAAGATAGAGAAAAGATGAATGTCATCCCCGATGCTTCAGCCATAGGCTCTATCATGTATGCAATGTTGTGCACGAGACCCAATGTCAGGCTTGCCATAAGTATGGCCGGAAGGTTTCAAAGTGATCCAGGTATGGAGAACTGGACAGAGGTCAAGAATATCCTTAATTACCTGAAAAGGACTAAGGAAATGTTTCTCACTTATGTAGGTGATCAAGAGCTCGTCATAAAGGGTTACATTGATGCAAGCTTTGACACTGATCCAGATGACTCTAAGTCTCAAACCGGATACATATTTATTCTAAATGGGGGAGCGGTAAGCTGGTGCAGTTCCATGCAAAGCGTGGTAGCTGATTCTACATGTGAAGCGAAGCACATCGCAGCCTCGGGGGCAGTGAAGGAAGGTGTCTCGATGAAGGAGTTCATGACAGATCTTGGAGTAGTGCCCAGTGCACTGAATCCAATGGCTCTGTTCTATGACAACACTGGCGCCATTGCTCTGGCCATGGAACCAAGGTTTCACAAGAGGACCAGACACATAAAGCGACGCTTCAATTCCATCCACGATCACATCAAGGAGGAGGACATAAATATTTGCAAAGTGCACACGGATCTGAATGTTGCAGTCCCGTTGACTAAACCTCTTCCAAGGGCTAAACATGATCAACACCAGAACTGTTTGGGTGTTAGATTCATTACAATGTAAATCACGTAGTGATGTGAGCTAGATTATTGACTCTAGTGCAAGTGGGAGACTGCTGAAAATATGCCTTAGAGGCACTAATAAATGGTTATTATTATATATTTCCTTTTCCATGATAATTGTTTATTATCCATGCTATAGTTTTACTGATTGGAAACACATTGCATGTGTGGATACATAGACAACATTGTGTCCCTAGTATGCCTCTAGTAGACTAGCTCGTTGATCAAAGATGGTCAAGGTTTCCTAGTCATAGACATAAGATGTCATTTGATAATGGGATCACATCATTGGGAGAATGATGTGATGGACAAGACTCAAACTATAACCATAGCATATGATCGTGTCAGATTATTGCTATAGTTTTCTGCATGTCAAGTATCTATTCCTATGACCATGAGATCATGCAACTCACTAACACCGGAGGAATACTTTGTGTGTATCAAACGTTGCAACATAACTGGGTGACTATAAATATGCTCTATAGGTATATCCGATGGTGTCTGTTGAGTTGGCATGGATCAAGACTGGGATTTGTTACTTTGTATGACAGAGAGGTATCTCAGGGCCCACTCGGTAATACAACATCACAAGAAGCCTTGCAAACAAAGTAACTAATGTGGTAGCCACATGATTTTGTATTATGGAACGAGTAAAGATAGTTTCGGGTAACGAGATTGAACTAGGTATGGAGATACCGACGATCGAATCTCGGGCAAGTAACATACCGATAGACAAAAGGAACATCGTACGGGATTATCTGAATCCTTGATATAGAGGTTCAACCAATAAAGATCTTCGTAGAACATGTCGGAACCAATATGGGCATCTAGGTCCTGCTATTGGTTATTGACCATAGAGGTGTCTCGGTCATGTCTACATAGTTCTCGAACCCGCAAGGTCCGCACACTTAACGTTCGGTGACGAATTGGTATAGATGAGTTATGTATGTTGGTGATGGAAGGTTGGTCGGTGTCCTGGATGAGATCCTGGACATGACGAGGAACTCCGGAATGAACCGGAGGTCAAGATTCATATATAGGAAGTTCCGTGTTGATTGCCGGAAAAAGTTCGGGCGTCACCGGTAATGTACCGGGGGTGCCGGACGGTTTCTGGGGGTCCACCAGAAGGAGCCACTAGCACTGAAGGTCCACATGGGCTATGAGGGAGGGCGCACCGGCCCTAGTGGGCTGGCTGCCCCTCCCACAAGGCCCATGTGGCCGAAGGGTGGAAGGGGGAAACCCTTAGGGGGCTGGCCACCTTGCCTTGGGGGCCAAGACACCCCTTAGCCGCCCCGCCTCCTCTTGGTCGCCGCCCCTAGGGGTGGGAACCCTAGGGCACAGCCCTTCCCCCTTCCCCCTATTTATATATGATAGAGGGAGGAGGACAGCTGCACCACAAGCCACGACGCAGCCCTTCCTCCCTCCCTGGTTAATTCTCCTCTAGTAGATTGGTTCGGCCTTTAGCAAAGCTCTGTCGGATCAGCTCCACCACCACCACCACCACGCCGTCGTGCTGCCAAAGAACCCATCTACCTCTCCGCTCCCTCTTGCTGGATCAAGAAGGTGGAGATCGTCATCGAGTTGTACGTGTGCTGAACGCAGAGGTGTCATCCATTCAACACTTGATCGTGAGTTCGGGGGATGGCTTGCGATTTGGATCGCGAAGGCGTTCAACTACATTAATCGCATTTCTTAACGCTTCCGCTTAGAAATCTACAAGGTTATGTGGATCCGATCACTCCTCTCGTAGATGCTCATCTCCTAGATTGATCTTGGTGAAGCATAGGAAATTATTTGTTTCCCATGCAATGTTGACCAACACTATAGTGATCAAATTGCTCTTGAGGACACATGAAAATATTGCCAAGTTACTTTCATCGTGAATCATCAACTTACGTTCATTGCCTTGATAAGTGTTATGTGGGTGCACCACATCTAAGGTATTGTTCTTACTTGAACCCATACCTACTTATGATTATACCCTCCATGCAAGCATCCATAACTACAAGAGAAATAATTAAGATAAATCTAACCATAGAATTAAGCAACTAGATCCAAAACAACCCCTTGCAAAAATAATTCATAAGATGGCTTTAGGTTTTATCACTACCGCAACCTATCATCTACAAACTAATTTCAAAATGCCTTCCCCTAAGATGGTGAAATATCATGTAGTTGACGTTTACATAACACCACTAGGGAAAGAACAACACAACATAATATCAAAACATTGAACGATGATCAACTTCACATGATTACTATCAACAAAGGCTTCTCCCATGTCCTCAAGAACAAGTAGACTACTCACAACTCATCATATTGTTCATGATCACTGGGTATAAATATATGATTAACAATCTAAACATAGTAATCTTCCACAAATTATACCAACAAGCTCAAGTACAAGATATAATATCAACACTACTAGAACCCCGGGTATCAATCTGAGGCTTGATACAAAGATTAAACACAAAGGAAGAACTATGGTTTTTAGATGAGATGGTACGAGTGAAGATGTTGACGAAGATAATGATTTCCATGATGAGAGTAGTGTTGGTTATGATGAAGGCTTCGATTTCCCTATCACGAAGGGAAGTTTCCTCGATAGATCACTTCGCCGGAGAGGAAAAGTGCTCCATATTTGTTCCTCTTTGCAGATGGCGACAAAAAGTTCCAAAACCTTTTCTATGATTTTTTTCAAGGTCAAAATGGTTTAATGACCAAAGGACATCTGGAGGCAAAGTGCCACGGCCCCACATGGACACATGTAGCGGTCACCCCCTAGGCGCGTGCCATCGTTTTCTCACGACAGATGCCATGGGTAGGCTTATCATAGGTGGTTGGGGCCGGAGGATGCCGACGGGCTCCGGGTGTGAGATTAGGTACAAGCAGTGATGACACACGATGTACCCAGGTTCAGGACCCTCCATGGGAGGTAACACCCCTAGTCCTGCTTGGTCTAGTTGGATGGATTAGTATGTTTACAGGGTTGCTCCTAGAGCTGAGTCTAGAGGAGCAAGAGGGAGCAGCCGGCTCGCCTTCCTCCGCTACCAAGTGTAAGAATGTGGGAAGTGTCCCGTAGGTGTGTGCGTGAGAGTTGTCCGTCCCCGTTGCATGGGGAGCTCGGGGGGGTTATAGGCTAACACCTCGGCTTATAATATTCCTAAGGTACAAAGGTGGGGGACCCGGCTGGCAGCCTCTCCGGCTGAGCAGGGGGTCCCGCCCTTCGAGCCGTCTTGTTGTCTGTAGGGTCCACCGGCTGTGCGGTCCCGTCGCCTGCTGGGGCCCGCCAGCTGGCTCTGCGATTGGCCCTCGCCCACCTGCTGCGGCACGGGCCGCCCGGGAGGCATCGTCTAGTGCCAGCCGGCCGAAGTCTCCGGTACGGCCGGCTGCACTATAGCCACTCCGGGGCAGGTAATCGAGTGGGCGGGGGCGTGCTGGCACTGTTTCCCCGCCCGGTCTCGCTCGCCAAGGTCAGCGGCCTGGACGGCCGAACTGTAGCCATGCGCACCCATGCGTTAGCGGCCAGTGTGGCTACAATGTTGCCCGTCATGGCGGTCACGTCATGTCGCCGTACCCATTCATAGAGGAATGGGACATTGCATGTCCGCCCCGGGGTCAATGGAGGAGGCGGCCCGGAGGCAGCTGGCCGTGCCCAGTCGGCCGGTGGTCGAGCCAGCTCCTTGACCAGTCGTCCGTGGGCCAGTCGGTGATCGCTATAGCCGGATGCTCTCCAGCCGGTCGTGGACAGCCAGTCCCATACTTTTTCTTCGAAGCGGGGAGGGGAACCCCATTGCTTTAGCCTACCCAGGGGTAATAACCCTGTCAGTAGTCCCTGAAGCCGGCGAGGGCCCGCGTCTAGCAGATGGAGGGGAACTGGCGGCTTCCCCCTAGCGGTGCTCGTCTGCGCTGTGAAGCCGAAAGGCCAGCCGGGTCAGTAGTTGGACCAGATACCTCGGGTTCCGGCGCGTCGCCCCTGGACCTGAGCCAGCCCACGGCGCCACGCGGCGGGTAATGATGTCACGGGCCTCGTGCACGCGGGCAGACGGGACGTCGCCCTGGGCCTAGCCCACTAGGCCTTGGGCGTAGCCCAGTAGGCCTCGGGGCGCAGGCCAGGATCCTCTGCACCCCAAAGCGGCCATTACGGCCTGAGCCACCCACTCGTGTGCGGAGTTTCTCGGGGAGTGGGTGCAGTTAATCCCCACGTCCCCTGGTCATGGCCTCCGCATTTAAAAGGGGAGGAAGGGAAGTGGGCGGAGATACCCGCACCCCTCTTGCCCCCTTGCTGCCTTTCTCTTCACCTCCCCCGCTCCCTCGTGCGTCGCCGCTCCCGAGCTTGCAAACGAGCCTGCACGCCGTCCTGCCGTCGTAATGGCCGACGGGCATGGAGGAAGCTGGGCTGGGTCCTTTGTCACCGAGGAGGACATCGTGGACCTCCGCCATGCGTGCATGCTATCGCCGACGGAGCGTGTGATCGCCCGCACGCCGGGGGACGAGGTGGTGCCGGCGCCGCAGCTAGGGAGCACGTCGTCTTCCTTTGGCACTTCTCCCGTGGTTTTCGGGCTCCCGGTGAGCCAGTTCTTTCGGTTGTTGATGGATACCTTCGACCTTCAACCGCACCACCTCGGCCCCAACGCCATTCTTTACCTCGCCGGCTTCGTGACGTTGTGCGAGAGGTACTTGGGTGTTGCCCCTTTCCTTGATCTCTTCAACTCTCTCTTCTACCTCAAAGCGCTGAAAAGTAATGCCTGCGGGGGCACGACGGTGTCCTGCCGTTTCACTGCGCGCTTTTCGCCCTTCTCCCTTATTGATTCTGTCAAGGGGTGGCATCGGACGTTCTTCTACGTGAAGAACGCCGACCCAAACCTGTACTACATCCGGCTGCCGGCGTTCGTCAACGCGCAGTCCTCCGGGGTGAACTGGCCAGGAGCCACCCCGCGCGGAGTGGCCTTGGCAGAGCTCGGCCGACTCGCGTAGCTGAATAGTGCCGAGGGGTTGGTCGCCTCCAATATGTTGGCAGCCTTCATCTCGCACCAGGTGTTGCCTCTCCAGATGAGGCTGCACCAGATTTGTGCCATGTCCGGCCGCCGGGACCCCTGTCGGCTCATGACTGTCGACCTGACACCGGCTCAGGTGGCGACGCGGGCGAACGCCATCACAACGTTCAAGCTGGCACCGGCGTCGTGGACATTCGGCATGGAGCCGTACGACCACATCAACCGTACCCCTGGTATGTCTTCGACGAGACGACTTCTTTTTATTTGATTCTTTCTAGCTGGCAACCGGCAGCGGACCTTACTTAGCCATGCTGACCACAGCTGTTGCTGCGACAGAACACGTCGGACGGCCCGCACCCCCAAATCTTCAAGGTGGAGTGCGACCACTCCGACTCTGAAGACTACGAGAGGGGAGGCCCACCTGAAGAGGGGGTGGACTCCTCGGGAGGGGTCGAGGAACCGGCAGACCCGCGAGCCGGTGATCCCAGCGGAGCCGGAGGGTCCGGCGCACCCGGGGAGCCCAGCGGAGCCGGTGAGTTCCCTATTGGTCCCAGCGGAGCCGGAGGGTCCGGCGCAGCCAGGGATTGGACAGATGACGATGATGATGTGATGATCCTAAACGCGCCTCCCCCTCATTTCAGCAGGGCCGACGTGGGTGGAGCGAGGAGCGGACGGCTCAAGCCCCGGTGGCCGGAGCTGCCAGCCGAGCGAAGAGGCTGGCTCAGGAGGAGCCGGTGGCCCCGCCGCCCGTCCATAAGCGGGTGAAGGTGGCCGCAAGGAAGCCGCCAGCGCGTGCCAAGCGGGTTTTGCCCGTCGTCACCAGGTAAGCATTTTCTTTTTCTTGCGTGTGTTCCCTTCCGAGTCACGAATCGGTGGGTGTCTGACCCTTATGTGCCACAGGGACCCCATCGAGCTCCACGAAGGGGAGTCGGCGGTGGACCCGGTGGACGCCGCCCGCCACCTGGCCCGCGAGCATGCGGCCACGCAGCGGGAGAAGAAGAGGAGGCTTGCGGAGCTGTGAGCCTCAAAGTCCGAGACGCGAGGCGGGGCCTCGCATTCCGGGATTCGAGCCGTGCGAGGCGGAGGAGGTCCGCGGACCCCGCACGGACGTCGGACTCGGCAACAGAGTCGACCCGTTTGTCGAGGCCCCAGTCGAGCGAGCCGCGAGGGGCGGCCATGGATCTGCCTGTGCCCCCATCCGCGGAGGAGGCGTCCCGAGCGGGGGCGGCGGCTACGGAGTTGGCCCCCGAGGCGACCTAGCCGGAGGTGCCGGACGTAACACCGCCCACGGCTAAGCCATCCCAGGCCGACGTGTCGGAGGCTCCGGCAGCCCCGGAGGTGGCGTCAGAGACAACACCGGAGGCGCCGGCCATGGAGACGGAAGCTCCATCCATCACGGCCACCGCGTCGGGCCGGCAGGAGGAGGAGGTAGAGTTGGCACCGCGCGAGGGGCCAGTAGGGACCAATTTCCAGGCCCTCGCCATCATCACTCCTCCCCCGGCGGTTGGCACCGTGGCGAGCACCGGGACGGGAGGTAGCGGCGGCCGGGTCCAGAGGTCCATGCGGGACGTGCTCCGGGACTGGGAGGCGCTAGCCCGCGTCCCGACCCTTTCGGCTCCACCGGCAGGTGGCCTAGTCCCCGCACTTGGGGAGCTGGGGAGCGTCCTGGACCGGTGCCGCCAGGAGCTGGCCCGGTTCCTAGACGCGATCGACACCACCTTGCGGCACACGAAGGTAAGAGTTGTCATCCTTATTGTACTTTTTAGTGAGGGCATGCAAGCGCACCCACTGGGTGTAGCCCTCGAGATGTGGGCCGGCTGACCGGCTGACAGGCAGTCGGGCCAGATCTCCTTGAGCATCTTTTGACTCTGGCTTCATGTGGCAGGAGGGGAACTCCCTGCGGCAGAAGCTGTTCGAGGAGGCGGTCTCCATCCATGACCGTGACAAACACGGCTTCTACCGGCTTGTGGAGGAGCTGGCGCGGGTGCAAGGTACGTTAAGTCTTGCGGGAGGGGCACGTAGCCCCCGGGAGCCGGGCCGGCTGCCTGACAGCCAGGGCAGGAGTAGAAGGACAGGCTGATGCCTGCTTTGCCTTGCACATGAGCTGACCGCCCTCCGGGCGGAGAAGACCCGGGCCATCTCCAAGTGGGACCAGCTGGCGCAAAGCGTCTAAACGGTCACTCAGGAGAAGGACCGACTGGCCACACTACTGGTGGACGGGGAGGTGGCCTAGGACCGCCTCAAGGCTGACGTGGCGCAGGAGGTGGCGGCCAAGGAGAAGGCCATCAAGGAGGCGGTTGACACCGCTCGGCGGACCGCCACCCTCCAAGGCGAGGTGACCTGCCTCGACAGGACGCTCGAGGAGCTTAAGGGTTCCCTCGCCGAGGCGGAGGCGACGTTGGCGTTGGAGAAGGACTCGTCGCTCCACTTTGCCATCGAGGTGGACAACTCCATTGAACGTAAGTGTCCGATTTTTCTTTTTTCAGCTGGTTGCCCTTTTCCTTGCTGGTTCTTGTTTTTTATTCGCCTTTCTCTCCTTCTTCCCTTTCTTCTTTAGTGAGTTTCTCGGAAACTCAGCGCCGCGTTGAGCGTGCCGTCGAGGAGCACCGGGAGTGTCTTCAGGAGCGTGGGTGCTCCATCGAGGAGGACACCGGGTGGGATGTGGCGGAGCTTGGGCTCGCCATTGAAAACCGGCTGATCCACCTCGAGCGGAGCGTGGAGTGGCTAAAGACGGCCGGCAAGGAGATCATCACTGCCTTGTGGCCGGGCCGTGGAGGAGCTCCAGAGAACCGCGTGGCCTTGTGGCTGGAGCACGCCGTGGCCCGACTTGTGGTCTGGAAGGCATCGGCGGCGCGAGCCGGAGCGCAGATGGCGCTCCGGTTTGTAACTTCATGGTACCGCGGCGTGGACTTGGACCGGTTGGCTACCATGCGGGATGAGCCGGCCAAGGAGTGGGCGGCCTGTGAGCCAGTCCTTGTCCTCCGTGCCAATGAGCTCGCGTCATACGTCGACCCGGACAAGCTCCTACTGGCACTTGGCGAGGACGGCGAGCCGGCGGCCGAAGACTCCTTCGGCATCCCCCAAGGTCCGGAGGACGAGGAGGTTGCCGACAAGAGTACCGACTCCAGTGGTGAGCCGGCTCGGACTGCGGAGGCCGCCTCGAAGGCCAAGGAAGCCGACCCGAAGGCCGCAACCACCTCCGGGACGAGGGTCGAGCCGCCCAGCGATGCGCCGACTGGGGGCGCGCCGGCTGGCGACGGGCCGGTGGCCTGAGCCCCCGGACATTTTATCTTTCTTTCTCTTTCCTACATGTTAGGTTCAAGTCCACCCACTGGGGTGTAATGTAATGAACCGTGATGGCCGTGGGCCTCTTTTGTCTTAAAAATCGTATTGTGAATATTTGATGTGTTTGTCTTATTGCGTGTGCCTGCTCGTCCTTACCCTTTTTTGCCCCTTTAGTTCCTTCTATTCTACCCCTTTTCCCCTTTGGTTTTGAACCCGCCAGCCGACAGCCGGGAGCCAGTCTGTAGCTGGGTCGGGGCATCCAACTCGAGGGATCCGGTTCTGAACTTAGGAACCGCGAGAGATTTTTAGGGTAAGTAGAGTGGCGGAGGCGAGGTGGTGGTCCGGCTGGACCTAGCCGGTATCCCCTTGCGGTCGATCTTTCGTGTGTGCTAAGCTTTGCCGCCCAGAGGCCCCATCAGCCGGACAGCCAGGAGTTGGATCTGTAGCTGGGAGGGGTGGGAGAGCTTGCTCGGCTCACACTACTTGGTCGATTTTTGGGAGAGGCAACGTAGGACCAGCTGGCGAGCCCCCGGGCCCGGGAGCCGGGTCGGGGAGCCGCTGAGCGAGGAGACCTTCGAGGGAAACGAAAAGGGTGTGCCCCAAGAGCCGGCCTGGGGCACCCATTGCATTCATAAGCCCAAAAGGGGAGGGGTACATACATACACTGGTCTTTTCAGCAGTAAAATGGACGGAGGAGCGCCGCGTTCCATGGGCGCTCGGTCTCCTTGCCGGAGGTGTCTCTTTTACGCTTTTGCGGCTTCTGGGTGTCTATCAGGTAGTACGCATTGTTGTGCAACGCCTTGCTAATGATGAACGGGACCTCCCATGGGGAGGACAGCTTGTGTTGTCTGGCTATCCGCTGGATCTACCTAAGCACCAGGTCCTTCACGAAAGGAGAGCGGCCGGATCTGCTTGCTGTGGTAGTGCCGGAGCTTCTGCTGGTAGATTGTCGTCCGGCTCAAGGCCAGCTCGCGGGCTTCTTCGAGTAACTTGACACCGTCTTCTCTTCCCACCTTTGCGTCCTTCTCCATGTATAGGGCGACCCGAGGCGAGTTGAACTCGATGTCGGTGGGGATGATCACCTCGGATCCGTACACAAGTAAGAAGGGCGTGTAGCCGGTTGACCGGTTGGGGGTGGTCCTGAGACTCCAAAGGACAGCCGGCAGCTTGTCGACCCAGCAGCCGGCTGACCTTACCAGCGGTGTTACCAGTCGAGGCTTGATACCGGATAGGATGAGGCCGTTTGCCCTCTCGACCTGGTTGTTTGATTGTGGATGAGCGACACAGGCCAGGTCGAGCCGGATTCCTTGCTTGGAGAAAAAATGCGCAAGTGCATCCTTGGCGAAGTTAGTGCCATTGTCGGTGATGATGTTGTGGGGGACGATGTAGCGAATCGTGATGTCGTCGATGACCGGACGTCCATGGGGCCGTCCAGCTTCTTGATTGTTCGTGCCTCGATCCACTTGGTGAATTTGTCGACAACCACTAGCAAATGTGTCATGCCGCCTCGTGCGGTCTTGAAGGGACCCACCATGTCCAGCCCCCAGACGGCGAAGGGCCACGAGAGGGGGATGGTCTGGAGGGCCGTTGCCGGTAGGTGGCTCTGCGTGTTGAAGCGTTGGCAGCCCTCGCACTCGTCGACCAATTTCTTGGCCGCCTCAAGAGCAGTGGGCCAGTAGAAGCCGTGGCGAAAGGCCTCGGCCACCAGGGTCCTGGAGGCGGTGTGATGCCCGCACTCGCCCTGGTGGATGTCATAAAGGATCTCTAGACCCTTTTCCAGCTCGACGCACCGCTGAAAGACGTCGGTGGTGTTGCGATGGACAAGCTCGTTGTTGATGATGCTGTAAGTCGAGGCCCGATGCTGAATTTGCCTCGCCATGGCCTCGTACGAGGGGAGCTCTCCGCATAGAAGGAATGCCACGATAGGCCGTGCCCATGAGGGGGGCGAGACAGGGGACGGATCGGGAGCCCCCGAGCCTAGATGATCAGTCCCCGGGACCGGCTCACCAGCCCCCGGGATCAGTTCGTCAGCCCCCGTGTTGGGGATGGTCGTGATAGTGCCGATTGCAATCATGATAGCTGCGGCGTCAGGGCCGACCGCCCCGGATGCAGCCGGCTCGACAGGTGTTGGCAAGGCAGCCGAGGTCGATGGAGCTGGAGACGAAGACGCCGAGGGGGCAGTCGGAGCCGTCGATGGGCCGGCAGTGTCTGCCGGCACGAAGATGGATTCCCGATTCTGGGGAAGGCTTGATCGATGGCTTGAGTAGCCACTCGAGGGAGACGCCGGCTGGGATGGCCTGCCGGGTGGAGTCGATCTTTGCCAGCGCATCGGCCGCCTCGTTGTCCTCCCATGGGACATGATGGAACTCACAGCCCTCGAAGGAGCCGATGAGATGTTGTATGAGGAAGCGATAGCTGGCCATGGTGGCATCCCTGGCGTCCCATTTTCTAGAGACCTGTTGTACCACAAGGTCGGAGTCGCCGAAGCATAGGATGCGCCTGATGCCGATCTCCTTGGCGAGCCGGAGGCCATGGACGATGGCCTCGTACTCGGCCATGTTGTTCGAGGCGGCGAAGTGGATCTGGAGGGCATACTTGAGGTGGTCACCTTTCGGGGAGGAGAGGACTATGCCGGCAACCAGACCAGTCCTCATTTTGGAGCCGTCGAAATGCATGCGCCAATGTGTGGAGTCTGGGGGAGGCGGCACGAACTCGGTCTCTGCCCAGTCGACGAGGAAGTCAGCCAATGCCTGCGACTTGATGCGGTGTGAGGTTCGTACCAGATCTCGTGATCGGCAAGGGCGATGACCCATTGGGCGATTTGGTCGGTGGAGTACCGACCGCTCATGATCTCGTTGAGCGGGGCCGTGATCACCACGGTGATGATATGCTCCTCGAAGTACTGCTTGACCTTCTTGGCAACAAAGTATATGCCATAGCACATCTTCTGGTAGTAGGGGTAGTTCTGTTTAGACGCGGAGAGGACCTCACTAAGGTAGTAGACGGGGCGCTGGACCGGCAGAAACTTGCCTTCCTCTGGCTGCTCGACCACCAAGATGACGCTGATGACGCGAGTGGTCGCCGTGATGTAGGCGAGCAAGGGTCCCTTCTCAGCTGGCGCGGCCAGGATGGGCGCGCGGGTGAGGGCCTTCTTGAGGCCACGGAAGGCCTCGTCCGCCTCGTCGGGCCAATCGAACATGCCCGGCTTCTTGGTCTGACCCGGCTCAACCAGAGTCGTCTTGCAAAGGAGCCCATAGAGGGGCAAGGCTTTCTCCCCCAGCCGGCTGATGAACCGGCTGAGCGAGGCAAGGCAGCCGGTGAACTTCTGGACATCGCGGAGCCAGGTCGGCTTGGGCATGCGCTCGATTGCGCTGATCTTCTCCTAGTTAGCTTCGATGCCGCGGGCGGACACGAAGAAACCGAGGAGCTGGCCGGCGGGGACGCCGAAGATGCATTTCTCCGGGTTGAGCTTGATCTTGTATTCGCGCAGATTCGCGAAGGTCTATCGGAGGTCATCGAGGAGGCTGAAGTGCTTCTTGGTTTTGACGACGATGTCGTCGATGTAGACGTGGACGTTCCTGCCTATCTGAGGTAGGAGGCACTTCTGCATGCACTGCTGGATGGTGGCGCCTGCGTTCTTCAGGCCGAAGGACATGGTGATGTAGCAGTAGCCCTGAAGGGCGTGATGAAGGAGGTCTTAAGACGGTCTTCCGGATCCAGCTTGATCTGGTAATAGCCGGAGTAGGCGTCGAGGAAGGACAGCAAGTCGCAGCCGGCCGTGGAGTCGATGACTTGATCAATCCACGACAGGGCGAATGGGTCCTTGGGCATGCCTTGTTCAGGCTGGTGTAGTGAATGCACATGCGCCAGGTCTTGTTCTTCTTCAGCACCAGGACTAGGTTGGCCAGCCGGTCCGGGTGAAAAACTTCTATGATGAACCCGGCTACGAGCAGCCGGGCGATCTCTTCTCCTATAGTATGCCGCTTCTCCTCGGAGAAATGACGTAGGGTTGCTTGACCGGCTTGATGTCCGGCCAGACATGTAATTTGTGCTAGGCAAACTTCCTCAGAACACCCGGCATGTCCTTGGGGGACCATGCAAAGATGTCCCGATTGTCACAGAGGAAGTCGACGAGCTCGCCTTCCTATTTGCTGTTGAGGCGGGAGCCGATGGTGACACACTGAACGGGGTTGGCCGGGTCGAGCGGGATTTGCTTGGTGTCCTTGGATGGCTGGAAGGAGGCCTCGCCGACGGACTGCGAGGGGGGAGCCGACACGGTCGGCTGGCTGGCAGCAAGGGCCATGAGCTGGTCGAGCTGCCGCTTCTCCTCGACGATTTACAGGGCCTCGGCCAGCCGACTGCCATCTCGAGCGCACTCGATCGACATCTTGTAGTCACCCGTGATGGTGATGATTCCCTTGGGGCCCGGCATCTTGAGCTTGAGTTAGGCGTAATGGGGGCCCGCCATGAACTTGACAAGGGTCGGTCGGCCCAACATCGCGTGGTAGGGACTTGCGAGCTCCACGACCTCCAACAGCACCGGCTCACGGCGGAAGTGGTCGGGTTCGCCAAAGAGGACGTCGAGCGTGATCTTGCCGACAGGGAAGCAGTACTTCCCAGGCACGATGCCATGAAAGACCGTCCGGCTCGCCTGTAAGTCTTCTATCTTCAGCCCCAGCTTGCGCATCGTGTCGAGGTACAGGATGTTGATGCTGCTGCCACCATCTACCAGCACCCATGAGAAGTGGCAGGTGCGCTTCTCGATGGCGATGGTGGGATCGAGGACTAGAGCGTAGCTACTGGGACTTGGCATCACGGTGGGGTGATCTGCCGGGCTCCAGGTGGCTGGCTTCTCTGACCAGTGCATGGACTGGGGAGTTGCTGGCATGGTGGCGTTCACCTCACGATGGAGCCGGCGTTGAGCATGTTTGCTCGTCTCTTCACTGGTAAAGACGACGTAGCAACTGTCCTGGTTGGGGAACTAGTCGTGAAGACAACCGTCATTTTGGGCTAGAGTCGGAGCCGGCACCAGGGCGGCAGCTAGGGTTGGGGC
Organism: Hordeum marinum; assembly: GCA_022496015.1. Taxonomy (NCBI): domain Eukaryota; kingdom Viridiplantae; phylum Streptophyta; class Magnoliopsida; order Poales; family Poaceae; genus Hordeum; species Hordeum marinum. The sequence goes on from CM039677.1 coordinate 43,030,238, forward strand.
CGGCGCGCGGGCAGGTGGCACGGGAGGAGCGGGAAGGCCGTCCCCCCGGGGCCAATCATTGTGAGAAGCTGCAGTACCGGAGCGTGTGCGTAGAGGGTTTAGCCCCTGGGTGGTTCTTGCAGGGGAGGTCGAGCATATGCTCGAAGGTGAGCTTCGGCTGCCAGGCAGCCTTGCCAGTGCGCTTGCGCTGGCTGGAAGACTGGGCAGCCGGCTCCTGCTCCTCGATGGTGGCGACCTGTCGACTTCCATAGCGGGGATCCGGCTGGTCGTTCTTGCGTTTGTTGTTCTGCAGCTGTCGGTTGTTGGCAGTCGGTCGGGACATTGCCAGTGTCGTCGTCTCCTTGGCTGGCAGGGTCGTCTTGACCTGGATGGCTGAATCAACCGTGGCGTATTTGTCCGCCTTGGTCATGAGCTCGTCAAGTGTGGTCGGCTCGGAGCACAGAAGCTTGTGCTTGAGGGGGTGCCGTCTCGACAGCCTTTGATGAAGTACTGTATGGCTTGTACCTCGTGCACCCCCTCGCAGGAGTTGCGGAGCTCAGTCCATCGAGTGAGGTAGTCACGGAGGGACTCGTCCGGCCCCTGAACGCACATGGCGAGTTCACGAGGGAAGCCATGCCGCTTGTAGGTGCTGGTGAAGTTGCGGACGAAGGCTTCTTCGAAGTCCGTCTAGGTGTTGATGCTGCCGGCCGCCAGGCTATTGAGCCAGGTGCGGGCCGAGCCAATCAGCACGAGGGGAGCATAGCGAACGGCTACGCACTTGTTCTCCCTGGCGATGCCGACCGCGGTGGTGTAGTCGATCAGCTAGTCCTCGGGCTTGGCGGCCCCGTTGTACTTTGGGGTATCTCGGGGAAGCGTGAAGCCGGTTGGGAACGGCTCGTTGCGGATCCGAGGGCCAAAACAAGCCAGGCCAATCGAGCCCTCCTCCTTGAGGAGGGCAGACTGCATGAGCTGGCCAATGCGGTTGCGAGCGTCGTTCTCGCTGCGGGGGACACCTGGCCCGATCGGGGCCGAGAGCTTGGGACAAATGACGGGCAGGACCGACCATTCCGTCTCATACCGTGGGGGCGGAGTGTGCCCGCGGTTGTGTCGGTTGCCGGCTGCCAGCGCCTCGTGCTGGCGGCCGCTACGAGGCGGGTTGTTGGTGCGCCGGCTGTTAACAGCCGGCTGCTCGCTTCCCGGCAGCTAAGAAGGCCGGGGGTTGTTTGCCTCGACCCGGCGGCCGAAGACGCGAGGGGAGCAGGAAGGCTGAGCCGGCTGATGGCCAGCAGTCCCCGTGCCCTTGCGCTCGAGCCGAGGGCCTTCGGAGGCGGCGCCGTCCGTTGCGAGCAGATGATGTTGTGCGTCGGCGGCGTCAATGAGCTCCTTGATGTGACTCTCGTGGGCGGCACGTTCTTCGCCCTCCAAGGTAGCCAAATCCTCGTAGGCCACCTTGAGGGCCCGCAGGTTGGCTGCGGGGGTGTCGTAGACGGGCATCTTGCCACCTAGGATTTCGGCGACCACGCGACCGTGGTCGCGCACAGCCCACGTCGGCTGGGCTCAGTGCCAGCTGGGGTGAGACCGTAGGCGAAAGTGTATTCCCGCTGAGCGGCCTCCATGCGGCGCCGCGTGGCCGCGAGGGTCGTGGCGTCCTCGAACAAGACGTGGCGAGCCGCCTCGAGCTCGGTCGTGGCGACGTCGGGGTTTGCCATTGGGGCAATAGGGACGCTCAAGCCCCGGAGGGCCGCACCGAGCGGGTCGGAGGTGCCGACGCGGGCCATGGCGGCGTCAGCTTCGTCCCGCGCACGTCCGGAGGAGGTGGAGGAGATGATGGCAATTGCCCCCATGCGATCGTGGGAGCTGCTGAACTGGGTCGCAGCAAGTGCGCCCACAGCCGTAGGAGGACCGGCGCAGACGAGCACGTGGCTGGGGTACTCGTCAGCGGCCGGAGCTTCGGCGAGGCTAAGCCTGCCGAAACGCTCGATGAGCGTGGCGATGTCGAGCGCGAGGTCGATGGAGCTGACCGCAGGGCGTGCCGGAGCAAGCCCCACGAGCCCGCGGTTTCGTCTGGACGTGCAGCGACGGCGGGAAATGGCGAGGGGTCCCGCTCGGAGCATGAATCCGTCCGGCGCCGCGTACGGCCCCATGGTGGGCGGCAACTGTCGTCGTTTTCTCACGACAGATGCCATGGGTAGGCTTATCGTAGGTGGTTGGGGCCGGAGGACGCCGATGGGCTCCGGGTGCGAGATTAGGTACAAGCGGTGATGACACATGATGTACCCAGGTTCACAGCCCTCCGTGGGAGGTAACACCCCTAGTCCTGCTTGGTCTAGTTTGATGGATTGGTATGTTTACAGGGTTGCTCCTAGAGCTGAGTCTAGAGGAGGAAGAGGGAGCAGTCGGCTCGCCTTCCTTCGCTACCAAGTGTGAGAATGTGGGAAGTGTCCCGTAGGTGTGTGCGTGAGAGTTGTCCGTCCCCATTGCATGGGAAGATCGGGGGGGTTTATAGGCCAACCCCCTGGCTTACAATATTCCTAAGGTACAAAGGTGGGGGGACCCGGCCTCTCCGGCTGACCAGGGAGTCCCGCCCTTCGAGCCGTCTCGTCGTTTGTAGGGTCCACCGGCTGTGCGGTCCCGTTGCCTGCTGGGGCCCACCAGCCGGCTCTGCGATTCACCCTCGCCCACCTGCCACGGCCCGGGCCGCCCGGGAGGCGTCATCTAGTGCCAGCCGGCCGAAGTCTCTGGTACGGCCGGCTGCACTGTAGTCACGCTGGGGCAGGTAATCTAGTGGGCAGGGGCGTGTCAGCACTGTTTCCCCACCCGGTCGCGCTCGCCAAGATCAGCGGCCTGGACGGCCGGACTGTAGCCATGCACACCCGTGCGTCAGCGGCCACTGTGGCTACAATGTCGCCCGTCTTGGCGGTCACGTTTGTCGCCGTACCCGTGCGCAGAGGGATGGGACGTTGCGTGTCTAGCCAGGGGTCAACGGAGGAGGCGGCCCGGAGGCAGCCGGCCGCGTCCAGACGGCCGGGGGTCGAGCCGGCTCCTCGACCAGCCGTCCGTGGGCCGGCCAGTGATCGCTACAGCCGGCTGCTCTCCAGCCGGTCATGGACAGCCAGTCGCATACTTTTTCTTCGAATCGGGGAGGGGAACACCGTTGCTTTGGCTTACCCAGGAGTAATAACCCCGTCAACGCGCCACATGTCCATGTGGACAGGCTGTGACCCCCCTTAGCTCGTCTTTGCCACATAATTCATTATATATTCCAAAATAATTCTTCAAAAACCCACGCTTCATTTTGAGCTCCCGAGTATTGCTTTTTCTTCTCATTATATTTTAGGTCCATAATTCCAACTGTCCATGAGCCGGCCCAACGACCCTCTCTAGTTATAACTGTCATTTTTAAGAAAGAAAAGGTACTAGGATTGCACCATAATGTGAAATATAGCATCAAAACAAGATAAATTATGGTAGAAAATAATAATGCAAAATGGATGTATCAGTCATCACCCCATTTTCACTTGCATATTTGCATCTGTTCTCATCAAGCTTCCCAAGACTGATTATGTTGTTCTTTAGATGCCGTATAATTTACACATCAGAAAAAAAACTCGGTGTTTGTCGGTCAGGCATTGTAGAAGCACTGATCCATGGAAATATATTGCTACCGCTGAATATTCCCCGAACCTGATTCATCCTTTCACATATTTGTGCAACACTGCAAACCTTTATGGATTGCCGTTCATCTGGTCAATGGTAGAGCTTGGGCTGAATCCTAGGGGTGCAAAAAATATGTGTTTTAATTTGGGATGATTTTTCTTGACATATGGGGCAAATACTAAGGGTATTTCAGAAATTTTCCTTGGGCTAGGGGCCAACATCCCAGGTTAGCCCGTGAGAATCTTTGGCTCTGCATCTAGTTCCTTGCTCCCCTATTGAAGTACCAGGAGACATCATGTGCGCCTGTCAGCTTTGGCACCACCTTCTCCACGTTTAGCAACACTTGCTTTGTCGGTGCTGGTTCAGACACTGTGAGCTCACAGAATTCCATCATGAGAAGTGTTAGAATACAACTTGTAATAGAATTCTAGAGTCCTACTCGGTTTGTAATAGGGCTAGGTCAGTGCGGTTAGCTTCTCATATATACCTCTTGTAACCGACACAATATCGTTATCAATTATTGTTCAATACAACTTTACATGGTATCAGTTTTTCGGTCCTAGGGCATGGCTCCACCGCCCACCCCACCGCCGCCGCCACCACCCGACTACTTCGAGCGGCGCGCCGCCATTGTCGCCGCCAAGGTCGCAGCGGCCGCAGCCGCGGCCTCCTCCGCCTCTACCTCTACTATAGCTCTCCCTCCACCAATACCCCCTTCCATCTCTTTCACCGACATTAGCCCTTACATCCCCGTAACCCTAGACCTCGCTGCTCACAACTACTACCATTGGCGTCATCTTTTTGACGTCCATCTTGGGCGATGCAACCTCCGATCTCATGTCGCCGACACCTCTCTTCCTCAACCTCATGATCCGCAATGGGTCAAGGATGATCTCGCCATTATTCAATGGATATACATGCGAGTCTCCAGAGAGATCTTCAATCTCGTCCACCGTCACGGTGCCTCCGCCGCCGATCTCTGGACGGCCCTTCGCCAGCTCTTCCAGGACAACGTCGACGCTCGTGTCAATAGTCTCCACACCAAGCTTAGGAACATGGTGCAAGGTGATGCACCCGTCGGCGCCTACTGCCAGCGCCTAAAGATGATCGCGGATGAACTTCGCGAACTCGGTGATCCGATTGACGATCGCCAGCTCATCAACGCCCTCCTCATCGGCCTCAGCGAGCGGTTCGAAAAGCAGGCCTCGTTCATCCCTATGATGTGTCTGTGTCCCTCCTTCGTCGAGGTTCGCTCGATGCTCCAGTGGGCCGACCGTGCCCTCGCTACAAAGGAGTCCCGTCCTCAGGTCTTCACTACGTCTCCTCGCCCGCCTGCGCCGACACCGGCCCCGCCTCCTCCAACAGCACCTCTCAACCATCCGCCTGGCGTCCAAGTCCCAACTACCGGGGTAAAAATCCTCGGTCGCCGCTGTTCCGCACGGCGCCCGCCTCAGCTCTGCCCCCAGCTTCACCAACTGCACCGCCACCACCCCCGTCTTCACCAACTGCACCATCGCCGCCGCCTGAATGGCGCCCATCTCCTGATTCGTCGACAGGCCTCGTCCAGGCTTAGCCTATGCCCTAGTCCGCTCCTATGCCATATGGTGCTCCGCCTGCCTATACCGGTGGCTGACAGCCCGGTGTCTGCCCTCACACCGACACGCCCGTCCTCGCGCCCCGACAGTCGACGGCCGCATACCATGCTGCTCCCTCCTTCGCGTCACCGATCTACAACGTCAGCCCTTATGCATCCTATGGCGCTCCATCACCCCCTACATGCAGTAGTACAATGATGGTGGCTCTCTCTTTACGTCGATGCCACCACACCCGCAAGCTCCCATGACTACACCGGCCTCTACTTCGACTCCGAGCTGGGACCAAGCTGCTTTTCTACAAGCCATGAACAACTTTGTTGCACAAGGGACCTCAGGTACGGATTGGATTTTCGACTCTGGTGCTTCTAGTCATATGTCTGCATCAAGTAATTTACTTTCCTCTTGCACACCATCTTATTTTTCCTCCATTACTCTCGGTGATGGTTCTTCTATTCCTATTTACTGTGTCAGTCAGGCTCAAATCCCATCCCCCTTTAAACCATTGCTTCTTCGTGATGTTCTTGTAGCTCTTGCTCTTATTAAAAATCTGATTTCTCTTCACCAATTCACCACTGATAATTATGTTTCTATCGAGTTTGACCCCTTTGGTTTGTCTGTGAAGGACTACCTGACCAAGGCCGAGATCGCTTGCTTCAATAGCTCCGGTGATTTATACTCTCTCCACGGTGTTCCAGCCGCTGCTCCTCCAACATCCATGATGGCCTCTGTTGATCTAGGGCACCAACGTCTCAGTCATCCCAATAAAAATGTGTTATCCACCCTTCTTAGTGAATTTTCAATACCTTGTAATACAGATTCTCACAATTCTTCTATGTGTCAGTCATGTCAATTGGGCAAACATGTTCGTCTTCCCTTTAGCTCCTCTCAATCGTCTAGTACTTTTCCTTTTGAATTACTTCATTGTGATCTCTGGACATCACCAATAGAAAGTGTATCTGGTTTTAAGCATTATCTCATGATTATTGATGATTTCACTCATTATGTTTGGACTTTTCCTTTACGCAACAAATCTGACGTTTACAATATCTTTCTCAACTTTCAGCGCTATGTCTCCGTTCACTTTTTCCTCCCTATAAGATTCGTACAATGTGATAATGGTCATGAATTTGACAACTTTCAAAATTGAAATTTCTTTCTTCAATTTGGAATTCTTTTGCGTTTCTCCTGTCCTTACACCTCCCCTCAAAATGGCAAAAGCCGAGCGTGCTCTTTGTACTATTAGTGACATCACTTGCAGTCTCCTTGTTCAATCTTCCATGCCTCCAAAGTTCTAGGCTGAATCCCTCCACACGGCCACATACTTACTCAATATTCGTCCATCTAAAGTTAACCTCAAAACTACACCTTTCTTCTCCTTATTTCTCTCTCATCCCAATTACTCCAATGTTCGCGTCTTTGGTTGTCTTTGTTTCCCAAACTCTTACTCCACTTCTCCTAACAAACTTTCCCCGCGCTCTACACCATGTGTCCATCTAGGTTTCTCTGACGAGCACAAGGGTTATCGTTGTCTCGATCTTGTTACTGGTCGCGTTCATGTGTCTCGTCATGTAACTTTTTTTGAAACTATTTTTCCCTTTTCCGAGCGTCCCCATCCAGATTCCAACTCACCCACGCCATCTCCTAGTCCATCTCGTCGCAATCATCTTCCCTTTGTTCACCCGACGACCCCTGCCAAGCAATCGGCCCAACTCTCTACCGCGGCAGTGGATCATGTAGCGCCCACCTCCATCGCGGCAGACCTACCACCACCATCGTCCCCGCCGCCGCCAACTCCCGCGTCCGCTTCCTCCGCTGCGTCGGACGCGTCACCCACGTCCACCCTGTCACCCACCCCACTACTAATGCTATTCATGTTACAGCTCCTACTAATGATCATACCATGCGCACACGTGTCAAGTCCGGGTTTCGTTTACCTGCAAAAGATCGTCTCAATCTTCATGTGTCGCTATCTTCTTCCTCTCTACCCAAATTTTACAAATCAGCTCTCTTAGATCCTAATTGGGCTGCAGCTATGAAAGATGAATATGATGCCCTTCTTCAGAATGACACATGGCAGTTGGTTCCTCGTCCTTCCAATACAAATACGTCTCGGAAAAATGGATTTTTCTCCATAAATTTAATTATGATGGGAGTCTTGCACGTTATAAGGCTCGATGGGTATGTCGTGGTTACTCTCAGCAATATGGCCTCGATTATGATGAGACTTTCTCTCCAGTTGTCAAGCCCGGCACTATTCGCACTGTTCTTAGCATCGTTGTCTCTTCCTCCTGGCCAATTCATCAACTAGATGTCAAGAATGTTTTTCTTCATGGATCTCTTCAAGAAACAGTCTATTGCCAACAACCTCTTGGCTTCAAAAATTCACCCTATCCTAATCATGTTTGTCTTCTTCAAAAATCTCTTTATGGTCTCAAACAAGCACCACATGCCTGGTTCCAATGTTTTTCTACTTATGCTCAAACCACAGGTTTTACTCCTTCCCGTTCTGACACTTCCCTCTTCACCTATCATCACAACAACGACACTATTCTTCTATATGTTGACGATATTATTCTCACAGCTTCCTCACAACACACTTATTATCTCTCTTCTTCGCAATGAATCCTCTATGATAGTTTTAGGACTTCTTCACCACTTCTTAGGTATTGTTGTTCTTCGCGACTCCTCTGGTCTTTTCTTGTCTCAACGTCAGTACACTCTCGATCTTCTTTCTCGTGCCGGTATGCTTGATTGTCAAACTTCACGTACCCCTGTTGATACAGGTTCCAAATCTCTGCCGACAGTGATCCTTTTTCTGATCCTTCTCTTTATCATAGTCTCACCGGTGCACTTCAATATCTCACTCTCACTCGTCCTGAAATTTCTTTTGTTGTTCAACAAGCTTGTTTATACATGCATGATCCTCGTACTCCACGCTATAACCATGTTAAACGTATTCTTTGGTATCTCAAAGGCACACTAGACTTAGGCCTCCATATTAACAGATCCTCTCCCACCTCCTTGACAGCTTACTCTGATGCAGACTGGGCTAGTTGTCCAGATACTCATAGGTCCACATCCGGATTTTGTGTTTTTCTTGGTAACAATTTGGTTTCTTGGTCTTCAAAAAGGCAGGTTATGGTCTCCCGCTCGTCTTCTAAAGCTGAGTACCGCGCTGTGGCTCATGCGGTTGCTGAAACAGTTTGGTTGCGCCAGTTGCTGTCGGAGCTGCACCGTTCTATTGAGCAAGCCACCATTGTTTACTGTGATAATATTGCAGCTGTCTACATGTCAGGGAATCCAGTTCAACACCGACGCACCAAGCATATTGAGATCGACATTCATTTTGTTCGCGAGAAGGTGGCTCTCGGTCAAGTTCGCGTTCTCCATGTGCCTTCTTCTGCTCAGTTTGCTGATATCTTTACTAAAGGCCTGGCTACTACTCCGTTTCAAGACATTCGTTTCAGTCTCAACGTCGTCGAGCCTACCGTTGACACTGCGGGGAGATGTTAGAATACAACTTGTAATAGGATTCTAGAGTCCTACTCGGTTTGTAATAGGGCTAGGTCGATGCGGCTAGCTCCTCATATATACCTCTTGTAACTGGCACGATATCGTTATCAATTATTGTTCAATACAACTTTACAAGAAGCCCTGGATCATGGACATCGTCATCCTACGCAAATTTGTCTAATTGCACTTCGGCACCGAGCAGTCGGACTTGATATGAACTGTCTCAATGCAATTAAAACAACAAATCTTGGTGATTTCGAACTTACATTTATGCTTGCCCGCATGCTTGTTCTTCCTTGTCATTAGACTGTCAGGGATGACCCCTTTTATTTTCCTCGACCAACAACCTTAGTCATGGTCATTATCGTGAGATCGCCACATTGCTCGATCATGTTGACGATGTCACTCATGGAACCGTGCATGTATGACGTTGAACAAGGTCTTGACCATCGTCTCCTCGGTGATCTTCTCGCCGAGGGACAGTATCTCACCGATGGGGGTCATCATCTGAGAGAACATGGACATCGATTCGCCGTCTCCCATATCCATCTGGTCCAGGTGCCTCTTCGACTTCTTGATACGGTCCTCGCCGGCCCATATGTTGTGGATTGTGTCCAAGGACTCATGCACATCGTTGCATTCCGAGGAGGCCATCATCACCGAAACTGGCATGGGCTGGGAGAGGGCGGCGAATGCCTCCTCGTCTTTCCCCTGCTCGAACTCGCCCGAATGCTTGCCACGCATCAAACTGGCGAAGGAGCACCTTCATCCTCATGGCCCAGAGACCGTAGTTGGAGTTTGTGAGCATCGGATACTAAACTGGAAAGCTGCCAGTCCATGTCGGCGTGCGTGGCATGATCGACATGCCCTCATCACCAACCCTCTTCGGCGGCGGCTCCGGCTCCGCACGCCTACTGACACCTTTTGAAGCACTTTCACTCGTGAACCGAAGTCGTCTTGCCGAACTCCTTTTTTTCATTTCGGTCCTCGCCCTTTGGATCTTCCATAGGAGCCTTTAGTCTTTTGATTAGAGTAGAGGTCGCGAGAGAGCAGAGCGTACCGCCCTGCCATAGTCGGGCGGATCTTAACAGTCGGTCGCGACGTGTACTTTCTGCCGCTTCCGCTCAATCGACTGGTTCTTCTTCGGCCACTTGTCACCTATCGTTGGTAACCGCTGCCAGAGCTCCTCAACTGATAAACCCTCGCCCGATGGCCTCCCAAATAACATGCTCTAATTCCAAATGTTGTCATAATTTCATGCTGGTGGATTTTATGCTTCAGCTCCACGAACTTAAGTTTATGCTCGACGGTGAATTTTATGCTCCCCGCTCCAGGAATTGAAGTTTATGTTCCTTCCTGGGATTTTAGCTTTCTCACCACAGGAGAAAGAAGAACACAATGTGGAGGACACACGCAAACGCAGTGGACAGAGCAGTTTTTGCGACGCATAAACCTTGCGCCTTTTCTGTTTCTTCCTTTTATTCAACAGCTCGATATGTTTCACTCATGCCATCCCACGAACAAGATCGTGGCGGAAGTCCCGCACGCTTACAACAAAAGGAAACGACCAGCTAGACTTATTCAGCCGCAACATAAACTAGTGTGCTTCTGGCATTATTCATCAGTTAAGTGAAGAAAACTACTGTGACAACTTCAGTCTTCAGAGTTTAACTATAACACAAGCGCCCTTTAACAAAAGGTAGTCACATCTAAGAAAAACAGGATTAATATGCTAGACAAGGTTTCACAACAATCAAATAATTACCCAAATGATAAATATCACACTTGTGGTACTAAGTAACATCGTCCTGATGTTTTTATAACTAAATTTGTCATCCTAAAAAACCGAAACACAAAAAAACTGAAACTTGCCATCCAAACAGAAAAAAAAAGTTATCATGTCTCACAACTAAAATTGCCATCACCAGATAACTAAAGTTGTCATAAAAAAACGTCAGAGCAAAATTGTTTCGTGTCACACGTACTATGACACTTAACAGAATCCAATAGTTAAGCAGCTGAACCGGAATAATCACGTAGGCAGCAGCGTATCCTGGTCGCCGTCAAGCATCTCGCCGCCGGCGAAGTTGAGGAACCACGCCATGCAGACGAGCATGACGTAAAACATCAAACCCAGCGCCCACATATCGGGTCCTGCGGCGTAGGCGTAGTAGGTCAGGCCGGGCGTGCACACCACGTACATCGCCAGCGAAACAACCTGACGCAATCACGTGTTAATAATAAAAGAAGAGGGGAAATAAGCTAATGATTTCATGTAGGCTTGTACGTACGTTGAAGGCGTTGGGGGTGGCAGGCAGCACGTAGTAGCTGTTGACGGAGGCATCAGGGAGCGGGGCGTACGACGGCGCCGGCGCCATGGCCGTCTTCGGCGTGCAGCGTGAGGCTTTCAATCTAGAGAGATGGGCTCGACTCTGGTAGAGGTAGCTGATTTTGAGGTCGATGGATCGAGTTACTCCGGGTGGTTCGCAACGGTAGGGCTATATATATACTACTATATATCAAGGCGGGAGAGAAAACGGACTCTATACAAATACAATTTTTTATGTCTGTGTTAGAGCAATCCTTATTATTAAGTCCTTATTATATGAAGGCGGGGAGCGAGCGGACTCTATACAAATACAGTTATTGATATCTGTGTTAGAGCAATCCTGATTATTAGTAAAAGTCGTATATATAGCTAGTACCTAGCTAGGTTGATTATAGTTCATGCAACCGTCAGCACTAGGAAGTTCGTGTCCTAGCTAGTATCCAAGAGTCATATGTGTGTAGGTTATCTTTTGGTGTCCATGTCGTTTTTTTTTGGAAAAAGAGGTTAAACCTTCGGCCTCTGCATCAATCGATGCATACAACCATCTTTATTAGTTACTAGCAAAAGGGCCCGTGCGTTGCAATGGAGAAAAAAAAAACCATCGTCAATAGCGATGATCACATTATATTCACATCTCATCGCATGATTTTGAAAATTTGATCACAAATGTAAGACAATATTTCTTTCTTTAAATTTATTCACAAGTTGAATTATAAAAAATATCATGGTTGTCAAAAACTTGGTAGTTCAACGAATTATTCTGAATTTCAAGAAATATATTTTTAAACATATTATAATATTTCGATCCACCCCGACAATTAAATCTTCAAAATTCACTCAGGTATATAATCAGAAAGACTCAGAAGCATTACTATTGAACTACATACATTTGATCATTCGTGAACATTTTTACAAATTTGAGAACATTTTAAAAAATTGAGAAGATTTTTTACTATTCATAAACATAAACATTTTTAAAAATTGCAAAAAATATTTTATATTGCGAACAGTTTTTATGTATTTTCTTACCAATTGGCGAATAATTCATTTTTGAATTATCAAACATTTTTACAATTGCATTAAAGAAATTGCTCAAAATGTTGGAGTTTTTTTTCATTCACGAATATTTTCTTTAAAATTATGATTTGTTTTGAATATGCAAACATTTTTAAAAAAATCCCGAACAATTTTTGAATTCACAAACATTTTATGTTTTATCGAGCATTTATTTAAGATTAATTTTATGAATTCCGATTTTTTTCATTTTTGATTGATTTATTTATTTTAAGTAGAAAAAAATGAAAAGTTAAATATTAATAATAATAAGTAAAACTAAAAAACAGGCCCCACCCATGGGCTGGCCCAAATGGATGCGCTGCTTCTTTTCCAACGCACAGAGCGTTGTATAGCTGGTCGCTATGCTTGGGCCGGCCCATGCGAGGATTCCCTGCAAAACGTTTTTTGTAACTTATAGGTGGCATTGGTTAGTAATATTAGGCAGATTTATGGGCAATTTTAATGACGTACCACCAGAAGCAATATGTGCTTTATTAATAGGTAAAGATTCCACAAAGAACTGACAAAAAAGTACATGAAGCCACCCGAAGCTACGTCACACCTACAAACTCGATAATGTGGAGTGCTCTCACTCCCATATCTTAAACTGGTGTCGTCGCTGATCCATCCACATAACGTATCGGGACCAACAGCCGGCGCAGCAGACCTAAAATGCGCACCACATACACACGTTGTAGAATCCAGAAGCCGCCATCATCCTCGGACCGCTGACCCATCTTCAAGATAGAGATCCGCATCGTCCTTATCAGTCCAGACATCCGTCGACGCCACCACGATGCCCAACGGCACCACCGTCCCACACTCGTCCATCTAGATGCGAAGACTCCGAAGGATTTGTCGTGCGTAACACCTGCTGATTAGGTATGACACAGCGTAGCACCTGTCAGCAAGACATGACTTGACATCTTCGCCGAAGCTCCGTGCAAGACTTAGCCGCTCCACCTCCTGCCTCTTTCATCCAGCGCTGCTCCACAAATGATGCTCCCAAGAAAGTAACGACACCGCAGTACCACCATCGTCCGATCTGGATGACCAGATCTTAGGGTTTCCCTCGAAGCAGCACGAGTGGGTCGACAATAGTTACACGACGATGCCTTCATCAAGGTAACGACGCAAAACGCCGCCATCTCCCGCCATCGGCTCGGTTTTCACCAGCAACTCTGTCTCCCCAACTCGCAGTCGGGACTAGATGACGAATCTGGAGATCCGACCACCCAGCCTCAGGCCGACCACCTTCGGCGAAGGAGATGGCCACCACCGCCGCGCCTAGGGCCGGAGCCCCCGACGTCCTCGTGTTGCAGGACCAGCCCAGAAGCCGCTGGACGTCACCGGATCAGCGGAGATGCACGACAGCGTGTGGAGCGGTCCGTTGAAGCCCATCTGGGCACAGACCGGACTTCCTAGCCGCCACTGCGGAGATCTCCGCCACACGGGGAGGAGGGGCTGGTTGTTGCCAGGAAAATCTGAGCTGGTGTCCATGTTGGTTTTAATTAGGAAAACGTTTGCAGCTGGACTACCGGCCGAAGCGTTGTGCCGGTCTAACGCAAGCCACGCAATCACGTGTAGCAACCGCGCACCCCGATGCTGCAACCATGGAGCCACGCGCTGCAACCGTCGCCGGCCGCTTCTGGGAACGGTGCTGTCGGAGCAAACGAGGCGGTCATGGTGAGGGGCACGAACGGCGACGGCGAGCTTGCAAGCGCGCAAGGACGGCGAGGTAGACAACGGCAGGGAACGCCCATGATTAGGAGTGGGATGGCCCGCGGAGCTTGCCGTGGCTCCCCTCACCCACGCGTGTTATCAAGAAAAAAAACGAGCCTGAAGATAGACGACGATGCAGGGGAGGGTTTGGTCTGAACGGTAAGGAGGGAGTGCATCGAACGCTTGGGGCGGGACCGGCCCAAAATATTGGGCCGGCGTACCGACGCCTAGTGCTGCCCTTTTAATTAGGTCTGCGTTTGACTCGGTTTTGTTTATGTGTAGCCGGGTTTTGTATATACATATGCCTGCATGAGATTTGGAACCGTGACGATTGAGATTAAGAGAAATTGCTAGAAAACAAGCCAGCGTTTGACGGCAAAAGAATTTGTGTGCACACGTTTGCCTTTGGCCAAAGAGTATGTGATCCATACGATTTGCGCGAAATCCAAAGAGTATGTCTCCTTCGGTTTGGGGTCAGAGACAAACTTAGCCTGCGCCTTCATCTATAAATACACAAGGGAAGTCGTGCAAACAACTACGTGCGTACATACAGGTAACTGTTTCTAGCCACAAGGCCCTCGATCGGCCATGGCGCACCAACGCGAGCTCACCAAGTACCAGCAGGTCGCGCTCGCGCTCCTCTTTGTCACCACTGTCCCTTTTGCCGCCGCCGTCGTCCGCGGCATTGTCAAGACGATTGGCTACACAGACCCCGACTACACCATCACCATCGACTCCATGGGGGGCCTCGCCTCAGACCTCGCCGCGCCGGTCTCCCCAGAGTTCAAGCTCACCTTGCGAATCGACGAGCGCACTGGCCGCCACACCGCGTGTTACGGGCAAAGGGCGGCCGTCGCCGTGGACTACCAGGGCGCCGTGCTAGCCCGCGGCCCCGCCCCAGAGCCGTGCGTGGACGAGGTCACCGGCACCGGTGAGGCGCCTGCAGCAGCGTGGGGCACCGACATCAAGATCCCGGCGTTCATGCGTGACCAGCTGCGTGAGGAGCTCCGGCGAGGGAAGGCAGCGTTCGGCGTGTCGGTGCGGGTGCCGAGCGAGAAGAACGTCGGGCCGGACACCTTGTTTCAGTGCCGGGGGAAAGTCGGAGAGGAGTCGACGCCATGCAACATCACGTATATCGCTTCCAAAGACCACCAGGAAATATACTGGTACATATTTCCCTAAAAGCAATACCAAATTGCATGCTGAGCGATTGAAAAGTATAGCACTTCCGGTTTACCAGAATTTTGTATGCGTTTTCATGTAAGGGTTTATGAATAAGCAATTAATATGATTTGTATTCGGCGTTTTCGTTACCAGGCGGTAAATTCGGTCACTGTCCAGTAACCGCGTTTAACCAGAAAGAGAATTACTCAGAAAAAACTATAGATTTTTTTTGGAAATTTTGAATTTAGAATACCACCCATGACGTCTCCTGTATATATGTAGTAAAACATGTGACGAACTAAAGATGCAGTGGTAAAGCACAACACTATTTATCTGGCGTCACCGGAGCGAAGCCTGAAATAAAGTTGACCTCACATCTTGTCAAAATTAAAAATTCAAACAAAATCATCTTGTCAAAATCAAACCGTCATCTCTACGTCATTAGGAACCTTTAGGACGTGAGGTCAATATTATTTCAAACTTCGCTCTGTTTAGAGACGATTGAGTCTTCGAGTTCTACTGGCTCTTGCTCAGATAACTAGAACACGTGCATGCACTATGTAAAAATAAATAAAGTCGAGTATGAAACATCGAGCCATACTCGACAAAGTCTCATTTAAGCTTTGGTTATTGTAAGCCGGGTGATGCACTCAGTTTACGGCCTTCAACTTCATTTGGACCGGCTTAAGCCCTATATAAGCAGAGTTTCACTTCATGGGTACTCAGCTGATGTATAATCCAAGGCTAAAACAACTCGGCAAAAGAAAGCGGTATGGCAGCCAGCAGACTCTAACGGAGGTGCCACATGGCACCTTGGTAAGCCGAGTGTCCTATGTTGGATTTTGCTACGAGGCCTTTGGCCCAAAGCCTATCCAAAAATCTGATATTTTCATGGTCCATGTGTGTTGCCTGTTTGATTGGTGTGGTTGGAACTAAAATTTAGTTTCATATTGCTAGTGGAGAGGAAGCAACACCTCTTTATAAGGTGAGCTATTCTATTACTTGTAAGAGAGTGAGAAGAGAAAGGCCCACGCGCACTCTTTCTCCTCCTCGCTCACCACGACGCGGCGCGGGTTGCGGGATTGAGCCGAGCCGAACACATACCTGCGTGCTTATTTTTGCCGGTTAGGAACGAAGAGTCCTTAACAGACGCGTCACGATCTGAGACTCGGATCGTGGACTGTAACCGACTCGGACGTGGTCTATCCCACGTCTCTCCACCGCCGCGCATATATATACACGAGGTCCCTGCCAACCCTAGATGTCGCCACAACATATGGTTTCGCATCGTTCCAGATCATTGCGCTGCCATCCAAGTCTTCTCCATCCCTCCTTTCGACGTGCATCGCGGGAAGGGATAGCAGGCCTCCGAAACCCCGCCTCTCGTGATTCTGTACGGGAGAGGGGCGATCAGGTTTTGGGGGAGCACGCTCGCGCGACTGCTGGCTGCGACGACTTCCTCGACGACGACTTCTTCCCCGACCTCGGCAACCTCTTCCTCAACGACATGGGCGACAATGTCAACACTGGCGGTTCTACTCCTGCTGCACCGTATGCAATCCTGCCCACCCTGTTTAAGATCATTGTAGAATTTCTATGTCTAGTCTATGCCGTAGATTTGTTCTATTCATTAACTATGGTAGTCTGCATGATTAGTTTATTCTATACTTTTGCTGTCATGATCTATTTGCTGCTTATTCGGATTAAATTTTGTAGTAATTACTCATATTTTCAACATCCTACTCGGCTTACTTTTCCAACCAGAGACTATAGCATGCTGACACGCGTCTACTTGACATATATGGGTCCACTATAAGTCACGTGTGATTTGTGAAGCCTAAGCCATGTGTCGTCCTAGCACTCCGGTGTATATGCAAGCCAAGAATCGCTTGTAAGCCGAGGGGCCTACTCGGCATACTTCCCACGTCATACAGCTCTCAGATCTGACATGTGTCCACTATAAGCCAAGTGTGAAGCCTAAGTCGTGTGCCAGGATGCCACCTCGATGTATATGTAACCCGAGTCACTTGTAAGCCGAGTGCCCCGCTCTTCAAATTCTTCGTGAGTTTACCGATTGAAAGAAAAACTCTCCTTCATTCTCAGGTAAAAGAGATATAAAGGCTATTTGACGAACACAAACCGGGGGATGGTTTCAGCGAACACCCTTTCTACTATTGCACGAATTTTGGCACAAGCCCACTAGCACGTCAATCTTGAAATTCGTCTGTTGTAAGATAAAACAACGAATGTTTTACCTTTCCAAAACAAACATGTTCCACACTATAAATAATGGCGTGGTCTTGCACATGGGAGACCTAGGTTAGAATCCTAGGCCCTCCTTTTTTGCCTTCTTTCATTAACTATGATGGAATTATATGTTTTTTCAGTGAGGTAGGTGGCAATTTTTCAGGAAACAATAATATCGCAGTTTATAAATTTTTCAAGAATGTCATATGGCAATTTAAAAAAATAACAAGTCAGGTTTTATTTTTGTGCATGGCATCTTTATTATTAGGACATGAATTTTTTTATTATTAATAGAATGCATTTTCTATTAATAAGCGATGTAAGTTTTATTATTAAGATATGACGTTTATTTTAAGAGATGACATTAATATGATTCACAATGACATTTTTGTTACTAAGATATGGTATTTTCACATTTTTCAAAGCATGGCATTTACAACTTATAAATTTATGTTTACTTTTTTGTCCATGGAAATTTTTATTTATAAGATGGGAAATTTAAATTTTAACATGGCAATTTTATCTTTTAGATCACATGACCTTTAAAAAAGAGTTAAACATGAAAATTTTAAATATCAAAATATCAATTAGGCCTTTGGTCCAGAAGGGTTCGGAATAGCCTATTTGACGCACCTTGCGTCAAACTGCCAGCGCTTCGCACATGTGAGTGATCGAGCAGCAACATGATGGGCCAGCCCAGTTTTGCCTATACACTGCGCATACAACCGCAACTAGCCAGCCGGTTTTGGGAACCTTCTAGAAGGTTCCTCAAACAATTATTTTGGTTGTTTTATCTGTTTTTTAATTTTTTTTCTTTTATTTTTTTCTTCATTCTACTTCTTTTTTATTTTATTTTCTCGATTTATGATTCTTTTTTTCTCTTTTTTTCAAGGTTATTTCATCATTTTTCAACAAAGTTCATGTTCAAAAATTGTTTCCAAATTTCGATATTTTTTATTGCTTTAAAGAAAAAGTTCCAAATGTCAAAACTGTGGTTTAACAAAAAATATGCTCATAAGTTAAAAAATGTTTGTGATTTTCAAAAAATGTTGTCTTTTTTAAATATTGCGAATGCTTTTCTCCAAATTTTCACAACTTGTCAAACAATGTCCAGGCATTAAACAAATGTTCCTGGTTTCAAAAATTGTTCACAAATTGCAAAAAATGTTCACATTTTCCTATTCCTATAGTTTCGAAAAATGTCCCAGTTTCATAAATTGTCCTCAAATTTCAGAAAATGTTCATGTTTTCAAAAAAAAATTAGGAGTTTCAAAATATGTTCGTGTCTCCAATTCTTTTTGAAATTCGGAAAAATGTTCCCGTTTCAAAAATCTTCAGGATTTAAAAAACAAAGTTCACAAATTCAAGATTTTTGGGAATTTTAAAAAATGTTCCTATTTTCAAAGTTTTGTTCAAAAAATTTAAAAGTGTCATGTTTAAAAAAAATTGCAAATTCAAAAAATGTTCAGGAACTTCAGAAAATTTTCCCAAATTCTATTTTTTTTACGAATTGAAAATAGTTCATGTTATGAAAAGTTGTTTGCAAATTTCAGAAGTTTTAGGGTACTTTAGAAAAGGTTCCCAATTTCTAATTTTATTCACCAATAAGAAAGGTGAGCAAAATTTGGAAAAAAAGATGGGATTTTTTTTCAATTTTTTTTATAAAATTGTGATTTTTTTGTTCACAAATTAATATCATTCCCTAAAATAATTCTGAAGTTCCCGAACATTATTTAGGAAACAATATTGAACGAATATTTTGTGGGGAACATTATTCAGGGAATATTGTTCCTTAAAAATAATTGAATCAGTAAACACAGTACAACCTGCAACGGATTTGTTTGAAAAATAGTACAATCTACTAGCAGGATCATTCTTTAGTTTACAACGGAAACAGTAGAAACAATCAAACAGTGAAACAGAAGGAACAGTGAATTAGTACAAACTCCGCGAAATACTGAAACACGCACGGCGCGTCTCGGAAAACCCGTCAATCACCTGCTTTGTGCAAATCCGCACCGAGTTGACGCAGACCGCATTACATAGGACGCCCCGGTTGAAATGGTTGTTGGGAGCTCCTGTTTGGGTGAACGAAAGAGTTTTCTGGAGGTATTTCTAGGTGATCTAACACCAAATATGTTTTTATTTTGGAATACGCATAAGCATGTGTATCGTACATTCATAAAAGACGAGGTCAGAACACTCATCCACCATAGAGTTTTACAAGCGCGATTACTCGTGCTTCGCACGTTGAAGCAACCTAACTTACCAACATGTTGCCACTCAACTCCCTCCTCTAAGATGCTCCTATTGACAATTACCACTGAGGGGTTTGCATTGTCAAAGACTACATCGTTTCGATGTTTAGCTGCCACGGCGATAGGATGACAAACGTGTGAGAGTCCTTCCCGGCTTGTGCCGCAGGGTTTAGTGATGTGCACTGTTGCAGTAACTGATCCACCATCGATGGAGTCCAGTCCGACCATCCCCATGACATCATCACCTCAAACCACATCGAATGGGCAAGTGATCAAAAGACGGTAGATACTCTGAGGTGATTGGTCGCACATTGGACAAGCACTCTGGTGTGGCAAACCTCTCCTGGCCGGGTGGTCTGATGTCCAGCAACGGTTGTGTAAGGAAAACCAGGAGAATAGTTTGCACTTCAGGGGCGTGAGAGATTTCTGGGTGAAGGTGGCTCCCAATGTTGGGGAATGTTGTATGGTAAACAAAAAATTTCCTACGCACACACAAGATCTATCCATGATGATGAGCATCTAAGAGAGGGAGAGTGGATCTACATATCCTTGTAGATCGCTAAGCGGGCAGCGTTAAGAAACATGGTTGATGTATTCGAATGTCTTCGCGATTCAAATCACCGAGCGTCCCGCGATCCAATCATGATCCGTCCCGATCTAGCGCCGAACGGACGGCACCTCTGCGTTCAGCACACGTATAGCTCGATGACGATCTCCACCTTCTTGATTCAGCAAGAGGGAGCAGAGCGGTAGAAGAGTTCTCCGACGGCGTGGCAGCGTTACGGTGATGGTGGTGCAGCTATTCCAGCAAGGCTTCGCCTAAGCACCGCTGAAAACCGATCTAGAGAAAAAACTACGATATAGAGGAGAGGTAGCACGTGGCTAATTTTCTGTATCAAAAAAATCCTCAAATCTCTAGTATATATAGGAAGAGGGAGGGAGGAGACTTGGCCCTCAAGAGGCCAGCCCTTGCGTCGGCCGAAGTGGGAGAAGGAGGAGTCCTCCTCCAATCCTAATAGAATTAGGACTCCTTCTCTTTCACAAATCATGTATGTGTTCCCACCTAACGACGTCGGCCATACCCTCGCGTAGCTCAAGTGTGTTGTGATTTCCCCCAAGGCGGGTACTGGACAAACTCATTTGTCGTCATACATGGCCCTAGGTCCTGAGACCATGCGTCGTTGAGAGCGCCTTGAACAGTACGGGACGCGCACACTCGAGTCCTGATCCGGGTGAACAGGAGGAGGGCAATCTCCTGAACTCTGAACCCACGAAGCTACATGTCTTCCCAGAAGTATGCCAAAATACCGTCACCCACTTCCTCGACAACCGCAGCCTAGTAGATTTGCCTCACCGCGATGGGCATTGTGATATATGAATTTCACCCAGGGTCTCGTACCGTCCGTGTG
This sequence comes from Hordeum marinum, assembly GCA_022496015.1. NCBI lineage: Eukaryota > Viridiplantae > Streptophyta > Magnoliopsida > Poales > Poaceae > Hordeum > Hordeum marinum. The sequence continues at coordinate 43,051,167 of CM039677.1, forward strand.
CTGTAGCCAGAGCCAGCGCACCATGAGGATGACGTTCAACCATTTGAAGTTTGGCAAGCCCGGGCCCCCAACCCACTTCGGGGTACACACCTCCTTCCATGCAACCGTGCAGTGGACACCCCTTGCGTCCTCAGATCCCGCCCAAAAGAAGCCCCAATGGATCTTCGTCAGGCTCGCCAATACTTTTGAGGGTACGTCAAGAGTGAACATCGAGTGAATTGGCATTCCGCAAAGCACAGGTCTCATCAGGGTCAATCGCCCTGCCTTATCCATGTGTGTGACACGCCATGTTAGTAGTTTTATGGCCATGACACCATGATATCCAGGAATTGAGCTTCGTACTACTTGCGGATTGCTAAAGGCAACCCTAGATACTTGATCGAGAATGCTAATATTGGGTAGCCCAATCTCTGGCTAATGATCTCGGCCTCCACCTCTGTGCATCTAATCAGGATCGCACTACACTTGACCGCATTCAACCTCAAGCCATTTGCGTGCCCGAAGTCCTCTAGAATCATCGGGCATACAAAAATGTTCTTTTGCATTTGGCTGGAGGAAAAGCATGACATCGTCAGCAAAGAAGGAGAGTCGATGATCCAAATCACGATGAGCCGGAGGGGTTAGGATGTTCTACCTAGAAGCAAACTGGAACATGTGGTGTAGAGCCTCCATGGCAAGTATGAATAGCATCGGTGAAAGAGAGTTGCCTTGGCCAAGGCCACATGCGTGCCCAATAGTGTTGCCAAGTACTCCGTTCACCAACACACGTGTGGTGGACGTCGATAGGAGCCCACAAACCCACAAAGTCCACCTTCTCACAAAACCCACCGACACTTGGATTAGGAAGTCCAGGTCCATAGTGTCAAATGTTGTTGACATGTCTAGCTTAAGGAGACAAGTCCGCTCTCCGATCGCGTGCAACCACCGCGTTGTGCGCTACATGAGCATGAAGTTATCATACAGGGTGCGACCTCTCACAAATGCGCTCTAGTGTGTCCCGACCAAGGTTGCAAGATTGGGCGCGACTCTGTTTATGAGAGCTTTGGCAAAGATCCTAGCCATGTCGTGAATCAGGCTTATAGGGCGGAAGTCCCTTAATTGCATGGCCCCATCAATCTTTGGCAGCAATGCCACCGATGACTTATTGACGGTAACAAAGCCAAACAGATCCTCGTGGGAGAATGCATCCATATTGCGCTTGAAATCCCCTCAGATCGTGTCCGACAAGCAACAAAAAATCATCTGGTAAAAACGTCTGGACACGACGCCTTATCTGGGGGCAACCCCTTGATCATCGCTACCACCTCCTCCTCTGATATGGGCAAATCTAGGTTTGTTAGACCCATCGAAGGGAGGCCAAGAGCCCCCAAATCGAGCTTGTAGTCCCTATCCATGTACTCCCTTTGTAAACTAACATAAAACATTTTAGAACACTACCTTAGTGTTTTAAAACATCTTATATTACTTGACAGAGATAGTAGATGCCAAGAAGATTGAAAGCCAGATATTGGGGTATAAAGAAAGTACCTCTATAGTTATTCCTTCAAAATTCCAAAATCTTCAAACTCCCGGTTAACTTTTTTGATTAAATCTTTTGTCAATAATCCTATACACACGGAGGTTTTACATACCCTTTCATATTAGTAATAACCCGAAATCACCGATTGAGGAGTACTCTTTTCAAAGGTCACTCCCACCTTTGCATGTTACGACAATTGGCGCATTCTGTGTGTGCCACTTGTCGCAACCTAAAAGTTTTCCTTTTTTCGTAGATCCGTTATTTAAAAATGGTTTATTTCTTAAACCGTGAAATCTCGAACCATTTTCATAGTTGGATTTTTTGCATTGAGATCTTCAAAAATAGATCCCATGTTGATAGGTTTTGACATATCTTTTTTTCACGAAAAAACCGAATGAAAAAATTATGTCTCTCGTGAAAGGAAAAACGCGTTTTTTCGTTTTTGAGAGGTGCAGATGTGTCTCTCGTGGAAGGAAAAATGCATTTTTGTTTTTGTTTTTGAGAGGCACGGTGCAGAAGCGAATCTATGCCTCTCATGGAAAAAAAATGCGTTTTTTCGGTTTTCAAGAGGTACGCCCGTGCCTCTCGCTGAAGCAAAACCGTACATCTCGCGAAATAAAAAAAATAAAAAGGTGTTTCTGTTTTCGAGAGGCACCAAGCATGCATCTCGCAAAAATAAATCCGTGCCTCTCCCAGAATCAAAGCAGTGCCTCTCGAGAAAGGAAAAAAAAATAGAAACTACATCTTTTTTCGTTTTCGGGAAAAACAATCGTGCCTCTCAAGAAAGAAAAATAAACCATGTTTTTTTCCAAGAGACACGACCGTGTCTCTCACGTAAGCAAATCCTTGCCTCTCGAGAAAGACAAAAAAAGGACGCTTTTTCATGATGTTTTTTTAATTCATCCATAAGCTAAGAAAAACAGTTGGAAAACCGAAACGCTAAAAAAAGGAAAAAACATTTAAAAAGCCGAAACATGTGTAAAAAACAAAAAAAATCGAACAAAATTTCTGAACGCGACATGTCACGGCGGTTGAGAACGCGCGAGCCTGAGAGACCCCTAAATTTCATGGGGTGGGCCTCTCCTTCCTCCCTAATCTGCGCTGATAAAAGAAACTCGCCGCCTCAACGCCCCCATACGCCGCCGCGATAACCGACAGCTCCGTCCGGACTCCCCTCCGTCTCCAAGTTTCTACCCCCACCGCCCCCTGCTGCCACCGGAGAATCGAACCGTTCAACCCATCCACCAGCCACAGCTCCCCGCCCCCACCGCCACCGGCTTCAACCTTGTATGCCGCAACCGCCAACCCCATTTTCGCCGCCGGGCGCCGGCCACCAGGTGAAGGGAGCGGCATCCCTTTACGAGCAGGTGGTCATTGCAAGGTTGTCATCTCCCTGCTCCCCATTCGAGCTATGTCGCAATGGATGTGCGCCTGCTGAACGAACTGCCCGTCACTCATGGGGCCACCTTGGTTGGTAGTACAAGGTATGCAGCTGTTTCTGATTCAGTTCATGTGGTCAATTGTTGACAGATTTCAGTTTGTTGATACATGTCGTGAAACTCTGCCGGTGCATTCAAATTTAATTTGCGGGTGATTGATCCATTTAAACGGAGTGTTTGTACGTCAAATTGCTTGGAAGAGTGTATTTGCTTAGTGTCATAATATTGGAGCTTCTTCTGATGTCCTAGAATGTTACTACCTTTGTACCTTAATATAAGACGATAAAGAGCTAGTACTCTTCATTCTTTTCATCTATGATGTGCTCACCTACTCTTGATGTGTTTGCAGTCCTAGAATGAAACAGACCTGCGGTTTCAGTTCCCATTTGCACATTTTTGTTAATACATGCCAGCTTGGAATGATCTAACTCCCTTATAGTCTTATGGCTTTGAAGTATATACATACATGCAAGGACTGGAGAGCACAAGTTGGCTGACCAACTTCTGAAGGTGCATGACAGTCACAAGGTTTCTTCTTCCCTTTGATCGGACAGATAAATCAATAATTTCATCTGCATCAAGTTCTCAGCAGCACTATCAAATGCATACTCGTACAAGATTGCATATTTGTGTATACCTTTTGGCAAGAGATGGAAGCCATCCATGCTAAGCTAATTAAACTTGATAATGTGTATTTCGGGATGTCCAGCTAATTAACTGTTATTGTTCATCTAACTGATTTGTAATACAGACAATAACCTAATTAATCAAAATACTAGAGAATGCACTACCAGAATAACAGCTAAGGCCGACGGCCTAATCTACGCCGACGGCCTCCGTCGGCATAGAGGGAGGTATGCCGACGGCCTAGGCGAAGCCGTCGGTGCAGGAAAGCCGTCGGCGTGCCTGGAGATATGTCTACGGTGGCCGTCGGCGTATCCAGGCCGTCGACATACCGTAATGTATGCCTACAATGGCCGTCGGCATATAAGGGCCGTCGGCATAGATGTGGGCCCGGCGAGCCTTAATTCGACGGGAGTCTGACGCCGTCATACCTATGCCGACGACTCTCACGGTGGCCGTCGACGTGTGCCGCGTCATCGATCCAAGGCCTACGGTCGATCCGTGGGCAAACCTATGTCGACGGCCTTGCCGTAGGCATATCTTTCTTCTATCTGTTTTTTTACTTATTTTTATATTTTAGTTTTTTTCTAAATTAAAATTTGATTAACTTAAATGTGCCTTATCTAAACATAAACATACATAATAAATTATATATAGATTCGTGTAGAATTTTTCATATATTATGTATATATAGTTTGTATTTGTTTTCGAGTATGTTAGTAATGTGACCACATGTTCTTTTGCATATAGGTTCCTATACTTTATTAAAATCATAAACAATTGATAATTACAATTAGTTTGACAAGTTCTATATTTTTTTATAAGCATCTTGAAAGTGCTAGATCCGCTAGTCAACTGTGCCATGGTTAGACGGGACGATGTACTTGGGCGGTCTTGGGCTGGACCCGGACCTTGTTCGGAAGTGTAGCTATGGGCTGACCTATCACAAAGGGAATCCTGTGGTGGATTGGGGCCGGACCGTGTTCGGGGGTGTAGCTATTGGCTGGCCTATGACAACCAGGTGAAAAGGTCCACCGGTCATCTGTGATAGGGTTAGACGGGACGGTGTACTTGAGGGGGTAGCTACGCCATCAGGTCTTGCGTTGGGCCGTCTTATAGGTCTAGAAGCGTGGTGGCAGGTGCAAGCACCAGACACGCGGCTCCGTAGTGTGACCCCCCTCACGGACGTCACTGCCGCCGTCGCACGGAGGAGGGAAACGACCAGGTTTGGCAGACACAGAGAGAATTTTGCAGTGTGTTGGGGCCGGACCTTAATCGGAAGTGTGCCTATGGGCTGGACTATCACAACTAGGTGAAAAGATCCATTAGTCAAACCCCGTCCGACGAAAGTCAAAGGCCTAGATCCGCCGGTCAACTGTGGCACGGTTAGACGGGACGGTGTACTTGGGGGGGGGGTAGCTATGCCTCCAGGTCTTGCGCTAGGCCCTCTTACACGTCTAGAAGCGTGGTGGCATGTGCAAGCACCCGACACGCGCCTCCGTCGTGTGACCCCCCTCACAGACGTCGCTGATGCCGTCTCACGGAGGGGAAACGGCCACATCGGGCAAACACAAAGGGAATCTTGTGGTGGATTGGGGCCGGACCGTGTTCGGGGGTGTAGCTATTGGCTGGCCTATGACAACCAGGTGAAAAGGTCCATCGGTCAAACCCTGTCCGGTGAAAGTCAAAGGCATAGATCCGTTGGTCAACTATGATAGGGTTAGACAGGACGATGTACTTGGGGGGGGGGGGTAGCTACGCCACCAGGTCTTGCGTTGGGCCGTCTTATAGGTCTGGAAGCGTGGTGGCAGGTGCAAGCACCAGGCACGCGGCTCCGTAGTGTGACCCCCCTTACGGACGTCACTGCCGCCGTCGCACGGAGGAGGGAAACGACCACGTTTGGCAGACACAGAGAGAATTTTGCAGTGTGTTGGGGCCAGACCTTAATCGGAAGTGTGCCTATGGGCTGGACTATCACAACTAGATGAAAAGATCCATCAGTCAACCCCCATCCGGCGAAAGTCAAAGGCCTAGATCCACCGGTCAACTGTGGCATGGTTAGACGGGACGGTGTACTTGGGGGGGGGGGTAGCTATGCCTCCAGATCTTGCGCTAGGCCCTCTTACACGTCTAGAAGCGTGGTGGCATGTGCAAGCACACGACACGCGCCTCCGTGGTGTGACCCCCCTCACAGATGTCGTTGATGCCGTCTCACGGACGGGAAACAGCCACATCGGGCAAACACAAAGGGAATCTTGTGGTGGATTGGGGCCGGACCGTGTTCGGGGGTGTAGCTATTGGCTGGCCTATGACAACCAGGTGAAAAGGTCCATCGGTCAAACCCCGTTCGGTGAAAGTCAAAGGCGTAGATCCGTCGGTCAACTATGATAGGGTTAGACGGGACGGTGTACTTGGGGATGGGGGTAGCTACGCCACCAGGTCTTGTGCTGGGCCGTCTTATAGGTCTCGAAGCGTGGTGGCAAGTGCAAGCACCAGGCATGCGGCTCCGTAGTGTGATCCCCTCACGGACGTCACTGCCGCCGTCGCACGGAGGAGGGAAACGACCAGGTTTGGCAGACACGGAGAGAATTTTGCAGTGTGTTGGGGCCGGACCTTAATCGGAAGTGTGCCTATGGGCTGGACTATCACAACTAGGTGAAAAGATCCATCAGTCAAACCCCGTCCGGCGAAAGTCAAAAGCCTAGATCCGCCGGTCAACTGTGGCACGGTTAGATGGGACGGTGTACTGGGGGGGGGGGTAGCTATGCCTCCAGATCTTGTGCTAGGCCCTCTTACACGTGTGGAGGCGTGGCATGTGCAAGCACCCGACACGCGCCTCTGTGGTGTGACTCCCCTCACAGGCGTCGCTGATGCCGTCACACGGAGGGGAAACGGCCACATCAGGCAAACACAAAGGGAATCTTGTGGTGGATTGGGGCCAGACCGTGTTCGGGGGTGTAGCTATTGGCTGGCCTATGACAACGAGGTGAGAAGGTCCATCGGTCAAACCCCGTCCGGTGAAAGTCAAAGGCGTAGATCCGTCGGTCAACTGTGATAGGGTTAGACGGGACGGTGTACTTGGGAGGGGGGGGGGTAGCTACGCCACCAGGTCTTGCGCTGGGCCGTCTTATAGGTCTGGAAGCGTGGTGGCAGGTGCAAGCACCAGGCATGCGGCTCCGTAGTGTGACCCCCCTCACGGACGTCACTACCGCCGTCGCATGGAGGAGGGAAACGACCACGTTTGGCAGACACGGAGAGAATTTTGCAGTGTGCTGGGGCCGGACCTTAATCGGAAGTGTGCCTATGGGCTGGACTATCACAACTAGGTGAAAAGATCCATCAGTCAAACCCCATTCGGCGAAAGTCAAAGGCCTAGATCCGTCGGTCAACTGTGGCACGGTTAGACGGGACGGTGTACTTGGGGGGAGGGTAGCTATGCCTCCAGATCTTGTGCTAGGCCCTCTTACACGTCTGGAAGCGTGGTGGCATGTGCAAGCACCCGACACGCGTCTCCGTGGTGTGACCCCCCTCACAGACGTCACTGATGTCGTCTCACGGAGGGGAAACGGCCACATCGGGCAAACACAAAGGGAATCTTGTGGTGGATTGGGGCCAGACCGTGTTCGAGGGTGTAGCTATTGGCTGGCCTATGACAACCAGGTGAAAAGGTCCATCGGTCAAACCCCGTCCGATGAAAGTCAAAGCCGTAGATCTGTCGGTCAACTGTGATAGGGTTAGATGGGACGGTGTACTTGGGGGGGGGGGGGTAGCTACCCCACCAGGTCTTCTGCTGGGCCGTCTTATAGGTCTGGAAGCGTGGTGGCAGGTGCAAGCACTAGGCACGCGGCTCCGTAGTGTGACCCCCCTCACGGACGTCACTGCCGCCGTCGCACGGAGGAGGGAAACGACCACGTTTGGCAGACACGGAGAGAATTTTGCAGTGTGTTGGGGACGGACCTTAATCGGAAGTGTGCCTATGGGCTGGACTATCACAACTAGGTGAAAAGATCCATCAGTCAAACCCCGTCCGGCGAAAGTCAAAGGCCTATATCCGCTGGTCAACTGTGGCACGGTTAGACGGGACGGTGTACTTGGGGGTGGGTAGCTATGCCTCCAGATCTTGTGCTAGGCCCTCTTACACGTCTGGAAGCGTGGTGGCATGTGCAAGCACCCGACACGCGCCTCTGTGGTGTGACCCCCCTCACACACGTCGCTGATGCCGTCTCACGGAGGGGAAACAGCCACATCAGGCAAACACAAAGGGAATCTTGTGGTGGATTGGGGCCGGACCGTGTTCGAGGGTGTAGCTATTGGCTGGCCTATGACAACCAGGTGAAAAGGTCCATCGGTCAAAACCCGTCCGGTGAAAGTCAAAGGCGTAGATCCGTCGGTCAACTGTGATAGGGTTAGACGGGACACTGTACTTGAGGGGGTAGCTACGCCATCAGGTCTTGCGCTGGGCCGTCTTACACGTCTGGAAGCGTGGTGGCATGTGCAAGCACCCGACACGCGCCTCCGTGGCATGTGCAAGTGCCCCTTATCCACTCGAGCAGCTACCCCTGACACGTGGGACCCATGCTATGCCGACGGCCAAACCGTCGGCATAGTGCCCCCTTATCCACTCCGGAAGCTTCCCCTGACACGTGGGACCCATGCTATGCCGATGGCCAAACCGTCGGCATAGTGCCCCCTTATCCACTCGGGCAGCTGCCCCTGACACGTGGGACCCATGCTATGCCGACGGCCAAACCGTCGGCATAGTGCCCCCTTATCCACTCGGGCAGCTGCCCCTGACACGTGGGACCCCATGCTATGCCGACGGCCAAACCGTCGGCATAGTGCCCCTTATCAACTTGGGCAGCCGCCCCTGACACGTGGGGACCCATGCTATGCCGACGGCCAAACCGTCGGCATAGTGCCCCCTTATCCACTCGGCCGTTCCTCCTCCTTCACTCGTTTCGTCTCTCACCGACCCGACCCCAATCTCCCTCTCTCTCTCTCGACCATGACCGCCGCCGCCGCTCACTGTCGCCGCCGGCTGCCCTCGTCCCCGCCCGCAGCGCCCCGCTGCCCCGCACAGCCGCGCCGCCCCGCCTCGCCGCGCCCTGCTGCCCTGCATTGCCCCCCCGTGCCCCGTCGCCCCGCACCGCCCCGCCCCGCCTGGTCGCGCCCCGCCGCCCCGCCCCGCCGCGCCCCGCCGCCCCGCACCGCCCGCCCTCGCCGGCCGACCCTCCTCTGCTGCAGCAGCGGCCCCGGCCCCCGTCCACCCTTCCTCGGCTCCGCCCCCGGCCTCCTTGCACGCACGCTGCACCGGCGCCCAAAACGCCCTCGGTGAGTTTCTTTTCATTTTTTTGCATTATGTTTATGTTTGGTATGCGCATGGATGCATGGGTAAATTTTGCTAGATGGATTGATGAATATTGGTAGATGGATGGATTGATGAATGTTGGTAAGTTTTGTTAGATGGATTTGTGATAGATGGATGGATTGATGAATTTGTTAGATTGATTTGTGATAGATGGATGGATGAAATTTTGTTAGATGGATTTGTGATAGATGGATGGATGATCTAACATGCTAAAAATGTTGATGGTGTTGCTAAAAATAGATATTGTGTCGGGTCTCCCCGGAGTGACCCTCGTCGGAAGCGGTTGTCTCTGATGAGTGGTTTTTTGGATGGATGGATGCTATCATTTTGTCATCAAAGATTGCTATACGAGATGTGATGACCTTTTTTTCACTTGTTGGAATTTACAGGCTTCGTGGTGTTGCATCTCCCTGGAGTGATCGTTGACGTCAGAGCTGTTGGTCCCCGATCGTCCTTTGTTGTTCGACTACTTCCTCTACAGCCGAGGGTGAGCTACAAATCCACCATCTCCTCATCAGCTTTTTTTATGTCACTAGATTTTCTTTTCACGTCAAGTCTCATAACCTAGGCGTCTCCTGTCCGAAAGGGTTGCATCGATAAATATGCATTCAATTGCATATTTATCACTGCAACTGTTTTGGATTGTCCAGTGTTTTCCACGGACAGCTCGAGGATGTGTAGATTGGGTACGTTCTCCATGCCCTACCCCGTTCCGAGACAAGATTTCGATGGCGCCTCCTGTTGTTCTTCGGAGCACATTCTCTCGGCTATTTGCCGAGACGTGTATCTGGAGAACAGCGGTGAGGTGTTGCCGAAATTTTGTCTCGGAACAGGGTAGAATGGAGAACGTACTCAATCTACACATCTTCGGGTGGGATTAGGACCCATCTTTACCTATTAGAGATGTAGGTGGATTCAACACGGTAGAAACTGAAAATTTGATGTGATTAATTTAAGTGAATCCTGAATTATGTTGTGTGGCTTGCAAAAAAGCAGAGGATGGAAGATAATCAGTGGATGAACAGTGGTTTTATCCATTGGAATCGAGTAACATCAGAGTGGATCGCGAAAACCGATGTGTATATGAAGGAGATATTCCGTAGTCCAATGAGAATTATCCCACCATGCCCCTGTGCGAGATGTGAAAGACGTCACCGTAGAAATCAAAAGGACATGGGTGAGCACCTTCGCACGCATGGTTATATGCCAAACTTTGACATGCCGCCGATAAACATAGCCGAGCAGGACCCTGGTAGAGAGGAGGTGATGCGACAACGCATCGATGGATATGAGGACGACGGGGTCAGGGACATGCTAGATGATGTCATTGTTGCAGAAACGGCAAATGCGACACCTTCAGAGAATGAACCGGAGGAGCCGGAGGCAACCGCAAAGGCCTTCTTGGAGGTCTTGGCCTCGTCGAAGAAACCTCTTTATGCGGGTGCGAAAATATCTCAGCTGGATGCCATCTTGCAATTGATTGCACTCAAGGCTGAGTATGGTTGTAGTCAGAAATGCTTCAAAGCAATCCTGGGAGTATGGGCTAACAGCCTCCCTGAGGGTCATGAACTTCCGAAAAGCATGTATGCTACAAAGAAAATCATGAAGGCACTCTCTATGGATTATGAGAAAATACATGTTTGTCCGAAGAATTGCCTTTTGTTTAGGCACGAGTATGCGGATGACAAGTACTGTAGGGAGTGTGGTTCGTCTCGGTACCTTGAGGTGGTCGGTGAGGATGGTGAGAAGAGGCAACTAGACATCCCCGCAAAGGTGCTTCGGTATCTCCATTTCATTGAAAGACTACAGCGTTGACGGGGGGATGACCCCCGGGTAGCCTCAAACACCGCTTATGCTTCGGGCCCGCCCATAGGGAAAATGGGCGGGCCGCCTTCGAGGTGCCGGCTGCTCCTTCACCAGCCGCGGTGTGCTGGCCGGCTGGGGCCTCGCCGCCCGGCTCCTTCCCCCGGCCGGCCGTGCATCGGATGCCCCTGACGGGCCCTGCGTGGTTACAGTGGGCCCCGTCCCATTAGGGGTCGGCGCCCACATGGCCACAGTGGCCCCTATCCCGTCGGGGGTCAGCGCCCGTCTGGCCGTAGTGGCCTCTCGCCGTTGTTGGACGGCGACCAGGCCTCCAACAGTGGTAGCCTGCCCCCAACCACTCCGCCATCCACTCCAGCATGGCTACAGGACAGCCGGCCGGCCGCTGACTTCGGCCAACCGCCGCAAGACGACGACGCCCGTGGCACCCCGTGTCGCGACGCGACCGGGCTCGGGGCCCGCCCACGTCAAGACCGAAGCTAGTGGCCCCCGCAGCCGGCCGTAGAGGCTGCCGGCTGGGTCCCCCCACGACCATTATATTCATATTGTAAGCCGGGGGGTTGGTCTATAAAACCCCCCGGGCCTCCCCATGCAAAAGGGGGAGGAGAGAGGAGACAGAGGGACAGACGACGGGTGAAGAAGAACAACGATAGCACCACCGGCGTATCACCCCCCACGGGGAACCTCCCGAGCTGAAGCGCTTAGCTCCCACCTCGGTTCATACAGCTCAAGGAGCATGATTGTAACCTTCACCATCATCTCAACAAGACCAAGCAGGAGTAGGGGTTTTACCTCCCTCGGAGGGCCCCGAACCTGGGTACATCGCGTGTCAGTCGCCGCTTGTGCCTAACCCCGTTCCCGGAGTCCACCGGCGTCCTTTCGGCCCTCTCAATTAGCCTACCCATGGCATCTGCCGTGACAAAACCACGACAGTTGGCGCCCACCGTGGGGCCTTCCGCGGCGCCGACCGGAGTTATGCTTCGGGCGGGGCCCTTCACCACCTCCCCTGGCCACCCCGCGTCCGGGCGGAACTGCATGCTCATGGGGCTTGCTCCGGTAGGTCCTACGGGTGGCACGGCCGGCCTCTCCAACGGATGCCCTGGCCACGGCTTCACGCTCGACGACGACGCGCTCGCCGGGCTGTTCAGCAAACTCAGCCTCGCCGGCGAGGCGCCGGCCGACGAATACCCTAGCGGGGTGCTCGACTGCACCGATCCCCCCGCGTTCGTAGGCGCTCTAGCCAACGGCAACGCGATCGGCTCCCATGCCCGCGCGGGAGTAATGGTCACCGCTTCCTCCACCACTGCGGGTCGCGTGCGTGCGGTCGAGGCCGGCGCAGATGCCGCCCGCGCCGGCACCTCCGACCCTCTCGCCGCCACCATCCGGGGTCTCAGCACCCCCATCACCACGACGGCGGACCCGGCCGCCGCCAGAGCCGAGCTGGAGGCGGCCCGCCGCCAGCTGTTCGAAGATGCCAGCGCCCTCGTTGCCGAACGACGCCGGATGGAGGCCGCTCAGCGGGAGTACAACTCCGCGTACGGCCTCACCCTGGCTGGCCCCGAGCCCAGCCGGCGTGGCGTCGTGCGGGAACGCGGCCGCGTGGTCGCCGAGATCCTAGGCGGCCGCCTCCCCGTCTACGACAACCCCGCCGCCAACCTGCGCGCTGCCAAGGTTGCCTATGAGGACCTGGCAACCTTGGAGGGCGAGGAGCGGGCCGCACGCGAGCGGCACATTAAGGACCTCATCGACACTGCGAACGATCAGCAGGTCGCCCTTACTCCCGGAGGGGCCGTCTTCGAGTTCCCCCGTCCCGATGGCGAGGGCTCTGGTGCTGTTGACCTTCGGCAGGCTCAGCATTCTAGCACCCCTCGTCCCTCCAGCCGGAACGCCCGGGGGAGCAACGCTCGGCGTCCCCCGTCGCGTGGGAATGAACAACCGGCTGTGAATAGCCGGCGCAGCAATCGCCCGGCTGGCAGAAGCCGGCGAAGCCGCGAACACACCCCGCCTCCACGACAAGAACCGGCGCGGTCCATCCCGCCGGCTGTCCGACCTGAGCTCGCGGCCCGGCTCGGGCCGCGCGTTCCCCACAGCGACAACGACGCCCGGCTCCGCCTCGACCGGCTGGCGCAGTCGGCTCTCCTCGAGGAGGAGGGCTCGATTGGCCCAGCCTGCTTCGGCCCGGGGATCCGCAACGAGCCATTTCCGCCCGGTTTCACGCTTCCCCGCGACACCCCGAAGTACACGGGGACCGCCAAGCCGGAGGACTGACTGGTAGACTACACCACCGCCGTCGACATCGCCAGGGGGAACAAGTGCGTAGCCGTCCGCTACGTTCCCCTGATGCTGATCGGCTCTGCCCGCACCTGGCTGAACAGCCTGGCCACCGGAAGCGTCAACACCTGGACGGACTTTGAGGAAGCCTTCGTCCGCAACTTCGCCGGCACCTACAAGCGACCCGGTCGCCCCCGCGAGCTCGCCATGTGCGTCCAGGGCCCGGACGAGCCCCTCCGCGACTACCTCACGCGCTGGACCGAGCTCCGCAACTCCTGCGAGGGCGTGCACGAGGTGCAGGCCATCCAGTACTTCATCGAGGGCTGTCGCGACGACACGCCCCTCAAGCACAAGCTCTTGTGCTCCGAGCCAACCTCCCTGGCGGACTTGGTGTCCAAAGCGGACAAATATGCCACGGCCAACTCCTCCATGACGATGAAAGCCAAGGCACCAACCAAGCCGGCCGCCAACAACCGGCAACAGCCAAACGGCAAGCGCAAGAACGTCCAGCCCGATCCCCGATACGGGAGCCGGCTCGTCGCCTCCATCGAGGAGGAGCAGCCGGCTGGCCAGGCCTCCGGCAAGCGCCAGCGCACCGGCAAGGCTGCCTGGCAGCCCAAGCTGACTTTCGAGCAGCTGTTGGACCTCCCCTGCAGGAACCACTCCGGTGCCACACCGGCCACGCACACGCTCCGGCAGTGCAGCTTCTCACAGCACCTGGCCCGGGGGGACGGCCTCCCGGCTCCTCCCGCGCCGCCAGCCCGTGGGCCGGCTCCAGCGCAGGCTCCGCCTCCGCCCACCCCCGCCAGCCCGTGCGCCCCCAGCCCTGGCTCGAAACGACGGCCGGCTGCTGGACCAATACCCCGAGCCCGACGGCTGCTACGTCGTCTTCACGAGTGAAGAGATGGACAAGCACGCCCAACACCGGCTCCATCGGGAGGTGAACGCCACCGCGCCCGCAACTCCCCAGTTCATGCATTGGTCCGAGAGGTCGGTCACCTGGAGCCGGGCGGACCATCCGGCTGTGATGCCAGACCCAGGAAGCTACGCCCTCGTCCTCGACCCCACCATCGCCTCTGAGAGGCGCTCCTGCCGTTTTTCGCGGGTGCTGGTCGACAGCGGCAGCAACATCAACATCCTCTACCTTGACACCCTGCTCAAACTAGGACTCAAGGTGGAGGACCTGAAGGCAAGCCGGACCGTGTTCCACGGCATCGTCCCGGGCAAGTCCTGCACCCCCCTTGGCAAGATCCGGCTCGACGTCCTCTTCGGCGACGCCGGCCACTTTCACCGTGAGCCGATCTGGTCCGGGGTGGCGGACCTTGGCAGCCCCTACCACGCTTTGCTGGGCCGGCCCGCGCTCGTCAAGTTAATGGCGGTTCCCCACTACGCCTACCTCAAGCTCGAGATGCCGGGTCCCAAAGGCATCATCACCATTGTCGACAAGTACTAGGTGTTCAAGGCGTGTGCGCGCGATGGCAGCCGGTTAGCCGAGGCCCTGGAGATAGCGGAGGAGAAGCGACAACTCGACAGACTGGTGGCTCTCGCCTCTTCCCAGCCGGTTGTGTTAGCTCCCCCATCCTAGTCCGGCGGCGAAGGCTCTTTCCAGCCGTCCAGGGACACCAAGCAAGTGCCGCTCGATCCGGCCAACCCCACCCAGTGCGTGACCATCGGTTCGCGCCTCGACAGCAAATAGGAAAGCGAGCTCGTCGACTTCCTCCATGAGAACCGGGACATTTTTGCATGGTCCCCGAAAGACATGCCGGGTGTCCTGAGGAAGTTCGCCGAGCACAAACTACACGTCCGGCTGGATGCGAAGCTGGTCAAGCAACCCCTGCGCCGTTTCTCCAAGGAGAAGCGGCGCACCATCGGAGAAGAGATCGCCCGGCTGCTCGTAGCCGGCTTCATCATGGAAGTTTTCCACCCGGACTGGCTGGCCAACCCAGTCCTGGTGCTAAAGAAGAACAACACTTGGCGCATGTGTATCGACTACACGAGCCTGAACAAGGCGTGCCCGAAGGACCCGTTCGCCCTGCCACGGATTGATCAAGTTGTCGACTCCACGGCCGGCTGCGACTTGCTGTCTTTCCTGGACGCCTACTCCGGCTACCACCAGATCAAGCTGGACCCTGAGGACCGGCTCAAGACCTCTTTCATCACGCCCTTCGGGGCCTACTGCTACATCACCATGTCCTTCGGCCTGAAGAACGCAGGCGCCACCTTCCAGAGCTGCATGTAGAAGTGCCTCCTGCCTCAGATAGGCAGGAACGTCCATGTCTACGTCGACGACATCGTCGTCAGGTCCAAGAAGTGCTTCAGCCTCCTCGACGACCTCCGGGAGACATTCGCCAATCTGCGCGAATACAAGATCAAGCTCAACCCGGAGAAGTGCGTTTTTGGCGTCCCTGCCGGCCAGCTTCTGGGTTTCTTCGTGTCCGCTCGCAGTATCGAAGCCAACCCTGAAAAGATCCGGGCAATCGAGCGCATGCCCAAGCCGGTCCGGCTTCGCGATGTTCAGAAGTTTACCGGCTGCCTCGTCTCCCTCAGCCGGTTCATCAGCCGGCTTGGCGAGAAGGCCCTGCTCCTCTACGGACTCCTGCGCAAGTCGGCCTTGGTCGAGCCGGGCCGAGACCATTCGAAGAAGCCGGCCATGATCGACTGGCCCAACGAGGCGGACGCGGCGTTCCGCGACCTCAAGCGGGCTCTCACTAGCGCGCCCATTTTGGCCGCGCCGGCTGAGAAGGAGCCCCTGCTCGCCTACATTGCGGCCACTACGCGCGTCGTCAGCATCGTTCTGGTGGTGGAGCGGCCGGAGGAGGGAAAGGCGCTGCCGACGGAGCGTCCGGTCTACTACCTCAGCGAAGTCCTCTCCGCCTGCAAACAGAACTACCCCCACTACCAGAAGATGTGCTACGATGTCTACTTTGCCACCCAGAAGCTGAAGCATTACTTCCAGGAGCACGTCGTCACTGTCGTGAGCACAACGCCGTTAGGCGAAATCATGGCCGGACGGGATGCTACTGGCCGGATAGCCAAATGGGCCATCGGCATGGCCGACTACGAGATCCGGTACGAACCGCGCAGCGCCATCAAGTCCCAAGCGATGGCCGACTTCCTCGTCGACTGGGCCGAGACCCAATTCGTGCCGCCTCCACCCAACTCCACACACTGGCGCATGCATTTCGACGGCTCCAAGATGAGGACCGGCTTGGGTGCCGGCATTGTCCTCTCCTCCCCGAAGGGTGATAAACTCAAGTACACCTTCCAGATCCACTTCGCCGCCTCCAACAACGTGGCCGAGTATGAAGCCCTCGTCCACGGCCTCCGGCTCGCCAAGGAGATTGGCATCCGGCGCATACTATGCTTCGGCGACTCCGACCTCGTGGTCCAGCAGGTTTCTGGCGAGTGGGACGCCAGAGACGCCAACATGGCCAGCTACCGCTTCCTCGTCCAGCAACTCACCGACTTCTTCGAGGGTTGTGAGTTCCATCACGTCCCCCGGGCGGACAACGAGGCGGCCGACACGCTCGCCAAAATCGGCTCCACCCGGCAGGCCATTCCTGCTGGCGTCTCCCTCGAGCGGCTGCTGAAACCCTCAATCAAGCCGTCTCCCGAGTCGGAATCCATCTTCATACCGACGGGCGTTGCTGACTCTACGGTTGCGCCGGCTGCCCTGCCGGCCCCATTGATCGCAGCCGCTCCAAACCAACCGGCCCCGCCGGCACTCGACACCGTCATGACGAAGGCCGACCTTCCCGCCGCCACTTCACTCACGAGGACTGACGAACCGGTCCCGGGGACTGACGTGCTGGCCCTGGGGGCTAGCGTGCTGGTCCCGGGGGCTGGCGTGCCGGCCCCGGGGGCTGCCGCCTCCGACGTCCCGCTCGTGCCTGAGCCGGCACCCGTCTCGGCCCCATCATGGGCTCTGCCCATCCTGGCGTTCCTCGAGCGCGGCGAGCTCCCCCCTGATGACGCCACCCCAAGGCAAATCCAGCGCCGGGCCTCGGCCTACAGCATCATCAACCGCGAGCTCGTTCACCGCAGCACCACCGGCGTTTTCCAACGCTGCGTCGAGCCGGAGAAGGGGCTGGAGATCCTCCTCGACATCCACCAAGGCAAGTGTGGGCATCATGCCGCCTCCAGGTCCTTGGTGGCCAAGGCGTTCCGCCACGGTTTCTATTGGCCGACTTCCCTGGAGGCGGCCAAGGACTTGGTCGACAAGTGCGAGGGCTGCCAACGCTTCCGCGTGCAAAGCCACCTGCCGGCTACCGCCCTCCAAACCATCCCCCTCTCATGGACTTTTGCCGTCTGGGGGCTGGATATGGTGGGACCCTTCAAGACCGCCTGAGGTGGCATGACACACCCGTTGGTCGTCGTCGACAAGTTCACCAAGTGGATCGAGGCACGACCCATCAAGAAGCTGGACGGCCCCACTGCCGTCCAGTTCATCGAAGACATCACAGTTAGCTACGGCGTCCCCCATAGCATCGTCACCGACAACGGCACGAACTTTGCCAAGGGCGCACTGGCGCGTTTCTGCTCACGACAGGGCATCTGGCTCGACCTGGCGTCCGTCGCCCACCCCCAGTCCAATGGCCAGGTCGAAAGGGCGAACGGCCTGATCCTAGCCGGCATCAAGCCCCGGCTCGTCACATCGCTGGTCCGGTCGGCCGGCTGCTGGGTCAAGGAGCTGCCGGCCGTCCTGTGGAGCCTCCGGACCACGCCCAACCGGTCGACCGGCTTCACCCCGTTCTTTCTCGTTTACGGGTCCGAGGCGATCATCCCCACCGACATCGAGTTCGATTCGCCTCGGGTCACCCTGTATACCGAGAAGGATGCAAGAGAGGCAAGGGAGGACGACGTCGACCTCCTCGAAGAAGCCCGCGAGCTAGCTTTGAGCCGGACGGCCATCGATCAGCAAAGGCTCCGGCACTACCACAGCAAGCGGATCCGGCCACTCTCCTTGCGCGAGGGGGACCTGGTGCTCAGGCGGGTTCAACGAACGGCCGACCAGCACAAGCTGTCCTCCCCATGGGAGGGCCCATTCATCATCAGTCGGGCTTTGCACAACAACTCCTACTACCTGATAGATGCCCAGAAGCCGCAGAAGCACAAGAGAGACACGTCCGGCGAAGAAACGGAGCGCCCGTGGAACGCGGCGCTCCTCCGCCCCTTTTACTGCTAAAAAGCCAGTGTATGTACTCTGAACTTTTGCCCCTTTGGGCCCATGAATGCAATGGGGACCTCAAGCTGGCACTTGAGGCACACCCCTTTTCGGTTTCTCCAAGTCTCTTCCTACCATCTAAGGCCCGGGCCCAGCTCACGGCCCCGGGGGCTCGCCCAGCTCCCCTCCGAGGCGGACGGATAAATGTGAGCAAGCGGCTTTTCGCCTCCCCCGCCCTAACCAGCCACAGATCGCCCCCCGGTTGTCCAGCTGAAGGGACCGCGGGGTACGAAAGAGCTTCTCACACAAAGGTCCGCCAACGCGCGGTAGCCGGGCTAGCCCAACCATGCTACGTCACTCCCCGTGGCCGGCTTCTGCCGGCTCGACCTAGTCCTAGCCGGTTGAATCTAAGAGCCCGCTACCTTTTCCTAAGGGGGAAGCCCCGTCCCTGTCCCAGACCAGCTCCCGGCTGGCCGGCAGGCGGGGCAGAAGCCAGAAGGAATCCTAGCACACACGAACAAGTCAACAGGCAAAAGGCGAAAGTAGAGCCGACACGCACTCCTTTCTACTTCTGATAACAAAACATCGATTAAACATGATAAAAGGCCCACGGCCGCAGGTTCATTACAATACGTCTTAAATACACCCCCAGTGGGTGGAACTCTGGCACTAAAAATGAAAATGCAGACGAAAATGTACAAGGAGGAGCGATCTTGAGCCGTCTCGCCTCCGGCGCCAGCACCTCCAGGGCCGGCCGCGTTCATGCCGGCGGCGCTGGCGCCTTCGAGGCTGGCGCTCCCGGGGCGGTCGAGGTGGAGGTCCCCGCATCATCAGCCGGGTTGGACGGAGCGTAGTCATTGGTGTCAGACCCATCATCGACCGTCTCGCACTCGCTCCCCTCCGGGTCGTTGAGGGCAAGGCCGTACGAGTCTTCCGGGATGGCCGCACCGTCCGCACCACGCTTCGGGACTTACGCATCCCACGCGGCAAAGGATGCGAGCTCGCTCGCTCGCCTCTACAGCTCGTCCGCCACCGCCGACAGCTCCACTTCGGTGCCGACACGCTGGGCCGTGAGCAACCCAGGTCAAGCCCAGGATACCACGACCTGGCAACGCGGAGCGCCATCTCCGTGCCGGCGCGCGTAGCGGAGGCCCTCGAGGCGTTCACCCGTGCAGTCCCGGCTTCCAGCCACCGGGCAAGCCGGGTATAGGAGCCCGGATCCACAGCCCGGGGCCAGAGGGCCCGGACCAGCCGTACCGGCCTTCCGAAACCGCGTCAGGGTGTGGATGACCATCTCCAGGCACACCTCGACAGCAACCCCCACATCCTCCAGCGTCCAGGGGGCGCCCAGCTCGACGAACTCTCCCCGGGCCCGCTGGTCCTCACGATCGGACTCCACGGCCGCCTCGGCGCTCTCTTGGGTACCGGGGAAGAGCCCTAAGAAAGGGGGAGGAAAAGGAGAAGGTGGCGCACAAACAAATAAGGAAGAGGAAGGCTGGGAACTTACGACGTAGCATCCGGTCCACCTTGTGGCCCTGCTCCACCAGGTTCGCCTCCTGGTCCGCCGCTTCCTGGCGGTAGTGCTCAGTCTCGTCCTGAGCCGCGAGCTTCTCCTTGAGCGCCGCCGTCAGCGCTGCGTCCTGGGCCTCTAGCTTGTCGCGGAGCACCTTCTCCCGCTCCTCCGCCTCCCGGCGGAGCACCACCTCCCGGTACGCCAGTTCCCGGCTATGGGCCTCCTCGAGCTTCTTCCGGTCCGCCCTCAGCCCCTCCGCCCTCTCGCGAAACTTCCGGCACTCCGCCGCCATGGTGTCTCGCTCCCCGAGGAGCCGGACCACCTGCCCTCGGAGGCCGACCGCCTCTTTGTGGGCGGCTGCACGGAGAAGATTTGATCAAGTTAGAAGGAAGGAATGACAAGGGAACCGGCCAGCCTCCAGGGCAACCGGCTTGGCCCTCGGGAAAAAGAGAAAGGAGAGATAGGGCGCTTACCGCGACCGCCCGGTCCAAGCTCACCAACCGCTCGCTGGTGGCCCGAGCGTCGTCCATCGCCTGGGCGCGGCAGGCCGCGAAGGACTCCGCGACGGCGGCCACCGCGGCCACCGCGGTGCCAAGGGCGCTCGCCGGCTCCCCGGAGGCTGGGCTCCCGGCCGTTGCCCACAGCCGCTGGGGCTGGCCCCCGTCTGCGGGCCTTCCTTCGTGGGAGATGACGATGGTGCCGGTCCCTATCGCCGTCGTCGTTTCGGGGGTCGCCGACGACGTGCTCGCCGCGGCCGCCCCCTCGGTGGCCGTGGCCCCCGTTGCGGATTCTCCACCATCGACGCCCCCTGGCCGGCTCGCGTCCGGTGCCGACGTGTCAGGAGCCGGCACGCCAGAAGCCGGCGCCCCCCTGGCCGGCACCTCCGATGCCGGCGCCCCCGTGGCCGGTGCCTCCTGCGTCGGCGCCTCCAAGTCCACCACCTCCGCGCCCGACAGCACGACGCTTGCCTTTGGTGGCGCGTCGTTCCCAGCCGGCTGGGAGGCTTGGCGGCTCTTCTCCGCCAAGTCCTCCGCGGCCTCCCCGCCGTCTCCCGCGGGCCGGTCGGCACCTTGGCGGCCCGGCGACGTCTCCTCCGGGCCGTGAGGGAATGCCTCCCATGTTTGGCCAGCGGCCTCACCACTGGCCACCCCTGCCTTTGCCGCCACCTCCTCCCACCGGCGACGCTCTTTCTCACGCAGCTCCCGCTCGACCCTGTCGAGGTCGAGCCACGCCTGGCGCTCCATCTCCTCTGCCATCGACGGCGGCGCCGCTCTCATCGTCCCGCCGCCTGGCTCTCCGCCCAGCGAGCGCACCTCCCTGATGGCGGCGGGGCATTAGACGAGGAAGGGGGCAAAACCAGGATTCAAATCAACAAAAGATCAAGACTTACCCGATCATGACCGGCACCGCCCGCTTGGAGGGCCCGGTCGGGTTCCCCCTCTGCCTCTTGCTCCCACCGGCACGGCTACCGCCCGGCTGCACGGCAGCCGCGCGCTTGGGGGTAGCCGGCCCCTTCCCCTTGTCCACCTCGGCCGGGTCGCTGGCGCCCCGTGGCCGGCGCCCCCGCGGCGCCGTGACCTCCCCCTCCGAGAACTTCGTCGGGTGTTCTGCAGCAAGGGTCGGCTCCCGCTCAGCATCGACGTCGGGCCAATCCCTTAACAGCGCCGGAACGAAGACTCACCTGGTGGCTCGGCCTCGTTGTCCTCCTCCTCCTCTGCCTCGTCGTCGCCCGCCTTCACCTTGCCGGTTCGCTCGGTGGCGGCCGGCTCCACGTCGACGTTGTCCTCAACCTCTTCCGGGTCAGACTCCACCGAATCCGGCGCCGGCCTTGCGTAGTCCTGCAGGAGCGCGAACTTCTGCAGGCAAACCAGACGGCACTGTTAGACCGAAGGGGGGATTACGACCCAGCGGCCATAGGATGGGGGGTGGAGCCGGCTGTTCACTTACCTGCGGTGCCGGATTACTCCGGCTGTAGGGGATCTTCCCCCACTGCCACTCCCCCTCCTTCATCTTCGCCGTCGACACGGCGTTGACCTTCCTCGCCACGTGAGTCGGCCTCAGCTCCTTGGTGGAGAGCCGGCAGGGGTCATGGCGCCCTCCCATCTGGCAAATAAGATGCGGCCGGCGCTATAGCGGCAGCACCGGGCGCGCAATCATCATCACCAGCAAATCCGTGGCCGTGAGCCCCTCCGTCCCGATCAGCTCGCGGAGGCGGGCACTGAGCCGGACGGCCGTCTCGGGCGCCGAGGTCGGCATCGCCCGCCAGTTCTGCATGGCAACCGGCGGGTGGTTGGCGAAGTCAGGGAGGTTGATGTAGTCCTCCTCCGGCTTCACGTTCTTCACATAGAAGAACTCCCGCTGCCATCGCTTCACCGACTCGTGCAGCGGGAGTTTGGGGAAGCCGGTCCCCTGACGAACCTAGACGGAGGCGCCCCCGCAGGCGGTCATCACCACCCTCTGGGTCGTCGGGTCCTTCACTGTCTGCCGCTTGAAGTAGAAGAGCCGGCACCATAATTCGAGTCTGGGCTCGACCCCCAGATACCCCTCGCAGAGGACGATGAACGCCGCCAACTGCAGGACGGAGTTCGGGGCGAGGTGGTGTGGCTGCAGGCCGAAGTGTGTCAGGAACCGCCGGAAGAAGGCGCTCGCCGGCAGCCTCAATCCGCGGTGAAAATGGTCGGTGAAGACCATGACCTCGCCCGACCGCGGCGCTAGGGAGTTCTCCGCCCCCGGCGGGCGGACCTCCAAGTTCTCCGCCGCCGGGAGCTTGCGGCGCGCGCGGAGGTATTCGATGAAGGTGGCGTCGACATCGCTGCCGTCCCAGGCGCCCTTCGTTACTACCTCCATGGCGGCGACGACGGACGACAGCGGCGCGGGGATCGACCGACGGGCTGTCCTCTTTGTGGCGGCAGGCGGCGGCGCAAGCTCGCTGTCCCTCTCGAACTACCCTTTTCCCTTCTCGCTCTCTCTCTCGACGGAGGGGGGGGGAGGAGCAAAGCGACGGAGGTGAGGAGGGAAAACGGGCTCTTCCCCCTCGCCTCCCCTCCCTATTTATACCCCGCACGGGCGGCAGTAGTGGGGGCGCCCCTCGCGCACACGTTCCCCACGATCCCCGAGGCGCACGGGGCGGACATCATGGCGCCCCGAAATACCAAACGTCCGCCCACTGCGCGTGGAATCTTCACGGGCGGTTCAGGGCTACGCTCGTGGCGGGCCCCGCCTGGTCGCCAGGCCCGAACCATCGCTCGGCCCACCAGGCTGCTGCCCGCTCCGTCCTCCACGCAACGCGGTTTCCCCGCCAGGTGGGGCGACACTGGCGGCGCGGGTGGCCCCGGACGACTGCGGAGCCGGGCCACCACGTGCCGGCATCGCCCGGCTCCCCAGGCGCTTCCAATGCTCAAGCATTCTTCAAGCCGGCACGGTCCGCCGCATCCCGTCGGCGGGCCCCCCGGCTTCGGGGACTACTGACGAGGGGATGACCCCCGGGTAGCCTCAAACACCCCTTATGCTTCGGGCCTGCCCATAGGGCAAATGGGTGGGCCGCCTTCGAGGAGCCGGCCCGGCGACGCCCCGCCGGCTCCAAACCCCCGGCACGGGCGCGCCGGCTGCTCTTTCACCAGCCGCGGTGTGCTGGCCGGCTGGGGCCTCGCCGCCCGGCTCCTTCCCCCGTCCGGCCGCGCATCGGATGCCCCTGACGGGCCCTGTGTGGTTATAGTGGGCCCCGTCCCATCGGGGGTCGGCGCCCGCATGGCCACAGTGGCCCCTATCCCGTCGGGGGTTAGCGCCCGTCTGGCCGCAGTGGCCTCTCGCCGCTGTTGGATGGCGACCAGGTCTCCAACAGTGGCAGCCTGCCCCCAACCACTCCGCCATCCACTCCAGCATGGCTACAGGACAGCCGGCCGACCGCTGACTTCGGCCGACCGCCGCAAGACGCCGCCGCCCGTGGCATCCCGTGCCACGACGCGACCGGGCTCGGGGCCCGCCCACGACAAGACCGAAGCTGGTGGCCCCCGCAGCCGGCCGTAGAGGCTACCGGCTGGCCCCCCACGACCATTATATTCATATTGTAAGCCGGGGGGTTGGTTTATAAAACCCCCCGGGCCTCCCCCATGCAAGGGGGGGAGAGACAGAGACATACGACGGGTGAAGAAGAACGACGATAGCACCACCCACGTAGCACCCCCCACGAGGAACCCCTCGAGCCGGAGCGCTTAGCTCCCACCTCGGTTCATACAGCACAAGGAGCACGATTGTAACCTTCACCATCATCTCAACGAGACCAAGAAGGAGTAGGGGTTTTACCTCCCTAGGAGGGCCCCGAACCTGGGTACATCGCGTGTCAGTCGCCACTTGTGCCTAACCCCGTTCCCGGAGTCCACCGGCGTCCTTTCGTCCCTCTCAATTAGCCTACCCATGGCATCTGCCGTGACAAAACCATGACAAGCGTCTTTTCCTCACGGAGGAGACTGCCAAAATGATGAAGTGGCACAAGCAAGGTATAAGGTACCATCCGCATAAAATCGTACATCCATCGGAAGCATAAGCATGGAAGTCGTTCGATGAAAAATACCCCGAGGAAGCAGCCGAGGCTGGGAATGTCAGAATTGGCATATCAGGTGATGGGTTAAATCCATATGGTATGTCGTCCAACCCATACAGCTGCTGGCCCGTGTTTGTAATTCCGCTCAATCTCCCTCCCGGTGCCCTAATGCAACGGAAGACCATGTTCTTGTCGCTCATCATTCCGGGGCCTGAATACCCGGGGAAGCAGTTGGGTGTGTTTATGCAGCCGTTGGTGGATGATTTGCTCCATTCTTGGTACTTTCCGAGGTTGACATACGACCGGGATCTGCAGAGAAATTTCTTGATGAAAGTTTGGTTGCACTATTGCATGCATGACTTTCCCGGCTATGCTCTATTCTGCGGATGGTGTACCAGTGGGAAGATGCCATGCCCAGTGTGCATGCAGGCTCTTCGAATGATTTGGCTGAGTAAGGGTGGCAAGTATGTAGCCTTTGACTTGCATCGACAGTTCCTCCCTCCGGACCATCCAGACAGGGAAGACAAGAAGAACTTCACGAAAGGCCGGGTTGTCCATGAAGTAACCGAGATTCCAACGTTTTTAGGGGCAGCTGTTATTGCTCAGCTAAAAGCTCTCAAGCCTAAAGGCAAAGGCAAAGACAAATCCAAAGCCAAAGGCTTCGAGGGATATGGTGACACGCACAACTGGACTCACATTACCCCTTCTCGCAGCTTCCCTATTTCAAGGACCTCAAACTTCCTTACAACATCGATGTGATGCACACAAAAAAGAATGTTGCAGAGTCTTTTCCACATGATCCTCACACAATCCTGATAAGACGAAGGATAACGTTAAAGCTAGAGCCGATCAATAGAAAATTTGTGATAGACCACGACTAAACATGAAGCCTCCCACAGGCGGTCGAATAAACTGGTTCAAGCCAGATGCTGACTTCGTTCTTAAAAAGCCTGAAAAGACAGAGGTACTTAAGTGGCTCAAACACATAGTGAAGTTCACTAATGGTTATGCATTGAATATAAGTAAGGGAGTCAATCTTTCAACGGGCAAAGTGACCGGGCTCAAGAGTCATGACTATCATGTATGGATTGAGCGGATAATGCCAGTGATGGTTCGAGGCTATGTCCCCGAGCATGTCTGGCGAGTGCTTGCCGAGCTAAGTCATTTCTTCCGCACGCTCTGTGTTAAAGAAGTAAGTAAAGATGTGATTGAACAATTGCATAAGAAGGCACCGGAGTTGATAGTCAAGCTAGAGAAGATCTTTCCGCCAGGCTTCTTCACTCCGGTGACACATCTCATTCTGCACCTCGCGAAAGAGGTATTGTTGGGGGGGGGGGCCTGTGCAGAATCGTTGGCAGTATGGCCCTGAGAGACAGAACAAGCATCTCCGACAGAAATGTAGAAACAAAGCTAAGATTGAAGCTTCCATAGCTGAGGCAGTTAGCTAGAGGAGGTGTCAGACCTGAGGACATCATACTATCCAGACCACATTCCCCATCTGCATAACAAGGTGCCTCGATACAATATAGAAGAGCCCAAGTATCAACCCAAGCTCCATCTATTCAACGTGCAAGATGGCAGGGCTGGGGCCTCGAAATCTTATAACATGCCATGACAAGAGTGGGAGGACCTCATGTTCTATATCTTGCACAACATCAAGGAAGTTGAGGAAGTGTGGATGAGGTAATACCACTACACAATTCCTTTATGTCTTCCACATCATCATGTTCTATGTTCACTTATTCCCGGTCTAACACCTCTTTTCTTCTTTTAGTGATTTCCTTCAAGAGGAATGGATGGGAATTAATCCTCCTACTGAGGTGGAGGCACTTACTCTTCTCCGTCATGGAAACCCTGGACGTAAAAATTTTGTTGCTTGGTTCATGGAGAAAGTAATTTTCTACATTCCCCTATTGAATACCTAGTTCAACATTTATTAGTTAACCGAACTAATGCACCCAACACTTTCAATTATACTTGTAGGGAAATAATCCGAACATATCTATGGATGACGAATTGAGATAGGTTTCCATGGGTTTTGACCCTGCTGTCATGACATGTAAAAAGTATGATGTGAATGGGTATCGCTTCCATACAGAGGAGCACCAGAACAGCCGTCCTGATCCCAAAACTATAAATACCGGAGTGTACACCCCCGGTCAAAATTCAGTAGACTACTATGGAAGGGTACAAAATATATACGAGATTAAATTCTGCAAAGGGCGCAAAACCCTAAGTCTGCCTGTGTTCAAATGCCAATGGTTTGATTCGCGAGAGGGGCAGAGACATACGCCTTCTATTGGTTTGGTCGAAGTTAAACCATCAACCGTCTATGCAGGAGCCGATCTCTTCATTGCGGCTACCCAAGCTACACAAGTTTATTCTCTGCCTTACCCATGCCAGAAAGAGTACCTAAAGGGTGGGGAAGTTGTGTTCAAGGTGTCGCCACATGGTAAGCTACCGGACCCGAATGAAGACGATTATTACAACATTAACCCCGTGACATACGAGGGAGTGTTCTATCAAGAGCAACCTGATGATGATGTGGTTAGAAACTATGACTCTAGACCATTAGCTGATGATGATGTGGATCCAAACGAGGACGATGCACGGAATGATGGTGAGACCATTGTCAATGAAAGTGACATACTTATGCTACAAAAGTTAAACGGAGACGCCGACGACGAGGAAGAGCCTCCACCTCCGTTAGACAACGAAAATAATATGATTGATAGTGATGATGAGACCGATCGAGAAATAGGTTACAACAGTGATGATTCGTATGGGTTCTAGCAGATGTATGCCTTTTTATGATTATTTATTACTATGCTTTTTCCTTCATTACTAATGCTTTTCATAATGCTTTTTCCTTCATTATTAATGTACTAATTGTTTATTCTCTTTTCAATGCAAGTTCGTGGAACATGGGCAAGGGGAAGGCTGACGGCGTGGGTTTCCTATGCAAGGTCGTCGGCATGCCTAGTCGGACTGGTCGAGCACGTAATCCTACCCCCAACTACTTGAGGATGAGTCCTCACAGGGAGGTCGAGGGAGCGGTGCCCCTAGAGGAGGAGGGGGCGGTGGGAGAGCCCCTAGAGGGCGAGGGGGTCGCGGCCAGAAACAGCGCACCCTCACCGACTTAGGGGTGTTGTCTTCGAGGCCCTCCTCTAGTGAGGTACCCTCCTCTAGTGAGGTACCCTCTTACGAGGAGGAGGAGGAGGAGGAGAACGAGGAGGTTCAGGAGGAGGAGGAGGAGGCGGAGGTTTGAGATGGGGGTGAGTCGAAGGAGGGGGCTGAGGATGAGGAGGAGGAGGCATGCGAGGAGGATGGTAGTGGCGGGGATGATGGTGCTGGCGGGGAGGGGGGTGGTAACAACAAGGGGTGGCTGCGTGGTAACACAAAGCTACCAAAGCAGGTTCCTGCTACTAAGGAGCAGAAGTGGCTCATTGAGCCCACGGGAAAAGAGTAAGTGTCACTTTATAATAATTTCATTATTTTGCTTGTCACATGCTCATTCCGGTTGTTATTTATTTTGCTTGTCACATGCTAATAGTTCATTCTTTTGCAGCAACTGGATATATTCTAAAGGGGTCCGAATCCCCAACGGCCTCATCACCATCTTGCTGAAGTTATACTGGCCGGGGTTGTACTATCCGGATCCAGTCAGGCACCCGGACAGTCGCATTTTGGCCACGAGCTGGGACCACTAGAAAGCGGCCCTCCATGCGGAGCATGAGACCCATGCCAAGGCCGTGATCACTACTTTCTGGGTGAGTTCTCTTTAGAAGCACAAGTCCATTCTAGTTTCATGAATGATTTAACTCATGGCTTCTTCCATTCTTGTTTCATGCATGATTGTAGAAATTCTATCGAGTTCTTCCGGAGCACAAGGCCAGAGTCGACCAGATCGTGCTGCGCCAATGCAAGAAGAAGGCCCGCCAGATGCAGTACGAGGTGCGCTATGTGGCCATCTCGACATACTATCACGACGCTCTTGGTGTGAAGATGACCAAGGAAGATGCGCGGAGGATGGGCATTCCCTTGGAGAGGGACCAATACTTGGCGGTAAGTATAAAATATTTTTCATTCCGATGTTTGTGGTACATTTACCATTTCGTGTTGACATGCCATTATGCTTTCATTATGTAGGTGTATCAAAATTGGTGTTATGGAAAAGCCAAGTCTTGGGCGACATTGGTCGATGTTTGGTGTGATAAGGATGGAGCCTGGGCGGCTACGAGCATCAAAAACAAGGCTAACCGAGGGATGGAGGGAGTACATGCTCAGGGAAACCGAAACCACTTTCTCCACAAGGCACTTAATGTATGACTAACCTCATTAAACATTCTTCTTCTTCTATTTACCGTCACTTTCTTATGTATGACTAACCTCTGTTTGGTGGTGCAGGAGGAGAAACTGAAGTGGCCACTCTCACACATGGAGGCGTGGGAGATCGCCCATACGCGGAGGAGCGCCAAGCCTGGCGAGCCCAAGTACTATGGCAACACCGCGGAGAAGAAGCAGGCCTACTCTCAAGAGTATCTCAGGTTACATCCTGGCACATCTGACCCCATGAGTGCGGATCTGGACGAGAGGGTGGTGGTGGGCATGGGGCCCAAGAAGCACGGTCGGCAGGTGGTTCTCGATGCTGTTATCACTCCTACTATCTCCTACACGCAGCTCCGAGCTACCGACCCTAGCCTGAGCCAGCGCACGAGCACGCCCATGACCAGTGCGCAGTCACAGTCCCTCTTTTAGGAGCGACAATCTGTAAGTATTTTCCCTCTTATCTACATTGCTCACTTTATTTTCCACCATTGAGATGTTTATGAGTTCCATCATGTCATACCGTAGGCCTACATGGAGTACACACGCCAGGAGACCATGACGTGGCACACGAGCCTTTATGCATACCATGAGCAGAACAATGCCAGGATGCAGCACGCTCTTGAGGAGATGGCGGCCGGACGGGTTCCTCAATTTGAATCAGCACCACCTCCTCCAGCACAACCAACGCTGCTTACCTTTGAGGAGTTTGTGGCACAGCAGCACGATGGCCCCTCGCCGGTATGTACATCCCTCAACTATTCACCCAAAGCATATCATGCCTTTCAACACAGTCATATATCCCATTAATATGTCTTTTCAACATCTAGGGAACCCTTGGATCAACCATTGGTGGTGGTCTTCGCAGCACTCCCGAGTCACGAAGACCGACCACTCCGATCCACAGAGGCGGAGGTGGAGGCGATCTTGGTGGTAGCGCTGCCGCTAGCAGTGACGACCTAGGTTTCGGTAGTCTTGGCGGTGACAACCTCCGCGGTGCTCGACGTCCTGGCGCTTAAGACTTTCGGTTACTTGTCTGCTTATACTTATGTTTCTTTAGATGACTTGTGTACTCGATGTTTATGTTGATTGTGATGATGCTTATGCATATATTGTTGTGACGGTGCCGGATGATACTTAGATGTGTTCTATATGTCTATTTCCATCATATATATCTGCTGTATATTTGAATTGACTTGATCTGAAAACAAACAGAAAAGGAAAAAAATCAAATACAATCTATGACGACGGCCTAGGCATAGGGCTGGCATGAGCACCCAATTGCTGACACGTGGCAGATATGCCGACGGCTTAGCCGTCCGCATAGTTTGAAACTAAGCCGACGGCCTACGTGGCAGTAACTAGGCACACCTGGGGCAGGGCTATGCCGACGGCTTAGCCGTCGGCGTAGTTTCAAACTGAGCCGACAGCTCGGCCGTCGGCATAGCTCTGCCCCAGGAGCCCCCAGTTGCTGACACGTCGCCGCTATGCCGACGACATAGCCGTCGGCATACCCCTGCCCCGTGGCGAGCAGCCGTTGGTCAGCACTTGACAGCGGCCGGCGTTAGGCGGGAACGTTGCCGACGGCCCGGGCCGTCGGCATAGATGTACGGACACCGTCGGTATAGGAACTATGCCGAGGGCATTTCTATGCCGACGGCCCCTGGGCTACGCCGACGTATATGTTACCGACGGGCCTATGCCGACGGGGCCGTCGGCATAGTCCTATCCCGACGGGAATCAAGGCTATGCCGATGGGCCGTCGGCATAGGGTGCGATTCTGGTAGTGATGGGTTCTAGCCTCTGCGAAATAGGGCTGCTTGTTCACTAATGTAGTAAAACAAGTGCAACATTGTTTTGGATTTCCCTCATATGAATGTCTAACTTTGCTATCAGATGATTGTTCATTCATATATTTACTAGCGCTACGGGGAAGGATCTAGGGCCAGATCAACTGTCCAGAAGAAAAGAGCAACTGATGCAGTGCATAATGGCTTTGGACTGCCAATCAAGTGTTGGGCCGCAGCTACTTTGGTGGTGACGAAGAGGGAAACCATGCATTTTGACAGGAAGATCACCACATGGCGTCAACTGGAATATAATGCAGGTGCAGTAAACCAAAGGGGAAAACATCATGCGGACAACAACCCAGCCTGAAATGGAAAAGTGAAACAACGCCACAAACAGCCCGTGAATGATACTGTGCATCACCTCACCAGCTGGAGATGGAAGAACGCGTATGTCTACATGTGCTTGAACCATTATCATGAGCAATCCAAGTCGCTCGATAAAATCATCATTAATCGTATTTCACGACTCGTCCAAAATCCTCGCATCACCAGGCACTCCCATTGAATGGCAATGGCACAGAGCAGAGCACCTGCTGCTGAACCGATGAACAACGCAAAAAAATTGAAACGTTCAGACGATCTGGACGGAGAAATAAGCTGGCCTCACATGAATCTTGTCCACACATCGTGTTCCGGGATCCAAGAAAGCTCTTGAAGGTCTTGCAGTATGTAGGCTCATGGCTCAACGGCGGCAACCAAACAGCCTCAAGGGTATGTCTGTGCATTGTTGTGGCTAGCATCGCAACAGTGCTGCAAACAAAACAGGTGCAACTGTGTGTAAGCATCTACCAGTTCTAAAGAAATAGCAGAGGCGATGAGGCAGACATACCTTAATCCAGGAACTGATATGCCCGATAGCTATCACGACTGCAAGAAAAATGGCAACACCGATCGAAGCATCCCAAGAGGGCATTGCATACCAAAGTGCTCCCACCTTCAGAAGGCAGATCCCAAGGAACATCAGGCGAGCCATGTGACCGGAACAATCCAGCGGAAGGACTGACCGGGTGTTGAAGAGGCCACAGAGCCCTCCAATGGTTGACGAGCTCCACACGGCCCCAACAAAACCAAATACTATGGTCTGGGTCACATCATTGGTCTTTTTGTTTTTGAATAGTACCTCCAGGCCAAATACGAGTGGCAAAAAAACCATAAAGATCACAGTGTAAAGTGTCTGCTTTTTGCTCCAAGCGTTGCCGTCCTGCAATGGAACGAAACATATTGTATGATACTGATGATGAAATAGTATTGGTTCCAAATTCTTTTTTGTTGCAAAAAAAGACTCGTCCCTAAGCTCTAGTTGCTGAGTCTAACTTGAATTTAATTTACATATGCAGGCATCAGGTTTAATGTAAAAGAAAACGATTTTTTACCTTGGGAGGCTTGTTTAGTAGAGCTGCATGGAGGTTCTCATCATTTGGTGTCCCAATGGTTCCAATCACTTCTTCGCGTCCATAGATTCCACACAACTGGGCTGCATAATAAGTATTCTTGAGCCTCTTGTTTGCTTGGTTGTCCAGCCCTTGGCGCTCGAGATATAACTTCTGCTTTGCTTCAACCTCTGCACTTAGTGTCTCAATCCTGCATCTCTCCATTGATAATTGACCAATATCAATGTGGTGCTGTTCAGCAAACTGTTTTTTCTCCTCTTGGAAGTGTACTTGTCGATTCTCGAATGAGGTGAAACGAGATTCAAGAGATGTTTGCAGCTGTTGTTGCTGCCCCAGAAATTTCTCCCAGCGACCAATAGATTCTTCCAGCTGCACACATTGTTTATCCTTGGTTGCACCCAAAATGTTGCTGGCATTGGGGACACTATCCGCCACCGCACCTGCATTGATGATCCAAAATGCATACAAATTAAAGATTGGATCATAAACAGTTCGCAGCCATAAATAGTTTCTTTGCATCTTTTTGGGGAAAGTTTTTTGTTTGGATTTTGATTGTTAAAATTAGATTTATGATATAAGTGCAAAAAAATACTACTCCATCCCTATACCAGCAGTTATACACCTATGGCTGAAAAGTGGATTGATAATCTTCAGTAATGGATGTAGTTAATCATGAAAACTTCCTCTGTTTTTTTGTGGGTAAAGAATAAAATTTCATATCATAGTATTATAAACTAATTGAAATGTTCTTGAGAGCACTGTGTTCTCACAAAAATAAATAAGTACACAACAGCAGAAAATTACTTCCGAATGTAAAACATAAGACAAGCTTCATCTCTTGTGTGTCTTACCTATGATTTTTGAGAATGTGACAGATTACATCTGAATATAATTAGTCATGAAAAGCCTCCTCTGGGTTTTTTTTTGGTAAAAGGAGAACGCTTCCTGTTGTATAATAAACTAATCTAAATGTTCTTGAGAGCACCGAGTTCTCACAAAAACAGATGCATACATAACAGCAGAAAATTACTTATGAATGTAAAACATAAGACGGGCTTTATCTCTTGCGTGTCTTACTTATGATTTTTGTGAATATAACAGATTACTTCTGAATATAATTAGTCATGAAAAGGCTCCTCTTTTTTTGGGGGGGTAAAAGGAGAACGCATCCTGTTGTATGAACTAATCTTGATGTTCTTCAGAGCAGCCAGTTCTCAAAAACACATATGAAAGGCAACAGAAAATTACTACTCCCTCTGTTCCTAAATATAAGTCTTTTAAGAGATTTCACAAGGAGACTACATACGGAGCAAAATGAGTGAATCTACATTCTAAAGTATGTCTATATACATCCGTATGTATTCCTCTAATGAAAACTCTTAAAAAACTTATATTTAGGAAGGGAGGGAGTACTTGTGAATGGAAAACATAGGACAAGCTCCATCTCTTGCGTGTCTTACCTATGATTTTTGTGAACATAACAGATTGCTTCTGAGTATAATTAATTATGAAAAGCCTCCTCTGTTTTTTTTGTATATAAACTAATCGAAATGTTCCTCATAGCAGCCAATTCTCACAAAAACATATGCATGGCAACAGACAATTACTACTTCTGAATGTAGTGTAGAACATAAGACAAGCTTCATCATCAGTATGATCTTCTGTTACGTGTCTTACCTGTGATGTGCTCCGCGTGGAGTTGGACCTCGCTCTTGGTCAGCGCGTCCTCCCTGTAGTAATTAATCTAGTTGTAATGTGTGTCCTAATTTGGTTAGTATTGCAAACCAAGTAGGATTAGAAGTAGGCTACGCTTAGCATATATATATGCGTCTACCCCAGCCCTTGTAAACACAACGAAAAAGAGAGAAATCAATACAAGTCCAGGAGCGACACGCCCCTGTAGCTATACATCGATTCGGTGCAAGTTTTGTTTGTGTTCACGGAGTTTCGTTGCCGTCGAAGAAAATCGATCAATCCGATCGACTAGTGCTAGCTAGCAAGCCAGGTTCACGAATCAATTAACCTGCTTGCTTGCTTGCTTCGAGCCAGCTTTACACACGTACGTGTATTAGCTTCGGTCGTTATTTGATCCAGCGATTCAAAAACCAACAATTGGTATCTAGAGCCTCGACGATCGACGATCTACGATGACGGACAGCGACACTGAGTCAGTCAAGTCCGGCAATGGCGGTTCTAAGGGAAACAAGTCCGGCAACGGCGGTTCCAAGGCGAACGAGAACGGCGACAAGGTGAACAAGGGCGGCAAGTCAGCGACTAGTGGTGGTGGAACGGGCAGCGCCAACGTCCAGGCGCATCGCAACATCCCCATCCAGTACCCGATGCTCACCGACGCCAACTATGGCGTGTGGGCGGTGAAGATGAAGATTATTCTCCGAACTCTTCGTGTGTGGCAGGCAATCACGGACGACGACGTGGACGAGGAGTGCGACGAAGGTGCCATGGCCGCCATAGCCCAGTCCGTGGCGGATTCCGTGCTGATGACATTGGCGGAGTTCGAGACGGCAAGAGAGGCGTGGAACGCACTCAAGGAGATGAGGATCGGAGAAGATCGCGTCACCAAGGCTCGGGCACAAGTGCTAAAGCGCCAATTTCACAAGTTGCAGATGGAGGAAACTGAATCAGTGAACGACTATGCCATGCGTCTTACTACATTGGTGGGAAAGATCCGTGCGCTTGGTGCAAAGCTCGAGGAGACCGAGATTGTGGAGAAATTTTTCAGTTCGGTGACTGACAAATTCACGTACATCATCGGCACGCTCGAGCAGCTTTACGACATCGACGACATGACCATAATGGAGGCGATTGGACGCCTGCGGACGTGGGAAGAGAATGCTCGTGGCTGTCGGAAAGGCAAAGGAGGAGGTAGTGACCAACTCATGTACTCGCGCACAGATTGGGAGGCCCCAAGTAGCAAAGGAAGGCGTGATGGTGGCGAAGGCTCAAGCAACGCTAAGCGCGACGGACAAACTGGAAAAGGCAAAGGAAAAGGCAAGCCACAAAGTCGTGGTAAGGCGGACCAATCTAAAGGGCGGAAGCCACGGAACTTGGATTTATCCGAGGTCAAGTGCTATAACTGCAACGAGATGGGTCACTTTGCAAAGGATTGTCCGAAGCCTAACAAGCGGGAGATCAAGGCAAATTTGGCGAAGCAAGAAGACGAAGGTCCAGGTCTTCTGATGGCCGAAGTTTGTGAT
Source organism: Hordeum marinum (assembly GCA_022496015.1). NCBI lineage: Eukaryota > Viridiplantae > Streptophyta > Magnoliopsida > Poales > Poaceae > Hordeum > Hordeum marinum. The sequence goes on from CM039677.1 coordinate 43,086,208, forward strand.
CTCGCTGAAACGGTGGTTGTGAAACCAAGCCGGAAGGTGCTACTTCATGAGAAGAAAGTGACACCAAAGCTATCCGGGGTTCAGAACGTGTCGTGGTATCTCGACACGGGTGCCAGTAACCACATGACGGGGTGCAAGGAGAAATTCCTCGAGCTGGAATACGATGTTGAAGGCTCGGTCCAGTTCGGTGATGGTTCAGCTATGGAGATTTGCGGGCAAGGATCTATCCTCTTCGAGGGTCTCACAGGCGAACATCGCATACTCACCGGAGTGTACTACATCCCACGGCTTCGCAACAACATCATCTCTATCAGGAAGCTTGACGAGAATGGATGCAAGGTGAATATTGAGAACGGAGTGATGACGATCTTCGACAACCTCCGAAACGTGCTGGCTCGTGTTAATCGCACACGGAACAGACTCTATATCCTCAACCTTGATCAATCTCAACCGGAGTGTTGGCTCGCCAAGAGTGATGATGATTTGCGGTTATGGCATGCTAGATTTGGACACGTTAACTTCTACGCCTTGAAGAAGATGTCAAAGATGGAGATGGTATCCGGGATGCCATTTATCGACCATGTTGATCGAGTATGTGACGGGTGCTTGGTTGGAAAACAACACCGCAGGCCGTTCCCTGCTCAGTCTACCTATCGTGCAAGTGATGCACTCGAGCTGCTCCATGGTGATCTTTGTGGCCCTATCACCCCGACAACTCACGCAGGAAAGAAGTACTTCTTCCTTGTGGTAGATGACTACTCGAGATATATGTGGGTCGTTCTCCTACGATCTAAAGATGAGGCGTTTGAAGCGTTCAAGAAGCTGAAGGCTGCAACGGAGATGGAACACAAGTTGAAGGTTCGCGCTCTACGGACAGATCGCGGCGGAGAGTTTACGTCGAACGAGTTCAACGACTATTGCGAGAAGATTGGCATAAAAAGGTTCCTCACGGCACCTTATACGCCGCAGCAGAACGGGGTTGTTGAAAGGTGTAATCGAACCGTCGTTGACATGGCAAGGAGTTTACTCAAGGGCAAGAACCTGCCGGGGACCTTTTGGGGAGAAGCTGTCTCAATGGCGGTCTATCTTCTCAACCGGGCTCCGACGAAGGCGGTGATCGGCAAGACTCCGTATGAAGCAATTTACGGACGTAAGCCAAATATGTCTCATCTACGGACGTTCGGGTGCGTGGCACATGTGAAAACGGCGGAGCCGCATCCCTCAAAGCTTGCCGATCGTAGCACCAAGATGGTGTTCATCGGATACGAGAGCAGTTCCGGCACCAAGGCATACCGCTTCTATGATCCACAAACCAAACGTCTACGGATTTCACGCGACGTCGTGTTTGAAGAAAACAAAGCGTGGAATTGGAGCGAAGCAGCCAACGATGCTCCAAACGGTAACATATTCACAGTTGAGTTTCCTGATGATAATGCAGGGGAAGACGTCCAGGTGGTTGGCAAGACACCCAACCAAGGTGACCACAATGGTAGTGATCATCATGGTGCCGACACCGACGACGGCGCACATGGGTCGCAAAGTGATAGCGACGACGACGTGCACGACACAGGCGGAGATCTCGGCGACGACATCGACAACAAGGCGCATAGTGACAACGACAATCAAGATGATGGTCACGGTCACAACGACTACGCCGATGACACAGATGTCGACGACACGCCCGAGACTCAGCCGTCTTCCTCAAGTGCATCAATGCCGACACAATTTGTGTCGCGTCCTTCGCAAGCCACAACGGACTCCTCCGGGCCTCGCCGCTATAAGACCCTCAAGAAAGTCTACAAGTACACAAAGCCAGTTACGCTCGAGTACTCCGGACTATGTCTGCTCGGAGTTGAGGAGCCGACGAACTTCGTAGAGGCGAGCAAAAATCTTAGCTGGACGCACGCCATGGATGAGGAGATGAAGGCGATTGAGAGCAATGGCACGTGGACTTTGGTAACCCGACCTTCGAACCAAAAGACCATCGGTTTGAAGTGGGTTTACAAGTTAAAGAAGGATACGGAGGGTGCTATTGTGAAGTACAAAGCAAGACTCGTTGCAAAGGGCTACGTACAACGTCAAGGAGTTGACTACGATGAGGTGTTTGCACCGGTTGCTCGACTCGAGACTGTGAGAGTGCTCCTAGCTTTGGCAGCACAAGAGGATTGGAAGGTTCATCATATGTTAAATCCACTTTTCTCAACGGTGATCTCACAGAAGAAGTGTACGTAGAACAACCCCTCGGCTACGAGAAGAAATACGAAGAAAGGAAAGTTTACAAGCTCAAGAAGGCACTTTACGGGTTGAAGCAAGCACCAAGAGCTTGGAAATCAAAGTTAGACCGAAGTTTGGTCTCGCTCGGATTCAAGAGATGTCCCCTCGAGCAGGCAGTCTATACAAAGAACTCCAAAGGCTCAAACCTGCTAGTGGGAGTTTATGTCGACGATCTGATTATCACCGGAGATAGCGTACAAGAAATTGAACGTTTCAAGGCGCAAATGAAGAACAAGTTTAGCATGAGCGATCTGGGATTACTCAGCTATTACTTGGGCATCGAAGTGAAGCAAAGCTCCGGTGAGATTTCCCTATGTCAATCGGCTTATGTGGTCAAGTTATTGGAAAAGTGTGGCATGTCAGATTGCTATGAGACACAAGTTCCAATGGACCAACGTCACAAGTTGAGCAAGCGTAGCTCAAATCCGCCGGTGGACACCACAATGTATCGAAGCGTTGTGGGCAATCTAAGATACTTGGTGCATATCCGACCTGACTTGGCTTATTCAGTCGGGATCGTGAGTCGTTTCATGGAGAATCCGACAACCGAACACATGAGCGCGGTCAATCAAATCTTGCGCTATGTGAAAGGCACTATTAATCTTGGCTGCACGTACAGAAAGGGAAAGGAAGGATTGATCCTTCGTGGATATTCAGATAGTGACATGGCAGGTGATGTGGATGACCGGAAGAGCACAACGGGCATGGTATTCTACCTTGGTCCGAATCCGATTAGCTAGAATTCTCAGAAGCAAAAGGTGGTGGCACTGTCTTCATGCGAGGCAGAATACATAGCGGCAAGCACGGCAGCTTGTCAAGCAGTGTGGCTGAGAAGACTCCTAGCTATTCTTGCGAAGCGGGAGGTGCAGAAGGTGTCATTGAAGATCGACAACCAAGCTGCAATCTCATTGTGCAAAAATCCGGTTCATCACGAAAGGAGCAAGCACATAGACACTCGGTTCCACCACATCCGGGAGTGCATTGAGGAAGGGATGATCAAAGTTCAGCACGTGAACACGAAGGACCAGCTTGCCGATATTTTCACCAAGTCCCTCGATCGACAGAAGTTCATCGAGATGAGGAAGAAAATCGGAGTGCAAGCAATGGAGACAAAGCAACCAGATTAAGGAGGTGAATGTAGTAATTAATCTAGTTGTAATGTGTGTCCTAGTTTGGTTAGTATTGCAAACCGAGTAGGATTAGTAGTACTACACCGAGTAGGATTAGAAGTAGGCTACGCTTAGCATATATATATGCGTCTACCCCAGCCCTTGTAAACACAACGAAAAAGAGAAAAATCAATACAAGTCCAGGAGCGACACGCCCCTGTTGCTATTACAAAATCTCCCGATCAGTTTTTTATCCGTCTACGTTCGCGGAAGAAACGTTCTGCCGACGGCGCCGAAGCCAATCGATCTACTCAAGCTAGCCAGCTACCACTACGCGCGCTAACCATCCAGCAGCTTGCCTGCTTGGTTGCTAGTTAGCACGTACGTACGTATAGCCTCCGGGTGGTTTGGTCTACGGTTTAAAAACCAACACTCCCTGGGACATGTTCGCTGATATTGTTGCCGTTGGCGCCCTGGCCATTCCTGACGGCTGCTTTCTTGGTAAAGCTCTCAGCTTTGATGCCCACGCTGTTAGTGACGAGGATCCGCGGCTCCTCGGAGACATCCATGCCGGCGTCGGTGGTCAGCGTCGCCTCTTGGGCGGGGAGCGCGCCCGGGGGTGCGCCACGAAGAGGCTCGCGGCTGTCTCGATCGTCTAGCCCGTGGAGGATGACGCCGATGGTGATGGTCGGCGGAGTTGGCGTTGCATCTTCCTTGGGGAACGCATCCGCCCCTGTATCGCGAGGCCCCCCGCCCCCGCCGTCGCCCTCTTTGCGTGCTTCGGTGGTCGGCGTCGCCTCTTCCGCTGGGAGCGCGCCACGAGGATGCACGAGCCCGTCTCCGCCGGGGGGCTCGCTCTCCTCGGTGGCCGTGTCCTGCAGGACCTCGCTGGCAAGGAGGACCCTAGAGGCATACTAGGGACAGAGTGTTGTCTATTTACCCACACATGTAATGTGTTTCCAATCAATACAATTATAGCATGGATAATAAACGATTATCATGAACAAGGAAATATAATAATAAACACTTTATTTATTGTCTCTAGGGCATATTTCCAACAGTCTCCCACTTGCACTAGAGTCAATAATCTAGTTCACATCACTATGTGATTTACATGGTAATGAATCGAACACTCATGCAGTTCTGGTAAAAATATCAAATGAAGTCAGAAAGGGTTGAAAATTGATGATGTGCCTTTGAATGGTGTATATTGAACACATAAAAAGTATGGAGTTAAAATAAGTTATTAAAAATGAAATCCCTTTGTAATAGATGAGTTTTTGTCCGAAACCAACATACTTCGAAAAAGATTGTCCAATTTGTACACGAAGTGCATCCAGTTTTTGCCGTAACCCTCTCAACTCTTTAGAAGTTGCTATGTGGGTGAAATTATGATGTCATGCCAAGTTACAACCTTTTCAGAGTTCATTTGTACTGCTTTTCAAATCCAGGGTCATTTAGCTCAAAATAAATCATTAAATACATGAAAAATGTCAAATGAAGTCAGAAAGGGTTGAAAATTGATGATGCGCCTTTGAATGGTGCATATTGAACACAAAATAATTATGGAGTTAAAATAAGTTATTAAAAATGAAATCCCTTTGTAATAGATGAGTTTTCGTCCGAAACCCTCATACTTCGAAAGAGATTGTCCAATTTGTACACAAAGTCCATCCAGTTTTTGCCGTAACCCTCTCAACTCTTTAGAAGTTGCTATGTGGGTGAAATTATGATGTCATGCCAAGTTATAACCTTTTAAGAGTTCATTTGTACTGCTTTTCAAACTCGAGATATGACATTTCAAATGCCATTTAATCAAATTGTCTTATACAACAGTTTGAGTTCATTTTTAGATTTTTTTTGCATTGGAGTTTATTTTTTTTGCATTAGATCTTTGGATAGATAGAGATGTTTGATGGATGTTTAGATTTTTTTTGCATTGGAGTTCTTTTTTTGCATTAGATCTTTGGATAGATAGAGATGTTAGATGGATGTTTAGATGGATGTATATATATATATATAGAAAATGTTGTAATGATGATTTTTTTTGTTCATAGAATTTTTTTGTCCATGTATGTATGTATGTATATAGGGATGGATTGATGTATATAGAAAATGTTCATATGTAGACTCCAGGAAAACATTTCCGGATGTTATTCCCCATCCGTTTCATTTGTTAGATGCTAAGTGTTAATTTTGCTAAGTTTTATTTAATTTGTTTCATAATTAAGTGTTTCTGCTCTATGTCGACGATGCCGATCCCGCATCCTCGTCGTCGAGTCGGCGGATGAGGTCACTTGCTTGAGCCGAGGGGCCCTGTCCGGGACTGGGCTCCGTCGGACTAGTACTGGGAGGTGCTGCCTTCCGGGCGACGCAACTTGGTGAGGAGCCAGCCCGTCCTCGTCTCGGAGGTTATGTGGTGGCGGTTTGCATGGGCCACGGACGATTTTGAGGCTTGAGTCCCCCCCGAAGGTGGTACAGTACCATGTCAGCAAGGAGAACGAGCACGTCCGTCGCTACATGGCAGCTTTGGAGGCCAGGTCCAACAATACCTGACAGATTCTTGAGGGATCTCACTGGAGCTATGTTTCTGTGATGGTTCCTTCTCTTTGGGTGTCCACGGCCCACCCCGATATCCGTCGGACGCTAGGGTTCTAGCTAGCTAGATCGATATATTAGCTACTATATATGTATTATTATGATGTATTAGCTAGATCGATGGATTAGCCGACGTATTAACAATTATCCGAGATTATGAGATGAGATCTTTTTTAAGAACTATTATATATGTATTCGATGATGCATTATTAATTAACTATCAGTTATTTTGCTTCTTGAATGCATGCTAATTTGAATACTAATTTGTTTTATCTATATTATTATGGATTAGTTATTAAGCTATGGACAATACCGGTAGAGCTCATGAAGAGGACATCTTCGACATGATACGCTCCTCCGAAAACCCAGTGGACCTTCTGGGTGAATCACATGATGATGACGGATCACAATATCTGAATGATTACGGTGATGGATGTGAGGCCGAGGAAGAACAACTTATGTTCCAAAATCCGGAACAACTAACAATGTCCGGCGAGGTATACACACATATTAGCCTCTAGTGATCATTACATGTGTATTAATTGATATATATATATATATATATTAAAAAATCTTTTTTCTTTTAATTATCAGCCCTCTGGATCGAGCCAATCTAGTAGAAAGGTACGAGGCGGTGCCAAAATATTGGACGGCAACGTAAAGTTCAATCTCGATGCTTTCAAACATGATGGCGTACCGACTCACCCTGAAGCCAATGCCAAGACATTTGTGCGTCAATGCGGAGTGATTGTTAGGGACGGAGTCCCGATCACAATGCAAGAATGGATTCAGCCAAACAAACCAAAACCAGGAGTGAATTATGTCGATACAAGAATTAAAGATGCCTTTGGCGAGATCTCATGGAGCATTTCATCCTACCAGATTCTCTCTCGGAGCGCCAAAGGGACAAAGTTAAGGAGTTTGCTCTCCATAAGATGGCCGACGCGTTCCAGACTTGGAAGAAAAGATTATGGACCGAGTACAATGATAGAGGCCAGAAGGCGCCCGAATTTAGAGGAATATACGAGAAGGTAAGGAATCACTGGGATGCAGTTATCGAGTACAAGACATCGAAAGCTGCTATGGAGAAGTCGGCAAAGAATAAGATAAATGCAGAGAAAAAAAAAGTATCACAATAAACTAGAGACAAGTGGATACAAGTCAGCCATTCCTAAGTGGGATGCATTAGAGAATAAGATGCATGTTGAAGGAATCACTCCAGTAACATTCAACTTTTTTTTGCTTTTGCGGAATGTACGCACATACATTTATCCGTATGAACGCATACACACTCTATCCATATGAACACATTTAAGAAATTGAGCCGATACTTCATCTTGAGATTGACGAAGTCGTCACTAGCGCCTTTGTAGTCGATAGGAACGTCTCCTCCCAATTAACACACATCGTCGGAAGTCCTACAATAAATTTAAAAATAAATAAATATAAACACCAGTGTCAAATCTAGAACTTACTTTGATGGGTTGAGGATACCGCTGGCTTCCTAACCATCCAACCGCATATTGGTTCGATGTTTTTGGGGCTTCCTGTCCATTGTGTGTGTAGGCTAGACGAGTTGCTTCGATGCTGTCGCTACTTTAGAGTGTAGGTCGGGGGATAGCGCTTTAACGTGTACCTTCCCTAAAGCGGGCGCTGGTTGAACTTGGTCGACCCATTCAGTTTTTTCACTCATCGGTTTTGGGAAGGTTCTGATTTTTTAATTTTCTTCTTTCCCTTTTATGGTTTTTCTTTTTTTTTTCTTCTTTTTTTCCTTCTATTTATTTTTCCTTCTTTTTTCATCTTAGTTTGTTCTTTTTCATTGATACATTTTAAATTTTGGAACATTTTTCCAAATTCAAGAATACTTTATGAAATTTGAGAAACTTCTAGAATAATTTTTGAAAGTCATAAACTGTTTATTTTGGGGAACACTTCTAAATTTGTGGATATTCTTAGAAATTTTGAATATTTTTTAGAATCCTGAATGTTTTTCAAGTTTTTTACATATTTGAAACCATTTTTTAAATAGTGTGAACACTTTTACAATATGTGACAAAAATTTGAACTTGTGAAAAAAATTCAACTCGGCGAACATTTTTGAAATCATGAACCATTATTCAAACTTGTGAACATTGTTTTGAATTCGTGGACATTTTTTCAAAGCCCAAGAATATTATTTGAATTCACAAATGTTTATTAAATTGCAAGAATATTTTTAAAAATTTCAAGAAAACATTTTGAATTCGAATTCACTAACATTTTTACAAAAGAACCAAAAAATTCAATTCAAGGACATATTTCCAATTCACAAACGTCCGTTTTCAAAACCATGAACAGTTTTTAAATTCATGTTTTTCTCGAGAAAAGAAATTCAAACTCACAAAGATTTTTTGAATTCGAAAACAATTTTTTAAATTGGTGAAGACTGTGAAACTGATTTTATTTGAAATCATGAGCATTTTCTAAGGCTGCAAAAACATAAAAGAAAAAGGAAAGGAAAGAACATGTGGTACTTTGCCCCAACATGGGCCATCTTAAAGTCGCGCATGGGTGAGCAATGGGTGTGCGTTACCTCGCTCTCCAATGCATGGGTCGGGAATTGGAGCTCCCTTGCTTCGGCCTTATTTTCTTCTTTCGGTAGTTTTCAGCATTTTCCGGGCTTCTTAATTTTTACTTGGGTTGGACTGATATGAGTCCGTGTCTCTTTTTTAAGCAAGATCTTATATTTTTCTACTTTTCATATTTTTGTGAGTAATAGTTTGATACCTTTTGGACGGTGCGAGTTGCGACAAGTCGTGCTTCACCTTTCTCTTTTCTGATACATCTTTCTTCTTTTGTGTTTATTGTTAATAATAATAATAATAATAATAATAATAATAATAATAATAATAATAATGTTGTTGTTGTTGTTGTTGTTATTGTTGTTGTTGTTTCTTCTTAGTTCATTTCACTTTAAGCGATAACATCAATGTTGTCCTAGTCAACGTCAAGGAGACAGAAGCTGATGATCCAATCGCCATCGTGATGAGGCTCTCCGAGCTTGAAGCGGATGTGTGCGATTTGTGATAGGCTTTAGGATTCTCTGAAAAAAGAGGATGATGTAGTATAGTAGCAGATAGTATTTTCGGTCCGGCATCCTACCATTCGGCCCGCTGGATGGTCGCGCCGCATCGCACGACCGTTGCCTTCCACCGCATCAGCTGCCGATCTGCAGCGCCACCGCGCAGGACGGCCACATAACCACCGGAGCCGGGCCGCTCTCCTCTCCCTCCTTTCCTTCTTCCTCCTCACCGCACCCTCTCCACTCGCGCAGGTGCCGTCATGGCCATCTCAAAGGGGCTGGAAGTGAGGAGGCCCTCGGCCTCCCTGGATTCGCGCGACGCCCGGCGTGCAGCTCGACGCGATCAGCGGCGGGGTGAGTAGGGCCTTATGTTGTCGGCTTGTGGGGAAAGGAGGGGATTTACCCGGGGGTGTCCCGGTCCATTCCATGGCAGCACTGGCCGTCGGAATCAAGCAGGAGAGGAGAGAGCTGCAGGGTTCGCTCCAGCGAACTTCTTCGGTTGCAGGGGAGCGGTGGACAGCTTCAGTACGCATCGCCTTTGCAGTCCATCCCACGGGCACCTTCAGTACGCATCGCACCCACCTGCGTTGAGCTCCAGATCCACTGGATCTAGCTGTCAATGGCAGGTTTATTTTTCAGATGCAGTGCGGCAACGCGACAACATGCGGTTCCATGGTGTCCTTTGTACAGTGCGGATGGGCGTGGCGTGCATCTTGTTTGGTGTGGACAGAAGGTTCTTTAGCTGCCTCATCTGATGAAGTTTGTCGGAGGTAAACTGGGTGTTGCCCCTGATGCAATTCGGCTGGGAGAACGTTGCGGTTAAAACCAATTTGTTGAGCGAGTGTACTGCTTGTGTCGTGTAAATTTGCAGGGCCTTGCTTTGTAGACATTTCCTTTCTGGTTCATTTTGTAAAACGGGAAAAATAATAAGTGGATATGTATGTTTTGAAGCTCATTTTGTTCTCTCGCGTAGTTTGCTGTAAAACTCCACTGTGGTTCACTTCGTAAACAGAAAACAAAAATATCGCAAAAAGAAGCTGACTTCTCATTATATGTAGCAAACTCGCTTAGTACATGTGGTCCACTTATTGGTAGTATTACGGTTCACTAACGCTCGATGTAAAGCGCTGTCCATTTCATTGTTTGAGAAAATTTACATTTAACAATATAAATCATGCAGTTCACTTGCCCGTCTAATGCAGTTTGGTTTTTAGTCCAAAGCAGCACGTTCTTCTATCTGATGTGGTTCACACGTCAGTTTTGGCATCGCGAAAAAGGGAGTGTCCGCATTTCGATAATTTCAAAACTGCTCTTAAACCGTAAAGAATTAGAGAGAGTGATCTACATGAAAAAGTTGTGTCTTGTCGATATGTTTCCAACACCGTATCATTTGCATCATTCCGACGAGCGCTTTGAAAAAAAAACATGAAAATACGCTCGCTGCCACTCGTGGGCAATCACACCGTATTTAAAATTCATTTAAAACCCTGAGGTAACTCAACAAATGCCCAACATATGAAAGTTGCGTATATTCCATAGCTTTCCAACGCCATATCACACGTCTTGTTCTGACAAACGGTTAAAAAGTTTTCAATATACCGTTGAATTCTGCCTTTTGGTAAATTTGAAATTCCTCTTAAACCGTAAGGAATTAGAGAGAGCAATCTACATAAACAAGTTGTTGGAAATATGCCCTAGAGACAATAATAAATTAGCTATTATTATATTTCCTTGTTCGTGATAATCGTTTATTATCCATGCTATAATTGTTTTGATTGGAAACTAAATACATGTGTGGGTATAGAGACAACACTGTTTCCCTAGTATACCTCTAGTAGACTATCTCGTTGATCAAAGATGGCTAAGGTTTTCTAGCCATGAACATGAGATGTTATTTGATAACCGGATCACATCATTAGGAGAATGATGTGATGGACAAGACCCAAACTATAAACATATCATATGATCGTGTCAGTTTATTGCTATAGTTTTCTGCATGTTAAGTATATGTTCCTATGACCATGAGATCATGCAACTCACTGACACCGGAGGAGTGCCGCAACGTAACTAGATGACTATAAAGGTGCTCTACAGGTATCTCCGAGGGTGTCTATTGAGTTGGCATGGATCAAGACTGGGAATTGTTACTCCGTGTGACAGAGAGGTATCTTAGGGCCCACTCGATAATACAACATCACAACAAGCCTTGCAAGCAATGTGACTAAGTGTTAGTCACGGGATCTTGTATTACGGAACGAGTAAAGAGACTTGCCAGTAACGAGATTGAACTAGGTATGGAGATGCCGACGACCGAATCTCGGGCAAGTAACATACTGAAGAACAAAGGGAACATTATAGGGGATTAACTGAATCCTTGACATAGAGGTTTGACCGATAAAGATATTCGTAGAATATGTAGTAACCAATATGGGCATCCAGGTCCCGCTATTGATTATTGACCGTAGAGGTGTCTCGGTCATGTCTGCATAGTTCTCGAACTCGCAAGGTCTACACACTTAACGTTTGGTGACGATATAAGTATAGTTGAGTTATTATGTTGGTGACCGAAAGTTGTTCGGAGTCTCGGATGAGAACCTGGACATGACGAGGAGCTCCGGAATAGTCCGGAGGTAAAGATTGATATATGGGATAATAGTGTTTTGTCTCCGGAAGAGTTCCGGAATTCACCGGAATAGTTTCGGATGTTTCCCGAAATGTTCGGGGTACAAGCACACTTTATTTGGGACAAGGGGTAAAGCCCATGAGGCTTTAGGAAGGTGCAAAAGCTGTTTTGTGAAGTCCAGGGGCCAGACGCTAGGTACCCCGGCGTCTGGGGCCAGACGCCGAGGACCTTGGCGGCTGGTCCTGGAGTCCGAGGGGGACTCTTGCCTTGCGGGCAAACCGACCTTGAGGAGGATTTTTCTCCAAGTTTTGACCCCAGGGCTCAGCATATAAATAAAGGGGTGGGGCTAGCACCTGGAACACATCAAGAAACTCTAAGCCATGTGCCGACAACCCCGTTCCTCTAGTTTATCCTCCTTCATAGTTTCCGTTGTGCTTGGCAAAGCCCTGCGGAGATTGTTCTTCACCACCACCGTCACCACGCCGTTGTGCTGCCAGAACTCGAGCTACTACTTCACCATTGCTAGATGGATCGAGGAGGTGAATGCTTCATCAAGCCGTACGTGTGTTGAACACGGAGGTGCTGTTCGTTCGGTGCTAGATCGGAAGGACCATGATCAAGATCGTGAGACGGATCGTGATGGGATGCGGGACGGATCGTGATTGGATCACGAGAAGGATCATGATGGGATCGTGGGCTCGGCGATTTGGATCACAAAGACGTTCGACTACATCAACCGCGTTTCTTAGCGCTTCCGCTTAGCAATCTACAAGGGTATGTAGATCCACTCTCCCTCTCGTAGATGATCATCACCATAGATAGATCTTGCGTGTGCGTAGGAAATTTTTTGTTTCCCATGCAAGGTTCCTCAACACAAGTTGCACATTGACAATATCTTTTCAACACCGTATCATTTGCTTCATTCCGACAAATAGTTTAGAAAAAAAGTGAAAATACACTCGGTGCAACTCGTCGGGCACCCAACGTTTTCGAAACTGTTCTTAAACCGTAAGGAATCTCAAAAAATGTTCAACATTGCGAAGTTACAAAGTTTTCATAGCTATCCAACGGTATATTATACGCATCGTTTCGACAAACGGTTAAGAGACTAGAAAGGAAACAGTGCCAAAAAAACGCATGAATTTTTTTTTGCAGACATTGCAGTGTACTTTGGCTAGCAGTGCAGTTCTTTTAGCTTCCGAAGGAGGTTCAGAAGTGATGTCAGAATAGTTATTATGCACCCAATGTCAGAATAGACGGTATATATATATATATATATATATAACAAAAATGGCTCAATTAGTTTCAATGAATAATCTGTTTATAAATCCACGATTCATTGGATCCCAAAAACACACCGCGAGAATTACACCAACCAGATCTTGAAAGAGATCATTGTATTGGGAATCAAAAAGAGAGAGAGAAAAAGGCATCTAGCTACTGCTATGACCCATTGGTCCTAAATGAACTACGCACACATCATCATGGAGGCGACAATGTTGATGAGGATGGCCTCCATGGTGGATTCCCCCTCCGAGAGAACTTTGGAAAAGGCCTCCGAATGGGATCACGAAAGAACATAGGCCTGTGTCAGCGATAAAACTGTTAAGGGTCTTGCTTCGTGGTTTTTGAAATGTTAGGTGCTCCCTCCGTCCCAAAATAACGGTCTCAACTTTGTACTAGCTCTAGTACAAATTTGTACTAAGCTTGAGACACTTATTTTGAGACGGAGGGAGTAATTTATAGGCTAGGTATTAGGTCAAACGGTGCCATGTGGGTGATGTCTACTACACAACCTTCTTCTTGTAGACTCATGTTGAGATTCCAAGCGCAGAGTTTTGTAGGATAGTGACAATTTTCCCTCAAGTGGATGACCTCAGGTTTATCAATCCGTGGGAGGTGTAGGATGAAGATGATCTCTCTCAAACAACCTTGCAACCAAATAACAAAGAGTCTCTTGTGTCCCCAAAACACCGAATACAATGGCAAATTGTATAGGTGCACTATTTTGGCGAAGAGATGGTGATACAGGTGTAATATGGATGGTAGATATAGCTTTTTGTAATCTGAAAATATTAAAAAGCAAGGTAACAAATAGTAAACAGCGAGCAAAATGTTGTATAAATGCTTGGAAACAAGGCCTAGGGTTCATACTTTCACTAGTGCAATTTCTCTCAACAATATTGGCATAGTTGAATCATATGTAAATACCTCTCGTGTGGCAAAGAGTTCTCCAAAGTCACAAATAGTGGAGAACTAACGAAGAAATTATTGTAGGGTACGAAACCACCTCAAAGTATCTTTTCCGATCAATCTTATGAGCTATCCCTATAGGTGTCACAAACAGCCCTAGAGTTCGTACTGAAATAACACATTAAGATACACATCAACCAAAACCCTAATATCACCTAGATACTCCAATGTCACCACAAGTACTCATGGGGTTGATTATACGATATGCATCACACAATTTCATATTCATCATGTTCAATCCAACACAAAGAACTTCAAATAGTGCCCCAAAGATTCTACCAGAAAGTCAAGACAAAAACGTGTGCCAACCCCTATGCATGGATTCCCAAGGTCACGGAACCCGCAAGTTGATCACCAAAACATACATCAAGTGGATCAATAGAACATCCCATTGTGACCACGGATATCCCATCGCAAGACATACATCAAGTGTTCTCAAATGCTTAAAGACTCAATCCGATAAAGAAAACTTCAAAGGGAAAACTCAATTCATCACAACAAGATATTGAGGGGAAAACTCCATATGATTCATCTATATCAATAAAGCTCGCGGTACATCAAGATCGTGCCATCTCAAGAACACGAGAGAGAGAGAGAGAGATCAAACACATAGCTGCTGGTACATATCCTTAGCCCCGAGGGTGAACTACTCCCTCCTCGTCATGGAGAGCGCCGGGATGATGAAGATGGCCTCCGGTGATGGTTTAACCCTCCGGTAGGGTGCCAGAATGGGCACCTGATTGGTTCTTCGTGGCTCTAGAGGTTTGCGACAGTGGAACTCCCGATCTAGGTTTCTTTTCGGAGGTTTCTATATTTATCGGAATTTTTGGCGTTGATCTCACGTCAAGGGGGGCCACGAGGCGGTGACAAGCCTGCTAGGCGCGGCGAGGGGGTGGCCGTGCCTGGCAGGCTTGTGACCTCCTCGTGGCTCTTCTGGCCCAACTCCAATGCTTCGGGGGTCTCTTTTGGTCCAGAAAAAATCATACTAAATTTTCATCCCAATCCAAAAACTTTTATTTCTACACAAAAAACAACACCATTGTAGTTATGGTGAAAACAGCGTAAGTCCCAGTTAGTTCTAATAAAATCATACCAAAATCATATAGAATTATTGTAAACATGACATGAATACTTCATAAATTATAGATACGTTGGAGACGTATCAGCATCCGCAAGCTTAATTCCTGCTCGTCCTCGAGTAGGTAAATGGTAAAAGAAATAGTTTATGAAGTGTGAATGCTAGCAAGTGCACAAGTTTGATCAATGATAATTGCAAACACTTTTTCTAGCATCATTTTATATCATAAACAGTAGCTCATCTCATAAACCTTCTCATGATGAAATAACAAGCTATCCACATGTTATAGTATATACTAACAAACTATGCTTTCAGTCACCAAACAATTGCAATTCATCTTATTTTCAGGAAGGGTCTATGTAAGAGCTTTGATTTAGCAATTTCCACATACTCAACTATCATATAGTCTTGCATGATTGCTAACAATCAAAGCATATTTTTAGAGCAAATGGCATTCGTCGAACACAAAGAAAGATAGGGGCTAAAAGTTTCGCCTCCCAACTTATTTATCATATAGATAATTATCAACAATAATAATTCATGATCGAATATATTTGAATGGCCATATATGCTTGGATCTTTCCCCAACACGTGACGCTTGCCAAGAGAAAAAAGAGAAATATAGGAAGTGGTGAAGATCACCATGACTCTTGCATAAATGTAAGCTCTAGAAAGTAAAAGATAGGCCCTTCGTAGAGGGAAGCATTGATTTGCAGAGGTGCGAGAGCTCGAGCTTTTAAAACAGGGATGAATAATAATTTTGGGTGGTATGCTTTCATTGTCACCATAACAACCGAGAGATTTCGGTATCTTCCTTTCTAGATACATTATAGGTGGTTCCCAAACAGAATGGTAAAGTTTTTACTCCCCCTCCACCAATCAATCGCACTCCACGGTGAGCCGAATCCGCGGGTACTGTCCATACCAACAACATTCCTGGGGGAGTTTTGTTTAATTATTTGCATTTTTTCTTTGATTTCGAGACTGGGAATCCCTATTACCAGCCACTTTCTCGTGAATGATAGTGAATCAACACATATCGTGAGAATAACCCACCTAGCATGGAAGATACAGAGAGCCCCTAGTTACTATATGAGCGATTCGGGCATACAAAACAGAATATTATTTGAAGGTTTAGAGTTTGGCACATGCAAATTTAGTTGGAACGGCAGGTAAATACCACATATAGGTAGGTATGGTGGACTCATATGGAACAACTTTGGGTTTAAGGGTGTTTAGATGCACAAGTAGTATTTCTACTTGGTGCAAAAGTTTCGGCTAGTATGACGTGGAAGCAAGCACCACATGTTGGAGAATCCATAACAATATAACTTCTATAGAAATATACCCAAGCATAACTCATTACGTTGTCTTTCTTGTCCAACTTCAACTAATTTGATCAAGTTTGAAAATAAATAATGGGTATTCACAATAATAGAAGATGTCCAAGATAGTATATTTATATGTGAAATCTCTCTTCCTATAATATTCTTTCATGAATTGTTCATGTGATCGGTGTTTGCTAACTTTCAATAAATTTCACCACCTATACTTCTTATATGTGAAGTCATTAATCCCCATGGGATAAGCATATTAAACATATGTAATTTAAGATTTATGATATTCGATTCATTCAACCATTTACTCATAGGATATAAGTGAAGCACGAGAGTAAATGACAAACTACTCCAAAAGGATATAAGTGAAGATCAATGAATAGGTAAACAATCAAGTAGCTATGTGAGGACTTTTTCTCTCTCAATAAAGATTTTTAGATCTTAGTATCTTATTTAAACAGCAAGCAAAACAAAAATAGCACTCCAAGAATAGCATGCATCATGTGAGCGAATTAAAATTTAGGCTCAACATAGGCTAACCGATAGTTATTGTAGAAGAGAGGTGGGATGCATAGCATCCCCAAGCTTACATGCTTGAGACTTCTTGAAATATTTACTTGGGGTGACTTGGGCATCCCCAAGCTTGAGCTTTTGTATCTTGTTCAATCCTCTCATATCCCGGTTTCACCTATTCTCAAAAAAATTCATCCACACAAATCTCGAAAAGAACTCGTTTGATAGGTTAGTACACATAATAATAAATCAACTCTTTATGTACTACCAAGACAAGTTGCACAATAATTTTCAAACATTAGGTACTGTATACTATCATTTCCATAATTTATATCTACCAATATAGGCTATGGAAACTATAGAACAAGTGGATAACAAAACTATGACAACAATCTGTCCAAACAAAACAGTTTGTAGCAATTTATGAAAACAATGTACTTCTGTGACTCAAAATATTATTAAAATTTAGGACATGCTAAGTAATTTATATGACAACACTGTGTAAAAATTTCAGAAACTTTCCACGTCCAGTAAAATATGAAAATTCAAACACTACAACAAAAGTTTTTTTTTACACAACACACATCAAACATGCAAAGCAAGCATCCTAAGGCAATTCTTGGAACTTTTTATTGAAATACAAGATTATAAATAACACCTAAGAGGGAACAAAACAAAATGACGATCCAAGCAAAACTCATTTTATGTGACGAATAAAAATATAGCTCCAAGTAAGATATACCGATAGTGTTGAAGACGAAAGAGGGGATGCCTTTCGGGGCATCCCCAAGCTTAGACGCTTGAGTACTCCTTGAATATTACCTTGGGGTTGCCTTTGGAATCCCCAATATTAGGTTCTTGTCACTCCTTATTCTCCTCATATCGGTGTCTCACACAAAACTTGAAAACTTCAATCACACAAAACTTAACGGAACTTTGTGAGAAGGGTTAGTGTAATAAAGATAGATCATTCACTTAGGTACTGTCAAGACAATATTCATAATTATCACCACATGATACATAATGTAACATTCCCACAATTTATATTAGTCAATATAAGCTATGGGAACATTTGAAACAAGCAAACTATGCATGCAAAACAGAATCTGCCAAAAACAGAACAATCTGTAAAGATCTTAATGATCACCATACTTACTTGACTCTAAAAATTCTGAAACATTAGGAAAACTCAAGTAATTTTCATATAAATGTTGTTTCAGAATTTTGTGACGCTCCAGTAAAATGAGATAATTCATATACTGGACACAAAACTTTCTGTTTTTGCACAGAATCAAACAAGCAAATATCCACAGTATCCCAAAGGCTTTACTTGCACTTTATTGAAATAAAAGACACAAAACATGATTACTACAATAGCTTAATCATGTGAACACACAAAAACAGAAGGTAAAATTATTTGGTTTTCTCCCAACAAGCACTTTTCTTTAATGCCTCATGATTTCAATGATGCTCGTATAGGAATGATAATTGAAACATGCAAAAGAACATCATGAATCTCATGACAAGCACATTTAAGTCTAACCCACTTCCTATTCATAGGGATTTTATGAGCAAACAATTTATGGGAACAAGAATCAACTTGCATAGGAAGGCAGAACAAGCATATCTTCAAAACTTTCAACACATAGAGAGGAAACATGATATTATTGCAATTCCTACAAGCATATATTGCTCCCTCATAATAATTTTCAGTAGCATCATGAATGAATTCCACAATATAACCAACACATAAAGCATTATTTTCATGATGCAGAAGCATAGAATTTTTATTACTACCCACACAAGCAAAATTCTTCTCATACAAAGTAGTGGGAGCAAACTCAACAAAATAACTATCATGTGACACTTGATTGACATGACCACATTGAATATTAAAATCATGATAATAGGTTTCATGGTTTTCATTACACTTTATAGCATACGTGTCATCACAATAATCATCATAGATAGGAGGCATGTCATAATCATAATAGTTTTGCTCATCAAAACTTGGGGGACTAAAAATATCTTCTTCATCAATCATAGCATCCCCAAGCTTGTGGCTTTGCATATCATTAACATCATGAATATTCAGAGAATTCATACTAAAAACATTGCAATCATGCTCATCACTCAAAGATTTAGTTCCAAACATTTTAATAACTTCTTCTTCTAACACTTGAGCACAATTTTTCTTTCCATCATTTTCACGAAAGACATAAAAAAGATGAAGCATATGAGGCAACCTCAATTCCATTTTTTTGTAGTTTTCTTTTATAAAACCAAACTAGTGAAAAACAAGAAACTAAAAGATTTGATTGCAAGATCTAAAGATATACCTTCAATCACTCACCTCCCCGTCAACGACCCTAGAAAAGAGCTTGATGTCTACTACACAACCTTCTTCTTGTAGACTCATGTTGGGCCTCCAAGCGTAGAGTTTTGTAGGACAGTGGCAATTTTCCCTCAAGTGGATGACCTAAGGTTTATCAATCCGTGGGAGGTGAAGGATGAAGATGGTCTCGCTCAAACAACCCTGCAACCAAATAACAAAGTCTCTTATGTCCCCAACACACCCAATACGATGGAAAATTGTATAGGTGCACTAGTTCGGCGAAGAGATGGTGATACAAGTGTAATATGGATGGTAGATATAGCTTTTTGTAATATGAAAATATAAAAACAGCAAGGTAAAAAATAGTAAATACCTCTCATGCGAGAAAGAGTTCACTCCAAAATCACAAATAGGGGAGAACTAATGAAGAAATTATTGTAGGGTACGAAACCAGCTCAAAGTTATCTTTTCCGATCAATCTTATGAGCTATCCCTATAAGTGTCACAAACAGCCCTAGGGTTCATACTAAAATAACACCTTAAGATACACATCAACCAGAACCATAATCTAGTCTCCTCCTTTGTTCCACCTCCACGACAGCAACGCATAAGGGGAGGGTATCCCAGCTACATCCATGATTGAAAAAACGCCCATGCTTGCAGTAGTAACAGAAAAGGGAAATTTGCGACCTTGATGGTTGGTTAAAGAAAAATATTGTAACTCGATCGATATTGCTTCTCATCGGTTGCCTCAACCAAGATCGCGTCATTCCCACACGGCTACACATGGAAGCTACGAACGGTGTGGGAGAAAGCTATGACCATCCCGACAGCATCTTGCGACCAGCAAGGCTGGCGACTTTTGATCTGCGTTGGGAGCACATGCAGTGATGCTACAAAGTGGCAGCGACAATATGCGTCAGCTACGATCGACCACCGACGGTGTTGTAACGATACATCCGAGAGGCTGGCACATGAATCTAGTCTCCTCCTTTGTTCCACTTCCATGGCCACGGATCATAAGGGGACGTATCCCAACTACATCCATGTTTGAAAAAAACGATCGTACTTGCAGTAATACAATAAAAGGAAATTTGCGACCTCGATGACTGGTTAAAGAAAAACATTGTAACTTGACTAACCGATATAGCTCCTCATCGGTCGCCTCAACCAAGATCGTGTCATTCTCACATGACTGCACATGGAAGCTACGACAGGTGTGGCAAAAAGCTATAACCGACAATACTAGAAGCTGCAACCGGCCCAGGAGCATGTTTGACTAGCGAGGCCGGCTACTTTTGATCGGCGTTGGGAGCGCATGCCGTGATGCTACAAAGTGGTGGTGACGATATGCGTCAGCTGCGACCAACCGCTAACGGTGTTGTAATGACATATCCGAGAGGGTGCACATCACTCTAGTCTCCTCCTTCCTTCCATATCCATGGCAACAAAGAATAAAGGGAGGGGATACCAGCTTGCTTCTGATCAGTCGCCTCGACCAAGATCGTGTGATCCCACACGACTACCCATGAGAGCTATGACCGATGTGGGAAAAAGCTACATGACGACAAAGAATTATAAGAAGAGGGGATACCACCCACACCCACGGTTTTTTAAACCGACTGTATTTGTAGTCAGACCAGTAAAATAAAACCTGTGATCTTGATGATTGGTTAAAGAAAAACATTGTAATTCTGTTCTGGACGTTAACCGGATGACACGGGTAGTTGGTTTAGCTCTATGGACTTTCCACGCAAATGAAAAAAACCCAGTCAAACCAAATGTTCTTATAAAGAAACGTTGAACCGGTCTTTTTGTAAACCCATCTTTAGACTTATTTTCAAGTGGCGGCAAAAAGAAAACAAATCATGTGAATAAGGTGGAAATCCATCCACTATCCCCTTCCGCCGCCGCTTCCAACATCGGGCGCAACCGTCCCTTCCGCCGCCGCCCTCGCCCAGTGCGGCGACGCCGCCCCGCGCCATTAGGAGCCTAGGACCAACACGCCGGCACCTACCCGTACGACCGCGCCACCGCTGCTGCATACTGGTCCAACGACCCCAACCGTCCATCGCCGCCCCTGGTCTGGTAATATGTTTGCGCCGCGTGGGCCCGGGCGCACTGCGCCGCGCCCTGGACCCGCCGTGCTCGTGCTCCGCGCCGTCGGCCGCTGCTACATCTGCGCCGAAAGCGAAAACGCCGAGACCGCCTGCGTGCTCCTCGTGGAGCTGTACGTGCGCGCGGGCTGCCCCCGTCGACCAGAGGGGGAGGCCGAGCTGCGGGCAGAGGCACGCGTGGGGGCGCTGTCCTGGCGCAGCCGGATCGTGCGGGTGAAGGGCCGCGTCGCCGACGCCAGCCCCAGGGACGCCCGCGGCCTCATCCTCCTCATGGACGGCTTCGGCATGCCCACCGTGTTGGAAGTCCACTACACGTACAGCGCAGGAGGGACAACGACCTTGACCGATTCCTACGGCTCGATCACGCGCTTGCGCCTGTCCACCTCGCATGCACGACATGCTCGGCCAAGGCCATTGTACACGCTCTCTCTCTCACCCCCTTGTACCTCTGTTGTATAAATACCCCATGAGACATAATACAAGGTGTGTATTGAGTCCTGAAAACCAACTTGGTATCAGAACAGTTTCGATCCCACCTCGCGCTTCCGCCATGAATCGTCTGCTCCGCCGCTCCCGCTCAGCTGACCTCGACGCAGCAGCCAACCTCCCGCCTCTGGCTCCTCTTGCTGCCTTCCCACCCGCCCATGCAGCTGCCGGCGCAGGCCTCCTTCGTCAGGCTCCAGCGCCCGCTCCGGTGCGCCCCGGTGGCGTACAGCCCGCCGCGCCCGCGGCCTTTCCGGCTGCACCTCCAGCGGCCCCTCTCCGCCCCGGCATCCGCCGTGAGCTCGTCCCATGCCTCGAGATCGCGGGTGCTCAGGTGTGGGCGCTGGTGCTGGTGCCGGCCGACGGTCTTCCTCCCACCATCACGCACTTCCTGCGGTTCAAGCTCGACCTTGCCGTTGGTAACTACTCAAAGTGGCGTCATCTCTTCTATTGTATTCTCTGCAAGTACAATGCCCAACAGCATGTTGATGAATACCGGGACCTTGCCCACGAGGACACCGTGTGGAGAAACGACGATATAACTATCGTTTTATGGATATCCTCCACGATTTCTGATGAGTGGTATGACGTTGTTGTCTCTCCTCCGAACATCCCCACGGCGTACCAGATATGGCAAACACTCCGGCTGTTCTTCCTCGACAATCAAGCTGGGCGAGCGATCCACCTCTCCGCCGAATTCCGCAGCATGGTGCAAGGCGACCTGCCTGTGGCCGAGTACGCCCGCCGTCTCCAAGCGCTGGCGGGCGCGCTCGCCGACGTCGAGGAGCCCGTCACCGACCGCACCCTGACGCTCCAGTTCATCCACGGCCTCAGCCGTCGCTTCCACGTGCTAGCGACGATGCTTCCTCTACAGGTGTTGTTCCCCAACTTTGCCCAGGCCCGGTCGCGCCTGCTTCTTGAGGAGATCACCCAGAACGAACGTGCTTGGGCTGATGGACGCTCGGACGGCACCACCGCACTCTCCATTGGCAACACCTCAGGCGGCCTCTCCGGGGGTGCACACGCTGACCTCAGCAACGCCCCGACGGATAAGGGGAAAGCGCCGGCCGAGCCCTCCTCCGGTGGCGACCGTGGCCGTGGCCGGCATGGACGTGGTCGCGGCCATGGGCACCCTGGTGCGGGCAGCAGCTCCCCCGCTCCAGCAGGACGCGGCTCTCCATAGCAGCCGCTGGGCGCCCATCCATGGATGGGGTACTTCGCGCCGTACGGGAGCCCGTTCCCGCCTCCACAGCAGCCTCGCGCACCCTGGACGGCGCCCAACTCCGCCGGCATTCTCGGCCCCCGCCCGGGCCAGCACCACCAGGTGTACAACGCCGGCGCCACCAGCTCCTCCAACCCCGCCACCTGGGACAACTACGCCGCCCTCCATGCTGCCCTCAACAACATCTCGCAGCAGCAACAGGAGCACGGCGCCGGCGAGTGGTTCTTTGGCACCGGAGCAACATCCCACGTCACCGGTAAGACTGGTAACCTCTCTCAGCTGTATTCTGCTCTAGCGCGTTCTTCCTCTAGCATTGTAGTTGGTGACGGCTCTCGGATTCCCGTTGTTGCTGCCGGTTCCACTCACCTAGGCCCCTTCTCTCTCTCTGACGTTCTTGTCTCTCCCACAATCATCAAGAACTTAATTTCTGTTTGTTGTTTTACTCGCGAAAATTCTTGCACCATTGAGCTTAATCCTTTCGGTTTTGTTGTGAAGGACCTCAAAACTCGGCGCATCCTAATGACGTCCAGTAGCCATGGAGATTTGTACCCTTTCTTCAACTCCGACCCCATGCAACAGATCCTCTCCGTTGGTGGCAGCTTGTGGCACCAAGGCCTCGGACATCTTAGCAGCAGTTCCCTTTCTACTTTAGCCAAAACTTTTCTTCAATCACCCTGTAATACGATTAGTTTGAATTCCCATATTTGTGAATCATGCCAATTCGGCAAGCAATCAAGATTACCATTTACTTCCTCACGTACATGTACTACTGCTGCCTTTGATTCATTGCGATCTCTGGACGTCACCTGTGGCTAGTGCATCCGGCTACCTATTTTACCTGGTCATCCTTGATGACTTCACCCATTTTTCTTGGACGTTTCCATTACGAGCTAAATCCGACACGTCCATAACGTTGCTTCGCTTTTTCGCATATGTGGCCACCCAATTTCGTACGACCATCAAATGCATACAGTGCGATAACGGCGGGGAGTTTCTCACCGCCGGACTACGTGACTTCCTCTCCTCTCGTGGTTCCTCTCTCCGCCTCTCATGTCCATGCACCTCACCGCAAAACGGCAAAGCTGAGCGCATGCTTCGCACTACGAATGACGTCGTCCGCACCCTTCTTCTCCATGCCCATCTTCCGCCAAATTTTTGGGTCGAAGCTCTTCATACGGCCACACACCTCCTTAACCGACGCCCTTCCTCCGCCATTCGCAATGACACGCCTTTCCTTCGACTCTACGGCAAAAATCCCACATACAATCACCTCAAGGTTTTTGGGTGTCTCTGTTTTCCCAATGTTTACCCCACCACCAAACATAAACTCTCACCTCGCTCCGTTGGTTGCATTTTCATCGGGTACCCATTGGAGCATAAAGGATATCGTTGTCTCGATTTACATACCGGTAAGGTCATCATCTCACGTCATGTTACCTTTGACGAGAGCGTTTTTCCCTTCGTCGAAGGCCCCCCTCCCTCTCCACAAGCACCCATAGCCACAGATAATCCTAGACACCCGATCCTCCCCGAGCGGCGTACGCACCTACCTCGTACTGGCCCCGCGCCGACCCTTCCTCCACTCCCGCAGCCGCCGCTTATCCACCAGGAACCACCCACGGAATCCGCACCCAACCATGTGCCCGCACACCACCTGCCAACCGCGGGATCCGTGCCAGCTAGCCCACCCCCTAGCCCTCACTCGCCAGCTAGTCCCACGCGCTCGGATACACTGCCCGCACCTACCCCACACCCCATGCCCAGCCGCGCTAACGCAGCAGCCCAGCCCAACAGCGCTGACGCAGCAGCCCAGCCCAGCGCCGCTAATGCATTTGTCCCCTGCATGCCAGCCAAAGCTGTGCCCGTTGCTCCGCCTGCGAACATGCATCCCATGCGCAAGCGCGTAAAGTCAGGCTAAATCTTCCCAAGAACCAGCTGAGCCTTCACGCCACCACTTCCACGCTCAGTCCCATTCCCTCCTCCTACCGCGCGGCACTGAACGATCCGAACTGGCGCCGTGCAATGTTAGAGGAATATAACGAGCTTTTGCAGAATAACACTTGGGATTTGGTTGCTCGTCCTGCAGGTTCTAACGTGGTCACGGGCAAGTGAATCTACCGTCATAAGTTTCATCCCGATGGCTCGCTGGCGCACTACAAAGCTCGTTGGGTGCTCCGCGACTTCACGCAACAGGCCGGTGTTGACTACGGCGAGGCGTTCAGTCCCGTCGTCAAACCGGCAACGATCCGCACCGTACTGAGCATTTCCGTCGGGCGTTCTTGGCCGGTTCACCAGCTCGATGTCAAGAACGCCTTCTTGCACGGTCATCTCGTCGAGACTGTGTATGCTCAGCAGCCCTCCGGCTTCGTCGACGCCACCGCCCCCACGAGTTTGTGCCGCCTGAACCGCTCGCTCTACGGGCTCAAGCAAGCCCCGCGAGCTTGGTTCTCCCGGTTCACCACATATCTGCTCCAGCTCGGTTTTGTGGCATCCCGGTCCGACTCCTCCTTGTTCATCCTCCGCCGCGACACGCAGCTTGCTTACCTGTTGTTGTATGTTGACGACATCATCCTTACCGCGAGCACCACCTCACTCCTCCAGTCCATCATCTCCTCGCTCCACCGTGAATTCTCCATGTCGGATCTTGGCCAGCTACACCATTTCCTTGGCATTAATGTCACCTCCACCACCACCGGCCTCTTCCTCTCACAGGAGCAATATGCCCTAGAGATCCTTGATCGTGCAGGCATGCTTAATTGCACGCCCATACTCACACCTGTCAACACGCATGCCAAGCTCCCAGCTGACACCGGCCCCTTATTTCATGATCCGTCTCTGTATCGGAGTCTGGCCGGTGCCATCCAGTATATCACTCTTACTCGGTCGGAGTTGTCCTATGATGTTCAGCAGTGTTGCCTCTTCATGCACGCTCCCCGTGACTCCCACTTCCGGCTACTGAAGCGCATCTTGCGCTATCTCCGTGGCACCACGCATCTCGGCTTGCAGTTTCATCACTCCGCCTCCACCGAGCTCGTTGCGTACTCCGATGCTGACTGGGCAGGGTGCCCTAACACCCGTCGCTCCACTTCCGGATATTGCGTGTTCCTGGGCGGGAACCTTGTGTCATGGTCCTCAAAACGACAGCACACCGTCTCGCGCTCTAGCACAGAGGCCGAGTACCGCGCCGTCGCACACGTCCACCTCGCATGCACGGCATGCTCGGCCAAGGCCATTATACACGATCTCTCTCTCTCACCCCCTTGTACCTCTGTTGTATAAATACCCCATGAGACATAATACAAGGTGTGTGTTGAGTCCTGAAAACCAACTCACCGAGTTCCCTCTGCAGGAGTTCTACGAGCTGCCACTTTCTAGTGGCTACTTGACATGCGTCGAGGTGCTCAGATGCTCCCAGCTCTTCATGAAGAAGCTGCGTGGTGGGGGCACCCTGCCACACCTTTTGCATCGGCCCATTCTAATTATCCCTGCTTCCTAACTAATCAAGACTGTTCTTTTATTGCAGATGTTGTTGCTGATATGCTGAACAGGGGAAGTTATCGTGAAGCGATTAATGTGATCCTTGCATTTGACCTCCAAGAGGCGTTCCTGCTCGCGGACGTACTGACTTACATCGTTGACAAGGTTGTGCGTAATAGTAAGGAGCAAGAGATCGAGGTGGAGTGTGATTTGGCGGGATCGGTATGTTTTGTCGTTTTCTCATGCAATCAGTTTATCACTTCTAAAAAGAGAGTTAACTGATGTATGTGGTAAGAAGGATTTAATGACAGACCTGGCAAATTCTTTCCACTATTGCGTAGATTCGATAACCGCTATAGATGTCAGATATAATCTTCAACACCTTAATATGTTGTGATATATTTCGATAACTGTTATATCAGATGTTACCTATAATCTTCAGCACCTTCTATATGTCGTGATATACTCAGTAACCATTGTATGATATGTTTAATATAGTCTCCAGCACCTTCTATATATCGCGATGACACGGTATATTAAATAACCATTATGTATCTTGTGCTATATTTAGTCTTCACGATATATTCTAGAACCATTATATATCTTGTGCTATGTTTAGTAGTGTTGGATGAACGCCTAGGCAGAGCTTCAGGAACTGAACATGTTTAATGGAGCACTCCTCTAAACTTGCCTTTTACAATTCTTTTCTCCCTACTAATCCCTGGGTGCTAGGTTTGTTTTATTTCTAGACCATTTATCTATACACAGAACATCAAGTTATAGGTTCTAAAAATATTTGTATTGAATTCTTTCAGGGTTTGACTCTGCTCCTAAGGATCTATCAGTTTAGTTGGCTTTTGTCGAACACGGTGCATCTTGTTCTGTTCTGTGCAGAATGGAGCGCAACCACAGAATATGACTATAGGCCTGCACCAAATATATGAAATCTACCTTTTGGTGTGCACGACTGCACATGTAGGATATTGCCTTTGTGACGTTTCAATGTTAGATATCACAATGTGCACTACTTTTTGACTATAGTCTATTGTTGTAGCAAGACAGAATGGAGCTGCAAAACATGTTAAGTTGGAGCTGAGCATCCTAACTTAACATAGTACTGCATCTTTCTCATTTTGAACAGAATTACATGTTAAATAAGAAATGATAATTCATATACATCATGTAGAGTCCAGCAAAAATTAATTTCTCTAGTTAGATTAGATCTCACTTGCAGATTTGGCCATGCTCCAATTAGTTCCAGTCGCTTCACTGAACACAAACCATATCTTCTAGATTTATTTTAACTTTAATTCCCTCTGCTCTAGGCCTCTAACTACCAGGGAATCCACATTCATTCTCATGGGATGTGCATTAGTATGAAGGACACACACATATATGCTAAGTTTAGGTAGTGTGTACAACTGCAATCTTTTGTAGCCATGTGATAAGACATCATATTTCACATGCAGGATCTAGCAGGTAAGTCTGACTTCTCACTCGAATGCACCTGAAAATAAACCTTGACTTCGGACTGTTGCAACAAAACTACATTTAAGTGCGGTACATATCAAGCATAAAATGAAAGAGATCACTTAAGAGGAGAAAAAAATTCTAACATTGTAGTAATTTTGTAGTTAAAAAAATCACAGTAGGATTCCTAGAACGGGAAGACCTCAGATCTTGGATCTGGCTGCTCTTGGACAGGGAAGACCTTGAATCTTAGGTTTCTTTTCTCCTGGTCATGGAAGACTTCAAAGCTTGGGACTAGCTGCTCGGGTTTGAGAGATGCAGATCAACCTTTATGGCCAGGCTGTGAACCGGCTTCTCCAACGTCTTGAGACTGAGCCAGATCAGGTTTGGAGTGGTAGCTAGACCGTCCGACCAATCTATCTTCTGTTGTTGCAGTAAAGACCAAGTCTATTTAAGGAATTTAGGAAGACATGTTAGTTTTGTCCCATGTCACTCATCTATCTTCTGCATTTTCATGATTATATATACACTGTAGTTTTACCTGAAGTTAAAGCTGAGTTTACAGGACACTAAGAAGTAAGAACCACTGTATGTTCTTGTAGATGGTTGGCTGATCTTACACCTTCAGAAAATTCGAAAGTATGAGGTCTTCCACTCAACATATAAACCCAACTTTTCTTTTTGTTTTTTGTTTTTCAGTTTCTCATGTTGTACCATAAAGCACTAGTTGTCCATATATGTATTGAATTTAACTTGACTCTTTTCATTTGTTATGAAATTTTGCTCATGCCCTTCACCGAATCTTGCTTTTTAGGAAATTTTTCAAGTGGAAATTAGAAAGATTATTCTAAACTGATGGATGAAGCAATGTGTTCTTTTAGCGGACTTTTATATGTTTGCATAGTTTTTGCTCTTCAAAATGAAGCTTGGAATGTTTCAGAATTTTTTAGCAGACTTAGGTTTCATGTATGACAGATTGTCATTGGAAATATACACATTTTTGTTGCAGAAGTTTTATGTCAGACTTACTATCTTGTAAACTAAGTTTACGTATGTTCGAACTTAAACCTGGATGGCTGATTCAATATTTTCTTCTTTGTCGTTGTGAACAAACCTTTGCGTGTGTAATTCAACATGTTTTTTTGGGTTATTTTATAGTTAATCAAACAGGCAAATAAACACTAGCATAGAGTAGAGGATTGGGCCATCACACACATCTCATGCATCAGATCAAATTCACTAGTAACTCACAAGTTGTCTCATACAAATTTAACTACCATCTAAATTTCGAGCAAAGGTTAACAGTAACAAGAGAACAAAGAGATTCGTAGATTAGTTCCTAGTCAATTCAAGCTGTAGATGTAACAGTTGTAGGTGATGAAGAAGAAGAACCGTGGAGAGCTGAGTTGCAGAAGATCTGCAGAGGAGGTTGAGGTGTTGCAGAAGAATAGTAGCAGAGGAGCCTTGGGGATGCACTACATCACGGTCACAGATACGCTAGAAAAAGAGTAGAGGGGCCTCGCGTAGATTACCAGACTGCACGACTGCCTTGCCTTGTGATTTCCTCTGGTTTGATCCCGCTTGGCGCTAGGAGAAGGAGAGCGAGGCCTCTCACGGCCTGCCAGACGTGGTTGCTGAGATGTCTGGTGGTCGCGTGACTATCTGCGAATTTGACGAGACGCATGACAACGCCAAACGCGGCCACATCGGCGTAGGCGAGGAGCATGGCTTCATGCCCGGTCGTGTCGTGCGGGTGCAGGAATGATCGATCTACCAGGCGGCTACGTAGTTGTGCTTGTGTATCTGATCAACTCTGTTTTGCTAGGTGCACTAGCCAACTTCCAATGAAAACCGATCAGCTGCTTCTACTAACTCCTGTGTGCGTGTGTATCTGGCCGACTTCTACTAGCTCCTGTGTGCGTGTGTATCTGGCTGACTCCGTTCGCTAGGTGCACCAGCCAACTTTCAATGAAAATCGATCAGCTGCTTCTACAAGCTCCTGTGTGCATGTGTATCTGGCCGACTCTGTTCGCTAGATGCACCAGCCAACTTTCAATGAAAATCGATCAGCTGCTTCTACTAGCTCCTATGTGCGTGTGTATCTGGCCGACTCTGTTTGTTAGGTGCACCAGCCAACTTCTAATGAAAATCGATCAACTGCTTCTATTAGCTCCTGTGTGTATCTGGCCGACTCTGTTTGCTAGGTGCACCAGTCAACTTCCAATGAAAATCGATCAACCGCTTCTACTAGCTCATGTGTGCGTGTGTATCTGGCCGACTCTGTTTGCTAGGTGCACCAGCCAACTTCCAATGAAAATCGATCAACTCCTTCTATTAGCTCCTGTGTGCGCGTGTATCTGTCCGACTCTGTTTGCTAGGTTCATCAGCCAACTTCCAATGAAAATCGATCAGCTGCTTCTACTAGCTCCTGTGTGCGTGTGTATCTGGCCGACTTCTACTAGCTCCTGTGTGCGTGTGTATCTGGCTGACTCTGTTCGCTAGGTGCACCAGCCAACTTTCAATGAAAATCGATCAGCTGCTTCTACTAGCTCCTGTGTGGATGTGTATCTGGCCGACTCTGTTCGCTAGGTGCACCAGCCAACTTCCAATGAAAATTGATCAGCTGCTTCTACTAGCTCCTATGTGCGTGTGTATCTGGCCGACTCTGTTTGTTAGGTGCACCAGCCAACTTCTAATGAAAATCGATCAACTGCTTCTATTAGCTCCTGTGTGTGTATTTGGCCGACTCTGTTTGCTAGGTGCACCAGTCAACTTCCAATGAAAATCGATCAACCGCTTCTACTAGCTCATGTGTGCGTGTGTATCTGTCCGACTCTGTTTGCTAGGTGCACCAGCCAACTTCCAATGAAAATCGATCAACTGCTTCTATTAGCTCCTGTGTGCGCGTGTATCTGTCCGACTCTGTTTGCTAGGTTCATCAGCCAACTTTCAATGAAAATCGATCAACTGCTTCTACTAGCTCCTGTGTGCGTGTGTATCTGGCCGACTCTGTTTGCTAGGTACACCAGCCAACTTCTAATGAAAATCGATCAATTGCTTCTACTAGCTCCTGTGTACGTACGCGTACAAGTGTTCCGGCCGGACGGAATCGCCAGCGTCAGCCGTGTCGAACATTGCTGTCACCCTGGGCCGCCTCCACCTTATCCGTTGCGCCAGCAGCCTTGTCTCACCATGCACTATCCACTCCTTCTCACAGCTCTCTCCCTCCTCTCCATTCTCTCTCGAGCTCGTGTTCGAGAGAAGGTCGCCAAGTCATCCTAAAATTCACGCAAAAATATGGTTAATATGATATTTACTGCAACCATACCAAAAATAATTTGGTATTTACCAACCAAATTGTATTGCCTTTTCATACCATATTACCAAAGAATGAAAAAGATTATTACCAAAACAAGAATATATTTATAAAAAATCATGTTGACACATGGGCCCTATGTGTCAATGTATTTGTGATCTATGTATGCAATTGATTTTAGTTTTTCTAGTACCCCATATAATAGAGCTGTAACATTATGTATCAACCATGATTATGTTTACTACGTTGAACTACATAACACATTTCACTAACACATATTTATATGTTACCATCTCAAAATATACTTAACACATTCAACCAGCACATATTTATATGTTACTATTGCAACATCCCTATAACACATTTTGAGGCTTATATAGTATGTGTTACTGCCTATCATTGGACACAAAATAATGTGTTACAGTAATTTCACTTGCCACACATTTTTCAATGTGTTACGTGATTGTGTTACTTAAAGTTTGTAGTAGTGCACCTAGATATTCCAATATCATCACAAGTATCGATGGACTTGATTATACGATATGCATCACACAATTTCAGATTCATCATGTTCAACACAAAGAACTTCAAAGAGTTCAAAGAGTGCCCCAAAGTTTCTACCGGAAAGTCAAGACAAAAACGTGTGCCAACCCTATGCATATATTCCCAAGGTCACGGAACCCGCAAGTTGATCACCAAAACATACATCAAGTGGATCAATAGAACATCCCATTTTCACCACGGATATCCCATCAGAAGACATACATCAAGTGTTCTCGAATCCTTAAAGACTCAATCCGATAAAGAAAACTTCAAAGGGAAAACTCAATTCATCACAACAAGATAGAGAGGGGAAAACTCCATATGATTCATCTATGTCAATAAAACTTGCGGTACATCAAGATTGTGCCATCTCAAGAACACGAGAGAGAGAGAGATAGATCAAACACATAGCTACTGATACATACCATCAGCCTCGAGGGTGAACTACTCCCTCCTCGTCATGAAGAGCGTCAGGATGATGAAGATGGACTTCGGTGATGGTTTCCCCTCCGACAGGGTGCCGAAACGGGCTCCCGATTGGTTTTTCGTGGATCTGGAGGTTTGCGGCAGTGGAACTCCTGATCTAGGTTTCTTTTCGGAGGTTTCTATATTTATAGGAATTTTTGATGTCGATCTCACGTCAAGGGGGCCACGAGGCGGTGACAAGCCTGCTAGGCGCGGCCAGGGGGTGGCCGCGCCTGGCAGGCTTGTGACCTCCTCATGGATCTTCTGGCCCAACTCCAATGCTTCGGGGGTCTCTTTTGGTCCAGAAAAAATCATACTAAATTTTCAGCCCATTCCGAGAACTTTTATTTCTGCACAAAAAACGACACCATGGTAGTTCTGATGAAAACAACGTCAGTCCGGGTTAGTTCTAATAAAATCATACCAAATCATATAGAATTATTGTAAACATGACATGAATACTTCATAAATTATAGATACGTTGGAGACGTATCAGTGGGCCCCACAAGTGTTGATGGTCTGCCGGCCCCCGTGGACGCGCCCCTTAAGCTTGTCGCTCCTTCGTGCATCTTCTGGTCTCTCCCTGAAGCTTATAGGGTCTCATATAGTCTAGAAAAAATCACCACAAAGTCTCATCATGTTTGGACTTTGTTTGGTATGGTTTTTCTGCAAAGCAAAGAAATAGGCAAAAACAAAAACTATCACTGGACACTAAGTTAATAGGTTAGTCCACGAAAGTGATATGAAATGCATATAAAAAATATAAAAATAATATAATATAATAGCAATAAACAATAAAAAATTATAAATATGTTGAAGATGTATCAATGCGATCTGCCTCCACGAGGAGCACATCATCGGACGCCTTAACCCCTTTGGAACTGGCGAGGAGGCGGTGGCGCACCTCACCGTCGTCACTTGTCTATCCGACCCCTCCGCCAACCTCAATGACATAATTTGAAAGAGGATGAGGAGGAGGACAGTGACAAGACAACGCCACAGAGGGACTAGTCTAGGTAGTAGTAGCAATGTCGAATAACAACATTGCATATTTTGAAAATATCACTTAACGACGTTGTAACTCGCAAATTATATGTAAAGCGGTGTATTTTTGCAACTAAATATATGTAATATAGTTCCTAACTAATATAGTTGGTAATTATCGTAACGATACATGTGGGTACATAGATTAAATTGAGCTTAAATTTCCCCTCCAAATTTGAAGGGGTAGCAAAAAATATGGGCAGCTGTTTTGTAACTATGTTTGCGCACATGCCCGATAACCTTCAAATATATATGGAGCATGCTTCATATGTGATATGATGAATCTGCTAAAATTGCTCTAAGATGGGTTGGACATCGCCATGTATCTTTAAGTGCCTCGTGTGGTTAACGTCTATCAAATTTTTGTTTCAGTAGTGTATTTGATCCTTTGGCAGTAAATTTTGGCAGAGAAAAACCTTTTTACATCGATCTTGTTGCTATACAAGGGATAGACAATGACACGAGTTCACTTTTTGGTCCCTCCTTATTTCCTCCCGTGAAACACTAGGGGCTAGGTGCCACCATCGATCTACCTCATCCTAGGCAAGATCAAGGGACATTCTCTCGCTTCATGTGCTGCTCGGCTATAGGTGGGAGCGGAGATCGTATTGTTTTGGACCGATGATGATAGGGTGTGGTTTTTAGTTTAGGTTTTTGTGCCCAGTCGTTGGTATGGCAATGGCAAGGAATAAGTCCTTGTCTCGTCCTATGTCAGGTGATGTTTTTTGGCATCATTGGGAGGCATGTCGGGGGTGGTGTGTCCCTAAATCTGGTCCCTAGAGTTTTGTCTTGTTGACGTTGTCATGCAGAGTGAATGGCAGATGGTATGTCCTTATTCTCTAGCTCTAGTTCCGACTGACAAAGATTGGCTAGTTTCGGCTCCATTGGGCAGCATGTGAGAGTTGTGTTTCTCAACTCCGTATGGTCGGACCTAAGGCGTTGTACATGCCCTCTTTGTTGTTGTTTTTTCATCGAGGCAACAATTTGTTACACAGATTGTGGACGCTGGGATCTTCTGATCTACACCAATAATTTCATGAACACTGTTTATATAAGCTCCTGGGTTTCAACAAGTTTGATATGCTGAGATGAAAGCTCAAAGGCGGAAACATGTTTTGCTTTTGGTGTGCTGCACGTGGATGGAGGAGAAAAAATACATTGGCACCCTAGTCTTACTGTGCCAATAGTATGTAAATCAACTATAGTATGAATGCATCATTTTGGTGATGAGACTAAATGTAGGCTTTTCTTTGAAACATTCAAAAATTGCATTTCAACAGTTTTAAAAAGTTTTGAAAAATATTCCATACTAATATATGGACGTATACTACATGTGTGTACTATGACGAATAAAAATATAACTCCAAGTGAAATTACCGATGGTTGTTAGAAGAAAGAGGGATGTCTTTCGGGGCATTCCCAAGCTTAGTTTCTTGGGAGTCCTTGAATATTACCTTGGGGTTCCTCTGACATCGCCAAGCTTAGTCTCTTTCCACTCCTTATTCCTTCATCCATCTTGATCTCACCCAAAACTTGAAAACTTCAATCACACAAAACATAACAAAACTCTCGTGAGATCCGTTAGTATAATAAAGCAAATTACCACTTTAGGTACTGTTCCAACCAATTCATATTTTTTTTGCATTTTAGCTCCTGTAATATAAATTTTCCATGGCTTATACCACTGATACAATCGATAGTTTCATCAAAACAAGCAAAAAACAATGCATCAAAAACAGAATCTGTCAAAAGCAGGACAGTCTGTATAATCTGAACATTAACCATACTTATGTAACTCTAATTTTTTTTGAAACATTAGGACAGGATAAACCATTTGCATAGAAGTACTATGATAAAATTTCAGAAACTTTTGACATTCCAGTAAAAAATGTAAATTCATGCACTACAGATAAAGTTTTTTGTTTTTGCACTGCACACACCAAACAAGCAATCTAATCATTCTAAAGGCAAATCTTGGCATATTATTTTTCTAATACAATGGATTTGTACAAGGGCATAATTATTTTTGTTGAAAATTTTCTGTAATCAAGATTTACAAAGTTTTCATGTGCATGAACAAAGTTCAAGGCTAGCCCCCACTTCAACGTTGTTCGTCTTTCTCACTTTCACTTTTCTTTTTGAAATGGTTTTAAGTTACCCACTTTATTTTTTTCTTTTTAAACTATATAAAAGCACACAACAGAATAAAATGACTCTCTAAAACTTCTAGGTTGTCTCCCTGGCAGCGTTTTCTTTAAAGCCATTAAGCTAGGAATATAGTGCTCAAGTAATGGATCCACCCGGATCCCAAGGTATATCAAAGCCAATTTTAATTAACAATGATTTGTAATTTAGCAATAAGCACAAAGTAACATATATAATGCAACAACGAAGTCTAACTCTCTTCCTATGCATTGGCATTTCATAAAAGAACAATTCATGCACACAAAGTAAAGGCCAATGAATAGTATAAACAGTTTCTTGCAATTTTATGGTATCGAAAACATAGAGAGGTGAAGATGTAGTTCCCCTCTCATAACAATTGCAAGTAGGAGCAGCAAGCACATTCATATTATATTCATTAAAGTCATCATGTGCAATAGGAAAATGCAACCCATCAATATAATCCTTAATAAGTGAAAACTTCTCTGATATAGTGTAGTTTTGAGAATTCAAAAAGATAATAGGACTATCATGTGTGGGTGCAATAGCAACAATTTCATGCTTAACATAAGGAACTATAGCAATTTCATCTTCATAAGCATAATTCATATTGGCATCATGGCCATAAGAATAGCAAGCATCCAGTTCATCAAAAAGGGATATTTCAAAAGAATCCAAGGGATCATAGAAATCAACATAACATTCATCCTTCGGTAAGCACGAAGAGAAATTAAAAAAAAGTATGAGTTGAAGAGTTACTCCCATTAGAAGGTGGGCACAGGTAGCTAATCCGCTCTTCCTCCTTTTGTTCTTCGTTCTCCTCCTCATCTTT
Organism: Hordeum marinum; assembly: GCA_022496015.1. Taxonomy (NCBI): domain Eukaryota; kingdom Viridiplantae; phylum Streptophyta; class Magnoliopsida; order Poales; family Poaceae; genus Hordeum; species Hordeum marinum. The sequence continues at coordinate 43,122,521 of CM039677.1, forward strand.
TTCATCTAATGAGCATACAATTTCAGCAACTTCCTCTTCCATACATTCCTGCAAAATATTAGTCTCTTCCAAGGCAATGGTCATTCTTTCAATAAACTCTTTACCGTAAGCATTAGAAGCATAGTGTTCATAGCAATATTTAAGTATGGAATTTTTTTCAGAATTGTAAAGAGTAGCATCATACTTTTTAATGAAAGAAGCAATTTCATAGGCACCCTTAAAAGCAACAAATTCTTCAATTTGTTCAACATCATTATAGCAATAGGCCTCCTTGGCATAAGAGGATAATATTTCATTATCATTAAATACACATTGGTAGGGAGGGTGTTTTTTAGCTTATTTAAAACAACAAGTAAAATCATAAATTTCACATAGATTCCAAGCATAGCAACACAAAGTATTAATTTGATGCCACAAGAGTTTCCCTTTTTGGGATATGCGGTGTCGCACATAATGAGTATGATCATTTAATGATTTCCCCTCAACTAAGCCAGTTGGGTTTTCAGCACGACCACAAGTGGATCGAAGATGACCCAAGTAATATTCTTCGATGGTACGGAACACTAGTGGTTCCTCAACTTTTGGAGCATCAAGTACAACTATTTTTTTTGTTATTTTGCATTTCCTACCCATATCTAAAGATAAAAAACAAGTTAAAGCAGAAAATAAAATCTACTTAGTGATAAAGCAAACAAGCACACACGAGAATATTCACCCCACGCTATTGCTCCTCGGCAACTGCGCCAGAAAAAGGTCTTGATAACCCACAACTATAGGGGATCAGTTGTAACCTCTTTCGATAAGTAAGAGTGTTGAACCCAACGAGGAGCTAAAGGAAGAACAAATATTCCCTCAAGTTCTATCGACCACTGATACAACTCTACACACGCTTAACGTTCGCTTTACCTAGAACAAGTATGAAACTAGAAGTAGTTTGTAGGTGTGACAGGATAGGTTTGCAAGAAAATAAAGAACACTTAAATAAAACTAGGGTCTTCTTAGATAAAGTAACAAGTAAGTTAGTTTAACGAGTGTGGAAAAGTGGTGGTAGGAGTTGCAGAATTGTCCCTAGGCAATCGATATCTAGACCAGTCATCATTATTGCAATTTTATATGAGGGAGAGGCATAAGCTAACATACTTTCTCTACTTGGATCATATGCACTTATGATTGGAACTCTAGCAAGCATCCGCAACTACTAAAGATACTTAAGGTAAAACCCAAGAATAGCATTATAAGATATCAAGTCCTCTTTACTCCCATATGCAACAACCCACCTACTCGAGTTTATGCTTCTACCACTCATGCAACCCACCATAGGAAAATCATGAACACATTGCTACATCCTACAACGAGGATCCCTCACGCTTGCGCGACATAGAGAGCACCATAGGACAACACCAACAGTAAAACAGGTTAATTCAAACCAATCATGATCATCAATCAACCCATAGGACAACAAAAATTTACTCACACATCATAAGATGGCAACACATCATTGGATAATAATATGAAACATAAAGCACCATGTTCAAGTAGAGGATACATCGTGTTGCAGGAGAGTGTATCGCTGTAGATAGGTGGGGGAAGGTGATGGAGGTGTTCGTGAAGATGACGGAGTTGTTGGAGTAGATCTCCATCACGATGATGGCCCCGGCGGCGTTCCGGCGCAACAGGGAGAGAGGCGGAGAGAGCCCCCTCCTTCTTATTCTTCCTTGACCTCGCCCCTACATGGGAGGAAGGTTTCTGTTGGGGAACATTGCATGGGAAATAGAAATTTTCCTACGCACACGCAGATCTATCCATGGTGATGAGCATCTACGAGAGGGAGAGTGGATCTACATACCCTTGTAGATCGCTAAGCGAGAAGCATTAAGAAACGCAGTTGGTGTAGTCGAACGTCTTCGCGATCCAAATCCCCGTGCGTCCCGTAATCCAATCACGATCCATCCCGCGATCCAATCACGATCCGTCCCGCGATCCGATCACGATCCGTCCCACCAAATTGATCGCGATCCGTCCCATGAACTTGATCACGATCCTTCCGATCTAGCGCCGAACGGACGACACCTCTGCGTTCAACACACATACAGCTTGATGACGATCTCCACCGTCTTGATGCAGCAAGAAGGAGTGGAGAGGAAGAAGAGTTCTCTGGCAGCCTGACGACGCTCCGGTGATGGTGGTGAAGCAATTCCAGTAGGGCTTCGCCTAAGCACTGCGGAAAACCGATCTAGAGGAGAGAAACTATGCACTGGAGGAACGGGTAGCACGTGGCTGAAAAATCTAGTGCAAAAACCCTCAAACCTCCAGTATATATAAGGGGAGAGGAGGAGAGGCCTTGCTTCGGCCGAAGGAGAGAGGGAGAGGTGGAGTCCACCTCCAATCCTAGTAGGACTAGGATTCACCCTATTTTGCCCTTTTTCCACTTTTTCTCTTAGGCCTTTTTTCGTCCAGCCACATGGGCCTCTTGTGGATGTTCCACCAGACCACTAAGGGCTGGTTTACACCCTCCTAGAGCCCATGTAGCCTCTTGGGTCGAAATACCCCTCCCGATGGCCTCCCGGTACACTATCGGCACTCCCGATACACTACCGATGAGCCCGAAACTTTTCCGGCGACCAAAACAGGACTTCCTATATATGAATATTTACCTCCAGACCATTCCGGAGCTCCTCGTGATGTCTGTGATCTCATACGGGACTCCGAACAAACTTCAGTCACCACCATACATAACTCTATACTACCGAAATGTCACCAAACCTTAAGTGTGCAGACCTGCGGGTTCGAGAACGATGTAGACATGACCGAGACACATCAACGGTCAATAACCAATCGCGGGACCTGGATGTCCACATTGGTTCCTACATATTCTACGAATATCTTTATCGGTCGAACCTCTATGTCAAGGATTCAGTTAATCCCGTATGATGTTCCCTTTGTTCTTCGGTACGTTACTTGCCCGAGATTCGATCGTCGGTATCTCCATACCTAGTTCAACCTCGTTACTGACAAGTCTCTTTACTCATTCCATAATACAAGATCTCGCAACTAACACTTAGTCACATTGCTTGCAAGGCTTATTGTGATGTTGTATTACCGAGTGGGCCCTGAGATACCTCTCCGTCACACGGAGTAACAAATCCCAGTCTTGATCCATGCCAACTCAACAGACACCCTCGAAGACACCTGTAGAGCACCTTTATAGTCACCCAGTTACGTTGCGACATTTGATACACACAAGGTACTCCTCCGATATCCGTGGGTTGCATGATCTCATGGTCATAGGAACATATACTTGACATGCAGAAAACAATAGCAATAAACTGACACGATCATAAGCTATGTTTGTAGTTTGGGTCTTGTCCATCACATCATTCTCCTAATGATGTGATCCCATTATCAAATGACATCTCATGTCCATGGCTAGGAAACCTTAACCATCTTTTGATCAAAGAGCTAGTTCACTAGAGGCATACTAGGGACATTGTGTTTGTCTACGCATCCACACATGTATCCATGTTTCCAATTAATAAAATTATAGCATGGACAATAAACGATTATCATGAACAAGGAAATACAATAATAAACACTTTATTTATTGCCTCTAGGGCATATTTCCAATAGTCTCTCACTTGCACTAGAGTCAATAATCTAGTTCACATCACTATGTGATTTACATTGTAATGAATCGAACACCCATGCAGTTCTGGTGTTGATCATGTTTAGCCCTTGGAAGAGGTTTAGTCAACGGGTCTGCAACATCCGGATCCGTGTGCACTTTGCAAATATTTATGTATTTTCCACGATGTAATTGCGGATGGAGTTGAAGTGTCGTTTTATGTGTCTGGTCCTCTTGTGAAACCTTGGTTCCTTGGCCAGAGCAATGGCACCAGTGTTGTCACATAATAGGTTCATTTGATTCAGTGCACTGGGCACTACTCCAAGATCTGTCATGAACTGCTTCATCCAGACACCTTCCTTCGCCGCCTTCGAGGCTGCGATGTATTTCGCTTCGCACGTAGAATCAGCTACCACGCTTTGCTTGGAATTGCACTAGCTTACCGCTCCCCGGTTAAGAATAAATACGTATCCAGTTTGCGACTTAGAGTCGTTCGGATCAGTGTCAAAGCTTGCATCGACATAACCCTTTATGACGAGCTCTTCATCACCTCCATAAACGAGAAACATCTCCTTAGTCCTTTTTAGGTACTTAAGGATATTCTTGACCGCTTGCCAGTGCTCAATTCCAGGATCACTTTGAAACCTTCCGGCCATACTTATGGCAAGGCTGATATCGGGTCTTGTGCACAACATTGCATACATGATAGAACCTATGGCTGAAGCATAGGGGATGACACTCATCTTTTCTATATCTTCTGCAGTTACTGGGCATTGAGTCTTACTCAACTTTACACCTTGTAACACAGGCAAGAACCCCTTCTTGGACTGTTCCATTTTGAACTTCTTCAAAACTTTATCAAGGTATGTGCTCTGTGAAAGTGCTATTAAGCGTCTCGATCTATCTCTATAGATCTTCATGCCTAATATGAAAGCAGCTTCTCCTAGGTCCTTCATTGAAAAACTCTTGTTCAAATATTCCTTCACGCTTTCCAGCATTTCTATATTGTTTCCAATCAGCAATATGTCATCCACATATAATACTAGAAACTCTATAGAGCTCCCAATCACTTTCTTGTAAATACAAGCTTCTCCGTAAACTTGTATAAACTCAAACGCTTTGATCACCTCATCAAAGCGCTTATTCCAACTCCGAGATGCTTGCACCAGTCCATAAATGGATCGCTGGAGTTTGCAAACTTTGTCAGCATTCTCTGGATCGACAAAACCTTCGGGTTGCATCATATACAACTCTTCCTCAAGGAAACCGTTGAGGAACGCTGTTTTGACATCCATCTGCCAAATTTCATAGTCAAAATAAGCAGCTATTGCTAACATGATTCTGACAGACTTAAGCATCGCTACGGGTGAGAAAGTCTCATCGTAGTCAACTCCTTGAACTTGTGAAAAACCCTTTGCCACAAGTCGAGCTTTATAGACGGTGACATTACCGTCCACGTCTGTCTTCTTCTTAACGATCCATTTGTTCCGAATGGCCTTCCGCCCTTCCGGTAATACTTCCAAAGTCCATACTTTGTTTTCATACATGGATCCCATCTTGGATTTCATGGCCTCTAACCATTTCTCGGAATCCGGGCCCATCACTCCTCCTCCTTATCTCGTAGGTTCATTGTTGTCCAACAACATAACCTCCAAGACAGGGTTGCCGTACCACTCAGGGGTAGTACGCGGCCTTGTCGACCTACGAGGTTCAATAGCAGCTTGATCCGAAGCTTCATGATGATCATAATTAACTTGCTCTTCTACCGTCGTAGGTTCCACAGAAACATCTTTCTGCGCTGCGCTACTTTCTGGTTGAAGTAAAGGTTCAATAACCTCATCAAGTTCTATTTTCCTCCCACTCAATTCTTTCGAGAGAAACTCTTTCTCAAGAAATGTTCTGTTCTTAGCGACAAACACTTTGCCTTCGGATCTGAGATAGAAGGTATACCCGACTGTCTCTTTTGGGTATCCTATGAAGACACATTTCTCCGCTTTGGGTTCCAGCTTTTCAGGCTGAAGCTTTTTGACATAAGCATCACATCCCCAAACTTTAAGAAACGACAACTTTAGCTTGTTGCCAAACCACAGTTCATATGGCATCGTCTCAATGGATTTTGATGGTGCCCTATTTAAAGTGAATGCAGCTGTCTCTAATGCATAACCCCAAAACGATAGTGGCAAATCAACAAGAGACATCATCGAACGTACCATATCTAATAAGGTTCGATTATGATGTTCGGACACACCATTACGCTGTGGTGTTCTGGGCGGTGTCAACTGTGAAACAATTCCACACTGTCTTAAGTGACTACCAAACTCATAACTCAGATATTCACCTCCTCGATCAGATCGCAGGAACTTAATCTTCTTGTTACGATGATTCTCAACTTCACTCTGAAATTGCTTGAACTTTTCAAACATTTCAGACTTGTGTTTCATTAAGTAAATATACCCATATCTACTTAAGTCATCAGTGAAGGTGAGAAAATAACGATATCCACCATGCACGGTAACATTCATTGGACCGCACACATCAGTATGTATGATTTCCAATAAGTCACTCGCCCGTTCCATTGTTCCAGAGAACGGCGTTTTAGTCATCTTGCCCATAAGGCATGGTTCACATGTGTCAAGTGATTCAAAATCAAGTGACTCCAAAAGTCCATCAGCATGGAGCTTCCTCATGCGTTTTACACCAATATGACCTAAACGGCAGTGCCACAAGAAAGTGGTACTATCATTATCAACTCTACATCTTTTGGCATCAATGTTATGAACATGTGTGTCATCACTATCAAGATTCAATATGAATAAACCCCTAACATTGGGTGCATGACCATAAAAGATATTACTCATATAAATAGAACAACCTTTATTCTTTGATTTACATGAGTAACCGTCTCGCAATAAACAAGATCCAGATATAATGTTCATGCTTAACGCAGGCACTAAATAACAATTATTCAGGTTCATCACTAATCCCGATGGTAATCGAAGAGAGAGCGTGCCGATGGTGATCACATCAACCTTGGAACCATTTCCCACGTGCATTGTCACTTCGTCCTTTGCCAGCCTTCGTTTATTCCGTAGTTCCTGCTTTGAGTTGCAAATGTGAGCAATCGAACCGGTATCAAATACCCAGGCACTACTACGAGAGCTAGTAAGGTACACATCAATAACATGTATATCATATATACCTTGTTTGTCGTTGGCCGCCTTCTTGTCAGCCAGGTACTTGAGGTAGTTCCGCGTCCAGTGACCAGTTCCCTTGCAATGAAAGCACTCAGTTTCTGGCTTGGGTCCATGCTTGGGCTTCTTTGCAGGAGTAGCAACAACTTTGCCATCCTTCTTGGTTTTACCCTTCTTACCCTTGCCCTTGACTTTGCCATTTTTCTTGAAACTAGTGGTTTTATTGACCATCAACACTTGATGTTCTTTCTGGATTTCAGACTCAGCGACTTTTAGCATCGCAAACAGCTCGGCGACTGACTTGTTCATCCCTTGCATGTTATAGTTCATCACAAAGCTCTTGTAACTAGGTGGCAGTGATTGAAGAACTCTGTTAGTGATCGCCTCTGGCAGAAGGGCAATTCCCAACTCTGCTAGACGAGTTGAATACCCAGACATTCTGAGTATATGTTCACTGATAGACCCGTTCTCCTCCATCTTGCAAGCATAGAACTTATCGGAGGTTTCATACCTCTCGATCCGGGCGTTCTTCTGAAAGATAAACTTCAACTCCTGGAACATCTCATATGCTCCATGACGTTCAAAACGTCTTTGAAGTCCCGGTTCTAAGCCATACAATATTGCGCACTGAACTATTGAGTAATCTCTAGTACGTACCTCCCAAGCGTTCTTAACGTCTTCGGAGGTCATGTCTTCTGGTTGGTCACCAAGCGGTGCATCAAGGACATATGAATTCTGGGAAGCCGTGAGGATAATCCTCAGATTACGGGCCCAGTCAACAAAGTTACTTCCATCATCTTTCAACTTAGCTTTCTCTAGGAACGCATTAAAATTCAGGGGTGCTACCGCGCGAGCCATTGATCTACAACATAAATATGCAAAGTTTACTTAGACTATTGTTCAAGATAATGAGTTTAGTTAATCAAATTACTAAAGCTCCCACTCAAATTGACATCCCTCAGGTCATCTGAGTGTCACATGATCCAAATCCACCAACTCAAGTCCGAACATCACGTGAGTTGAGGTGGCTTCAATGGTGAACATCATTATGTTGATCATATCTACTGTATGACTCATGTTCGACCTTTCGGTCTCTTGTGTTCCGAGGGCATGTATATACATGCTAGGCTCATCAAGTTTAACCCGAGTGTTCTGCACGTGCAACACTAGCTTGCACCCGTTGCATGTGAACGTAGAGTCTATCACACCCGATCATCACGTGGTGTCTCAACACGACGAACTTTCGCAACGGTGCACAGTCGGGGAGAACACAATTTATCTTGAAATTTAAGTGAGGGTGCATAAAAGGATTAACATCACTATAATGCTATAATGCTATAATGCTACCGTCGTACTAAGCAAAACAAGGTGCATAAAAGGATTAACATCACATGCAACTCATAAGTGACATGATATGGCCATGAACTTGTGCTTTAGATCTGCATCTTGAAAGCACCGGCATGATCTCCATCATCACCGACAAGACACCATGATCTCCATCATCTTGATCTCCATCAACGTGTCATCATTGGGTTTGTCGTGCCCAACATGCTTCTACTACTATTGCTACCGTTTAGCGATAAAGTAAAGCATTACATAGCGCTTAATGATTGACACGCAGGTCATACAATAATTAAAGACAATCCTATGGCTACTGCCGGTTGCCGTACTCATCGACATGCAAGTCGTGAAATTCTATACATCACATGATCGTCTCATACAACACATATATCACATCATGTAATTGGCCATATCACATCACAACATACCCTGCAAAAACAAATTAGACGTTCTCTAATTGTTGTTGCATGTTTTACGTGGCTGCTACGGGTTTCTAGCAAGAACGATTCTCACCTACGCATAAACCACAACGGTGATACATAATTTGCTTTACAACCTTCTCAAGGACCGCCTTTTGTCGAATCCGATCCAACTAAAGTGAGAGAAACTGCCACCCGCAAGCCATCTAGGCAACAAGCTGCGTCGAGGGAACCGGTCTCTCGTAAGCGTACGAGTAATGTTGGTCCGGGCCGCTTCATCTCACAATACCGCTGAACCAAAATCCAACCAAGGGAGGAAGCAAAGCATCAACGCCCGCAAACCTTTTGTGTTCTACTCGAGATCTCATCTACACATAGACCTAGCTCATGATGCCACTCTTGGGGAACGTTGCATGGGAAATAAAAAATTCCTACGCACATGCAGATCTATCGATGGTGATGAGCATCTACGAGAGGGAGAGTGGATCTACATACCCTTGTAGATCGCTAAGCGGGAAGCGTTAAGAAACGCGGTTGGTGTAGTCGAACGTCTTCGCGATCCAAATCGCCGTGCATCCCGTGATCCAGTCACGATCCGTCCTGCAATCCGATCACGATCCGTCCCACGAACTTGATCGTGATCCATCCCATGAACTTGATCACGATCCTTCCGATCTAGTGCCGAACAGACAGCACCTCCGCGTTCAACACGCGTACAGCTTGATGACGATCTCCACCGTCTTGATCCGGCAAGAAGGAGTGGAGAGAAAGAAGAGTTCTCCGGCAGCCTGACGACGCTCAGGTGATGGTGGTGGAGCAATTCCGGCAGGGCTTCGCCTAAGCACTGCAGAAAACCGATCTAGACGAGAGAAACTATGCAGTGGAGGAACGGGTAGTGTTGGGGATATGACCCCACGATATGACCCGCCCCGGAGGCTCCGGGTCATGTTGTTGGCTCGTGAGTCGGCCCAAAGGTGAGCCGTAAGGCTGGTGGCCCAGGAAGATAGGCGGCTCAAGGTGTGGGCCGTACAAACGGCCCGGACGGAGAAGACCCGGGCATGCAAGCTGATTCATAGACGGATTGGATAGGAAGATAGAGAGAGACTCGGTTAGCAATTGTGACGACCCGGTGGTCCTGTCCTCTTATATAAAGGCAGACCCGGGGCGACTTAGAGGTAAGTGATCGAGAACTAGGTCAAGCTTCTAGCTCCTTGTAATCGATATACAAGAAATACAAGCACAAGCAGGACGTAGGCTATTACCTCGACTTGAGGGGCCGAACCTGGGTAAATCCGTGTCTTTCGTCCCAACTAACCCCTTTGAGTCCACCCCGTTAGCGATGGACTTGAACCTAAGTCCGTTCACCCGGACATCTGCCGTGATAAAACCACGACAGTTGGCGCCTACCGTGGGGCTAACGCTTGGTGGTGTTGAGTTCTCAAAGGGCTCTCTCCCAAGGCTCGAAGGATACATGGTTGGAAGGATGAGCAAGAGTCGCCGTGGCCGGCTCTACATCGACGATGCCGGCTGGGGGCTTGATGCTGGCTCTGTGGAGTAAGGATTCTGGGTTCCGTTCGGCGGGATCCAGGTTTTCATCGGAAAGGTTGATGGATCTACACCCGGGCCGGACATCTGCACCAACATCGTCGAGCTGGATCGACGTCTCCAATCTACGGGTGTTGTGCGGCCTGCCCGTGCCCACCCAGGTCAAAAGCATGTTCTCGTGGGCTTCACTCAAGGCATGGACCTGGAAGCGTCCGGGTCACAGGGAACTCTTGTTTGCTCGGAAGATGAGTCCTCTAGCGCGGAGACAGAATCAGTGTATCGGCTCAGTAACGGTGGCCTTGGGGGCTTCTACGACACCTATTCTGAGGTAGAGGGCTTTGAGTCGGATGATTTGAGACCCCCGGTTCATGCGGCGGTGTTCATGGCAGGATTGGCTGCAGGCGTCGGTGACACAGCGGCGGGAGCCGCCGCAGCGGGTGATAGCCCGCCGCCGTTGGCTCAGGTTCTAGTGGAATTGATGGACGAGCTTACCGCTCTCATGGCCACAAAAGTAACTCCGAATAATCAAGCAGCCAGGAATTTTGAGGTGGCATGGATCAAGGGCCGGATGGCAGGGGAACGACAAAGGATGGCCGAGCTGAAGGCCCAGATGGAAGAGGAAGCGGAGCGTATCAAGGCCGATGCTTTCCGTCTGGAGCTGGAGCAATGGTCAGCGGCTGCGGTGCACCGGAGGAGGCATCAATCCCGTCTGCCAGAATGTTACGAAGCGTGGAACCTTTTTAACACCCCCAGTGCGGGGCGGGTTACGGGCGTGCCGGAAAGCCGCCCGATGGAATGCCCGGTGATTCATCCACCCCAGCATAACCAGATCTCACCTAGGGCTTTTCCAACACCGGTGGGTCACTACTCAAACCCGGTCGAAAACATGGTGGCAGCGGCCGCCCGGCTTGAGACGATTCCCATCCCAGATGAAGCACCCTTTGCGGAGGATGTGCGAAACGCCATAGGATATTTACAGACGGCCATGGCCCAGCAAGAGAGGTATGATTACAGCCGGAGCCGGGTTCACTCCCCCCCTCCCCAGTCGAAGCTTCAGCCGGCGCTATGAGTCGCCGGCGTGTTCCAACAGTCATCCACGTCATGGAACACCTGAGGTTGAGCGGGCGGCTCCTGATGCACAAGCCCACGCGGACCAGGCGTGAGACAGGCGAGAGGCGGAGATAGCGACAACCCGTCCAGAGCCGGCGCTTTCCGTCTCAATGGGAGTAGTTAGTACCAGAGTCGTAGGAGTGCCATGTTTAACTCCAGCTCTGAGAAGCGAACGACTACCGAAAGATTTCAAGGGGCCTCGAAAGGTTCCGAATTACACAGCTGATCTACCCCCTAAGGCGTGGGTTGAAAGTTATGAGCTGGCCATGGAGATGCTGGATGTTAGTGAGGCGGTATGCGCAAAATATTTCATCATGATGCTTGAGGGTCCGGCTCGTACATGGCTGAAAGGTCTGCCGCCTAACACGATACGCTCATGGGCGGAGCTAAGAGCGAAGTCTATTAAAAAATTCCAAGGGACCTGTAACCAGCCTATGACCATTGTTGATTTGGACCACTGTGTTCAACAGGAGAATGACTCGGCCCATCATTGGGTCCGGCGGGTGTCAACCATTATTCACTCTTCAAAGCAGATCACGACGGCTCAAGCAGTGCTTATTTTAGAGAAGAACTGTCATTTTGTTCCATTGAAGCAGAAGCTCGGCCGGCTCAAGCGCACGTTCAGGATATGGGAGAGCTCATGACGGCCTTGACGAAGTATGCCGACTCAGATAATACCAAGGATCCAGGCTCGGATGATGAGAAAGCCAATCAAGGGAATAAAAACAATCAAGGAAAAGGTTTTGTGAACAATGGGAATCAGAATAAGCGGAAGAGCGCTGATAGCGGGTCAGAGCTAGTGGCAAATACCAACACAAGACAGAATCAACCCAAGGGGGGTGGAAAGTTCAGGCCAAGGAACAGAGGCCCTTTTAATTTAGAGGAAGCGCTTAGGAAGCCTTGTCCGGAGCACAGCATGCCTGACAAGCCGGCGTTGCATGCGTGGGGTGATTCTTTTATCATGCAGAGATTCAAAAACCAGCATTCCCAACCGCGTAATAATCAGGGTGGTGGCCCGCCTGGCGGCTCAGGGCACGGCGGGTCAGGGGCTGGATTTGGCGTCGGCGGTTCAAGAAACGGGCATCCGGGTCAGAATAACCAAGGGGGGCACCAACAGCATCCTGGCAACAACACCAATAACAACAATCAGCAGCAGTGCAATCAGTCCGGGTTTCAGAGTAATCCGAAGCAGCTCAGTTCTGGACAGTATCATGTATTCACGACCGGTCACAATAAACGAGACGAGAAGTTGCGGAGGCGAGCAGTTAATGCGGTTGCTCCGGCTCTCCCGCGATATTTACCATGGTCTGAGTATAACATAATGTGGAGCCGGGAGGATCACGCGCCACGGGTAGATGACCCGGGCCGTCTGGCTCTAGTTGTGTCCCCTCAGGTGAATGGCTATATGGTAAAGAAAGTGCTTATGGACGGAGGTAGCAGGATCAACATCCTTTATTGTGACACTTTCCGGCGGATGAAGTTGCTTGACAAAGACCTTACACCTTCCTCCATCGTTTTCCATGGTGTGGTCCCGGGTAAATCGGCATACCCGGTGGGCCAGATTTCATTGGAGGTAGCTTTTGGCGATGAGTATAATTACAGAGTGGAGTCCTTGTGGTTCGAGGTGGTCAAAATAAAAAGTCCCTATAATGCACTATTTGGGAGGCCGACTTATGCCAAATTTATGGCTAGGCCTTGCTATGTTTATTTGCAACTCAAAATGCTTGGCTTAAAAGGTACAATTACCATTCACGGTAATAGGAAAACAGCTCTCGAGTGTGAGGAAGGAGATGCGGTGTATGCAGAGTCTAGTTGTGCTCACGAGGAGCTGAAATTCTACAAGGAGAATGTTGACCCGGAGGATATGACCCCGCTGAAGAAGCCTAAAATAGAAGTTGAACCACCACTCAAGTTTTCAGCTGATGATACCAAGGCAGTAGATTTCAATCCGGGCGATTCATCCAAGCAGTTCATCATTGGGGCTCACATGGATCCCAAATAGGAAAGCGCGCTCATCGAATTCATCCGTGAGAATCGGGACATCTTTGCATGGAAGCCTTCTGACATGCTGGGTGTACCGAGAGAGTTTGCTGAGCACAATCTTAATGTGGATCCAAAGTTTAAGCCGATCAAACAGTTTCTACGATGGTTCAACGAAGAGAGACGTAAAGCTATTGGGGAGGAAGTTGCCCGGCTCTTGGCCGCAGGCTTTATAGTGGAAGTTTTTCACCCGGAGTGGTTGGCTAACCCGGTGCTAGTGCTAAAAAAGAACGGCACTTGGCGTATGTGTATAGATTACATGGACCTTAACAAGGCTTGCCCGGCTGACCCTTTTGCACTCCCTCGTATCGATCAAATTGTTGATGCTACAGCCGGATGTGAAAGTTTATGCTTCCTGGATGCATATTCACGATATCATCAGATTAAGATGGCAACGAAAGATCAGGAGAAGATGGCGTTTATTACACCTTTTGGGGCGTTCTGTTACGTCTCCATGCCTTTCGGACTCAAGAGTGCCTAGGCAACTTACCAACGATGTGTGCAGAACTGCCTCCACAGTCAGATTTGCCGAAATGTTCATGCTTACGTAGACGACATCATGGTTAAATCCAGAAAGAAGGAAACTCTCTTAGAGGATTTGAAAGAAACCTTTGACAATCTACGGGTCTACAAGATGATGCTTAACCTGACAAAGTGTGTCTTTGGTGTTCCAGCAGGAAAGCTTTTGGGTTTCTTGGTATCTGAGCGGGGCATCGAGGCTAACCTGGATAAGATTAAGGCTATCACTTCTTTAGGGGAGCCGACGTGCATTAATGACATTCAGCGCCTTGCAGGATGGATTGCTGCGTTAAGCTGCTTCATAAGCCGGCTTGGGGAGAAAGCCATTCCCTTATACCAGATGATGAAAAAGGCAGACAAGTTTAAGTGGAGCACAGCAGCGGCCGAAGCACTTGAAGCTCTTTAAAAATAGTTGACTAAGCCGCCAGTGTTAGCTGCTCCGGTTGAGGAAGAGCCATTACTCCTTTATGTGGCGGCTAACAACAGAGCGGTCAGTGTAGTAATTGTGGTTGAGCGCAAGGAGGCAGGGAAGGAGTATCCTGTGCAAAGGCCGGTTTATTACATTAGTGAAGTTTTGGCAGAATCTAAGCAGAGGTACCCACATTGGCAGAAGTTAGTATACATAGTTTTCATGGCCAACAAAAAGTTAAAACATTACTTTTTGGGGCACCAAATAACAGTGGTCAGTTCTGCCCCGTTGGGAGATATCATTCAAAATAGAGAAGCTACAGGGAGGATTGCCAAGTGGGCCTTAGAGCTGGGTCCTCTTAACATCAAGTATGTTCCTCGTACAACAATTAAGTCTCAAGCTTTGGTGGATTTCATAAATGATTGGACTGAATGTCAAGCCCCCAAAGAAGCCGGATAACACGTATTGGACTATACACTTTGATGGGTCCAAGCAGCTAGAGGGGTCCGGTGCAGGAGTTGTTCTAACCTCCCCCAAGGGTGACAAGTTTTGTTATGTGCTCCAGTTAATGTTCCTTGTACTACTAATGAAGCTGAGTATGAAGCACTGCTCCATGGTCTCAGAGTCGCTAAAGAAATGAATTTAAGCCAGGTCAGGTGTTTAGGCGACTCAGATCTGGTGGCTCAGCAAGTTTCAGGTACTTGGGACTCCAAGGATCCACGGATGGCGGCTTATTGACAGGCGGTTGATATCATTGCCGGTCATTTCAAGGGGTACCAGGTGGATCACATTGATCGTCGCAGGAATGAGGCGGCTAATGCTTTGTCATGGTTAGGCTCTCAACGAAAGCCGGTACCACCTAATGTTTTTCTGGATGTATTGCATCATCCGACTGTCAGGATACCCTCTGAGGAGGATCTGGCTATTCCTGACCCAGAAGCGGAATTGGTGACGGCTCTGCACGCTACCCCAGATTGGACTATTCCTTATTTGGCGTATCTAACACGCGGCGAGTTACCTCAGGAGGAGGATCTGGCCAGGAAGATCACCCGGCATTCTAAGTCTATGACGATTATCAATGGTGAGTTACATAAGTGTAGTGTGATGGGTGTCTTTCAGCGCTGCGTCTCACCGGAGGAGGCGGCAAATCCTGAGTGAAATTCATGCTGGCGACTGTGGACATCATGCGAGGTCAAAATCTTTAGTAGCCAAGGCTTTTCGACATGGGTTTTTCTGGTTGACGGCTCACAAGGACGCAGAAGACTTAGTCCGTAAGTTTGACGGCTGTCAGAAGTTTGGCCGACGTGCTCATGTTCCGGCTCAAGAGTTGAGGATGATACCAATTACTTGGCCATTTGCGGTCTGGGGGCTTGATATGGTAGGACCCTTCAAGAGATCCAAGGATAAGAAAACACACCTTCTGGTGGCAATTGATAAATTTACTAAGTGGGTAGAGGCAGAGCCGGTCAGCAAATGTGACACAGCTACAACAGTTCAATTTATTTAGAAGCTGATCTATCGCTTTGGTTACCCGCACAGTATCAAATCTATCCAAAGGCGCTATGAAAGCGTTCTGTGAGAAGGAGCATATCCGGCTTGATGTTTCAGCCGTGGCACATCCACAGTCTAATGGTCAGGTGGAACGAGCCAATCAGGAAATTTTAAGAGGAGTCAAACCACGGCTCATGGTTCCTTTGAAGTGGACACCCGGATGTTGGGTCGAGGAGTTCCCTTCCGTCTTATGGAGCATCAGAACTACCCCTAACAGATCTAAAGGTTTCACGCCTTTCTTCATGGTGTATGGTGCTGAGGCGGTTCTACCTAGCGATATTCGGCACGACTCACCAAGAGTGGTGGCTTATGTTGAGACGGACAATGAGGTAGCATGCCAAGATGCGTTGGACGCCTTAGATGAAGCACGAGAGTTAGCAGCAGCCAGGTCGGCAATTTATCAACAAGACCTGCGACGCTATCATAGCCGTAGGGTCAAGACCCGGACGTTCCAGGAGGTTGACCTGGTGCTCCGGCTGATTCAAGACCAATCTGGAATGCATAAGTTATCTCCACCATGGGAGGGGCCTTGTGTGATCAGCAGAAACCTTAACAATGGGTCATATTACCTCATTGATATCCGAGATGAATCGGAAACCGCGGGTCAAGAGACGTTGCGGCCATGGAATATCGCACATTTGCGACCATACTTTACTTAGCAGGCATTGAAAGCCGCTATCATTGTATATATCATGCTTACATGAGTAAAAGCTAGCATCCCCACAAGGACAGGGGCCTCCGCTCTTATGTATACCTTTATGCAATCAAGATGAAATGTTTCCAGCTCAAAAATTTGAGTTAAAGTGGTTTATTCGCCGTCAAAACGGCTGATTCGGCTTTATGCCTTATCAAACGCTATAGCAGAGAGGCTTCTTGCCTTTGGGTATAGCTCGCATCTCCCTTGCACAGCCGGCGTTATGCCCAATTAAGCACTGTCGCAAAGAGGCTTCTTGCCTTCGGGTATAGCTTACTTCTCCTTTGCACAACCAACCGTTGTTAAACTGTTGCAAGGAGGCTTCTTGCCTCTGGGTATAGCTTACTTCTCCCTTGCACAGTTGGCTTGATGCCTAGTTTGGTTACATTAAGCGCTGTTGTTGATGGAGACTTCTTACCTTCGGTATAGCTTACATGACCCTAAGACAACAGCGTGTACACCAAATTCCAGTTGCTCATCAACTGCGGCCATCGAAGGGGGCTTCTTATCGACGGGCATCGCTTATCTCACCCTAATGGCCGGCTTTATGCCACTTCCGGTTACTTATTAACCGCGGTTGTCGAAGGGGGCTTCTTACCGACGGGTTCGCTTATCTCACCCTAAAAACCGGCGTTTATGCCAAACCTCAGTTGCTTATCAACTGTAGCTATTGAAAGAGGCTTCTTGCCTTCGGGTATATCTTACATCTCCTTTCAAACAGCCGGCTTTATGCCATCTCAGGCTAAGTGTTAGCCGTGGCTGTTGATGGAGGCTTCTTGCCTTGGGGTATAGCTTACATCTCCCATCGATAGCCGGCGTTCGCTGTACTCTTACCAGTCAATCTCTCCTAGAGACCCTGAGCCGGTTCAAGAAATTGACGGCCAATCTCACCTAGATACCCTAAGCCGGTTCAAGAAATTGACGGCCAATCTCGCCTAGAGACCCTGAGCCGGTTCAAGAAATTGATGGCCAATCTCGCCTAGAGACCTTGAGCCGTTTGAAGAAATTGACGACCAATCTCGATAGAGACCCTGAATTGGTATGAGTTCAACCATTCGAATCCACGTAGAAGAGCCAGCATATGGGTTTTTTGAGGAAAGAAAGATCATCATCACATATTGTATCATGCCGGCTTATCAAGCCGGGTCAGAGCAAGGCAATTATAAGTCCCAGGTTGCTGCAGGCAGAACTACCCGGCACTTGGGGGCTACACAGCCGCAATTCTCCTCAAAAGTTCGGGTTCATCAATAGCCACAGTTGTCGATAGAGGCTTCTTACCATCAGGTATAGCTTGCATTATCCTATGACAATAGGCTCCTTAATGGATTCATCCGACAAGAATCGGAGCCATGTTGCTCCGGTTGACAAAAATTGATTTTTCAAAGAGATTATCTGACTCTAATATTCTGGCGAAGGAATGGCATCTTCAAAGATAGGCACCCCTCATCAGAAAAAGCTCAAGGTATATCCATGGAGAGTCGGCAACGCATTAAATTAAAACATAGAGAGAAGGAAAGTGCACACAGAGAGGTGAAAAATATACAGCCGCCAAACGGCAGAGTCATGATTACTCTATTATAAAAATTACTCTCAGAAGGAGCAAAAAGCATTGTCAACCGCCCACGGCGGGTCATTACATGAGTCTGTGCTCAGAAAGGATAAAAGAATAAAGTTTAGTTATTTGCCGGCTCATCCTGCTCTGGGTCTTCTGCTGGCTTTATCTGGAGATTTCCCAATTCCCAATTACAGTCAGCCAGAGCAGCGAAAGACCCTTCAAGGAAAGGGGACGCGTCAAGCTCACAAGGGAAGAGATCCTTACTGCGGGCGGGTGTCAGATCCTTCCACTCGTAGAGAGGCCCGCGGATCCTCTTCTCCTCTGCGTCATAAGCCGCCTGATAAGTGCTCAAGTCAGCTTCATCCGCCAGTACAGAGGCCAGATACCGCGACTCTTTGACACACCGGATGTAATCTTCTTCGGTCAATTCAAAGCCGTCATCTCTTTTGGACGGGTAACAATCCATCATTTCAGCCGGCGTTAGCTCGGGGGCGAAGGCCAGAGCCCGGCTCAATCCAGCGGTGGCTCCTTGGCGGAAGGCGGATTTCTTCAGCTCTTCTATCTGCTTGGGCATTGTGGAGAAGAGTTCCAAGACCCCTTTTAGAGCAGTGGGGATCTTCTCCTTATATTGAATGCTCTTGATCGTGAAGATGGTGCCGCAGTATAGCTGTTCCGCAAAGGTGTAGATGGCCTTCTGTGGCAGAAGGCTATCAGAAGCCAACTGCCGGCTCCTGGGACCTGGATAGGCCGGATAAAGTTAATGAGTCACTAGTTTTTCACTAGAAGTGTTAAAATACAAAGTAAAATGGAAACTTACCAAATAGGGCGGCTGACATCTTCGCTATGTGCCACTTCAGGCCTTGGAGTTCCTCCGCCACAGCTGTAAGACGCTGCTCGGCGTCGTCCGCCCGTTTGGTCAGAGCGGCCTTTTCAGATTCAGCCGTCTCTTTCAAAGAGGTAGGCTCAACAGTGACATTGGCCAGCTCCTCAAAGAGAAGCCGACACTTTTCGTTAGCAATGCTTTGGGCTTCTTGCTGAGCTGCCAGATTGGCCTTCAGATCCATCAACTGAGAACCGGCTTCATTTAAAGCTTCCTATAATACATCAAAATAGAGGATAAGTCGCCAAAATACAGGACAAGCATTAAAAGCAAATTTATGCAAGTCTCAAATAGATTGCAAGCAATATATTTGACACTTGGGGGCTACTGTAGATTTGATCTTTCAGTATGCAATGCAGTTCCGGTTCATCTCCTTCGAAGCTAATCCGGAACTTGGGGGCTACACTATGGCTCTTCAATATACTAGTAATGGAAGCACCGACTCAACTTGATCAAGTTTGAGACGGCCCTTGGGGGCTACGATTAGATCTTCAAGCTGTCGACATTAAAGACCCGACTCAAATATAATCTAAGACGGCCCTTGGGGGCTACGATTGGCGGTTCACTTTATCTACAGTACTAAGCTAAAGCAATTCTAAGGGAATTTGGCATGACAATATCTACAGAGGTCACAGAAAGACCCGGCTGAACGATAGAGTACGTTAAGCCGGCTCTTGGGGGCTAAGTAAGGATATGGTAAGAAGGAAAGGTACCTAATATTTTGTCTTCATTGAAGAGACCAACCGAAGTTCCAGATCCCGGTTGGTGGTAACCCAGTTTATATACCCGGCGTGGAGATCTTCGGCTGTCATCTTCTCGTACGAAGAATCAAAGTTCAGTCTTCGAGGCTTCATCCGGCTCTGTATGTTTGGTCAACACATGAGACGGAGGCGTTTGATGACCAGACCCGGTGATAACAACATCTGGAGTCTCAGGGGTCTTGGCAGGAGTCGCCGGCTTTGAAGGAGCCCTTGGAGGGCTCTCCATGATGACATCTTCAGCGGCCGGCTCCATGGAGGCAGCCGGCCGGTTTTCTTCTGGTTGAGTCTCCTCCGGTTGTTCGGGCTCCGACTCTTCGATAACTGGGCTGGAGGAGGGCTTGTTGGTTTCGCGATGTTTAGCTTGAGCACTGCAAATAGAAGGATCAGCAGTTGAAGATGGTGCTATCATATTAACAGCCGGAGATCCAGATATCATGGTAAGGAATGCTTATAGCGGATTGATCTTGGACGGTGGTAGAATTGACGCCAAAGAGTCATCAGAGGAAGGGGATTTCTAAAAGAATATAACAAAAGTTGAAGAAAGTATCAAGTTTACAAAGGAAAGTCAAAAGAAAAGTAGAGACTTAAACCTCGGCGGGGCGTTTCTTTGGAGCCGGAGAGTTTGGTAGCCTGGACACGAGCTCAGTAGAGCTGGTGCTTCGAGTCTGTTGACGATCGACTTGCTGTTGCTTTTTTAAGCGAAAATCGGGATCCAAATAAGCAAGAGGGTGAGAAAGAGGAACTTTTTTGATAACCCGCTGCGGCTTTCGGGGGACGAAACATTCTGAGCCGGAAGAAACGTAATTTACCTCAGGAGCATTGGCACGGCTGGTTTCCACTTCATCCTGCGAGTAAAACAAGCATTAATAAAGCAGGAAGGTAAAAAGGTCAAACAAAGCAGTTCAAATTTTACCTCTGAGCTGGATGATGGTGGCGGGTCAAGAAAATTATCTTGCGGGGCATCTTTTTTAGCCCTCTTAGTTGCGACCTTCTTCCTGGATTTCTTCGGAGGGGCAACATATTCCTTCTTCCAAAAGTCTGAGTCGACCTACAGGAGTGACCCGGGGAAGGAGTTAAAAATCAGCAAAGTACAAGCAACATCCAAGAGACGGATGGGAAGAGATTAACTTCCGTCTGGAGCCAGATGATTGACGCAGAAAGGCGCTAGCCCGATGGCGCTGCAAGAGCCGGAGGTTTCATGGACAAGGCTCCGGATGGTCATAGTGATGTCATCTTTGGTCAAAATTGATTTACTGAAGCACAAGGAACTGTCGTACTTGCCTTCGTATTCACACATAAGCCGGCCCCTGTGGCTTAAGGGCATGACCCGCCAAGAAACCCAGCAGCAGATCGAGTCTATTCTTGGTAGCCATTTGCCATGAGCGCCTTGAACTTGGTATGAGCCGGTTCAAATCTGGCACGCTCCGAGGCTGTGAGCCGGCCTGGAAGCTCTGAATCTGTCTTGAGTCAGGAAGGACGATAGCCCGGCAAGGGGCGTTTACCCTCAGGAGAGGTATCCTTGCAGTAGAACCAGGTTTTATTCTAGTCCTTTGGGTGACTCGGCATTTGCGTAGCCGGAAAAATGATGTCTCTACGACGCTGAATAGAGATCACTCCAAGCTCTAGACTTTGACCGCCCTTCATCTCAGTTTGGCGGTTGGCATAAAAGAACTCCCGAAAGAACCCCACAGATGGCCTGGACTGCAGATAAGCCTCGCAGAGCACTTGGAAGTTGCATATATTTGAAACAGAGTTGGGGGCCAAGTCTTGAGGGTGCAGCTTATACAAATGAAGAATGTCCCGGAAAAATTTAGAGCCGGGCGGCATGAACCCTCGCTCAATGTGGTCGGTGAAAACAACTATTTCTCCTTTTTTGGGTGCAGGCCGGGTCTCATTACCCGGAACCCGCCGGTGAAGAACTTCTTTGGGATGGAGAGTGCCCGCTTCGACAAGATCTGCTAAAGATTCTTCCGTGACGCAGGAGCCAACCCAGTTGCATGAGTTGGACACACGAGACATGACGGCGGCTTAACTACTGTACAAAGAAGATAAAGATGGCAAATCAAGAAGAAGCAGGAATCTGCGACGACTTACAATTTTAGGGACTCTATGATATCATGCTTGTGTCCGGGTGACAAGAGCCGGACGAGGCTTAGCGACTCATACATGGGAAGGAAGATTGAAAATTGGCTAAGTCCTAAAAAACAGATTCCGCAAAATGTTACTATGTCTATGGATCTACAAAAGCAGAGAAAATAAATTTTATCGTGACCTAGCGATGAACAGCGGAAGAAAAGGAAATGAACTGGAACCATCGTGGTCCGCGCATTACGCGTGGCCGGCCCACGCGCGGCGGCGAAGCAAGAGCGCATTCTAAAGGCGTTAGCAGCGTCGAGATACACTCGCGATGGCGGTGTCGGAGCCCGAGCGGCGGCGGTGGAGCCCCCGGTGAAAACCCTACGACGGTAGCGGCAATCTAAGGAGCAGGAGAACTCACCGGAGATGGCGCAGCAGAGGCGGATGAATCTCTGGTACGTTCAGGGTGATGCAGTGGCCAAGTTGGGGACGACGTATGGACGGCGCCGGAGCGATGTTCGAAGACGCTGGGGCGGTGAGAGGAAGAAGACGAAGAAAAAGAGGCACGAGAGGGAGGATGGGAAACTCCAACCCGCACGGGTCATATTTAAAAGGGGGTTAAGGAAGGCGCGAAAATCCAGGCGATGACACCGTTTGACCGAGGCGGACGCCTCGATTCTCGGGATGACAGTTAATGAAAGATTCGGTGATACGTCAGTAGATCTTATGACGTCACGCCGGGTCATTTCCGGGCGACTCGCCAAAAATGGAAGAGAAGGATGAAGTGAGCAAGCTCAATTCAACCTGGGGCCTAATGTTGGGGATATGACCCCACTATATGACCCGTCCCGGAGGCTCCGGGTCATATTGCTGGCTCGTGAGCCGGCCCAAAGGTGAGCCATAAGGCTGGTGGCCCAGGAAGATAGGCGGCTCAAGGTGTGGGCCGTACAAACAGCCCACACGGAGAAGACCCGGGCGTGCAAGCCGATTCATAGACGACTTGGACAGGAAGATAGAGAGAGACTCGGTTAGCAATTGTGACGACCCGGTGGTCCTGACCTCTTATATAAAGGCAGACCCGGGGCGACTTAGAGGTAGGTGATCGAGAACTAGGTCAAGCTTCTAGCTCCTTGTAATCGATATACAAGCAATACAAGCACAAGCAGGACGTAGGCTATTACCTCGACTCGACGGGCCGAACCTGGGTAAATCTGTGTCTTTTGTCCTGACTAACCCCTTTGAGTCCACCCCGTTAGTGATGGCCTCGATAAAACTACGACACGTAGCACGTGGCTGGAAAATCTAGTGCAAAAACCCTAAAACCTCCAGTATATACAAGAGGAGAGGAGGAGAGGCCTTGGCACAAGGGCCAAGGCCTCCTTGCTTCGGCCGAAGGAGAGAGGAAGAGGTGGAGTCCACCTCCAATCCTAGTAGGACTAGGATTCACCCTATTTTGCCTTTTTTCCACCTTTTCTCTTAGGCCTTTTTTCCTCCAGCCGCATGGGCCTCTTGTGGATGTTCCACTAGCCCACTAAGGGCTGGTTTACACCCTCCTACAGCCCATGTAGCCTCTTGGGCCGAAATACCCCTCCCGATGGCCTCCCGGTACACTACCGGCACTCCCGGTACACTACCGATGAGCCCGAAACTTTTTCGGTGACCAAAACAGGACTTCCTATATATGAATCTTTACCTCCAGACCATTCCAGCTCCTCGTGACGTCCGGGATCTCATCCGGGACTCCGAACAAACTTCGGTCACCACCATACATAACTCTATACTACCGAAACGTCACCAAAGCTTAAGTGTGCAGACCCTGCGGGTTCGAGAACTATGTAGACATGACCGAGACACCTCTACGGTCAATAACCAATGGCGGGACCTGGATGTCCACATTGGTTCCTACATATTCTACGAAGATCTTTATCGGTCGAACCTCTATGTCAAAGATTCAGTTAATCCCGTATGATGTTCCCTTTGTTCTTAGGTATGTTACTTGCCCGAGATTCGATCGTTGGTATGTCCATACCTAGTTCAACCTCGTTACTGGCAAGTCTCTTTACTCGTTCCGTAATACAAGATCTCGCAACTAACACTTAGTCACATTGCTTGCAAGGCTTATTGTGATGTTGTATTACCGAGTGGGCCCTGAGATACCTCTCCGTCACACGGAGTAACAAATCCCAGTCTTGATCCATGCCAACTCAACAGACACCCTCGAAGACACCTATAGAGCACCTTTATAGTTACCCAGTTACGTTGCGATGTTTGATACACACAAGGTACTCCTCCGATATGTGTGAGTTGCATGATTTCATGGTCATAGGAACATATACTTGACATGCAGAAATCAGTAGCAATAAACTGACACGATCATAAGCTATGTTTGTAGTTTGGGTCTTGTCCATCACATCATTCACCTAATGATGTGATCGCGTTATCAAATGACATCTCATGTCCATGTCTAGGAAACCTTAACCATCTTTCGATCAACGAGCTAGTTCACTAGAGGCATACTAGGGACATTGTGTTTGTCTATGTATCCATACATGTATCCATGTTTACAATTAATACAATTATAGCATGGAAAATAAAAAATTATCATGAACAAGGAAATACAATAATAAAAACTTTATTTATTGCCTCTAGGGCATATTTCCAACAGTTTCCCCTCTGGTCCTTGGCCTCCATGGCAGCGGAGGGGCGAGAGCCCCTCCGCGATTGGATCTCTCTCTTTGTTTCCTTCTGTTTCTGCGCTCCTAGATTCTGGCCTTTCACCGTTTTTTAAATATTCGTAGATCCGTAAGTCCGATTGGGCTGAAATTTTGAGTGGATATTTATCCAAAAATTAGCTTTATTTTGGCCTAAGGACAGCTCCAACTGACTGTCACATCCCTAGCTAGATGTCGTAGGATAGCATGTGTGTGCATCATGTTACAATTTTGCATCAACATGACATGGGGACTAAAAGAAACCCCAAGCTCATATTTGAATCAAATTAATTTGAAGTTGTGAAAACTTAACAAATCCAAAATGCCCTTACAAAATGTTCCCTATGTCTGATAAATATGGACATGATTATAAAAGGGTCCATTTTAAATATTTGAACAACAATAGCAATTTAAAAATAAATGATAAAGCCACTGAAAATGCCAAAGAAAGCATTATCAGTATTTTATATTTCAAAATATTCTAAAACTTTTTATTGGAGTTTGAAATATTCAAACTTGATATTATAAAATAATTGGGATATTCTATAAAAGCAATTGCATCTGAAAAGATAATAAAACAAATGTCAAAAATAGAAAAAAGAAAAAAAAGAAAAGCAGAGGCCCGGGGGGGGGGGGGGGGGGGAACCGGCCCATCTGGCCGGTGCCAGTTATCCCTCTCCTCTCGCAAGGAGGACAGGGGCGTGCGCTTACCGCGCGCGGGCACACGCCGGGCACCTCCTTCCTGCCTGGCTGCCAGCCTGGAGGGATGGGAGAGTGCCAGCGTGAGGCCTCCTCGCCATGGCCTCCTTCTCCTCTCCCTCTCTCCCTCGCTCTCTCTCTCTCTCTCTCTCTCTCTCTCTCTCTCTCTCTCTCTCTCTCTTTCCTCCTCTGCTCCGCCATGGCCGAGCTCGTCTTCACCGTGTTGCCGTAGTTCTAGCCGCCCCCGCGCCTTTCTGAGCCCGCCAAAAGCCTCGCCGTCACCTCTTCGTCCTCCCCGTGAAGCCAGTCAACGCCGGGAGCCCTCCACGACGCGCCATCGCCGTTTCTTTCCATCCGGCCACCGAAGCTTTCCTCCGGCGATTCGAGGTCATCTGCGTGTCCTCGAGCTCGCCGTCTCCCCCAGCAACCCCGTCGTGAGCTCCTGCTCCGTTTTCCCCTCCTCTAGCGGCCTGTCCCTCACCGTAGGCACCGTTCCCCTTGCTGCCCGAAGCTCGCCACCGCTTGGGTCGTCCCTGGCCGTAGCTCCGGTGGCCCCCGAGCACCCTCCGTCGCAGCGTTGGATGCGCGCGTGCACGGGCTACCTCCCGGTGCCCTCCGCGCGCCAAATGGTCGCTGGAGGCACAACTCCGGTGGGTCGTTGCCATGCTGTTGGTCGCCGCTAGCGCCGCTCCGGTGGGCGCCGACGTGGCCGACCATCAGGGGCTAATCCCCCTGATTAGTTAGGCCCCAGTCACTGACCAGTGGGCCCTGAGGTGGGTCAAACTCCTGGTCAGCGTGGGGATTAGCCCTGTGTCACTAACGTGCGGGTCCCGCACGTCAGGTTTGACCTGGCTTGGTCAGCCGACCAGCTGACGTTGTAGTGACGTCAGGCTGACGTCATATTTCATTTTTCCAGTTTTAAAATAATTCCAAAAATTGTTAAAACTCTAAAAATTCATATAAATTAATCTGTAAATCAGATGAAAATAATTTATATATGAAAATTTATCAGAAAAATCCAATGAATCGAATGGTGCTATTATCATGCATGTTAGAGCAACCTATGTAGAAGAACATTGACATTTGCTAATAGGTTAAAATATGGAATTTGAAATGAAGAACAATTTTGAACCTATATTCAAACTCACTTCAAGTTAACTTGGACACTAGTTGCATTAGCTCATCCATACATGCTACCATGTCATGATCATGCATAATATTGTTGCACTTGCGTGTATTGAATGTTATTTATCTGCATTGCGGTAGGCCTTGCTTCTGAGGATACCCCCGAGTATTCCAACGAAGGAGAGAACCTTCCTGCTACCCAGCAAGGCTAACAACCCCCTTGATCATTCCGATAACATCCCACTATCTCGCTCCTGCTCTTGTTTATTACATTAGGAAGACCGTTCACATGTCTGTCATACACACTAGATGAACCTATTCTTCTGCATGACCTGTCATTGTCACAGTAAATAGCTAAACCTTGCAACCTAGCATTCCTGGTAGATGCTTGTGCCATGATGTGCTTAGCTTACTTTGCCTGCTATGCTTAGAGTTATGTCAGGTCTGATTCATCTGGGTGATGAACTAGAGTGAAACATTGTTGTTTCGATGTGATAAGCTTATGATGAACCTGATTTGGTAAAGGTAGCGATGAGAGGCTATGTAGGAGTACATAGGGAGTTGTCTCATTGGGACCGTTCTTAGGAACCGAGTTCCATGTTTGTATTCCAAGTCTAGTTACTACCACAGATTGGGTTCCGGTAACTCGACCCCTCTCGACTTATCAGTCGCTTAGTCCTTAGTCTAGTAGTTGCAAGTAGTTTCTGGGGTAGTGCTGACCCTAGGGGTGGGCTACGACACGATAGGCAGTGGCATGGTGTACCAAGGGTCACCCAAATGGTGGGCTTGGGAACCCTACGCACATTTGGGGCCATAGCGGAAACTTCGACCAGACTTCCGTGCGGGTTCAGTCTCAAATAGGCGATAGCCTGGACTAGAGGTCTTATGTGATTGACGGTCATGGCCGACTCCCTCGCTGGGCTTCCGCTTGAAGGTTGCCAAGGTGCATGATTTTATGAGCACACAACGATAAGTGGCGAGAGCATGTGTGAAGAAGTACACCCCTGCAGGATATGAAACTATTCGAATAGCCGCGTCCTCAGATATGGACTATTTGGATAACTTATGCTGTTCATAGATAATTAAATGGATACTCATAAAAATATCAAGAGAAGTGTGAGTACCGTGGATGACACTCTCCCAGGAGAGGGAAGTGAATCCATGGTGGTGTATTGTCATGGAGTTAATGGACTCGTGTGCAATATCTAAAATTTAAACAAAAGTTAAAGTTGTGTAGTGTAGGTTAGCCATGAGTCAAAGCTGGCACTGCTACATAAACTCCACCACTCCCCTTGTTGATACATGAGCATTAATAGACTAGGTCAATTTTAAAGACTTGCTGAGTACGTTTGTACTCACGTTTGCTTAACAAATGTTGAAGATGAGACAGAGGACCCATCAGGTGGGTTCTCTCTAGATGTCAATGATGCTGAATAGCTGGTGTCCCAGCTACGACCCTATACCCTGTGGCGGGCTGTAGATAGTCAGGCCATGTGCCTTTTTACCCTTTCATCTGTCTGTACTCAGATAGCTTTATGCTTTTGCTTCGTTTGTATGAAATTGTTTGTATGACTTGAGTGTCGGGTCATGTGATCCCTATCTATAAGAACATGTTATTCAAGGCTCGTCTGAGCCCCTTAAATAAAAGTTGTTGTATGGTTACGTTGTGATGCCATGGTTGTATCTATGCATATCGGGCATGTCGTGCGTACGTGTGACGTGCAACGGTATGTATGGGATCCGACAGCTAGTCGAGTGCCTTTAGTAGTACTCTTTACGGGAAACTGCCTCTTTGTGCTTCCACCGAGCCATGGTAGCATGCTACTGGTCCGGACACATTGATTGACCAACATGTATCCTTCTTTGCTGTTTTGTCTATCCCTTTGGGGAAATGTCTCGCAGTGTAATGGAGTCCTTGTAGCCTGCTACGACTCGTCTACGTGCAGTGATGGCATTTATGTCTCACGGCGTAATGGAGTCCTTGTAGCTAGCTATGACTCATCTACACACGCTTGAGGCCGACACCTGCATTACTGGGTTACGTATGCCTATTTCCGTACGGATGTGCCACTTGGGTTCTATGACTAGTCATGTCGGCCCGGGTTCTCTATCGTTTGATTGCCAACGACATATACACATACGTGAGACAAAAGACGCAAACGGTCCCGGCTAAGGTAAGGCTGTAGCCATGGAGCTTACCGTGCATGAGGCCGCAAATTGATGTGATATGTTACAGTCTGGATTCATATGACTTAGGATCGGGGTCCCGATAGCGTTGGTATCAGAGTCTGACTGACTGTAGGACTACCAAGCCAAACCGATCGAAGTTGAGTCTAGAAACACTATAGAAAAGTGGGGAATTGATTGTGGAAGGGAACGTAAGGCTCTTTTTACTCCTCTTCCCAAGTTATTCTATGCTGAGTCTTTCTCATCTTTTCTACGGGGATAAGAACTAGGCTTCTCATCTATTGCTTAGGATGACGAGTTACTAACCATGGACCACTAGCTAGCTTGTTTGCAAGTGTATGTTGGTACTAGAGTATTGTTGGTGTGAAAACAGATGGAGAAGAGAATTGAGTCTAGAAAGTCGAGTGGTTATGTTTTTCCAATCTTTTGCAGTTCTCTCAAAATCCTTTTTGAGCAATTACAACCGTTATGCTGTCCAATTTCTGTTGGAGTCTCGAATGTCTTTGCATCATTCTCTATTTCAGATGCCCCCTCATCCTTCTCGTCAGGTGGTCCGTGTGACCAGGTGCATCGAAGTACCAGGTCACACAGCCATGTTGGTTAGAGTTATGATGGAGGCTGGTTACCGTTGGTACCCAGAGTACACAATGGAGGAACAACATCGAGATTTCAACCATAGTCAGTATCTGTGTACTGTTAAGATATATCCTTCATATCCTGGAGTTGCAGAGCCGCTTCACTGGACTTATGGATTAGGTGTCACCATATATATGGCAGTTCAGGAGGCCGCCTACACCATGCTGACTATCATGAGGTTTCACCATGGTCTGCTTCAGAACACAGAGTTCTGTTATGTTCCTGCTTCCATGGGAGGAGAGGATGGCTATCTTAGCACAGCCTACTGTGATCATTCCCATGAGGATCCCAGGTTGCAGGTGATAGCTCAAATGTTGGAGAGCAGTGATTGCGATGCACGTGCCCTTCGCATGGAGCTTTATGCCACCCGAGCATGTCTTTGGACAGCCCTGACATAGTTGGCACCTGTCGTGCAGACATGCTATGGAGATTTGGAGATGCTGACCCCATCACGGACTCATCTGCCAGCACACGTAGACTGGCCCGACGTTGGAGGCATCACCCCTCTTCGAGGACCGCTGTTGCCGCCAACAAGGGGACCAAGGCCACATCCGTGTCCTTACGGTTTCCAGGGATCATAGGCTAGAGTGTTTCTAGATCCTCAGGTTCAGCTCCCAAGTCATGGGGGTAACCTATATGAGGCATTCTATGGCGATGCTTGAGTACGTGGATGTTAGTACTAGTATGTTAGTAGTCGTATCGCCACAGTCCTGCGCGTCTTGTGGGATATGATTGAGGTTGAGAGTTGAGTTCCAGACGTGTAGATAGATAATGTATAGGAAGCTTGTAATGCCTCCGATGAGTTATGTTATCTCTCCGTAGTTTGTATTTTAGCTTGGGCTTGTACTGAACTATGTCATGGTGTGTATGAATCATGGTGTTCATATGGCAGTTGTTATTACCATGTTGTTTGGGTGTTTACCCTGCATGCCATGTTGTCCAGTACATTCCTTATCTCATGTCTTAGAGTTGTTGTCTTCTATGTTTAAGCTGTGGGTTTGTTTTCCCAGGATGGTGGCCACTAGGAATAACCCCGTGCCTGCCCCCGAGCAGGGCGAGAGAAGCCAGGCAAGGCAAGAGTACCTGCCACATGCGCCTTCTTTAGCAGAAGTGATGCTTGAAGCTAAAAGGAACAAGAGAGAGACCAACAGGCTGTTGGAACGAATTGAGCAGAACACAGCGCGTGCTCCCCACAATGATCACAATGATGGCGTGTCACTCAATGATTTCGTCAAGCTATGCCCACCTAAGTATCATCATTCGGTCGACCCACTCGATGCGGATGACTGGCTGACCAGCATGTTCTGCAAGATCCGAGCTGCCAATGTGTTCGAGGCTAACAAGTTGACCTTTGCTACCTACTTTCTAGAAGGACCCGCCAATCTGTGGTGGGAAAATTATGAATCCATGTGTCCCGCAGGCCCCACACCAACATGGGCAGAATTTAGCATGACATTTCGTACCCATCACATTCCGGAAGGGCTTATGGATCACAAGAGAGAGGAATTTTGTGCTTTCACCCAGGGCAGACTGTCCGTGGATGTATATAGTCGTGAGTTCAGCAATCTTGCTCACTATGCTCCAGAGGAAGTTTCAATTGATGCCAAGAAACAGGCTAGGTTCTGCAAGGGACTTAACCCTGAGCTCCGTCAAGATCTATGCCTGCATGAGTGCAAAACCTTCCAGGCTCTCGTCAACACGGCTATCAATGCCGAGTCTGAACAGACTGACTATGAGGCCATGAGGAAGCACAATCATGACTTTAGCCCCGCATCTGGCCCGGGCTCCAACAAATGCCGGGTGTGGGTGCCCAACGCAGCTCTGCCACCAAGATACACCGTGAGGCCATCCTTCCAGGCGCCTCGCCCAGCTCAGCCCAATCCTCCAGCAAGGCCGTTTGGAGGTCCGCCTGTCAATGTTGCTCCCCGTGCCACCATGGTCTGCTACAAATGTGGGGAACCAGGACACTAATCTCGTGATTGTCCTCAGAGCAATGCTAAGCCCGTTGGACGTGGGAAGCCGGGAAAAGCCTTCTATGTGAAGCCAGCTCCTGCTCTTGGACGAGTGAACTATGTTTCTACTGAGGAAGCCATTGAGGATGCTAATGTTATCCTAGGTACGCTCCTTGTGAATAGTCATCCAGCATCTGTTCTATTTGATACTGGGGCATCTCATTCTTTCATCTCAGAAAGTTATGCACAGTTGCATAACATGTCTTTTTGTGATATTCCTACTCCTTTAGTAGTTCAGACTCCTGGTTCAAAGTGGCAAACCTCTAGAGTGAGCCATGATAATGAGATTCTGGTGGATAGGCTAGTCTTCCTAGCATCTTTGATAGCCCTCAAGTCTTCGGACATCAATATCATCTTAGGCATGGACTAGATGAAAGCCCACTATGCTAAGATTGATACTCATTCTAGAAATGTTCAACTTACACATCCATAGGGTGAGATAGTTAATGTCTCCACTCGAGCAGCCAAGAAGCAACTCTATTCCCTCAATGCTAGCCCTCTTCCAGAAATAGAAGATATTCCGGTACTCCGTGACTTTCCGGATGTCTTTCTAGAAGAACTGCCAGGAATTCCTCCTGTCAGAGATGTTGAGTTTGTGATAGAGCTCATTCCAGGGACTGTCCCAATAGCCAGAAGACCCTATAAGATGGCACCCTTAGAACTAGCTGAACTTAAAATTCAACTCGATGAGGCTTTTAAGAAAGGTTTCATCCGTCCTAGTTCTTCTCCTTGGGCTTGTCCCGTTCTCTTCGTCAAGAAGAAGGATGGATCGGATCGGATGGTTGTGGATTATCGACTAGTGAATCTGGTCACCATAAAGAACAAGTATCCGCTCCCCAGGATCAATGATTTGTATGATCAACTTGTTGGATCCTCTGTCTTTTCCAAAATGGATTTGAGGTTGGGATACCATCAAATCAGAATTAGAAACGGGGACATTCCAAAAACGGCTTTTGTTACTCGTTATGGCCAATACGAGTACACTGTCATGTCCTTCGGTTTAACCAATGCCCCAGCCACCTTCTCTCGCTTGATGAATTCGATCTTCATGGAGTATTTGGATAAATTCCTCGTGGTTTACCTCGACGACATACTCATCTATTTGAAGAACGAACAGGAACATGCCGAGCATCTAAGGCTGGTATTGATGAAACTTCGAGAGCACCGTCTGTACGCCAAATTCTCTAAGTATGAATTTTGGTTGCCAGAAGTGACCTATCTTGGCCACGTGATCTCTGGTAAAGGTATTGTTGTCAATCCCGAGAGAGTTCAGGCCGTCCTTGATTGGACTCAACCTTAATCAGTTAAGCAAGTTCGGAGTTTCCTTGGCTTAGCGAGCTATTGTCGCTGCTTTGTTGAGAATTTATCCAAGGTTGCGAAACCTCTGACCAAACTCCTCAAGAAAGATAAAAAGTTCGAGTGGACTCCACAATGCGAGCATAGTTTTCAGGAGTTGAAAAGACGACTGACCTCTGCTCCCTTTCTGGTGCCACCAGACTTTGTTATCTATTGCGACGCCTCGCGACAAGGATTAGGTTGCATTCTCATGCAAGATCGTCATGTGATTGCATACGCATCTCGACAGTTGCTTCCACATGAGGATAATTATCCAACACATGATCTTGAGCTTGCAGCTGTGGTCCATGCACTGAAAACCAGGCAACATTACCTTCTGGGTAATCGTTGCGAAATTTACACTGATCATCAAAGTCTGAAATATATTTTCACCCAGCCGGATTTGAATCTCAAGCAAAGATGGTGGGTTGAGTTGATTACAGATTACGATTTAGGGATAACTTACACCCCGGGGAAGGCCAATGTTATGGCTGATGCACTAAGTCGTAAGTCTTATTGTAACAACCTGATGTTACAACAAGGTCAACCACTTCTCCATGAGGAATTTCGGAAGTTAAACCTTCACATTGTTCCTCAAATATTCCTATCTAACCTGGTGGCAAAAGCTACTCTTACGAATCAAATTATAGAAGCCCAGAAGCATGATGCCGGGATATCTTAGATCAAGAAAAACATTAAGAAGGGTAATGTTAGATGCTTCTCTGAAGATGATCGGGGTATTGTCTTCTTTGAGAACCGCTTGGTGATCCCGAAGAAGCAACATCTATGACAGTTGATCCTTAAGGAGTCTCATGATTCTCCTCTCACAATTCATCCGGGTAGTACCAAGATGTATCAGGATCTACGCCAGAGGTTTTGGTGGACTAGGATGAAGAGAGAAAATGCCCAGTTCGTTGCTAATTGCGATGTTTGTCATCGCGTGAAAGTAGAACATCAAAGGCCTATTGGCATTCCTCAACCTTTAGCTATTCCTGAATGGAAATGGGATAAGGTCGATATGGATTTCATCACCGGATTTCCCAGGACTAAGAGAGGGAATAATGCTATCTTTGTGGTCATCGACCGCCTTTCCAAAGTGGCTCATTTTCTTCCTGTTCGGGAGAGTATAACTGCTAGTCAGCTAGCGGAGTTATATGTTTCTCGAATAGTTTCTCTTCATGGTGTTCCTTTGGAGATTAACTCAGACTGCGGAAGTATCTTTACTTCCCGATTCTGGGAAAGTTTTCAAACCGCTATGGGGACTCATCTATCCTTTAGCACCGCTTTCCACCCGCAATCAAGTGGTCAAGTTGAGCGAGTCAATCAAATTCTCGAAGACATGCTCCGAGCTTGTGTTATATCCTTCGGTATGAATTGGGAGAAATGTATTCCATTTGCCGAATTTGCATATAACAATAGTTATCAATCAAGCTCGAGCAAAGCCCCTTTTGAAGTTCTCAATGGACGAAGGTGTCGAACACCTCTTAACTGGTCGGAAACCGGAGAGAGGCAACTCTTTGGCCCAGATATGATCCAGGATGCAGAGGAGCAAGTTCGCATTATTCGTAAAAAGTTGAAAACAGCCCAATCTCGTCAAAAGAGCCAATATGATCGCCATCATAAGGCTGTGACTATGAAGTTGATGAGAAGGTTTACCTTCGGGTTACACCTCTGAAGGGTACCCATCGATTCAGTATCAAGGGCAAGTTGGCTCCTCGTTACATTGGATCTTTTTGCATTCTTGCTAAACGAGGGGAGGTTGCCTACCAATTGGAACTTCCACCGCATCTTTCCAAGGTTCATGATGTCTTCCACGTCTCGCAACTCAGGCATTGCTTCTCGGACCTTGTCCGTGAGATACACCACGAAGCGCTTGATCTCCAAGATAAACTTACATATCGAGAATACCCTATTTGTATTCTTGATCAAGCTGAGCGTACCACTCGGCATCGGAACATCAAGTTTCTCAAGGTTCAGTGGTCACACCATTCTGAAAAGGAGGCCACATGGGAAATAGAAGATTGTCTTCGACAAGAGTACCCCGCGCTCTTCCCGATAACTTCAAAATCTCGGGACAAGATTCTTTTGAGTGGGGGTGAGTTGTCACATCCCTAGCTAGATGTCATAGGATAGCATGTGTGTGCATCATGTTACAGTTTTGCATCAACATGAAATGGGGACTAAAAGAAACCCCAAGCTCATATTTGAATCAAATTAATTCAAAGTTGTGAAAACTTAACAAATCCAAAATGCCCTTACAAAATGTTCCCTATGTCTGATAAATATGGACATGATTATAACAGGGGCCATTTTAAATATTTGAAGAACTATAGCAATTTAAAAATAAATGATAAAGCCTCTGAAAATGCCAAATAGAAAAATATCCTGAAACTTTTTATTGGAGTTTGAAATATTCAAACTTGATATTACAAAATAATTAGGATATTTTACCAAAGCAATTGCACCTGAAAAGATAATAAGACAAATGTCAGAAATAGAAAAAAAAGCAGAGGCCCAGGGGGGAATCGGCCCATCTGGCCCATGCCAGTCATCCCTGTCCTCTCGCAAGGAGGAGAGTGGCGTGCGCTCGCCGCGCGCGGGCACACGCCGGCCACCTCCTTCCTGCCTGGCTGCCGGCCTGGAGGGCTGGGAGAGCGCCAGCGTGAGGCCTCCTCACCGTGGACTCCTTCTCCTCTCCCTCTCTCCATCGCGCGCTCTCTCTCTCGCTCTCTTTCCTCCTCTGCTCCGCCATGGCCGAGCTCGTCTCCGCCGCGTCGCCGTAGTTCTAGCCGCCCCCGAGCCTTTCTGAGACCGCCAAAAGCCTCGCCGTTCCTCGTCCTCCCCGTGAAGCGAGTCGACGCCGGGAGCCCTCCACGACGCGCCGTCGCCATTTCTTCCCCGCCGGCCGCCGAAGCTTTCCTCCGGTGATTCGAGGCTGTCTGCACGTCCTCGAGCTCACCGTTTCCACCACAAACCCCGTCGCGAGCCCCTGATCCGTTTCCCCCTCCTCTAGCAGCCTGTCGCTCGTCGTAGGCGCCGTTCCCCTTGCTGCTAGAATATCGCTGCCGCTCAGGTCGTCACCGGCCGTAGCTCTGGTGGCCCCGAGCCCCCTCTGCCGCAGCGTTGGATGCGCGCGTGCACGGGCTACCTCCCGGTGCCCTCCGCGTGCCAAATGCTCGTCGGAGGTGCAACTCTGGCAGGTCGCCGCCGTGTTGTTGGTCACCACCGGCGCCGCTTCGATGGGCGCCGACGTGGCCGACCATCAGGGGCTAATCTCCCTGATTAGTTAGGCCCCAGTCACTGAGCAGTGGGCCCTGAGGTGGGTCAAACCCCTGGTCAACGTGGGGATTAGGCCTGTATCACTGACGTGCGGGCCCCGCACGTCAGGTTTGACCTGGCCTAGTCAGCCGACCAGCTGACGTCATAGTGACACCGTAGTGACGTCAGGCTGACGTCATATTTCATTTTTTCCAGTTTTAAAATAATTCCAGAAATTGTTAAAACTTTAAAAGTTCATATAAATTAATCTATAAATGAGATGAAAATAATTTATATATGAAAATTTATCAGAAAAATCCAATGAATCCAATGGTGCTATTATCATGCATGTTAGAGAAACCTGGGAGAAGAAGATTGACATTTGCTAATAGCTTAAAATATGGATTTTGAAATGAAGAACGATTTTGAACCTATATTCAAACTCATTTCAAGTTAACTTGGACACTATTTGCATTAGTTCATCCATACATGCTACCATGTCATGATCATGCATTATATTGTTACACTTGCGTGTATTGAATGCTATTTATCTGCATTGCGGTAGGCCCTCCTTCTGAGGATACCCCCGAGTATTCCAACAAAGGAGAGAACCTTGCCGCTACCCAGCAAGGCAAGCAACCCCATTGATCATTCCAATAACATCCCACTCTCTCGCTCCTGCTCTAGTTTATTGCATTAGGACGACCGTTCACATGTCTGATAAACCTATTCTTCTGCGTGACCTCTCATTGTCACAGTAAATAGCTAAACCTTGCAACCTAGCATGCCTGGTAGATGCTTGTGCCATGATGTGCTTCTTACTTTGCCTGCTATGCTTTCTATGCTTAGAGTTGTGTCAGGTCTGATTCATCTGGGTGATGAACTGGAGTGAGACATTGTTGTTTCGATGTGATAAGCTTATGATGAACCCAATTTGGTAAAGGTAGCGATGAGAGGCTATGTAGGAGTACATAGCGGGTTGTCTCTGTTGGGGAACGTCGCATGGGAAACAAAAATTTTCCTACGCACACGCAAACCTATCCATGGTGATGAGCATCTACGAGAGGGAGAGTGGATCTACATACCCTTGTAGATCGCTAAGCGGGAAGCGTTAAGAAACGCGGTTGGTGTAGTCGAACATCTTCGCGATCCAAATCGCCGAGCGTCCCGCGATCTCATCACGATCCGTCCCGCGATCCAATCACGATACGTCCCGTGAACTCATCACGATCCGTCCCGCGATCTCATCACGATCCGTCTCACGATCTTGATCACGATCTGTCCCGCGAACTCATCACGATCCGTTCCACGATCTCATCACGAACCGTCTCGCGATCTCGATCACGGTCCTTCCGATCTAGCGCCGAACGGACGGCACCTCCGCGTTCAGCACACGTGCAGCTTGATGACGATCTCCACCGTCTTGATCCAGCAAGAGGAGGTGGATAGGAGAGAGAGTTCACCGGCAGCGTGACGGCGCTCCGGTGATGGTGGTGGAGCAATTCCGGCAGGGCTTCGCCTAAGCGCTGCGGAAAACCGATCTAGAGGAGAAACTGTGCACCGGTGAAACGGGTAGCACGTGGCCGGAAATTCTGTCCAAAAACCACCCAATCCACTAGTATATATAGGAGGAGAGGAGAGGAGAGGCAGCCAAGGCCTTTGGGTCGGCCGAAATAGGAGGTGGGAAGAAATCCTACTTCACCTCCAATCCTAGTTGGAGTAGGATTGCCTCCTATTGGCTGATTTTCCACTTTTTGCTTTAGGACTTTCTCTCCTGCGCCATGGGCCTTTGTGGCTGTTTTCCCAGCCCACTAAGGGCTGGTTATTATTCTCCCACAGCCCATGGACCTCTTGGGGTCGAAATACCCCTCCCGGAGGCCTCCCGGTACACTACCGGCACTCCCGGTACACTACCGGCACTCCCGGTACACTACCGATGAGCCCGAAACTTTTCCGGAAACCAAACTGGGACTTCCTATATATGAATCTTTACCTCCGGACCATTCCGGAGCTCCTCGTGATGTCCGGGATCTCATCCGGGACTCCGAACAAACTTCGGTCACCACCATACATAACTCTACACTACCGAAACGTCACCGAACCTTAAGTGTGCAGACCCTGCGGGTTCGAGAACTATGTAGACATGACCGAGACACCTCTACGGTCAATAACCAATGGCGGGACCTGGACATCCACATTGGTTCCTACATATTCTACGAAGATCTTTTTCGGTCGAACCTCTATGTCAAGGATTTAGTTAATCCCGTATAACGTCCCCTTTGTTCTTCGGTATGTTACTTGCCCGAGATTCGATCGTCGGTATCTCCATACCTAGTTCAACCTCGTTACTGGCAAGTCTCTTTACTCGTTCCGTAATACAAGATCCCGTGACTAACACTTAGCCACATTGCTTGCAAGGCTTGTTGTGATGTTGTATTACCGAGTGGGCCCTGAGATACCTCTCCGTCACACGGAGTAACAAATCCCAGTCTCGATCCATGCCAACTCAACAAACACCATCGGAGATACCTGTAGAGCACCTTTATAGTCACCCAGTTACGTTGCGACGTTTGATACACACAAGGCACTCCTCCGATATCCGTGAGTTGCATGATCTCATGGTCATAGGAACATATACTTGACATGCAGAAAACAGTAGCAATAAACTGACACGATCATATGCTATGTTTGTAGTTTGGGTCTTATCCATCACATCATTCTCCTAATGATGTGATCCCGTTATCAAATGACATCTCATGTCCATGGCTAGGAAACCTTAACCATCCTTTGATCAACGAGCTAGTCCATTAGAGGCATACTAGGGACATGGTTTTGTCTATGTATCCACACATGCATTTAAGTCTCCGATCAATACAATTATAGCATGGATAATAAACGATTATCATGAACAAGGAAATATGATAATAACTAATTTATTATTGCCTCTAGGGCATATTTCCAACAGTCTCCCACTTGCACTAGAGTCAATAATCTAGTTCACATCACCATGTGATTCGCATTGTTATGAATCTAACACCCAATGAGTTTTGGGGCTCGATCATGCTTTGCATGTGAGAGAGGTCTTATAGTCAACGGGTCTGCGATATTCAGATCCGTGTGTACTTTGCAAATCTCTATGTCAAACCGTAAACACTGCTACCACACTCCACTTGGTACTATTTCCAAATGGCTGCTCCACTATACGTATCCAGATTGCTACTACTAGTCATCTGGATAGGTGTTAAAGCTTGCATCGACGTAACTCTTTACGACGAACTCTTTATCACCTCCATAATCAAGAAACATTTCCTTAGTCCTCTGGTTACTAAGGATAATTCCGACCGCTGTCCAGTGATCCACTCCTGGACCACTCTTGTACCCCCTGACAGACTCGTGGCAAGGCACACATAGGTGCGGTACACAGCATGGCATAATATAGAGCCTATGGCTAAGGCATAGGGGACGACATTCATCCTTTCTCTTTCTTCTGCCGTTGTCGAGCTTTGAGTCTCACTCAACTTCACACCTTACAAATCAGACGAGAACTATTTCTCTGGCTGATCCATTTTGAACTCTTTCAAAATCTTGTCAAGGTATGCACTCATTGAAAGTCTCATCAAGCATCTTGATCTATCTCTATAGATTTTGATGCTCAACAATTAGGTAGCTTTATCCAGGTCTTCATTTGAAAAACACTTTTCAAACAACCTTTTATGCCTTCCAGAAATTCTACATTATTTCCGATCAACAATATGTCAACCACATATACTTATCAGAAACTCTATAGTGCTCCCATTCACTTTATTGCAAATACAAGTTTCTCGTAAACTTTGTATAAACTACAAAAACTTTGATCACCTCATCAAAGTGTATATTCCAACTCCGAGATGCTTGCTTCAGTCCATAGAAGGATCACTGAAGCTCTCTCATCTTTTAGCATCCTTAGGACTGACAAAACCTTCTGGTTGTATCACATACAACCTTTCCTTAAGTAAACCGTTAAGGAAACGACGTTTTGACATCCATCTGCCAGATTTCGTAATTGAAAATGCAGCAACTGCTAACATAATTCCAACAGACTTTTAGCATCGCTACGAGTGAGAAAGCCTCCTCGCAGTCAACCCCTTGAACTTGTCACAAACAACTTTGCAACAAGTCGAGCTTTACAAATGGTGACATTTACCATCAGTGTCTGTCTTCATTCTAAAGGTCCATTTGTACTCAACGACCTGCCGTCTAACGAGCAAGTCTACCAAAGTCTATACTTGGTTTTCATGAATGGATCCTATCTCGGATTTCATGGTCTCTAACCATTTGTCGGAATCCGGGCCCATCATCGCTTCTCCATAGCTCGTAGGTTCATCGCTGTCCAACAACATGACCTCGAAGACAGGGTTGTCGTACCGCTTAGGAGCAGTACACATCCTTGTCGACCCACGAAGTTCGATAGTAACTTGATCCTGAAGCTTCATGATCATCATCATTAACTTCCTCTTCAACTAACGTAGGCTTCACAGAAACATCTTTCTGCGCTGCGCTACTCTCTGGTTGAACAAAGGTTTAACAACCTCATCAAGTTCTATCTTCCTCCCACTCAATTCTTTCGAGAGAAACCTTTCCTCGAGAAAGGATCCGTTTTAGTAACAACCACTTTGCACTCGGATCTGAGATAGAAGGTTCACCCAACTGATCTTAGGGTATTCTATGAAGATGCATTTGTCCGCCTTGGGTTCGACCTCATTAGGTGAAAACATTTTTCACACAAGTGCCGCAGCCCCAAGTATTAAGAAACGACAGCTTAGGTTTCTATCAAACCATAATTCATATGGTGTCATCTCAACGGATTTAGATGGTGCCCTATTTAAAGTGAATGTAGTTGTCTCTAATGCATAACCCCAAAATTATAGTAGTAAAACGACAAGAGACATCATAGCACGCACCATGTCCAATAGAGCATAACTATGATGTTCGGACACACCATCACACTATGGTGTTCCAGGTGGCGTTTAGTTGTGAAACAACTTTCACATTGTCTTAAGTTGTATGCCAAACTCGTGACTCAGATATTCACCTCCACGATCATATCGCAGTCATTTTTATCTTCTTGTCACGATGATCTTTAAACTTCACTCTGAATTTGCTTGAACCTTTCAAACGATTCAGACTTGTGTTTCATTAAGTAAATATACACTATATCTACTCAAATCATCAGTGAAGGTAAGAAAATAATGATATCCACTGCACACTACAAGACTCACTAGATTGCATACATCAACATGTATCATTTCCAATGAATCACTTGCCCGCTCCATCCAACGGGGTCCTTTAGTCATCTTGCCCAAGAGGCATGGTTCGCATGTCTCAACCGATTCGAAATCGAATGAGTCCAAATATCCATCAGCATGGAGTTTCTACATGCGCTTTATACCAATATGACATTTAGCGGCAGTGCCACAAGTATGTGGTACTATCATTATTAACTTTGTATCTTTTGACATCAATGTTATGAACATGTGTAATACTACGATCAAGATTTCAACAAACCATTCTCACTGGGTGCATGACCATTGAAGGTATTATTCATGTAAACAGAATAACCATTATTCTCTAACTTAAATGAATAACCGTATTGCAATAAACATGATCTAATCATGTTCATGCTCAACGCAAAACACCAAATAACATTTATTTAGGTTCGTCACTAATCCTGAAGGTAGAGAGAGCGTGCGATTTTGATCACATCAACCTTGGAAACACTTCCAACACATATCGTCACCTCACCCTTAGCTAGTTCTCCGTTTATTCCGTAGCTTTTATTTCGAGTTACTAACATTTAGCAACCGAACCGGTATCCAATACCCAGGTGCTACTAAGAGTACTAGCAAGGTACACATTAGTAACTCGTATATCAAATATACTTCTATCAATGTTGCCAGCCTTCTTATCTACCAAGTATCTAGGGTTGTTCCGCTTCAGCGACCTCTCACCTCATAATAGAAGCACTTAGTCTCGGGTTTGAGTTCAACTTTGGGTTGCTTCACTGGAGCAGCAACTGACTTGCTATCCATGAAGTTTCCCTCCTTGATCTTGCCCTTTTCGAAACTAGTGGTTTGATTAACCATCAACACTTGACGCTCCTTCTTGATTTCTACCTTCGCGGTGTCAAACATCGCGAACAGCTCAGGGATCAATACTTCTATCCCTGGTGTATTATAGTTCATCACTTAAGTTCTAGTAGCTTTAGTGACAGTGACTTGGAGAACTATATCAATCACTATCTTATCTGGAAGATCAACTCCCACTTGATTCAAGCGATTGTAGTACCCAGACAATCTGAGTACATGCTCAACGATTGAGCTATTCTCCTTCATCTTACAGGCAAAGAATCTTGTTGGAGATCTCATATCTCGCAACACAGGCACAAGCCTGAGATCACAATCTCTGCCCCTAGAACATCTCATATGTTCCGTGACGTTCAAAACGTTTCGGAGCCTCAATTCTAAGCCGTAATGCATGACGCACAAAACTATCAAGTAGTCATCGAAACGTGCCTGTCAGATGTTCACAACATCTATAGACGACGCTAGAGGGGGTGGCGCACCGAGCGGTGCATTAAGGACATAAGCCTTCTGTGCAGCAATGAGGACAATCCTCAGATCACGGACCCAGTCCGCAATATTGCTACCAACATCTTTCAATTCTATTTCTCTAGGAACATATAAAAATACAAGGGAGCCACAACGCGAGCTAGTAATCTACAACATAATTTGCAAAGACACTTTGACTATGTTCATGATAATGAGTTCAATTAATCATATTATTTAAGAACTCCCACTCAAATTGACATCCCTCCGATCATTCGAGTGATA
Organism: Hordeum marinum; assembly: GCA_022496015.1. Lineage (NCBI taxonomy): Eukaryota > Viridiplantae > Streptophyta > Magnoliopsida > Poales > Poaceae > Hordeum > Hordeum marinum. The sequence goes on from CM039677.1 coordinate 43,165,066, forward strand.
CATGATCCAAATTCACCAACTCAAGTCCGATCATCACGTGAGTTGAGGTGGCTGCAATGGTGAACATCATTATGTTGATCATATCTACTATATGACTCATGTTCGACCTTTCGGTCTCTCGTGTTCCGAGGCCATGTCTGTACATGCTAGGCTCGTCAAGTTTAACCCGAGTGTTCTGCGCGTGCAAATCTGGCTTGCACCCGTTGTATGTGAACGTAGAGTCTATCACACCCGATCATCACGTGGTGTCTCAACACGACGAACTTTCGCAACGGTGCACACTCGGGGAGAACACAGTTCATCTTGAAATTCAAGTGAGGGATCACCTTATAATGCTACCGCCGTACTAAGCAAAACAAGGTGCATAAAAGGATTAACATCTCATGCAATTCATAAGTGACATGATATGGCCATGAACTTGTGTTTAAGATCTCCATCTTCGAAACACCGGCATGATCTCCATCGTCACCGGCACAACACCATGATCTCCATCATCTTGATCTCCATCAATGTGTTGCCATTGGGGTTGTGGCGCCAGCCCTGCTTCTACTTCTATTGCTACTGCTTAGCGATAAAGTAAAGCATTACATAGCGCTTAATGATTGACACGCAGGTCATACAATAATTAAAGACAACCCTATGGCTCCTGCCGGTTGCCGTACTCAACGACATGCAAGTCGTGAAATTCTATACATCACATGATCATCTCATACATCACATATATCTCATCATGTAATTGGCCATATCACATCACAACATACCCTGCAAAAACAAGTTAGACGTCCTCTAATTGTTGTTGCATGTTTTACGTGGCTGCTATGGGTATCTAGCAAGAACGATTCTCACCTACGCATAAACCACAACGGTGATACACTAGTTTGCTTTTCAACCTTCTCAAGGACCGCCTTTGTCGAATCCGATCCAACTAAAGTGAGAGAAACTGTCACCCGCAAGCCATCTAGGCAACAAGTTGCGTCGAGGGAACCGGTCTCTCGTAAGCGTACGAGTAATGTTGGTCCGGGCCGCTTCATCTCACAATCCCGCTGAACCAAAATACGACCAAGGGAGGAAGCAATCTAAGCATCAACGCCCACAAACCTTTTGTGTTCTACTCGAGATCTCATCGAACCATCAACCTAGCTCATGATGCCACTGTTGGGGAACGTCGCATGGGAAACAAAAATTTTCCTACGCACACGCAAACCTATCCATGGTGATGAGCATCTACGAGAGGGAGAGTGGATCTACATACCCTTGTAGATCGCTAAGCGGGAAGCGTTAAGAAACGCGGTTGGTGTAGTCGAACATCTTCGCGATCCAAATCGCCGAGCGTCCCGCGATCTCATCACGATCCGTCCCGCGATCCAATCACGATACGTCCCGTGAACTCATCACGATCCGTCCCGCGATCTCATCACGATCCGTCTCACGATCTTGATCACGATCTGTCCCGCGAACTCATCACGATCCGTTCCACGATCTCATCACGAACCGTCTCGCGATCTCGATCACGGTCCTTCCGATCTAGCGCCGAACGGACGGCACCTCCGCGTTCAGCACACGTGCAGCTTGATGACGATCTCCACCGTCTTGATCCAGCAAGAGGAGGTGGATAGGAGAGAGAGTTCACCGGCAGCGTGACGGCGCTCCGGTGATGGTGGTGGAGCAATTCCGGCAGGGCTTCGCCTAAGCGCTGCGGAAAACCGATCTAGAGGAGAAACTGTGCACCGGTGAAACGGGTAGCACGTGGCCGGAAATTCTGTCCAAAAACCACCCAATCCACTAGTATATATAGGAGGAGAGGAGAGGAGAGGCAGCCAAGGCCTTTGGGTCGGCCGAAATAGGAGGTGGGAAGAAATCCTACTTCACCTCCAATCCTAGTTGGAGTAGGATTGCCTCCTATTGGCTGATTTTCCACTTTTTGCTTTAGGACTTTCTCTCCTGCGCCATGGGCCTTTGTGGCTGTTTTCCCAGCCCACTAAGGGCTGGTTATTATTCTCCCACAGCCCATGGACCTCTTGGGGTCGAAATACCCCTCCCGGAGGCCTCCCGGTACACTACCGGCACTCCCGGTACACTACCGGCACTCCCGGTACACTACCGATGAGCCCGAAACTTTTCCGGAAACCAAACTGGGACTTCCTATATATGAATCTTTACCTCCGGACCATTCCGGAGCTCCTCGTGATGTCCGGGATCTCATCCGGGACTCCGAACAAACTTCGGTCACCACCATACATAACTCTACACTACCGAAACGTCACCGAACCTTAAGTGTGCAGACCCTGCGGGTTCGAGAACTATGTAGACATGACCGAGACACCTCTACGGTCAATAACCAATGGCGGGACCTGGACATCCACATTGGTTCCTACATATTCTACGAAGATCTTTTTCGGTCGAACCTCTATGTCAAGGATTTAGTTAATCCCGTATAACGTCCCCTTTGTTCTTCGGTATGTTACTTGCCCGAGATTCGATCGTCGGTATCTCCATACCTAGTTCAACCTCGTTACTGGCAAGTCTCTTTACTCGTTCCGTAATACAAGATCCCGTGACTAACACTTAGCCACATTGCTTGCAAGGCTTGTTGTGATGTTGTATTACCGAGTGGGCCCTGAGATACCTCTCCGTCACACGGAGTAACAAATCCCAGTCTCGATCCATGCCAACTCAACAAACACCATCGGAGATACCTGTAGAGCACCTTTATAGTCACCCAGTTACGTTGCGACGTTTGATACACACAAGGCACTCCTCCGATATCCGTGAGTTGCATGATCTCATGGTCATAGGAACATATACTTGACATGCAGAAAACAGTAGCAATAAACTGACACGATCATATGCTATGTTTGTAGTTTGGGTCTTATCCATCACATCATTCTCCTAATGATGTGATCCCGTTATCAAATGACATCTCATGTCCATGGCTAGGAAACCTTAACCATCCTTTGATCAACGAGCTAGTCCATTAGAGGCATACTAGGGACATGGTTTTGTCTATGTATCCACACATGCATTTAAGTCTCCGATCAATACAATTATAGCATGGATAATAAACGATTATCATGAACAAGGAAATATGATAATAACTAATTTATTATTGCCTCTAGGGCATATTTCCAACAGTCTCATTGGGACCGTTCTTAGGAACTGACTTCCGTGTTTGTATTCCAAGACTAGTTACTACCACACATTGGGTTCCGATAACTCGACCCCTCTCGACTTATCAGTCGCTTAGTCCTTAGTCTAGGAGTTGCAAGTAGTTTCTGATGTTTATAGCATGCTGGAGGCCATGCGTAGCGCTGACCCTAGGGGTGGGCTACGACGCGGTGGGCAGTGGCACGGTGTACCAAGGACCACCCGAATGGTGGGCTTGGGAACCTTGCGCAAATCGTTTGGGGCCGTAGCGGAAACTTTGGCCGAACTTCCGTGCGGGTTCAGTCTCAAATAGGCGATAGCCTGGACTAGAGGTCTTATGTGATTGACGGTCGTGGCCGACTCCCTCACTAGGATTCTGCTTGAAGGTTGCCGAGGTGCATGGTTTTATGAGCACACAACGATAAGTGGCGAGAGCGTGTGTGAAGAAGTACACCCCTGCAGGGTATGAAACTACCCGAATAGCCGCGTCCTCAAATATGGACTACTTGGATAACTTATGCTGTTCATAGATAATTAAATGGATACTCATGAAAATATCAAGAATAGTGTGAGTACCGTGGATGGCACTCTCTCAAGAGAGGGAAGTGAATCCATGGTGGTGTATTATCATGGAGTTAGTGGACTCGTGTGCAATATCTAAAATTTAAACAAAAGTTAAAGTTGTGTAGTGTAGGTTAGTCATGAGTCAAAGGTGGCATTGCTGCATAAACTCCACCACTCCCCTTGTTGATACATGAGCATGAATAGACTAGGTATCTTTTAAAGACTTGCTGAGTATGTTTGTACTCACATTTGCTTAATAAATGTTGCAGATGAGACCCAGGACCCATCATCTGGGTTCTTTCAAGATGTTGATAATGCCGAATAGCTGGTGTCCCAGCTACGACCCTTTCATCTGCCTGTACTCAGACGGCTTTATGCTTCTGCTTGGTTTGTATGAACTTGTTTGTATGACTTGAGTGTCGGGTCATGTGACCCCTATCTGTAAGAACATGTTATGCAAGGCTCGTCTGAGCCCCTTAAATAAAAGTTGTTGTATGGTTACGTTGTGATGCCATGGTTGTATCTATGCATGTCGGGCATGTTGTGCGTACGTGTGATGTGCAACGGTATGTATGGGATCCGACACCTAGTCGTGTGCCTTTAGTAGTACTCTTTATGGGAAACTGTCTCTTTGTGCTTCCACCGAACCATGGTAGCTTGCTACTGCTCCGAACACATTGATTGACCGGCATGTATCCTTGTTTGCTGTTGTGTCTGTCCCTTCGGGGAAATGTCTCGCAGTGTAATGGAGTCCCTGGAGCCTACTATGACTCCTCTACGTGCAGTGATGGCATTTATGTCTCACGGCTTAATGGAGTCCTTGTAGCTTTCTATGACTCATCTACACATGCTTGAGGCCGACACCTGCATTGCTGGGTTACGTATGCCTATTTCCATACGGATGTGACACTTGGGTTCTATGACTAGTCATGTCGGCCCGGGTTCTCTGTCGTTTGATTGCCAGCGACATGTGCACATACGTGAGCCAAAAGACGCAAACGGTCCCGGCTAAGGTAAGGCTGCAGCCGTGGAGCTTACCATGCATGGGGCCGCAAAGTGATGTGATATGTTACAGTCTGGATTCATATGACTTAGTATCAGGGTCCTAACACCGACCTAAGGGGTGGCCACGATCCTGCCAGGCGCGCCAGGGGGTGGGCCGCGCCTAGCAGGCTGGCCTCCTCCTTGGGCATCGTCTCACGTTGATTCTTTTTCCCCAAAATCACATATATTCCAAAAAAATCTCCGTAAGTTTTTATCGTGTTTGGACTTCATTTGGTATGGATATTCTGCAAAACAAAAAACATGCAACAAACAGGAACTGGCACTGGGCACTGGATCAATAGTTAGTCCCAAATATAGTATAAAAAGTTGCCAAAAGTATATGAAAGTTTTAGAATATTGGCATGAAAAAATCTAAAATTGTAGATACGACGGAGATGTATCACCGACATTCTCCCTCTTCATGTAAACCTTGTAAAATAAGAGAGAAAATTCATAAGTATTGTTCCATAACATGTGATAACAGCCCATAATGCAATAAATATCAATATAAAAGCGTGATGCAAAATGGATGTATCAACTCCCCCAAGCTTAGACTAGATGCCCTCAAGCGAAAGCCGAGATCGATAAATATGTCCACATGTTTAGAGATAGAGCTGTCGATAAAATATAGTACAGACACGAGGGCATCATGAACATCTTTCAAACAATAATACTTACTCCCTCCATTCCATAATATAGTGCATCCTCGGTTTTCGAGCTTTATGTTTGACCATGAATTTAACCAATGAGACCGATTGCGACGGGAGTAAAAATTGTACCATCAAAAACTTGATTCGAATACGAATTCAATGATATAATTTTTACTCCCGCTGCAATCGGTCTCGTTGGTTAAATTTGTGGTCAAACTTAGATTTGGGAAAACGCGGGCGCACTACATTGTGGAATGTAGGGAGTATTTTATAAGGTTTCTTATGCTAAAGTAACAATTGATTCACAAGATATAGTATGAACCAAGAAATCTATTGACAACCAACAAACTATGATCTTAGTCGTTGTAGCAATTGACAATTTATTATAACATCGGAAAGAGTCAATTAAGAGCTTGTAAAGCAAACCCACATACTCAATCATCTTTTAGTCTTTCATAATTGCTAACCCTCATGCGGTACTCTGGCTTATAGTTTTGCCTCCCAACTATTCACCTCGAGGGTGATGTCAACAATAATAACTCATGATCACCAACATTCGAGTGGATATATGCGTCTATATCATTCCCCAACACATAATGCTTGCCAAGAGAGAGGAGAAATATAGGAAGTGGTGAGGATCACCATGGCTCATGCATAGAGGTAAGTACTTAAAAGTAAAAGTAACACATAGACCCTTCACAGAGGGAATCAGAGGTTGTCATGCGCTTTTTGTTTTGGGATTCACAAACCCTTAGTGCAAAGGAATGACACGTTGTATTGCCATTTGTGATAGCAACCTTTATTATGAAGTCCGTCTCTTTTATTTCTTTCCCATCACAAGTTCGTAGAACGCTTATTTCCCTTACAATAAAAGATCTTACATATTTAGGAGCAATTTTGATTGCCTTTTGTACCGATGTCAGCTTACTTGAAGGATCTTATTAAATCCATAGGTAGGTATAGTGGACTCTCATGGCAAAACTGATTTAAAGGTGTTTGGATGCACAAGTAGTATTCCGACTTAGTGCGGATGTTTTGGCTAATATGAGGTGGAAGCAAGCACTACATGTTGGAGGAGCTAAAACTATATAACTTCTATCCGGAGGCAAGCAAACATAAATCGTTATGTTGTCTTGCTTGTCCAACATCAACTTCTTAGCAGTTAATATTTTAATGAGTGGTCACAATCATAAAACATGTCCAAGAAAATATATTTATATGTGAATCTATGTTTCTTTATCACTTCCTTTTCAATTGCACCAATGATCAATCACTATCTTTGTTAACTCCCAACAAATTTCAATCGACATACTTCTTATATGTGAAGTCATCACTCCCCATAAGATCATTATGTATACTCCTTGCTTTTATTCTATTCTTCTTTTATTTATTACTCTCAATAGCATAGTAAGCTAGCAGAGCCGTCACATCAGAACTACTTTTTATTATATAACTCTCGGACTTGCTTACATAAGGGGAACAAAAAGCAAAACTCAAAGCTAGAACATACTAAAATTTTATTCTACTAGATCAAAACAAAATCGAAAAGGATTGAACTAAGAAAAACAAGACAAAGGAAAAAGGAAAAAGGTGTGATGGTGATATGATACCAGGGCACCTCCCCAAGCTTGGCACAAGCCAAGTGGAGTGCCCATACTCAAGTGCTTAGATGTCCTTCGTCGGAGGTGATGGTGGTGGAGTTATTGATGAGGTTGGAATCTTGTCCTATGCCTTCCAAGGCATAGGATCACCATTGTAAAAATATGAACGAGTCTCCGGAATCCTGAAATCTGTAGCCAAACTCATTCTCTTAAATCTGTATTCATACTCACAGTTTTGGTTTTGCAGATGATAGATCTGGGTTTGGAGATGCTCAATTTTCTCGTAAAGCTTGAAGATGTGCTCCCCGATGTCCTTGGTGTCCATCTTGTGTTTATGGGTAAACTCCAAGATCATCATATGATTGGCATCGAGTCCACGTTCCACCATCCCTTGGCACTTGAAGGCTTGTTGCTCCATTGCTTTGAGCCTTGTTTCCGCGCTTCCGGTCTTCGTTGGCCCCTCAACGTCACGGATGTGCAGAACCCCCTCACGCATCTCAATGGCTTGAGGGTGTCATAACACTTCCGCAAGAGAGGGGTTCATGACCTTCTCAAAGAACTTGTCCTTCGGAGCACTTGGGGACGCCATGACATTCTAAATCTGTAACAGAAACAGCTCAAAATGAAAATAGGAGGTATTGTCGTGATACAAAAGTGCAAACCTTTGGGAGATTATATAATGAATATTTTCCGACCTGAAGGAGTGTACCAGAAGAAAACGGAGTCCGAAGGGTGCATGGGGTTGTGGCAAGTCCCCTAGGCGCACCCAGGGGGTGGCCGCGCCTACCAGGCTTGTCATCTCCTCGTGCATATTTTGGACTACTTTTGATTTTCCTAAATTTTTAAATATTCCAAAACTGAGTAAAATTGCCATTGGGAAAGTTTTGGAGTCAGTTTACTTACCGTACCACATACCTATTCCTTTTCGGAGTCTGAAATGTTCCTGTAGGTTTCCCAAATTTACTCTTCCGGAGTTATGGTATTGATAACATTGGTTTCAACATTTATGGGAGTACCTGAGATATAATGTTTGATTCTTTGCCCGTTTACCACCTTCGGCGTTGTTAATCTTGATGGAACTGGAGCGATACACTTCCTCGATAATGTAAGACCCTTACCATTTAGAGAGAAGTTTTCCTGCAAAAAAGCTTAGCTGAGAATTGTATAGCAATACATGGTCACCTACATTGAATTCACGCTTTTGTATCCTTTTATCATGCCATCTCTTAACTTTCTCTTTACATAACTTGGCATTCTCATAGGCCTGAGTTTTCCATTCATCAAGTGAGCTCATGTCAAATAACCTCTTCTCACCAGCAAGTTTGAAATCATAGTTGAGCTCTTTGATTGCCCAATAAGCTTTATGCTCTAGGTCCAGAGGTAAGTGACATGTTTTAGCATAAACCATTTTATACGGAGACATACCCATGTGATTCTTGTAAGAAGTTCTCAATACAAGAAATATGCTATCTTGTGACCTTCTGTCAGTGACCTTGGAAAAAATGGTCATAAATCTATGACCTTTTGAGACCAATTGGTTGTAAGCTGCTCGGGGGGCTCCAAACCCTAAACCGTAATGACCAATAGAGCCAGTAAGGTCATAATTTCGTTGCACCAGAAGGTCATAAAGCAGATGGAAGTGGTCTGGTGCCTTATTTCTAACTAATCATGGCCAATATAAAAGGTCATTGCACTTGAGTTCGAATGCATTAGGATGATTAGGCAGCCACCTCTGCAATCTCGTTTATGTGTCAATGTTTACGTGTCATTTTGCTGACAGGATCACACTCTGGCAGGCAGGACCCATTTGACAAACGCCTTAATTCGTTTTTTCGCTCGTTAAAAAAGAAGCGCATCGGGGACTCGAACTCGCGACTTGAGGTAGTGGGACTGTGTTCCCAGCCACTAGGCTAGAGAAGCTCTATTGCTCAACTAGCAGTAGTATTGTATCTATTATATATCTAGTAGTTGTCTTAACTCATTGACAAGTGGGACCAATTCACTCCGACGACAACATCGAGTAGGGACTAGAGCGGCAGCTGTCTCCAACACCTAGCAAAAATTTGCCCCCTCTCGTTTCTTAGGTCTAGCGTAGGCGGCGGCGGAAGCAACCGGCAGGGGTGGCAAGGCCGGGCCCGGAGGCAGAAGCAACCAGCGGGGGTGTCAGGGCCGGGGCCAGCGGTGGAAGCAACTGGTGGGGAGGCAGGGCCATGGGCCACCGATGCTGGTGTTGCCTCGGCACTCACCTCTCCTACGATGGTGGAAGCAACTAGCAGGGGCCGCTTGGATCGACAGGAGCGGCTCGCCAAGCATGGGGGACTCTTCGCCGCCGCTGCCGCCGCAAGGAGGCCTCCCGGTATGCTCTCCCCCTCTCTTCTAATCTAAATCTATTAAAGAACCCTAGATGCGCACTGTTAGCAGTTAGGAGCTAGATGCGCACTGGTAGAAACTGCATAGACAAATTTTGTTCATGCACTGTTAGGTGTTCTTTTGCTTGTTTGTCTGCATAGTAATTTTTAGGAGCTAGCTAGCTTGGTTTTGTTTGATTTGATTTATCCTTGTGAGCAATTTAAATTCATGCCAATTTCAATATTGGTTTGATTTACATATCGGTTTGTTTCTATGTTGTGGTTAGGCAATTAGCATATAAAATTTTCTGGATTTTTAGCTGCCATTACTGCCATCCATTTTCATTAATTAATGTTGATGCACTTAGATTGGTTGCTAAGTTGCAACAATTTGTTGTCTTTGGCAGATGGACAGAAGCTGGATTACAAAAGGAGTTAGAAGGTTTTCCAAAGAACATATGAAAGGAGTTAATGAATTTATGCAATTTGTTCGAGAAATTTTTGCCAGGGATGCTGCCATTCTTTGCCCATGCTGCGGATGCCTCAACCATAAAAGAAAAGAACAAGGAATGGTGGAAGATCATCTGCTTCTTCATGGGATGGCCAGCACATATGATAGATGGATATATCATCGAGAACCTTTAGATGCACAACCTCAACATTTTGAAGATGATACATAGGCCCCTCATATGATGGGTGGTGGTGATGCTGACATTGATTTTATGGAAAAGGTTTTGCGAGAGAATGCTGGTTTGGAGGAAGAGGATGGGCATGAAGATTATAGGATTCCTAACCTGTTGAAGGATCTCTACAACTCTGAAGGTCGTGCTGATGGACAGAAGTCGATGTTTGCTGAGGTGTTAGAGGAGGCGAAGCACGTAGCTCATGAAGGGGGTAAATTTTCAAGATTCACCTTCACCATGAAGTTACTTCACATCAATCTTTCTACCGGATTAGCAATGCTACATTCAACGCAATACTCCGCCTTTTGACCTTGCAGTTCCCTGATAGCTGCATTCCCAGGTCTTACGATGAAGCATTGAGCATAATCTGCAGGCTGGGGCTAGGTTATGTTTCAATACATGTGTGCCCAAATAACTATGTCTTGTTTCGGAAGGATTTAGCGAAGCATGAAAATTGTCCAAAATCCAATGCCTCTAGGTGGAAAGATGCTGATGGGAAGAAGTCAATACCGGAGAAGGTACTGAGGCACTTTCCGTTGATACCAAGGCTGCAGCGGATGTTTATCTCAAAGAAATCATCGCTGGAGGTACAATGGCACAAGCTGAAGCGACAACCTGTGGATAATGAGCTGAGGATGCATGGAAAGAATTTGACAGTAAATATTTGGATTTTGCTGCAGATCCAAGGAACATAAAACTCGATATTGCCATAGATGGCTTTAATCCATTTGGGAACATGAGCACGTCTTATAGCATGTGGCCTGTTTTTGTGGTGCCGTACAACCTGCCACCATGGGCATGCATGGATCAGTCTAACTTAATGATGTCGTTGCTTATCCCAGGTCCAGAGTCTCCAGGAAAGGATTTTGATGTCTTTATGGAGCCCCTCATAGAAGAACTGCTCCAACTCTGGACTGGTGTACCTACATATGATGCCTATAGTCCAGAAGAAAAGTTCAATCTACGTGCTGCAATCATATGGTCCATCCTTGATTTCCCGGCGTTGCACACTTTGTCTGGGAGGATCACAGTGGGTTATCAGGCCTGTGTCCATTGTGACAAAGAGCCTTGCTCAAAGAGACTAAGGAACAAGATCTGCTATATTGGGCACCGCCGCTTTCTTCCCCAAGAGCATCGCTTGTGAAGAAGCAAAGATTTTAATGGCGAGAATGAAACCCGTGACAAGCCAGCTGAATTCACTGTAGAAGAGCTGGAGCAGCAACTTGAAAAGGTGAAAGATGTGAGACTAGGAAAGCTTTCCAAGAAAATAAAGTGTGACGAAGGCCAATGTTGGGACCGGAGGTCTTGTTTGTGGGACGTGCCATACTGAGCTGACCTGAAATTAAGGCATAATCTCGATGTAATGCACATTGAGAAAAACATATGCGAGAATCTGCTAGGGACGTTTTTGAAAATTGAAGGGAAGACAAAGGACATGTTTAGTTCTAGGATTGATTTGGAGGACATGGACATATGAAAAGATTTGCATCTAAAGGTTAATGAAGATGAAGATTCATTTGAAATGCCACGAGCAAGGTATACAATGACTAAAGAACAAAAGCTTGCATTCTTTGAATTCATAAGAGCGGTGAAGAGGATATGTACCTAGGGTAGGGTCCTAGGCAAGGCCTACATGCCCTACCTAAGGACATCAAGTTGGAGGACTTGAAGATCAAGCATAAACTTCCGAGTGGATTCCAGGAGACGTTCAAGGTCACTCAACACGCTATCCACTCGGAGACTCTTTCCTTCACTCGGCAGTCGCGTGTCACTCGGAAGATCTCGTTCTCACTCGATGCTTGAAGACCAGGAGCCATCATCAAGAGCCCAACGAACAGACGTTGGTTCAATTATCATTAATAGCTTTTATTATGTACGTTACCAGTAATGGCAGACTTTAACCACACGATCGGACCCTTAGATGCCGGATAATTATGAGGGGTAGCGAAATCTATATAAGCCATCCCTCCCCTCTGGCACAAGGGTTCGCAACCATTGTAATATCTATATTCCACACGACATAAGCTCCCGAGCACTGAGACGTAGGGCTGTTACCTCCACGAGAGGGGCCTGAACTCATACATCCGTGTGTACACCCTCGCCGTAGCTAGGACTCTGCCCTCTCCTTTCGTACCCCTACCATCTACTGTCAGACTTGTTCCCACGATAGTTGGCGCCCACCGTGGGGCAGGCATCTAAGCGACTTCCGGCGAGGTTGCATTTTTCATCCTTCGACATGTCTTCTGGTGGTGTTTTTGCTCTGGGCCACGAGATCCGTTTCGGAGCGCTCATCTTCATCGTCGATGATTCGGCATGGCTCCAGGAAGCGCCTCTCGATGTCGAGGCGCTCCTGGTCCGTAGGGCCGCGCACTTCCATGCAAGTTCCTGTGGTGTGTTGCTGCGTCAGCCTTCGACTCCCTACACGTCGGCTTCCCTCGCTATTCGCGGTCGCAAGCGGTCCGACCGCTCACGACTTCAGCGCTGGGTCAAACACGCAGTGGCGTGTCAAACTTCTCCGCATATTGCAGCACTCGAGCCCGCCGAGTCCCTTTACGGCATGTTCGAGTCGGATTCCGATCCGTCCGACGTGCCTTCCGAGTGCGAAAGCTATGATCCTGCAACGAAGGTCTTGATGGCGGGTTCTCATCAGAGTTCGCCGCCTAGCTTTGGCCGTGGCAGGCGCAAGGATGGCGGCCCGTCGAATGAGCAGCCGTGCCGCGAAGAGGAGGTTCTTCATACACCCATCATTGGCGTGACTACCGAGGCTCAAGCTTTGGAGGCCACGCGCATTCGTCTGGAAGAACTCCAGGCAGAACTTGACGAGCGTGCTCGCCAGCGCCCCCATGCCCCAGTCGACGTCAGCGGCAGCTGTTTCCGACTGGATCTCACGACAACTTTGAGGTATATCGAACTCTTGTGGTAAATGTTGTTGTTGCTGCTAGGATCGCAGATTCCATTCAGCCGTCCCGGTCATAGGCTGGAAGAGGGTTGATGCAGATCAGAGCACTGTTGGATGTAGCGCACCGTCAGAATTCAGTAGTTTCTCAGTCCCGCAACAGGATACATAGCAATTCACCCAGGGCAGAGACCGTTCAGTCAGCACATAGCCCTGGATCGCCCGTGCGCCGTCGGGGCGGAGGTTTCCGTGAAGAGCAGGTCAGAGATCGGTTTCACCACGAAGACCACTGTCGAGTGCCCACTCCTCTGCGGAGTGGTCCGTACGTGCCCTAGCGCCAGGACGATAGGCTCTCCTTTGGTGACGAGCGGAATGCGGGCTTTGACGCCCGCGACCTCCTCGTTCAGAAGCGGATTGACAGGGGCAGAGCGTGCAGAGAAGGACACGACAGACAAAGTTCTCAGAATCGCGACTCAAGTCTTAGAATCTTACGATCTTATGATCCAAATTAGCCCCTCTGATTCTACGATTTTGCTCATAGAATCTAAGTTTTTACGATCCTTATAGTTACGATTCTATGATTCACGATCCTAGCAACGGAACTAAGATCCGATTCAGAATCGTGATTTTGACAACTTTGACGACAGAGATGTTCTGAGTGGAAGCTCAGCTGTGGTTTCTGGTCCCGAGTGTTTCAGCAGAGCCATATGTTCTGCAGAGATTCCCCCCAACTTTAGGTTGGCGGCAGGAGTTGGGAAGTTTACTGGCGAAACAAAGCCAGCGACTTGGTTAGATGACTACCAAGTGGTTGTGCAAATTGGTGGCAGAAATGACAATGTTGCGATGAAGCACCCGTCCTTGATGTTAGATGGTCCAGCTCGAGCTTAGCTGAATCGTTTGGCTCCTTCCAATATACATTGCTAGGAGGATCTTACCCGAGTGTTTGTCCGAACCTTTGAGGGCACTTGCAAGCGTCCGATGGGTCTGGTCGACTTACAACACTGTGTCCAGAAGCCCAATGAAAACTTTGAGAGATTATATTCAGCGATGGTCCACTCTGCATCATATAGTGGCGAATGTGTCGAAACACCAGGCTGTTTGTGCATTCAAGTCTGGTGTGAGATACAAAGAGTTATACCTAAAGTTTGGGTGGACGGGTGATATTTCACTCAGCAAGATGATGGAAATCGCCACTCGGTACACCAATGGCGAGGAAGAAGACCGCCTCCGTAGCGGCAAAGGAAAGGCAGTCGTCAATGAGGCTTGTGGCAGCAACGATCGGAAACAGAAGCGAAAAGCTGAAGATCCGGTCCAAGCAGAAGCAGGAGCACTGGCGACTCAGTCGAAGAACAAGGGAATAGCAAAGGCGCATTATGCCCCCAAGAAAGGGAAAAATCAGTCAGGAACTGATACCATGGATCAACCGTGTGTAATTCACACGAGGAAAGATGCAGAAGGCAATCTGATTTTGCTCAAGCACACCACTTGACAGTGTCGGACCCTAATCCAACAATTCAAGGGTGACCCACCAAGTGATAAATCTCTTGAGAAGGGGGATGAAGATGAAGATAAAGAAACATTCCTAGATGTCACTGCTACACTGGTGATCTTTGCTGATGTCGAGAGCAAGAGCCGTCTGGAAGTCATCAAGAAAGAAATCAACATGGCTGTGCCAAATACCCCCACCTACCTCAAGTGGTCCCAATATGCTATCACATTTGACCAAACAGACTATCCTACTCATGTGGCCACTCCCGGTCGATAGGCTCTGGTAGTTGATACGATGGTGGGAGGGACTCGACTTAGAAAGGTCCTCATGGACGGTGGTAGTGGCCTGAACATTCTCTATGCGGATACCCTGAAAGGGATGGGCATCCCGATGTCCCGTCTAAGTGAGAGCAGCATGCAGTTTCACGGGGTCATCCCAGGAAAGAAGGCCAAGTCACTCGGCCAGATACCATTGGATGTGACATTCGGGAATGACAAAAATTTCCGAAAAGAAAAGCTTGCATTTGAAGTCATGGATTTCAAGAGTACTTACGATGCCATTCTGGGTCGACCCGCATATGCACGTTTCATGGTCCGACCATGTTCTGTGTACCTCAAGTTGAAAATGCCAGGCCCTAAGGGCGTGATCACGGTCACTGGCAATCGACAGTGCGCCAAAGAGTGCCTCCAGCAAGGCTCCAAGATCGCCGATCACTAGATGGCCATGGTTGAGTTGGAGGAGCACAAGAAAACCGCTGACCCTGCTGATTTGTTCCGTGCAAAGAAGCCGGCTTCCGAGTCGGCATTTCAGCTGGCAGGGGAGGTGAAGAAAGTACACATCCATCCGACGGATCCTACTGCTGCCCTGACTAATATCTCATCAACGCTCGACAGCAAATAGGAAGCCGATCTCATCCAGTTCCTCTGTGAGAACTGGGATATCTTCGCATGGAAGCCTGCTGACATGCTGGGGATTCCCAGGGAGCTGGCTGAGCACCGTCTGCGAGTGGATCCAAAAGTCAAACCCGTCAGGGAGCATTTGCATCGCTCAGCAATGGACAAGGGCAAGGCACTCAGAGGAGAAGTGGCCCGTCTCTTGCAAACCAAGTTCATTCGGGAGATTTACCACTCCTAGTGTCTCTCGAATGTTGTGATGGTGCCAAAGAAAGATAAGTCGTTGCCCATGTGCATTGACTTCAAACATCTCAACAGGGTGTGCCAAAAAGATCATTTTCCGCTCCCCCGCATAGATCAAATTGTTGACTTGGCAGAGGGGTGTGAGCGTTTATGGTTTTTGGATTGCCTATTCTGGGTACCATCAGATCCGTCTGTATGGACCGGACGAAATAAAGACAGCCTTCATCACCCCATTCGGGTTTTTTTGTTACAGCACCATGCCTTTTGGTCTCAAGAATGCCGGCGCTACTTTTATGCACATGATTCAGAAATGTTTGCTCGACTAGATCCCTCAGAATGTCGAGGCGTACATGGATGATATAGTAGTCAAGTCCCGTAAAGGTTCCGACCTGCTGGCTGACTTGGCCGAGACATTCGCCAATCTGAGGCGATTCGACATAAAACTGAATCCGGCCAAATGTACTTTTAGCGTCCCAGGTGGCAATTTACTCGGTTTTCTCGTTTCCGAGCGAGGAATTGATGTCAACCCTGAGAAAATCAGCGCCATTACCCGTATGAAGACTCCCGTGTGAGTGCATGACGTTTAGAAGCTCACAAGTTGCTTAGCAGCATTGAGTCGATTCATTTCTCGTCTTGGTGAGAAGGCCCTGCCTTTATATCAATTGATGAAGAAGTCTGGCATGTTCGACTGGACTCCTGAAGCCGAAGCAGCGTTTGTTGAGCTCAAAGCCCTGCTCTCCACCCAGCCGATGCTTTCCGCTCCTGCCAGCAAAGATCCCTTGCTCATATACATCACGACTACAAGTCAGGTCGTCACTACAATACTAACTGTCAAGTGAGAAGAGGAGGGTGAAGCCTACAAAGTCCAGCAGACAGTTTATTATGTCTTAGAAGTATTGTCCCCCTCAAAGCAAACATATCCACACTATCAGAAGCTGGTTTATGGTATTTACCTATCAGCGAAGAAGGTGGCGCATTATTTCCAAGACCACTTGATTTCATTCGTCAGTGATGCTCCTTTGTCCGAGATTTTCAATAATCGAGACGCATCAGGTCGAGTAGCTAAATGGGCAATTGAGCTTGGACACTTTGACATCAGATTCAAAGCCAAAAAAGCAATCAAGTCCCAAGCATTGGCAGATTTCATGGCCGAGTGGATTGAACAGCAACAACCTATCCAAGTTCACTCAGTGCATTGGACAATGTTCTTTGATGGATCCAAAATGTTGAATGGGTCTAGTGCTGGGGTTGTCCTGATATCTCCTAGAGGTGACAAGCTCAGCTATGTCTTGCAAATTCACTTTGATTCCTCCAACAATGAGGCAGAGTATGAAGCACTTTTGTATGGGTTGCGCATGGCTATCTCACTCGGTGTCAAGCGCCTGATGGTTTATGGCGACTCAGATCTGGTGGTGAATCAAGTGATGAAATAGTGGGATGTTTGAAACCCCGTTATGACTAGATACTGCAATGCAGTCCGAAAATTGGAGAAGAAGTTTGAAGGCCTGGAACTTCGTCATGTTCCCCGACTGAAAAATCAGGTGGCCGATGAGTTATCCAAGATTGGTTCCACTTGACGGCCTGTCCCCAGCGGTGTTTTCTTGGAGCACTTGCACACTCCTTTGGTTCAAGAAGATCCTTTCACCGAAGAGCCCCCACAAGCATTGAGTTCCATTGACCCGACAGAAGTTGATGTCCCCGCAGTGATTGACTTGGTCATGGAGATTCTGGTTATCACTCCCGATTGGACTGTGCCTTACATTGCCTATATCCTCAGACAAGAGCTCCCTGATGATGAAACAGAGGCTCGACAGATCGTGCCCAGGTCCAAGGCTTTCACTATGATGGGAGATCAGTTGTTCAGAGAGAGCGTGACTGGTGTTACACAGCGCTGCATTTCCCCCAAGGAAGGTCGAATGATTCTGGATGAGATTCACTCGGGAACTTGCGGCCACCATGCATCCTCAAGGACGATTGTCGCTAAAGCATACCGAGCTGGTTTTTACTGGCCACAAGCTAATGAGATGGGTAAAGACATCGTTGATCATTGTGATGGTTGCCAGTTCTATGCAAACTTCTCACACAAGCTGGCGTCTGCTCCGAAGACAATTCCTCTGGCCTGGACATTTGTGGTTTGGGGACACGACATAATTGGCCCCTTCCAAACCGGAAAAGGGAGGATTCACTCACTTACTGGTAGCAGTTGAAAAATTCACCAAGTGGATAGAAGCCAAGCCAATCAAGAAGCTGAACTCCCGCACGGTGATCAAATTCATGAGAGAGATAATTTATTGGTACGGCATTCCACACAGCATCATCATAGAAAACAGCACTAATTTTCACTCGGAAGAATTCAGGAACTTCTACAACTCCCAAGGCACTCGGGTGGATTATGCATCTGTCGCTCACCCACAAACCAATGTGCAAGTTGAGCGAGCCAATGTCCTCATCTTGCAAGGTGTTAAGCCTCGTCTCATGCGCGACCTGGAGCATGCCGCTGGCGCCTGGGTAACCGAGCTGCCGTCTCTATTATGGGGCCTGAGAACTACTCCCAATAGGTCAACTGGACGAACTCCTTTCTTCCTTGTCTACGGTGCTGAAGCCATGTTGCCGAGTGACTTGGCCCTCAATTCTCCTCGAGTGGAGCTGTATTCTGAGGCTGAAGCTGAACATGCTAGATAGGACGGTGTAGATCTTCTGGAGGAGGAACGAGAGATGGCTTTGATCCAGACTACTGCCTATCAGCAGGACCTCTGGCGCTTCCATGTGAAGAATGTCCAGAGTCAGTCATTTCATGAGGGAGACCTGGTGCTTCGAGTGAATCAACACCGACCTCACAAGCTTGCTCCTGCATGGGAAGGTCCTTTCTTCATCACAAAGGTGCTAAACAATGGAGCCTATCACCTGTACAATCTCATGAAGCGGATAGACGAGCAACGAGCCTGGAATGCAGATCTGCTCCTGCGTTTTTATACTTGAGACAAGAATCCTCTGATGTAATAAGAATACTTCATCAATGCAATCCACGTTTGTACAATATATATTGTCGATTCCAATCGTACAGTTTCATTCTTGGGAATACTCCGAGTGGTGAGCAATCCTCACACTCGGGGGCTTAGCTATGAACATGTTTCGCCTAAGTTAAAAAAAACGTCGAGTGGATATAGCAGTCCATTCACTCGACGACCTATTTGCGAATCAGCCTTCTCTTAGGTTCGAAAATACTCCGAGTGATGAGCGATCCTCAAACTCAGGGGCTTAGCAGCGAACACGTTCCGCCTAAGTTAAAAACCTCATCGGGTGGATAGTAATCTATTCACTCGACAACTTAGCTGCGAATTGACATTCGCCTAAGTTCGAAAATACTTCGAGTGATGAGCGATCCTCAAACTCGGGGGCTTATCTATGAACACGTTTGGCCTAAGTTAAAAACCTCGTCGGGTGGATAGCAGTCCATTCACTCGACAGCTTAGCTGCGAATCGCCATTTCCCTAAGTTCAAAAATACTCCGAGTGATGAGCGATCCTCACACCCGGGGGCTTAGCTGTGAACACATTTCATCTAAGCTAAAAACCTCGTTGGGTGGATAGTAATCCATTCACTCTACAGCTTGAGCTACGAATCGACATTCGCCTAAGTTCAAAAATATCCCGAGTGATGTGCAATCCTCACACTCGGGGCTTAGCTGTGAAGATGTTTCGCCTAACTTAAAAACCTCGTCGGGTGAATAGTAATCCGTTCACTCGACAACTTAGCTGCGAATCGACATTCGCATAAGTTCGAAAATATCCTGAGTGATGAGCAATCCTCACACTCGGGGGCTTAGCTTCGAACACGTTTCGCCTAAGTTAAAAACAAACCCAGTCGAACAGACGATTGAAAGCCAAACATGAATCAAATCCAAAGGGTAAACCACGGATAAACATTTCGTACACAAGTAAATTTTCTCAGGCCTAAGGCCTGAATGAAGTTTTAAGGGATACAATGTCACTCGGCATACCGAGGCGAATAAAACTATTTCTCAAAAGACCAAGTTCCTTAAACAGGTGACGGGCTGGCTGGCTCGACCAAAGTGTCCAAGTCGATGCCGGCAGCGATTCTGGTGGCTGCCTCAATGAAGGTTTCCAGGAAGTCCTCAAACTAGAATTTCTTCGTGTTTACCACCTGGAGCTCCTTCAGCTTCTCTTCCCTCGCATTCCTGCTATGGACCCTGGCAAGTGATAACGCAACGTCGGCCCCGTAGCGAGCAGGAGATTTCTTCCAGGCTTGCACTCGACTGGAAGTTCGTTCAGATGAGCCATCATAGAGTTGAGGTCGAGCTGAAGAGTGTCCTCAGGCCATAGCTCCTTGTCGATTCTCTCCATTGTAGATTTCAGTCGGGCAATATATGCCTGGACGCCTTGGAGCTGGAAGTTGAGTCTGAACATGTTCATAGTCACTACATCTGCGACTGGCGACTTAGTGGGATCCAAATTGGGCTCGACCTCTTCTGTCTCCTTATAGAAGTCTTGACAGAATTCTGTTGAAGAGTTGGAATGGGAGGGGAATCGATGAGCTGCAACCTTGAAAGGTTTTGGAAACTTCAATCGACAAGAAACACTTACCGTCGAGCAAGATATACATCTTCCTCGAGAATTTGCCCAAGTGCTTCTCCAGGCCGTTGCTCCGTTTGTTCAGCTGCTCGGCCCTTTTAACAAGGTCCACACACTCCTGCTTCAACTTTGCGTTCTCCTCCTCAAGTTTCTTGGTGGCCGTTAGCTTCCAATCTGCAACTTCAGTCTTGTCCCTGGCCACTCGTTGGGCATCAGCAAGTGCCTTGTCCTTCTCGTCGAGTGCCGTCTTCATGGAATCTAAAGAAACAACATTGTTGAGTCGTGCTTGGAGTCAACGGTTTTCATTGCGTACGTCTGTTCGAGTGAGAGCACTCCGTTCAAAACGTGAAGAGCGAAGATGGGAAGACAGAAAGTCAATAGTAATTACCTCCCAGAGACTTCAGCTCAGCACATGCTCGCTCCAGAGCATTGTTGGAGGCCTCCATATCCACTCGCAGCCGGTTCCTCTCATCCTCCAGGTCCTTGTACTGCGTCCCAAGTTCTCAAGCCCTCGGAAACCGACAAAAGAAAGAAATTCAATCAGCAAGTAATGCAAAGGACGTTCGACTGGGCTATTTGGATCGACCTATGATCTCCATCAAGCAAAAGTCCACTCGACATGTCGAGTGGCCCTGGCACTCCGCGCGCTATAAACAAATTCAAAGTTGTCTCTATTAAGACCCCTACCAGTGCAAGCACTCGACAACGTCTCCAAGACTACATCCAGTGGGTGCACTAAGAGTGTCCCCACTGAGATGGTTAACTCTCGATCCGTCGAGTAACTCATCAGAAAAAAATATGCACTCAACATGTCGAGTGACTCTAGTACTCCGCGTACGACAAGTTTTCAATACTACTGCTAATCGTCTACGATCAACAGTACCCTCGGGGACTACTCCCAGTGGGTGCACTTAGCGTGCCCCCACTGGTCATTAAAACGTTTGACAAGGTCAGCGTTGTCAGAACATTCACCCGCCACTCGACCCATTGAGCGACGTGCCTCCCTGCTCTGTGAAGTTCAATCTATCCTTATGCAGCGTCATATCATGGTTTGTCAATAATATCCATGAAACCTACAAGGTAGTTTCGGAGCGGTGTGATCCAAGGCGAAATCTATTCGTATACAATAAAACTCTAAGACCCTTGGTGGTGCAAACACTCGACAGCGGTCTCGAGGACTACACCCAGTGGGTGCAGTTAGCGTGCCCCCCTAGATCTGCCAACTCGCGATCAGTCAAGTGACAGAAACATCCATCATTGGAATATCCATCACTCCAAGAAATGCAGTATATCCTTATGCAGCGTCATATCATGGTTTGTCAATAATATCCATGAAACATACAACATAACTGCGGAGTGGTGGATACGACAAGCTCTAAGACCCCTGCCAGTGCAAGCCCTCGATAGCGGTCTCGGGGACTACACCTAGTGGGTACACTTAGAGTGCCCCCACTGAGACGGTTAACTCTCGATCCGTCGAGTAACTCATCAGAAAAAATATGCACTCGACATGTCGAGTGACTCCAGTACTCCGCGTATGACAAGTTTTCAAGACTATTGCCAATCGTCTGCGATCAATGGTAGCCTCGGGGACTACACCAAGTGGGTGCACTTATCAGGACCCCACTGGTTATTGAAACGTTTGACAAGGTCAGCCCTGTCAGAATATACACTCGACATGTCGAGCGACTCTAGTACCACACGTACTATCGATCCCAATCCTACTCGACTACGATGCATCCTATTCGAGTGGAGAAACTTCAAACATTCTACAATAATCACCCACTAGGTGTGCAGTCAAGAAAAGAAAGGAATTCAATCAGAAATGTACTTACAATCGAACTTACTCGGACATTGGTGCGGAGGGCCGCGCTGACGTCGTAAGCCAACTTGCAGGCCTCATACGCCTCCTTGGTTCGTAGCATTATCTGCTCCGCCTGGATCATAGCCTCCTTCGCAGCTCCGGTCTGATCTTCTGGGACGCGATGCAAAGACAAAGCCGTCATAGGCGGAATCAGTGTTGTTGCTAGAGTGGCTGAGGCAGTCTGAGAGGTTCCGGTTGGAGTTGACGTCACAATGTCGAGACAGTTGGAGGAGCATTTGACAAAGGTGCTGCAGGATCAGCTCTGAGTTGTGTCGAGTCACCTATCCCCTAGGAGGACTCTACACTCGAGCGTTGAAGCGCCTGCGCTGATGAAGCTCTTCGTGTGCGGGTGTGCGAAGCATCCAGGTGCTCCTCCTCGTCTTCCACCTGAATGATCTCTACAACATCAACCGACAGTGTTAACTTTTGCAAGTGATGTATCCCATTCGGATGAATCAAGAACTTATTAACCTCTATGAGAAGTGGCAGCGTCAGTAGTGTCAATGTCCATTACCTCCCCTCCATCCCGATGAGGCGAGGTCACTAACGTAGCAGCTCTGACGGATCGAACATCACTCGGTTAGCTACAACTCAAGGTCACAGTCGACAGGAAGAATTCGAAAATAAATACTTTCATGGAGACGATAGAGACGGCCATCCTCATGCAAGGCAGAGCCTTGCAAGGTTTAGTTGTGACCTGCTTGGGCTGCTTGGCCAGTCTCTCACTCGACTCAACAGTCGAAGGCGGCTCTGCTTCGGGTTCTTCTCACAAGGGCCCGGAGCCCTGTCCTCAACAGCTGCTGGTTCCTGGCTGGACTTGGTGCGGCCATCACGCAGGGGAGGTGACTCGACTTCTTCCTCTTCGCCAGAGTCCTCGTATTCATCCTCTAGTGTCAGAGGGACCGTCGCTGTCCATGCTGCCACCCTCACTCACCACGCCATCTTCAATATGGTTCCCATTAGGGACGGGCGAGTGCATGTGCGTCCACTCCTGCATGATTCAAGCAAAGAAGTCAGTTCATAAAATCAATATATCCCTCGACAATACAAATACATCAGTCGACACCGTACAACTCACCAGATTCTTCGGCGGGTTTTCGGCCGAGTAAGGTCGGATCCTCTTGACTCCCAAAGGGCTGTCGCAGGCTCCAATGATGCTGCGAGGCCACTTCTCGACAGTTTTTTGTGGAACCTCTTCTGGGTGTGCCCTGGTCGAGTCCTCAGGGCCCGCGTAGTGCCACATGGTGTGATCTCTCGCTTGGAGTGGCTGAATACGTCGACTGAGAAACGTCTCCAACAGATCCATGCTAGTCACCCCACCCCGAATCAACTGCACCACAGCCTCAACAAATATTCCCGTATGGACATGTTCCTCTTCGGTCACCTTCAGAGACTTGGGGACAACAGGACGGTCAGGTGTATAAGGGGGAAGGCCAATCGACATATTGGGCGATGCTATATCTTTGCAGTAGAACCAAGTCGACTACCAGCCTCTAACAGCTTCAGGCAAAGTCATGGCAGGGAAGGAACTACGGGCCCTTTTATGAAGTCCTAAGCCTCCAAACAACTGAAGCACGTGAGTCTTCCCATCAGCAGGGAGAGCTTTCTTCACGGTCTGGGATCTGATCGTAAAGATGTGCTTGAACAACCCCCAATGGGGAGAGCATCCCAGAAAACATTCACATAGAGTAATGAAGGCAGACAAGTATGCAACAGTATTTGGTGGGAGATGGTGTAGTTGGGCGCCGAAGAAATTCAGAAATCCCCTAAAGAACGGGTGAGGCGGCATAGAGAAACCTCATTCGACATGGGAGAGAAGGAGGACCCGCTCCCCGTCGCGTGGCTCCGACTTGCGCTCTCTTGCCGGCAGCCTTCAGGCGCCGTCCGCCACGAGCCCGTCGGCGACAAGGCCCTCCATGTCCTCGCGAGTGACTACGGAGGGAAGAAAATCCCCCTGCATCCATCCTGCCAGCGAGGTGAACCGAGCGGTTGAGGGCTTCTTGCCCTTGAGCTTCGTCACCCCCTTCTTAGCCCGCTCCAGCTTCTCCGTCGCATTCTTCGTCATCGGCGCGGCGGCTCTCATCAAGGAGGAACGGAGTGGGGCATACGAGGCAAAGGAGGCGGAGGAAAGGAGAAAGACTGGGCGGAGATATTGTGCAAACCGTGGCGCGCAAAGATTTATACTCCGCCGAGCGTCCCGCTGATCAGTGGGCCTGCGAGATCACCGCACATTCCAACCGCTGATGGCGCCTAGTACATGGCGATATGACTAGCGCGAGAATTGAGGCGTCGTGCCTCCACTTGCCATGATCGTGGCGTCATCATCGTACACGTGCTTCCCAAATTTTTGTATGCCGCAAAATCTAAGTCTGACAGACCGACCCATCACCTCCAAAGATGCTTTCAGTTCACTCGGAGCAAAACAAACATTCAACATCCACTCGGACACCTTTAAGGCTGAATGGATCCGGGAATGGAGAAGAATTCAATCGACGTAAGTTTCGTTGAAGCCTCGAATATCATTCGGAAGATTTGGCGTGTTGATCCTGAATTGACATTAATACTCAGAGTTGACTCGACGCAAGTTCCATTGGAACCCCAAATATCATTCGGAAGATTTTATGTCCTAACTCAAGATTGGCATTGATACCTCATTTCACCACTCGAACCCCAATCCATTCGGGGGCTAATGACGAGGATATGTACCTAGGGTATGGTGCTAGGCAAGGCGTACATGCCCTACCTAAGGACATGAAGTTGGAGGACTTGAAGATCAAGCTTAAACTTCCAAGTGGATTCCAGGAGACGTTCAAGGTCACTCGACAGGCTATCCACTCGGAGACTCCTTCCTTCACTCGGCAGTCGCATGTCACTCGGAAGATCTCGTCCTCACTTGATGCCAGAAGACCAGGAGCCATCATCAAGAGGCCAATGGGCATACATTGGTTCAATTGTCATTAATATCTTTTATTACGTATGTTACCAATAATGGTAGACTTTAACCCCATGATCGGACCCTTAGATGCTGGGTAATTAGGAGGGGCAGCGAACTTTATTACGTAGGGCTGTTACCTCCACGAGAGGGGCCTGAACTCATACATCCGTGTGTATACCCTCGCCATAGCTAGGACTCTGCCCTCTCCTTTCGTACCCCTACCATCTACTGTCAGGCTCGTTCCCATGACAAGCGGTGAGATTTCCAAATGGTGTGTTACTTTTGATGGATTCAAGCTTTCAGCACTAAAAACCCAGGATTGCCACATCCTCCTTCGAAGGATTTTACCGGCGGGCCTCCGACGAATCATGGACAAGGATATATATGAAGCGGTTGCTGAGCTGGGAAATTTCTTTAGAGAACTGTGCTACAAAACACTCAGGGTAACTGTTCTGCAAAGACATGAAAAGGAAATCCCAAATATTCTTCGCAAGCTCGAGAAGTTTTTCCCTCCAGCTTTCTTCACCATGATGGTCCATTTGGCGGTGCACTTACCAAAAGAGGTAATGCTTAGAGGCCCTGTGTAATACGGTTGGATGTACCCAATCGAAAGAAGGCTGCTTACTTGTAAGCGTTATGTGCAAAACACGGCAAGACCTGAAGGTTCGATTGCTGAAGCATATGTCATTGATGAGTGCTTGACATTTTGCTGTAGATACTTTGAAGATGTGGAAACGAGATGGAAACGGTTGACCAGAAATGTAGAGCGGTCTGATTCGCAAAGTGGTGATGTGTCGGTTTTCAACCATGGTTTGAAACTTCTTGGAGCCTCAAAATACTTGGAGACTGGTGATGAGTATGACAAGATGGTTTGGTATGTACTCAGTAATTGCGCTGAGGTTCTACCATATATCGAGTACGTTATATCTTGTGCACTCGTTATATTTTCTTGCTTGGGTTGGCACTAGCCTAATGTTTGAATTCACATGTTTTGTTGGCATTGCAGGAAATGCAAGGAAGAGTTAAATCAGGAAGGAAGCCAGATTCATGTTGATAAAAGGGTTGCCAATGGATTTGCTAAATGGTTTAAGAACCATGTGTGATCTTTAGCCACATGTTTTATGTTTTCTGTGTTATTCACCAACTGTTAAGTACCATTGCTGCTAAATGGTTTATTTGTGCAGATTGGAAAGTTTCATGAGGAGAAGAAGGTCAGTGATGATCTATTTGCTTTGGCATGCTTACCGGATAAGCGAGTGAGAGTGTATTCAACATGCATTGCTGACAGTGTCCGGTACCACACCGTTGACCATGAGGAAAGAAGGAAGACACAGAATAGTGGAATTGTCACCAAGGGGTCACATGATGGTGAGAACATTAACTTCTATGGTCAGCTGAGAAGCATCGTAGAGTTGCAGTACAACTCTAGTGGAGGCATCCATCACTCGGTTGTCTTATTTCGCTGCGATTGGTTTGAGCTTGGTGGCAAGAAGAAGAGAAACTCTTTTGTCAAATATGATTGCCACTTCAAAAGCATCAACACCGGAAGGTTCTGGAATAAGAATGTTCCCTATATTCTATTAGCACAAGCAACAATGGTGTTTTATCTGCCACACACTCTTTGGCACGGAAAATGGCGAGTTGTGCAAACCTTTTAGCACAAACACTTGTGGAGTGTGACTGAAACTGAAATGGAAAAGGGCCCCGGTGATAGTGGACTAACATACCAGGCTGATGACTCTACAGAAGTTCCGGTACAAGCTGATGATGACTCTATGGAAGTTCCGGTGCAAAGCAGAGTGCGAAGGGACCGGGAACGTGTGCTCCTTGATGCTGCAACAGTTGAAGGCATTAAGAAAAGAAGAAAGGTGGTAGCAGATGGGCATGAGAGAGAGGATGAGGATGAGGAAAACAAGACTGATCATACCATGCTGCAATATTGTAGTGACAATGAGGAAAATAGGAGTGGGCATAGAGTTCCTTTGGTTGGTATCGACGATGATGAGTAGCGAATGGACATGAAGGTAAATTGTCTCCTTGGTGACCTAATACTATTACTGCATGTTCCTTGTTTTGTTTGGTGATCAACCTTCTATATAGTTTTTGTTGATGTGATCCTGATGTAGTTTTTCTACTACAATTCTCTCCAGGTAGCAAAATGCATGAGACTTTGGTGATGAAGAGGCAGATGGTGAAGATACAATGCAAAATCATGTAGTTTTCGTGCCATTTTGGCTGATGGTGAAGATGGCTGTAGTGACTCTGGTGCCATTTTGGTTGATACTCCGGAGCCATTTTGGTGCCATTTTGTGCTGTAATATTGTTTTGGTGACTCTGGTGCCATTTTGGTGCCATTTGTGGATGGCTGCAGTGACTATTTTGGATTGAGCAAAATATGGCTGCAGTGATCATTAATTTTAGAGCAAAATATTAATTATTTTGTTTCAGAGCTGAAGGAGCAATGTATTGTTTTTTTGTTTCAGAAATGGCCGGAGCATGCGAGAAGGCCATTAAATGAGAAACCACGCTTGCGAGAGAAGGCACACTTGCGCTTGGGCGGTTGGGTTTTCAAGGCAACCACGCGCACATCGAGGCAACCAACCCCACGTTCCCCCCTCGACTAGCAACTCCCCACGACGCTAGTCCGGGTTTTTTCTTCTAGGTAACTCCCTTCTGCCTCCCTCCTCATTCCATTGCCGCTCCCTCTGCCTCCCTCTGCCTCCCTCCTCATTCCATTGCCTCTCCATCTGCCTCCACCATCAAGAAACTCCCATCTGCTCCATCTCAAGCCCTCCCCTCCCCTCCCTCTGCTCTATCTAGGAGGGAAATGGCGGAGGAATCATCGTGGAGCAACTTCCCTCCGTCTGGCAAGCGAATGGCTTCGTGGAGCAACTCCCCTCCGTCTGCCAAGCATCACCATGGTGAGGCATCTGGCAAGGAGCCGCTGGTGGTAGACGATGATGTTCCGGTCCCCACCGGGCAGAAGCTGGACTACACCATGGAGCTCAAGGTTGAAATCCACCTGAAGGAGCTACTAGATGTCATCTGCACCAGCAATCTAGAAGACGCCGACCAGAGGATCCGCGAGATGACGATGAAGCTCGGCGGCATATTGAAGCGGAACATCGACGTTGATGTGGAGTATACCAGGGAAGATGAACCTCCACAGATGGTAGCAGTTCTACAGTTATGCATTGAGGATCTCATCCTGGTATACCACATCACCGCGACAACAAACTGGTAAACCATCCTACTCGTTCAATCTGAACATGCATCTATCTAATTAGTAGTATCTAAAGTTTCTGTAGTTCTGAAGTTTCTGAAGTTTCTGAAGTAGATGCAATAGTTCTGAAGTAGATGCAATAGTTCTGAAGTAGATGCAATACTAGTTCTGAAGTTCTGAAGTTGTTTTCTATTGGATTGGATTAGGTTTTGATTAGGGTGGCTGGATTAGGTTTTGATTATGGTGGTTGGATTAGGGTTCTTGCCGCCCGCTGTTGATTGTATTGGATTGCATTAGGGTTCTTTCCGCCCGCTATACTAGTGTAGTTTCTGAAGTAGATGAATTAGATGCACCAGATTAATTTAAGAAGTATATGCACCAGATTAATTTCTGAACTTGATGTAGGTCCAAGGAACTCCGACCGCTCCTACAGGAGAAGAATCTGTACACCTTTGTCGGCTTCTGCATTGGAGGTGACAAGGAGAAGCTGGAGTTGTCTGGTTTGGAGATCAACCCTGACAAGTACATCGACCTGCAGTGCAAATGGAGAGTTCCAAACAATGGAAAGCAGTTTCAAGCTTTGTCTGAGTTTGCGGCCAGCCTGATCCACCCATCCTACAGGGCAATGAAGCAGAAGAACAATAGGGAAGAGGACCACAAACTATGGGGGATCAGCCAACTGCCAAAGCACCTCATCGATTACGCAGCGAATGATGCGTACGTCACCTATGAGGCATGGAAGAAAATTAAAATCACCAAGGAAGGTTTGGAGCTATGGCAAGAGGCGGAGGAGAATTGGGATGACCCAGACTACTGGGGGCTATAGTTGCTTGTGCTTGTGCTTGTGCTTGCCAAACGCTGTCGCCACTACTTGCGCAGCTTGCTTTTGTTATGTTTGCTATTATGTGTCTCACTTTGTAGTTATTTGGTTGAACAAGTTTGCTTTTGTTATGGTGAACAAGTTTGCTATTATGTTTATCCATGTCTAGTTGAAGAATGCTATTATGTTTATCCATGTCTAGTTCCTGATGGATCTGTTGTTTATCCATGTCAAGTTGAACAAGTTTACAAAAAATGGTTCCTGATGGAGCTGTTGTTCATCCATCCATCATGTTAAGTTGAAGTTGAGAAATGGATTTTGATGGAGCCGTTTTTTGTCAATTTTGATGTTCAAAAAAAGTTGATCAGACAATGGATGAATGCCTGATGCAAAAAAAGTTGATCTTGTTTTGATCAATTTTTATGTGGTTCCTATGAGAAATGGTTCTTGATGCAACACAGAGAAATGGGAAAAGAATATGTGTGAGCAGGGACTTGAACCCACGACCGTGCGCTCATTTCTCGGAGTTTCCACCACTGGGCTAAGAAGAGGCTACTGGTATGTAATCTATGCCATCTCTTTTGAAATCATCAAACCAGTCAAGTATCAAACACACAACTCGCTGACAAGTTGGCCCCACCCCCACCCCCACCGTAGTCATTTCCTCCACTCGCACCGTAGTCATTTCCCCCACTCCCACCGCAGTCATTTCCCCCACTCCTCTCCTCCTCCCTGCTGCCGCCACCGTCTCATCCCCACCACTGCCGGGGGATCAGCGCACCGCCGCCGCCGACTCCTTCCCACCGCCGCCGCCGACTCCTTCCTCTCCCGTGGAGGTATGAATCTGCCGCTGACTCCTTCCTCTCCCACGGTGGTTTTCTGCGGCTGTTTAGATTAGGGTTTGATTTATTTGAATTAGGGTTCTTGCCACCGTTGTTTTTTTCTATTGGATTGGATTAGGTTTTGATTAGGCTGGTTGGATTAGGTTTTGATTAGGGTGGTTGGATTAGGGTTCTTGCGGCCCTCTGTTGATTGTATTGGATTGGATTAAGGTTCTTTTAGAAATTTATAGTTGATTTCCTAACTGAGCTGAAAGCCCCCAAAATGTAGCACATTTACAGTAGATATGGTTCTAGCTGTGTTTTCCTTTTATAGTAGACATGGGCACATGGGTAGATATGGTCCAAAATTCGAGTAGTGATTGAGATAGAGTAGTAGCCATGTTAACAAAATTATTCTCCATTCAACATGAATTGTTTTGCCATTTATAGTAGTATTCCAAATTGTAGTACTACAGAGGTTTTCTTGCCATTTATAGTAAATGTTTGCTACATCGCTGCTTTTCATATGGCCGACTTGGAAGGTTTCGAGTCCTTCGCGATCATACTTGAGATATCCTCCAGCAGGCTGATAAATAAAAGAAGAGATCTCCCCTTCACCCATCTCTTTATCATAACTCTGCTGTTTGCTACATCACTGCTTGAAACTCGCTGCAGAGGCTGCCTGACACTTTTATGAATATGCTAGATGGCCATCGGCCATAGAAAGTGAAGCTGCGGCAGGCCGGCAGCGGGCTTTGTAGGCTGTGGGACGTGGAGGTGGTGGTCGACACCGACGACCACATGTATCTAGATCGTGGATGGAAGCAGTTCCTCCGTGCCTAAAACCTGCGGCATGGGTACTTCCTTGTCCTCAGGTACGACGACAACGCCATGCTCATCGTGAAGGTGTTTAGCACGACTATGTATCGCATTCGCTACCAGGATGACGACCCTGCCAGTACGCTCCGCCTCTTCTTCCTCTACATTTGGTTTTGTCTCACACCGATTGTTAAATAAACCTGCTTGTTGCATTTGGTCAGGAAATAGGAGCAGCAGCAGCGACTCTGGCTACAACAAATGCAGCTGCGAGGATGAGGAGGAGCAGATCGGGGATGAGGAGGAGCAGAGCGGGGATGAGGAGTAGCAGAGCGAGGATGAGGAGGAGTAGAGCGGGGATGAGGAGGAGCAGGGTTGGGATGGGGAGGAGCAGAGCAAGGATGAGGAGGAGCACAGCATGGATGAGGAGGTGGCTGGCGATGACCATGCGATTGTGGTGGCTGATGATGGCCTCGTGATGGTGGTGCCTGAGTATGCGCGGGTGGTGGTGGTGCCTGAGGATGACCTAGCGGTGGTGGTGCATGACAATGGCCTCGAGATGGTGGCGGTGCGTGACGATGGCCTCGCGATGGCGCTGGCGATCCCACCGCTCGGCGACAGGACCATGCCAATTGTGGTAGAGGAGTACATCCCAGAGCCTGACCGCCGTAGGCCACTTCATCCAATTTTCCGCTCTAGGCGCATCAAGATGATGAAGGAGAAAGATAAGAAGGAGGAGTGAAGATCTTAACAAAATAAGTCAATGTTAAGTATGTCAGGTCATGTAAATGTGAACATGTCAATGTTAAGTATGTGGTCATGTTAATCTATCCATTACCTTCCAAGATCTGTTTGGTAATTGATGGGAATCGAAATTTTGTGCATGCTCATGGATGAAAGATAAAATTGTGTGTTTTTGTGCTTGCTCATGGATTCTCATTCGTTGAATAGTTTGTGATAATATGCCCAAATTTGGCACATGCCTTCATCTTGTGATGGCAAACAGTGTTGCCAAAGAAACCATTTTTCAGTTTTTGAATGCCAAAAACACATGTTTTTCGTGAAGCGGCTACAAAGAGGGACATTCCAAATGCGTCATTCCATGTCTATCTCAAAATAGACCCTATTCTACGGACGGTTGCCAAAAATCATACATTTCCGACCCTCGTAGCTACTCCCGGCCATTCAGACAACCATCGGCCGATTTTGTTGGAACCGGCTGGAATTTGAACTGCGGGTCCTCTATAGCTTGCCCGTTATTTTTGCTAAAAATCATTTTTAGCTTCTCAAGAAG
Organism: Hordeum marinum; assembly: GCA_022496015.1. Lineage (NCBI taxonomy): Eukaryota > Viridiplantae > Streptophyta > Magnoliopsida > Poales > Poaceae > Hordeum > Hordeum marinum. The sequence goes on from CM039677.1 coordinate 43,196,986, forward strand.
GCATTTCATCATAGAATCACCAATACATATGCATGATCAAACCCCTAGCCACGTACGACCGACGCGACAAGTTAGACCAGTTTTTGAAAACACCGTAAAAAATTTAAAAAAATTCAAAAAAATGGGAGACCTCCGCGTCACATCATCAAATGTGGACTACCAACTAGTAAAAATATTAAACCTGGAATACCGATGTTTTCTTGAAAAAGTGTTCTCAAAAATGACCTACTATGAATGAAGATTCATGGCTTTCAAGCCAAACGAGCAATGATATGGCCACATTCATTGAATAGTTTTTGATAGTATGCCCAAATTTGGCACATGTCTCCATCTTGTGATGGCAAACAGTGTTGCCAAAGAGATATTCCAGCTTGTTTCACAGAAAAAACCATTTTTCATTTTTTGAATTCCAAAAACACATGTTTTTCGTGAAGCGATTACGAAGAGGGACATTCCAAACAGCGCCATTCCATGTCTATCTCAAATAGACCCTATTCTACGGACGGTTTCCAAAAATCATGCATTTCCGACCCTCGTAGTTACCCCCAGCCATTCAGACAACCATCTGTCGATTCTGTTGGAACAGACTGGAATTTGAACTGCGGGTCCTCCATAGCTTGCCCGTTATTTTTGCTAAAAATCTTTTTTAGTTTCACAGGTAGGCATTTCATCATATAATCACCAACAGATATGCATGATCAAACCCCTAGCCACGGACGATCGACACTAAAAGTTAGACCGGTTTCTTAAAACACCGTAAAAAATTCAAAAAAATGGGAGACCTCCGTGTCACATCATCAAATGTGGCCTACCAACTAGTAAAAATATTAACTTGGAATACTGATGTTTTCTTGAAAAAGTGTTCTTAAAAACGACCTACCATGAACGAAGATTCATGGCTTTCAAGCCGAACGAGCAATGATATGGCCACATTCGTTGAATAGTTTGTGATAATATGCCCAAATTTGGAACATGCCTCGATCTTGTGATGGCAAACAGTGTTGCCAAAGAGAGGTTCGAGCTTGTTTCACAAAAAAACCCATTTTTCATTATTTGAATGCCAAAAACACATGTTTTTCGTGAAGCAGATATAAAGAGGGACATTCCAAATGGCGCCATTCCATGTCTATCTCAAAGTAGACCCTATTCTACGGAAGGTTGCCAAAAATCATGCATTTCTGACCCTCATAGCTACTCCCGGCCATTGAGACAACCATCAGCTGGTTCTGCTGGAACCGGCTGGAATTTGAACTGCGGGTCCTCCATAGCTTGCCCGTTATTTTTCTTAAAAATCATTTTTAGCTTCACACGCATGAATATCATCATAGAATCACCAACAGATATGCATGCTCAAACCCCTAGCCATGGACGGCCGACGCGACAAGTTAGACCGGTTTTTTGAAAACACCGTAAAAAAATTCAAAAAAATTCAAAAAAATGGGAGACCTCCGCGTCACATCATCAAATGTGGCCTACAATTAGTAAAAATATTAAACATGGAATACCGATGTTTTCTTGAGCTATTCAGTATGATTTTAACCATTATTTGCACAAAGTTTACAAAAAAAACCTAAAATTTTCTGCCTCAAAACCCAAAAGAATTTCCCTCCCAACCCAAAATTTTCCCTCCACTCTCCCAAAATTTCCCTCCCTCTCCCAAAATTTTCCTCCACACCCTCTCCCACTAACAGGCGGGACCCACCACCCCCTCTCCCACTAACCTGCGGGATCCCCTCTCCTCCCTCCCAAAATTTCCCCATTCTGCTCCCCTCTCCTCCTTCCCACGACCGCGCCACCCCGTTGCCGCTCCGTCGCCGCCCCTCCCCTGATCCAAGCCGCCTCATCCTTCCTCTACTCCTCGCCGCATCGCCACTCCTCCCCTCTTCCCGATGACGGCACCATCGACGACATCTCCCGCCTCGTAACCCTAGGCCACCACGATGGCGGCCACATCGACGACGACCACCGCTGCGTCATCTACAACGGCGGCCACATCTACCGCTACATCATCTACCAGGTACTTCTCCCCTCGCTCCATCTCCCCTCGATCTTCTAGGGTTAGGGTAGATTTTCTAGGGTTCAGTAGATCCCCGTCATGGGTTCTTCTGGGGTTCATGGGTATGGATCGATGGGGATAGGATGGTTGGGTAGATCCATGGGGTTAGGGTTAGGGTTCATCTCGTACACGTTGCTCTCTGGTTCATGGGGTTCTAGATGGGGATGGATCTCCTGCTTTTCTTGTTCGTGGGGAAGGATTGATGGTGATTCTTGTTGTTGTTGCTTTTCTTGTTGATGGTTTCGTGTATTTATGCAGCATGGCTAAACTATTGATGGGGTTAGGGTTCTTGTTGCATGCCATGGGTTAGGGTTCGTGTTGTTGCTGCTCATGTTGTAGATAGAGTAGAAGTTGCTGCTCATGTTGTCGATGGAGTAGAAGTTGTTGTGGCTGCTCATGTTGTTATTGCCTACCCAAATCTGTTAATGCCTTGTTATTTTACTACAAGAAGTTGTTGTGGCTGCTCCTTTTATCTAGTACAAGCCTGCCATGCTCATATTTGCTATGAACAATCCTGTTGCATGTAGTTTGCTAGATCTAAACATTGCATCATGAATCTGTTTTCTGCCATGAACTGTGTTTTTCACTAAATCTGGAAATCTATATCACTTGTCAGTTAGCCATGCTGTTTTCCTAATGATATAAGAAGTTTTAGAAATAGTTCAGTAAGCCCGTTTTGTACTCAATGTTATCAACTATCATTCCATTTCATTTGTTTCCTTTTTTGAGTTCTTCATCATAATTAAATGTTGCATATAAATTGCCATGTTGATGAAGTGAAGATATTAAGAGATGCTTCATATCTTTCCTGTGTACATGCATGCTTGTTTAGTGCACTGAAATGTTTGCTTAATTAATAACACTACATCACTACATTGTTGATCCATCAAGTTTGCTTCACATGTATTCCATGTATGTGCATGCTGGTCCAAATGCTTTCCTTTATTTATACAAGTGCACCATTTTACTTTATCCCTGTTGTATCTGATTGTTGTTTATTCTTTTTTGCAAGCACCACCTCAAGATCATCCATGGCAAGGATGACAAGGTCAAGTAATTGGCCAACCGTTGGTATGCAGCTTGCTCCTTGTGGTTATACTCTCAATTTTATAAAATATGTGTCTTAATATGATAAGTGAAATGTATTGTTGCAATCTGAATAAGCTGTCTTAATTGTGCAACTAGGATTAAATGTTTGCTGTCTTAATTGTGAATAATCTGAATAAGCTGTCTTAATTGTGCAACTAGGATTAAATGTTTGTTGTCTTAATTGTGAATAATCTGAATAAGTTGTCTTAATTGTCCAACTAGGATTGAATGTTTGTTGTCTTAATTGTGAATAATCTGAATAAGCTGTCTTAATTGTGAATAAGATGTCTTAAATGTTTGTTGTTAGTCTTCTGTACCCGAATAACTAGGATTAAATGATAATAAAATCTTATAAGATATGTTTGGCTGTCTGTCCATCCATTCCAACCATTCACCTAATAATTATGTTTCCTTTATCATGCAAAGAGGATTTCTCGCTGACTACGAGAATGTTAGGGCTAGAAATATCATGAGGAACAATCGGATTTTCCAGTCTCTTGGCATCGGTGGAGTAGCGTCGATGATTAGGAATTCGGATGTTGTACAAGAAGGTAGGCTGAAGAGGTTCAAGAATGTAGTGGAGTTATCAATGATGACCCATAGTACAATCCTAAGGAGGATGGAGTTATTGATGGGGAGGAAGTGGATGACGTTGTAGTGCAGAAGACTGTTAAGGTGCAAACTCTGTCTTGCTTGGAGGGTTGTGATTCTTGTATGCACCATGTTTCCTTGTGCTCACATATTTGTCTTGTGATCTAATGCTTTTTTCCATGCTATTTATACGAGGCACTGAAGTCTCTGAAGAAGAGGCTTGCTGTTAAGAAGACAGTCAACAAGAAGAGGAAGAGCTCAAAAACATCTGTTGCAATTCCTCCAGGAAGGGTGATGGCCCCACCTCCAGGACAAACAAAGAGGATCCTGGAACCTGATGAACCGGCCCCTGCTAGATTCACGAGGCAGAAAGCAAACACACTGGCTTTGAGCTCGGTGCAAATGGGTGATGAGTTTCCGCCCATGGATGATGAAACCACTGTCTGCATGGATGAAAGAGGCACTGTCTGCCCAGATAAGGAGGAGCTATCTGCATGGACGAAGCAGGCACTGTCCATGCAGACCTCAGCCCTGTTGCACCTTCTATTGGCAGGAATGCTGTCATCAGTGAAGAAGAACACCAGCTTGTGCTTCAATCAGGAAAGTTCACCTTTGCAATGCTCTCTTTTACTAGTGCATTTTCCAAATGGAAGTGATCGTGTATGGTTACCTGTTTAGCAGAACCATTCCTGCATTTGTTGATTTCTCTTCAAATTTGTGAGTTCAATTTCATTTTCAGATGCACTGACTACCAAGCTTAGACAGAGAAAGGGCAAAGGGCTAGAGAAAATCACCAAGTCGCTTGGTAGCAAGGTGCCTATCCAAATTGCCGAAGGGAAGAAGCTCCAGGAAGCCCTTGCACGCAGCAAAGCTTGCTTCTGAGTGTGGACTCGTTGCAAGAACCCATCTGCCAGTTCTTCCTCACTTCAAGGAATACAAAAAAACTCTAATCTAATGGCGGACTACATTCGGAAACTTGTTGTAAGCTACTTGTTTTGTAGTTGATGTGCTATCTTTTTCCTGTTACACCCATGTATGATCACTAATATTGTTCCTACATTGTTTGCTGTCTTGGTAGGCAAATTTTGAGATGAACAACGAGTCGGAGACCATCAAGACTGCTTGCAAAGATATTCTGCAGAAAAATTCAAAGAACAGACACCATCAGATCAAGAAGAAGTATTTTGCTACCGTAGCAGCAAATAAAGTCAACATCAAGTCACCGGTGCCGGATCTGATAGACCGTGAATGGCAAGCCCTGGTGGAGATGTGGTCTACCCCAAGACACAAGGTTTGTCTATGCTTTGTTTTCTACTTTATGTTCTGCACATGATATGTTAGTGCTAGATCATGCTGACAGTATGCTTTTTTGTAGGAAACCTGTCTGTCGAACAAGATGAATCGAGAAAAGATGGGTACCATCAGACAAATGGTTGCAGGCACTACATAGCACACATTTTTTCCATTGTGAGAACTTTTGTCTAGAGACCTGACCATTTGATCCTCATTGAATAACATTTTTGATTCTTGCCGAATAACATTTTGATTTTTTTTGAAAATTATTTCAAAAAGAAGAGCAGAAGGGTGAGGAGCTTTCTGCGATTGACTTGTTCAAGGCCACCCAAAACAGCAAGAAGCACGAGTTTTCGGAGCTAGTAAAGAAAGCTATAGTAAGTCATTCCATGCTTTGTCCAGCCAGTTCAAACTTTTGTCTAGATTTGGTATGCTTTGAGGCTGTTTGCTAGAGCCTAAGATAGGTTTGATGTTGTTTGATACACAATTCTGTCATGCCCTATTTTGATTCACCGCCAGTTCAAACTTCTGTCATGCCCTGTTTGGTGCTGTTTGGCTGGTTTGTCCAGCCAGTTCAAACTTCTAGAGCCTAAGATAGGTTTGATGCTAATTGACTGGTTTGTCCAGCCAGTTTAAACTTCTATCATGTACCGTTCGAGTCACAGCCAGCAAGAACACAAACTATGTTCCATGCTTTGATGCTGTTTGCTACTGCCTAAGATAGGTTTGGTATCTCAACAAAGATATCAGAATTTGTTGTATAGTTCTAAACAAAGATAAGAGAATTTTCTATAGCTATTTGTTGCATTTTTTATGATATGATAAAATATCTACATATAGATTTTGTGTGTTGGTTTGGTTACTTCAAATAATTTATTTTGTGTGCTGGTTTGGTGGCATTCTTGTTAGGTTTCTTTTGCTTGGTTTGGTTTGCAAAATGTGAAATAGATCTGCCACTAATGTCTATCATTTTCCTCCATATGCTAGCTTTAGATGGAAAAAAAGGATGCGCCGGTACGAGATGGTGAAGGGCCAAAGTCTGCTGTTGAAATTGTTGATGAAGTGCTCAAGACCAAAGTAAAGCGAAGCACATTCGTCAGGAATGTTGGGCTCCAGTCATCTATGAACAACTCGGCCAAAGCAAGCGCTGCTATGGTTGCTCATGTTCGTGATCTTGAGAAGACGCGGGAGAGGTCAGAGCTTCAAGTTGAATTGATGCAAGAAGAAGCAGGGACAATCAAGATGAAGCCGAAAGAAGCTGAACCTGCACACGACAAGGAACCTGAGCTGCTGCGCAAGAAGGATCAAGAACAGGATGAGAAGTTAGCCCACTTGATTTCTCTCTTTGGAGCTAAAGCATTATGATGGCTGAAGCATCGTCGAAGCTCTATGCTCATTTTGGTGAACGTGTGAAGTTTAACCTGTCATAGGACCTGTGAAGTTGAACAGGATGAGAACCTGTGAAGTTGAACCTACCGTAGGACCTGTTTTAGATAGATGGCTCATTTTGGTGATGCTGAACTGGTGAAACTATGAAGTTATGCAGGTTGTGAACCTATCAAGTTATGCACTTTGTGAAACTGTGAAGTTATGCATTTTGTGTGAATTCTTGGACTTTTGTTTGGACCATTTTGTGAAGCTAAGCACCTGGTTCACAGGATAATTATCGAATTGGGCTCTGACCTTAGTTGGACCACAAAAAGATCGAGGCCCAAACAAGAACTAGACTAAAATGGCTTGGGCCTAAAAAAAGAGTTGACTATAAAAAAACTAGTCTGTAAAGGGCTGCATCCCAGAAAATAAAAGGCCAAGGCCCAAACAAGAGCTAGACTAAAAAGGTTGTGGCCCAAAAAAAAGTTGACTAGGAAAAAAAGTAGACTGCAAAAGGCTACATCCCAGAAAATAAAAGGCCAAGTTATTGGGCCAGGCCCATGCAGCTAAGCAAAATAAAGAGGGAAAAACATAAACTGGGCTGAATTATTGGGCTTGGCCCATGTAGACGGTCGAAATGGACCAGGCTAATTCTAATTTATGACCTTCTCATTTGGTCATAATGCTGCCACGTTAGCTTGCCACGGTGGATCTGACGTGGCGTGGGCGGATAGCTAGTGACCAAAAAAATTGGTCGTTGAACCTATGACCTTTTTTGGTCATAAATTGGTCGTTAATTACCATTCTTGAGCCTCAGCTTTTGACAATCACTTTTTGGTCACAAAAAAGTCACAAACAGAGAATAGTGACTATTTAGTGACCAATAGTGAAGGTCACAAGATAGCATATTTCTTGTAGTGTCTATAAGCCCATAATGCATCGTCAAGTTTCTTAGACCAATTCTTCCTAGATCTATTAACCGTCTTTTGCATGATCAATTTAATTTCTCTATTGCTTAATTCTACTTGACCACTAGACCGAGGATGATAAGGAGATGCAATTCTATGATTAACATCATACTTAGCAAGCAATTTATGGAAAGCACCATGAATAAAATGTGAACCACCATCAGTCATTAAATATCTGGGGACTCCAAATCTAGGGAAAATAACTTCTTTAAGCATCTCAATAGAGGTGTTATGATCACCACTACTAGTTGGAATAGCTTCTACCCACTTAGTAACATTATCAACAACAACTAGAATATGAGTATACCCGTTGGACGTTAGAAAAGGTCCCATATAATGAAAACCCCAAACATCAAATGATTCAATAACAAGAGAGTAATTCATAGGCATTTCCTGACGTCTACTAATATTGCCAGTTCTTTGGCATTCATCACATGACAAGACAAACTTACGAGCATCCTTGAAGAGAGTAGGCCAATAAAAACCAGATTGTAATACCTTATGTGCAGTTCTATCTCTAGCGTGGTGTCCTCCGTAGGCCTCAAAATGACACTTATGTAGGATCTGTTCCTGTTCATGCTCAGGTACACAACGTCTAATAACACCATCTACTCCTTTATAATGGTGTGGGTCATCCCAGAAGTAATATCTTAAATCATAGAAGAACTTTTTCTTTTGTTGGTATGTGAAACTAGGCGGTATAAATTTAGCGACAATGTAATTAGCATAATCACCATACCAAGGAGCACTACGAGAAGCATTTATGACACCTAATTGTTCATCAGGAAAGCTATCATTAATAGGTAGTGGATCATCAAGAACATTTTCTAACCTAGACAAGTTATCTGCTATGGGCTTATCAGCACCCTTTCTATCAATAATATGCAAATCAAATTCTTGTAGTAGAAGAACCCACCTGATAAGTCTTGGTTTAGCATCTTTCTTTTCCATAAGATATTTAATAGCAGCATGATCAGTGTGAACAGTTACTTTAGAATCAACAATACATGGTCTAAACTTGTCACATGCGAACACAGCTTCTAAAATTCTTTTTTAGTGGTAGCACAGTTTCTTTGCGAACTGTCTAGAGTTTTGCTAGCATCATGAATAACATTTAATTTCTTATCAACTCTTTGTACTAGTACAACACCAACGGCATAATCACTAGCATTACAAACAATTTCAAATGGCAGGTTCCAATCAGGTGGTTGAACAACAGGTGTAGAAATCAAGGCATTCTTAAGAATTTCAAAAGCTTATACATAATCATCATCAAAAACGAATGGAACATATTTTTGCAAGAGATTAGTGAGCGGACTAGAAATCTTAGAGAAGTCTTTAATAAATCTCCTATAGAAACCAGCATGACCAAGGAAACTTCTTATACCTCTGATATCCATAGGACACGCCATTTATTCAATAGCATCAACATTAGATTTCTCAACTTCAATACGTCTTTTGAAAATTTTATGTCCCAAGACAATGCCTTCATTCACCATAAAGTGTCACTTCTCCCAATTCAAGACAAGATTACTTTCTTTGCATATCTGCAAAACTCGATCAAGGTTGCTCAAACAATCATCAAAAGAAGTTCCGTAAATAGAAAAATCATCCGTCAAAACCTCAACAATCCTTTCACAAAAATCAGAGAATATAGCAGTGATACATCTTTGATAGGGTGTCGGTGTCAAAATTGGCGGATCTCGGGTAGAGGGTGTCCTGGGTTTACACATGGTCGGTTACATGTTGAAGAGATAAACATTCCTACTACATCTAATAACTTGGAGAATATGTCATGGCTCCTCGAAGCTTCCATCTAGCGTAGGCAGTCCTTCATCTTCCGATGCTCGCCCTACGGCCCATACAGTCCGACCCATTAACAATAGGTCGGCTATCCGAGGACCCCCTAAACCAGGACTCCCTCAGTAGCCTCCGGACTAGCCTTTAATGCCGATTTATATCCAGTTGATATCCTCATGTCATCGTCTTTGGCTTGCGAGGCGAGTCCCTCATCCTTCTTTGTTCGGCTACGGACCAGTCTTTGGTAAGATCTCAAGCATCATGGGCGTAGGTTCATCATAATAACTGCGCGTGTTCCTTGACTCTCATGCGTCGTGAGGAGGCAAGTGGTCAGTGATTTTTAGAATGTTACCCCTCCGTAATAGATGCACCAACCCATTTAGTCAAACAAAATCTTGGATCAAACCACACTCTCTTCTTCCTTATTGAAAGAAACTCCTAGCAGAAGCTCCATGCAAAACAAGGCCAACGTCCCCAACTCCTCCGCATGTCCCTATGGCTCATGCCCAGGGGACTGGACCAACTATTCCGTTATGCTCCTGCGGCTCCGTAACCTGGACAACTAGGGATATCTTCCATCATCAGATATGGTGGCGACCCGTGCAGGTCTGCTCTCTTATGGCGACAAGGTTTTCGATGAGTGTTTCCCCAATCCTAACAAGGGAAGCGCGTATGTTTTGTCCCCTTCCTCCTCTAGGGCCTTGGGTTTCTGATCCATCCGTTCCTGAGGGGGTTGCTAGAGTTCTACGGTATCCAACTCCACCATCTCACTCCAGGGTCAATTTCACACATCTTAGGCTTCGTCGCTCTCTATGAGATGTTCTTAGGGTGCGAGGCACACTTCAATTTGTGGAGGAAATATTTCTATCACATCCCCAGAACTTGGGACAAGACAATTTTGGAGGTTGTCAGAGCCGAAGTGTGCCGCATAGCGGGGATGGGTTATCTGGCTAGCACACCGAAGAAGTTCGAAGGATGGACCTCAAAGTTGTTTTATATTGAAGATGTACCCCTGTTCGAACCAACTCAGATAGGTCTTCCCGAATACTCTGATGTCCTCCCAAAGAAGAGGTACAACTGGCGGCCAAGGAGCTCGTCCCAGGAGGAAAGCGTCGAAGTGAGGCACCTAGCCGCATAGGTGCGGATGCTTGCCCACCATCAGCTAACCATGATCGACGTCATGGCCGCCGCCATCTCCCGGTGTGTGCAGCACCTCCAACAGAGGATACACCCCCTATGGAGATACAATGGCACAACCAACACTACGCGCTCCCGAAAGCAAGGGCCCACCAATCGGACGGTGTTGGCTGCCGCACTTGCCGACCTGTACAAAGGAGAGCAAGAAGACTTTGTTCGGCGGGCAACCAAGGAAGGATATTTGGCATACACTCCTATCGAATGGGTAAGCCTTTCTCTTTCAAACACGAAAATATTTCGGGTTTTCTATTCCACACTTTATCTGACTGAAGCCTGACGTGAACATGAATGGAGGAGTTTCTTCTAGACAGTCAACTACCGGCTCCTCAGCCCGAGGACCATTCATGCAACAACGATCCGGGTTTCAACGAGGACCCGGATCTTCTTCTTGACTTCGAAAATAGAGTCTACTTCCAGGATAACATCGTCCAAACCTCGGTGTCTATCATAGTCGATTACCCTGGGTCATTCTCCATCCTTGCTTCGGACAAGAAGAAAAACTCCTACCGCAAGAGGCCAGCTGCGAAGAGCACCTCGGGCGCACCGGTCCCGACTCCTAAACATCGCCGATCCATGAACCACACATTGGCAGCCGACCCTGCGGCCGAGTCGGAGGCTAATAGGGATCCTGTGAAGGAGCCAGACATGGAGTCGGAGGCTAATAGGGATCCAGCAGTTTATTAAAATATTTTGGCAAAACTCCAAATCCTCTCCTACTGAAGGGGTTACCTGGGTGTCAGGAGACACCCGAAGTTCTGGAGCCATGACCCATGTGGCTTGTGCTATAGAAGCCCTCATGTCCAATCCGGCGCCCGCCAATTCTAGTGACGGTTTACCCGTCGCCAAATCGGACGTGGAGAGTGCCATGCATCATCGGAAACAATGGGAAGCCATGCGGCACCCAATTTTCTCTTAACAGGAGTTCGGTGCCCTATGCTTAGCGGATGTGCACCTTGGTGCTGCCCGAGCTGGGTTCGGTGAGGCTATGAAGTTGATAACAACCAGCATACAACTAAGTGATCGGTTTTTGTAGAATCCGAACATTTATGTAAGTCGAGTAGTTCCCGAGCCTTAATTTGTTTTGGAAGAAACGAATTAAGGATCTCTGCATTGTTTGACTGCTGACGCAGGCGACAAAGCAACAGTCTGAGCAATTGTCCAAGGACCTCGAGGAGAGCCGCACGAAAGTACAATCTGTGAAGGCCGAACTTGCACATGTAAAGAGCTTCACGAGAGAGGCGCATGGTGAGTATGAATTTACTGGTAATCTTTATGAATCATCGTGCCCGACAAACGGCTTCTGTGTAGTAGTCGAATCAATAGGTCACATGGAAAGGCAGCTGGAAGAAGCTCGGAACTCTCAGAGGTATGCGGAGTCCCAGCAGTAGGGTGGCTGCCTTGTTATGCAAAAGCAGGCCGAAGAAATAAAGAATTTGAAGATTCAATTGGCCCAAGCTCAAGAAGAGAACCGAAAGCTTCAGAGGGGCGTGTTCGGTAAGCACAATTCCACTATCAAAAAATATTTCCGATGTAGGAAATAATAGTAAGCGTGTTGTTGTCTTTTGTGCAGGCCTCCTGTCCGGGCATCCTAAAGAGGAGATCAAATCATACTAGGGGGGCCTGCTAAAGGAGCTAACCTCTCTCCATAAGCGCGTGTAGAAAGCAATGAAAGGAATGGTGAAGGCACTATGGCCTGCCGAATAGCCACCTGATGGGCTAGCCACACTCATGGATTGATTCAAGGGTGCTCGAAATAGGTTCCAGCTATGGAAGACTTCGGCTTGCTATGAAGGTGCACGGGAAGCGTGGGCAATGATCAAGACCCGTTTGACCGGACTTAACCCCGAGTATATGGCGCGGGTTGGTCCCGTGGGATCGGATGGAAAAGAAGTGCCACTCCACCTGGTGTATGACCAGGTGATGCCTGCCGCCCGTCTTTCGCAAGCGAACTGCTCCCTTTACACAATACTTGATAATCTCGATCAGCAGCCGCACATGTAATTTATATTTATGTGTTGTAAAAAAATATGTGTTGTAAAGATTGTCTTAACCGGCCATCGGCTTCTCCCCCCCCCCCGTGCGAAGATCTCGGGAGTGTTACTCTTTTATTTGTCCCTCCAAAAGAGCGAACTGTATTCAAGGAACCAGGCAATCCAGCCATGTGGTGTGAACAGACAGAAAGTACACAGAAAGATATGTTATATTACTAATTAGCGCAAGAAACATCTTCTAAGGAAAATAGTACCTCTATCGATACTTTTCATCGGGGTTCTACAAAGATCTTAGATAGAAGGCCACATACTTGCAGTATGCGGCTAATTGGTTTTTGGGAAGAAAATGCCCAAACAACAGTTATAACGACCGGAGCCTTATAAGGTGTTTCCGTCAGAGCCGACCAATTGTCTACATAAGATAGCTAGCTTTCGGCTTCACCGACCGAGGTACGTGTCCGAATTACCCAATCGTAACAATTGCAGAGGTGCTCCCTTTACTCTCTAGCCGAACAATCAGGAACATAGAGAGTAATCACAGGAGTGAGGCAACCCGGCTTGGTAACGTCTTAGTTCGAATTGATGCATATGATGGCTAGAACATGACAAAAGAAACGTGTACGCCTAGTAAATATGAGCAAATACTTGTAATAAGAAGTTTGGCTACTAGAAGAAGCCCCCACGTGCTGTGTTCGGATTTAACGCTTTACGGTGTATGCCGATAATCTTTTAGTACAAGATCGGTTCAGCTGAACATAGGGGTAAGAAATAAATTGCCCCTGTCAAACAGCAAAATGGGAAGAGAAAAAGAAAAAGGGCAAAAAATAACAAGAGTAAAAAAAGAAAAAATATGGGGGAGTTTAGACGACACCGGTTTATCCGTAGAAGCGCCGAGGACGAACTGTGTTCCATGGGTTTGGTTCAAGGCGATTATCGGATGGACTCTGTAGATGGTAGGCACCTCCCGTGAGTACTTCGTCAATGATGAAAGGGCCCTCCCATTTGGGGTTGAGTTTATGCTTCTATTTCTCCTGGCACCGTAGGACGAGTTTGCCTATGTTGTATGCTTTTACCCTGACCTCCCTACTTTGGTAACGTCGAGCTTGCTGTTGGTAAAGAGTGGAACGAGCCAGTGCTATGTCACGCTCTCCCTCCAAGGCATCTAAGTCGCCCTACCGATCTAACCCGGCCCTCTTTTCCTCGTACATGCACACTCTTGGTGCGTTATGGATAATATCGCATGGGAGAACTGACTCTGCCCCATAGACCATAAAGAACGGTGTGTAACCCGTTGATCTGTTCGGGGTGGTACACAGGCGCCATAGAACAGAGTCGAGTTCATCCACCCAATGACATTCGGACTCGTGAAGAGATCGACCCAAACGTGGATTGATGCCGCTCATGATGAGACCGTTTGCTCGCTCGACCTGTCCATTGGTCTGCGGATGATAGACTGACGCATAATCAAGCTTTATGCCCATTTTGCGCACCAGTCCTTGACCTATTGGGCCATGAAGTTGGATCCATTATCCGTTATTATAGTATGCGGCACACCGTAACGGTGTACTACGCTAGATATAAAGTCAATCACTGGTCCGGATTTAGCCGACTTAACGGGCTTCACTTCTATCCATTGTGTGAACTTTTCCAACATGACCAGTAGGTATTTATTTTTCTTGGTTCCCCCTTTAAGGCGTCTAACCATGTTTAGCCCCCAAACCGCGAAAGTCCAGGTGATCGGTATAGTTCGAAGAGTTGTTAGGGGCATGTGACTTTGATTTGCGAAGAGTTGACACCCGATGCAATGTTGAACAAGTGATTGGGCGTCTGTCCGAGCTGTAGGCCAAAAGAAACCAGCTCGAAGGCCTTGCTGACAAGGGATCTTGCCGCGGTGTGATGCCCACCGATGCCTGCATGGATTTCGGCGAGAAGCTCTCGTCCTTCTTTCTCGGATATACACCTCTGTAATATTCCGGTGGTGCCTTTGTTGTATAACCCACCCTCATGGACTTTGTAGGCCTTGGATCCCCGAACTATGCATCGTGCCTCGGTTTGATCATCAGGGAGTTCCTTGTGAATAAGGTAAGCAAGGAAGGGCACTTTCCATGGAGCAATTACTGCCATTACCTCATGAGTCAAGGGCATTTCATTCATCGTGGAGCCACCGATAATTCCATCGTGTGGCTCGTTTATGGGGGGACCAACTTCGTCCTCCATGTTCGGACTAGCGCCATTGTTGTCATCCTGCCACACTACGAAGGGCTTGAAGAGCTGCTCCAGGAAGGTGTTTCTCGGGACGGGATCGCTCTTGGCTCCCATATGGGCTAGTATGTCGGCAGCTTGGTTGTTGTTGCGAGCGACGTGCTGAAATTCCAACCCCTCAAACCGAGCAGGTATCTTGAGGACGGTGTTTTTATATGCCACCATCTTTGGATTTTTGCCTTCGAACTCGCCGTTAATTTGGGATATGGCCAGGTTTGAGTCTCCCCGTACCTCTAGCCGTCGTATGCCCATTGATACCGCCATCCGAAGACCATGAAGGAGGGCTTTGTATTTGTCTATATTGTTGGAATCAGCATACATGATTTCATACACATATCGCACGTTGTCACTCGTGGGGGATGTGAGGATAGCTCCAGCCCCCAGTCTAGCCAAGGTCTTGGATCCATCAAAGTTCATTGTCCACTTGGAGTATGCATTGTATTCCTTGGGGAGTTCGGACGCTATCCATTCAGCCAGGAAGTCCGCCAGTACCTGAGAATTTATGGCGCGACGTGGCTTGTAGGTTATTTCAAAGGGAAGGAGCTCAATGGCCCATTTGGCTATGAGGCCGGTGTCGTCCCTGTTGTTAATTGTATCATTCAGGGAGACCTCCAATGCCACTGTTACCGCACACTCCTGTAAGTAGTGTCTGAGTTTCCTCGACACCATGAATACTATATAAGCTGTTTTTGGTAATGTGGTATCTGGACTTGCACTGCGTTAGCACCTCTGACACATAATATACCGGTTTCTAAGTCCGGAATTTATGTCCCTCCTCATCTCATTCAACGACGAGCACTACACTGACGACTTTGTTGGTGGCCGATATGTATAATAACATGGGCTCACCGGTGCCCGGTGTCGCGAGTATTGGATTGGTTGCCAGTAGTGTTTTGAATTATTCTAACGCAACCACTGCCTCATCCATCCATTCGAAATTGTTGGTCCATTTTAGCAGTTTATAGAGCGGCAAAGCCTTTTCTCCGAGGAGGGAGATAAAGCGGCTTAAGGCCGCTAAGAACTTAGCTGGTTTGCCTCTATGCCTCTATGGGAGACGATGAATCCAAGCAGCTTACTAGAGGGAACTCCAAATACACATTTTTTCGGATTGATCCGTATATCATGTCCGCGTAGACTTGCGAAGTTTTGCCGTAAGTTGTCGATCAACTCGCCGACGTGTTTGATTTTGATTACCACATCATTCACGTATGCCTCGACAGTCTTACCGACCTGTGTTGCAAGACATGTTTGGATCATGCGCTGGTATGTGGCCCCGGTGTTTTTAGCCCGAAAGGCATCGTGTTGAAGCAGAATGGCCCGTAGGGGTGATGAATGCAGTAGCCGCTTGATCGGATTCCTTCATTTCTATTTGATGGTATCATGAGTAAGCATCGAGGAAACACAACAAATCGTGTCCGGCTGTGGCATCAATGATCTCGTCTATGCGTGGTAAGGGGAAATGGTCTTTCGGGCAGGCCTTGTTGAGGTCTTTGAAGTCAACACATGGCCGGGAGGACTTGTCTTTCTTAGGTACCATCACCAGGTTCGCTAGCCACTCAGGGTGTTTAATATCCCGAATAAATTCGGCCTCGAGCAGCTTAGCTAATTCTTCACCCATGGCTTGCCGTTTTGGCTCGGAGAAGCGTAGCAGAGTCTGTTGTATGGGCTTAAAGCCTGGGATAATGTTTAAGCTGTGTTCGACGAGCCGACGTGGGATTCTGGGCATATAGGAAGGATGCCAGGCAAAAATGTCCCAGTTCTCGCGGAAGAAATTCCGTAGCGCTTCATCCACAAGGGGATCGAGCTGGGCTCCGATGGACGGTATCTTATTGGGGTCCATTGGATGTACCTAAAATTTAACGATTTCCTCCGCATGTTTAAAGGACACCGATTTGGGCCTTTTGCTCAGGATCACATCGTCCTTGTTAACTCTTCACCATAAGGCAGTCAACTCTTCGGCAGCGAAAGTTTTCGCTAATGCCTCGAGGGCGAGCGCTGCCATTTTGTTTTTGGCCTGAAGGGCTATGTTTGGATAAGTGGCGATTGTCATCACTCCGTTTGGTCCTGGCATTTTGAGTTTCATGTACCCATAATGGGGTATAGCCTGGAATTTTGTAAAGGCGTCACTTCCCAATAGGGCGTGATAGCCACTTGGGAAGGGAACAATGTGGAAGAGAAGTTCTTCGGATCGGTAGTTTTAGGGCGTGCCGAACACCACATCTAGGATGATACATCCGGAACAACGTGCCTCTTTCCTTGGGATAATTCCCCGGAAGGTTGTGTTCCTATGTTCAATGAGGGATCAGTCGAATTGCATTTTTTCCAAGGTGGTCACGTATATGAGGTTGAGACCGCTGCCACCTTCCATTAGTGCTTTATGTAGCCTGTATCCATCGATGATGGGATTCAAGACTAGAGCAGCCGGTGAGTGACCAGGAAGAATGGGCGGCTGGTCAGAGTCCTCGAAAGTATTCGGTATGTCTGCCCATGGGCTAGTGGCTGCCACGTGGTAGACTTGCTCGTGCTCCGTAAGAGCTCCCTTACGCATGTTGCTCGAGGGGAATTAAGGTCTCATAGACCGTCAGGACTTCAGCTTTGAATCCGGACAGCGAAGGGGAGCGTCTTCTCAACGAAGGTGTTTTGAGGATGGTTTCGAGCAAGCTCTAAGGCTGTTAGTTGGGTTCATGTTTAACAACACGAAATGTATGGGGCAAGGTCTATCCAATAGTCCGTCGAGGACAGTGCCGGTCCCTAAAACGGGCTTGTTTCTCTTTTCGATGGGTTCGTACCTGGCTGGCCAATTTGGGGGTATGCTCTTTTTCCGAGCTCCTCTAGGTTGTTCGGGGAGAGTTGGTTCCGAGAACAATTATTCGGTTTGCCATACGCTCTCCATGGCACAGTACTTTTGTACCAATTGTGATAACTCTCAAAGGTTACTTATGCGTCGATGGGCCAGAGCATTGAGAATCCCTTCATCAAGGCAATTGCAAATAAAAATTGCTGTTATATCTTGGTCACTAAGACCTTTTACTCTGCTCCTAACGAGTAGGAGTTTGGCCGAAAAGTGGTGGACTGATTCTCCTTATAGTTGCTTGATATCCCGGAAGTCCGAAGACACGGGCTTTGGTGCGATACTTGGATGGTCATCTTGGGCGGTGGGTGGGAAAAAATTCGGTTCCATGTCACAACGAGTGTTCGGGAATACGGTTTCCAAATCGTGTGAAGGATTCCAAACCGGTGATGGTCCGACTTTAGAATGATTCCCCGTCTCTGATTCACGGACGAGGTCTTGGTGATCGAGGACCGAAGTATAGACGGTTTTTAATTCCGGCTATCAGGCGGAATGCGCTACCGGACACTCGATGGTAGTAACAAGGCGGGTGACCATAGGGACATGAGTGTCCCTATCATCGGGTCTGATCCTGAGCCGATCATTGATCAGAACTTGGTCATCCGATATATGCATATGTTCCATCCGATCGAACAACTCGTTTACGAACGAAGCGATGACAGGATGCATGTCGCTGATACGAGTGAATTCGTCAAGTGGCATGACGGTTCCAGAGTTACACCGAAGCGGATCTGTGTTCCGTTCCACCATGGTACATGATGTCTTGGGCGTCAAAGCATCCGCACTTACAGGTTTTTCTTTGAAGGTTGAGGGTTCGATTAGAACGAGTGCTCCCCATGAATCAGTGACGAACTCTAGGGTTCCGAACTTGATACTCTAATTGGGGGGAACCTTTTGGTCTGGCCATGATGGCTGATCGGGTTGGCATGCGACAACATGTCATTGCCGATGAAGCTCTGATCGGGGGTGAGAGTCCCCTTGATGCAAATCTCGCTACTTATGACGAGGTGAGCAATCAAGCCCTTCGGCGCAATGTCAGTGTCAAAATCGGGGGATCTCGGGCAGGGGGTCCCAAACTGTGAGACTAGAATCGATGATAATAGGAGACAAAGGGGACAAGGATTTACCAAGATTCAGGCCCTCCTATGGAGGTAATACCCTACGTCCTGCTTGGTTGTATTGATGATATGGGGGTTACAAAGTTGATCTACCTCGAGATCGAATAACTACCCTAGATCTGTTGTCCTCTCTATACCCCTAAACCCTTCGGCTTATATAGATGTCGAGGGTGTCCTTGGTTTACACATTGTCGGTTACATGCCGAAGAGATAGACATGCCTACTACAGCTAATAACTTGGAGAATACGTCATGGCTCCTCGAAGCTTCCATCTATCATAGGTGGTCCTTCATCGTCTGATGCTCGCCCTACGTCCCATAAAATCTGGCCCATTAACAATAGGTCGGCTACCCGAGTACCCCCTAAACCAAGACTCCCCCAGCAGATATTTGAGAGAAACCAGAATAACCATCTAAAAAGCATAAATGTGTGTGTTTGTATAGTCTTTCTAGCATTTGATCAATATAAGGTTGAGGGTAATGATGTTTTCTAGTAGCTTTATTTAATTTCTTAAAATCAATTGTCATTCTATATCCTGTGACAATTCTCTGCGGGATCAATTCATTTTTATCATTAGGAACTACGGTAATACCTCCTGTCTTAGAGACACAATGAACATGACTAACCCATCTACTATCAACAATAGGGTAAATGATACCTACCTCCAGAAGCTTTAATATTTGATTTCTTACCACGTCCTTCATTTTAGGATTTTACCGTCGTTGGTGATCAACAACTGGTTTAGCATCAGGCTCCATTTTAATTTTATGCTGACATAGAGTGGGAAGTGGGACTAATGGCCTTAAGATCATCAAGAGTATATCCAATAGCAGCACGATGCTTCCTTAGAGTTTTCAATAATCTCTGTTCTTCATGCTCTGAAAGGTTAACACTCATAATAACAAGATATATCTTATTTTTATCAACATAAGCATATTTCAGAGTATCCGGTAATTGTTTACGCTCAACCACGGGATCGCCCTTGGGTGGCGGAGGATCCCCAAGTATTTCAACAGGCCAGTTGTGTTGGAAATATGCCCTAGAGGCAATAATAAATTGGTTATTATCATATTTCCTTGTTCATGATAATCATTTATTATCCATGCTATAATTGTATTGATCGGAGACTTAGATGCATGTGTGGATACATAGACAACACCATGTCCCTAGTATGCCTCTAGTAGACTAGCTGGTTGATCAAAGATGGTTAAGGTTTCCTAGCCATGGACATGAGATGTCATGTGATAATGGGATCACATCATTAGGAGAATGATGTGATGGACAAGACCCAAACTACAAACGTAGCATATGATCATGTCAGTTTATTGCTACTGCTTTCTACATGTCAAGTATATGTTCCTATGACAATGAGGTCATGCAACTCACTGACACTGGAGGAGTACCTTGTGTGTATCAAAGATCGCAACGTAACTAGGTGACTATAAAGGTACTCTACAAGTATCTCCGAGGGGGAGCTGTAAGCTGGTGCAGTTCCAAGCAAAGCGTGGTAGCCGATTCTACGTGCGAAGCGGAGTACATTGTAGCCTCGGAGGCGGCGAAGGAAGGTGTCTGGATGAAGCAGTTCATGACAAAGCTTGGAGTAGTGCCCAGCGCACTGAATCCAATGAACCTGTTATGTGACAACACTGGTGCCATTGCTCTGGCCAAGGAACCAAGGTTTCACAAGAGGACCAGAGACATAAAGCGATGCTTCAACTCCATCCGCGATTACATCGAGGAGAAGGACATAAATATTTGCAAAGTGCACACAGATCTGAATGTTGTAGACGCGTTGACTAAACCTCTTCCAAGGGCTAAATATAATCAACACCAGAACTGCATGGGTGTTCGATTTATTACAATGTAAATCACATAGTGATGTGAGCTAGATTATTGACTCTAGTGCAAGTGGGAGACTGTTGGAAATATGCCCTAGAGGCAATAAATAAAGTGTTTATTATTATATTTCCTTGTTCATGATAATTGTTTATTATCCATGCTAGAATTGTATTAATTGGAGACATGGATACATGTGTGGATACATAGACAAACACAATGTCCCTAGTATGCCTCTAGTGAACTAGCTCGTTGATCAAAATATGATTAAGGTTTCCTAACCATGGACATGAGATATCATTTGATAACGGGATCACATCATTAGGAGAATGATGTGATGGACAAGACCCAAACTACAAATGTAGCTTATGATCGTGTCAGTTTATTGCTACTA
Organism: Hordeum marinum; assembly: GCA_022496015.1. Taxonomy (NCBI): domain Eukaryota; kingdom Viridiplantae; phylum Streptophyta; class Magnoliopsida; order Poales; family Poaceae; genus Hordeum; species Hordeum marinum. The sequence goes on from CM039677.1 coordinate 43,217,803, forward strand.
TTTTCTGCATGTCAAAGTTTATGTTCCTATGACCATGAGATCATGCAACTCACGGACATCGGAGGAGTGCCTTGTGTGTATCAAACGTCGCAACATAACTGGGTGACTATAAAGGTGCTCTACAGGTATCTCTAAGGGTGTCTGTTGAGTTGGCATGGATCAAGACTGGGATTTGTTACTCCGTGTGACGGAGAGGTATCTCAGGACCCACTCGGTAATACAAGATCACAATAAACCTTGCAAGCAATGTGACTAAGTGTTAGTCATGGGATCTTGTATTACAGAATGAGTAAAGAGACTTGCCAGTAACAAGGTTGAACTAGGTATGGAGATACTAACAATCGAATCTCGGGCAAGTAACATACCGAAGAAAAAAGGGAACATCATACGGGATTAATTGAATCCTTGACATAGAGGTTTGACCGATAAAAGATCTTCATAGAATATGTAGGAACCAATATGGACATCTAGGTCTCGCTATTGGTTATTGATCGTAGAGGTGTCTCGTTCATGTCTACATAGTTCTCAAACCCACAGGGTCTGCACACTTAAGGTTTGGTGACGTTTCGGTAGTATAGAGTTATGTATGGTGGTGACTGAAGTATGGTCGGAGTCCCGGATGAGATCCCGGATGTCACGAGGAGCTCTGGAATAGTCCGGAGGTAAAGATTCATATATACGAAGTCCTGTTTTGGTCGCCGGAAAAGTTTCGGGCTCATCGGTAGTGTACCGGGTGTGCCGGTAGTGTACCGGGAGGCCTCCGGGAGGGGTATTTCGACCCAAGAGGCTTTATGGGCTGTGGTAGTGTGAATATCAGCCCTTAGTGGGCTGGTGAAAACTCCCACACAAGGCTCATGTGGCTGGAGGAAAAAACCAATAGGAAAAGGTGGAAAAAAGGCAAAAAGGAGCAATCCTAGTCCTACTAGGATTGGAGGAGGAGTCCTCCTCTCCTAGTAGGTTCGGCCGAACCAGCTTGGCTTGGAAGCCAAGGATGCCTCCTCTCCTCCTATCCTCCTATATATACTAGAGGGTTTTGGGTTTTTGCACTAGTTTTTACAGCCACGTGCTACCCGTTCCACCAGTGCATAGTTTCTCCTCTAGATCGGATTTCTGCAGTGCATAGGCGAAGCCCTACCAGAATAGCTCCACCACCATCGCCGGAGCGCCGTCACGCTGCCGGAGAACTCTTCTTCCTCTCCACTCCTTCTTGCTGGATCAAGACGGTGGAGATCGTCATCAAGTTGTACGTGTGCTGAATGCGGAGGTGTCGTCCGTTCGGCGCTAGATCGGAAGGATCGTGATCAAGTTCATGGGACAGATCGTGATCAAGTTCATGGGACGGACCGTGATCGGATTGCGGGACGGATCGTGATTGGATCACGGGACGGATCGTGATTGGATCGCGGGACACATGGCGATTTGGATCGCGAAGACGTTCGACTACACCAATCGCGTTTCTTAACGCTTCCCGCTTAGGGATCTACAAGGGTACGTAGATCCACTCTCCCTCTCGTAGATACTCATCACCATGGATAGATCTACGTGTGCATAGGAATTTTTTTGTTTCCCATGCAACCTTCCCCAACACTTAATGCACCGCTCGGTGCGCCAACCCCTCTAGCGCCGTCTGTAGATGTTGTGAACATCTAACAGGCACGTTCTGATGACTACTTGATAGTTTAGTGCGTCATACATTACGGCTTAGAATTGAGGCTCCGAAAGGTTTTGAACGTCATGGAACATATGAGATGTTCTAAGAGCTGAAATTAGGATCTCAGGCTCGTGCCCGTGTTGCGAGATATGAGATCACCAACAAGATTCTTTGCCTGTAATATGAAAGAGAATAGCCCAATCATTGAGCATGTGCTCAGATTGTCTGGGTGCTACAATGGCTTGAATTGAGTGGGAGTTGATCTTCTAGATAAGATAGTGATTGATATAGTTCTCCAAGTCACTGTCACTAAGCTACTAGAACTTGGTGATGAACTATAAAATGCCAGGGATAGAAATAATGATCCCTAAGCTGTTCGCGATGTTTGACACTTCGAAGGTAGAAATCAAGAAGGAGCGTCAAGTGTTGATGGTTAGTCAAACCACTAGTTTTGAGAAGGACAGGAGCAAGGAGGGAAAACATCATGGATAGGAAGTCAGTTGCTGCTCCAGTGAAGCAACCCAAAGTTGAACCCAAACCCGAGACTAAGTGCTTCGATTATGAGGAGAGCGGTCGCTGAAGAGGAACAACCCTAGATACTTGGTAGATAAGAAGGCTGGCAACGTCGATAGAAGTATATTTGATATACATGATATTTATGTGTACCTTGCTAGTACTCCTAGTAGCACCTGGGTATTGGATACCGGTTCGGTTGCTAAATGTTAGTAACTCGAAATAAAAGCTACAGAATAAACGGAGCACTAGCTAAGGGTGAGGTGACGATGTGTGTTGAAAATGTTTCCAAGGTTGATGTGATCAACATCGCACGCTCTCTCTACCTTCGGGATTAGTGACGAACCTAAATAAATGTTATTTGGTGTTTTGTGTTGAGCATGAACGTGATTAGACCATGTTTATTGCAACACGGTTATTCATTTAAGTTAAAGAATAATGGTTATTCTGTTTACATGAATAATACCTTCAATGGTCATGCACCCAGTGAGAATGGTTTGTTGAATCTTGATCGTAGTAATACACATGTTCATGACATAGATGGCAAAAGATACAAAGTTAATAATGATAGTACCACATACTTGTGGCACTGCCGCTAAATGTCATATTGGTATAAAGCGCATGAAGACACTCCATGCTGATGGATCTTTCGACTCATTCGATTTCGAATCGGTTGAGACATGCGAACGATGCCTCTTGGGCAAGATGACTAAGGACCCCGTTTTCTGGTTTGATGGAGCGGGCAAGTGATTTATTGGAAATGATACATGTTGATGTATGCAATCCAATGAGTCTTGTAGCATGCGGTGGATATCGTTATTTTCTTACCTTCACTGATGATTTGAGTAGATAATAGTGTATATTTACTTAATGAAACGCAAGTCTGAATCATTTGAAAAAGTTCAAGCAAATTCAGAGTGAAGTTTAAGATCATCGTGACAAGACGATAAAATGTGCGCGATATGATCGTGGAGGTGAATATCTGAGCTACGAGTTTGGTATACAACTTAAGACAATTTGAAAGTTGTTTCACAACTCATGCCACCTGGAACACCATAGTGTGATGGTGTGTCCGAACGTCATAGTCGTGCTCTATTGGATATGGTGCGAATTATGCTGTCTCTTATCCTTTTACCACTATCATTTTGGGGTTATGCATTAGAGACAACTACATTCACTTTAGATAGGGCACCATCTAAATCCGTTGAGATGACACTATGTGAATTATGGTTTGATAGAAACCTAAGCTGTCATTTCTTATTGTTTGGGGCTGCAACACTTATGTGAAAAAGGGTTTTCACCTATTGATCTCAAACCCAAAGCGGACAAATGCATCTTCATAGAATACCCTAAAGACAGTTGGGTAAACCTTCTATCTCAGATCCAGGCATAAAATGTTTGTTGCTAAAACTGGGTCCTTTCTTGAGAAAGAGTTTCTCTCGAAAGAATTGAGTGGGAGGAAGATAGAACTTGATAAGGTTGTTGAACCTTTGTTCAACCAGAGAGTAGCGCAGCGCAGGAATTTGTTTCTGTGAAGCCTACGTTAGTTGAAGAGGAAGTTAATGATGATGATCATGAAGCTTCAGATCAAGTTAATATCAAACCTTGTAGGTCGACAAGGATGTGTACTGCTCCTAAGAAGTACGACAACCCTGTCTTGGTGGTCATGTTGTTGGACAACGATGAACCTACGAGTTGTGGAGAAGCGATGATGGGCCTGGATTCCGACAAATGGTTAGAGGCCATGAAATCCGAGAAAGGATCCATGTATGAAAACCAAGTATAGACTTTGGTAGACTTGCTCGTTAGATGACCGGTCGTTGAGTACAAATGGATGTTTAAAATGAAGACAGATGCTCATGGTAAATGTCACCATTTGTAAAGCTCGACTTGTTGCAAAGAAGTTTACGAAAAGTTCAAGGAGTTGACTGCGATGAGACTTTCTCACTCGTAGCGATGCTAAAGTCTGTTGGAATTATGTTAGCAGTTACTGCATTTTTCAATTATGAAATCTGGCAGATGGATATCAAAACATCGTTTCCTTAACGGTTTACTTGAGGAAAGGTTGTATGTGATACAACCAGAAGGTTTTGTCAGTCCTAAGGATGCTAAAAGGTCTACAAACTTCAGTGATTCTTCTATGAACTGAAGCAAGCATCTCGGAGTTGGAATATACATTTTGACGAGGTGATCAAAGTTTTGAGTCTATGCAAAGTTTACGAGAAACTTGTATTTACAATAAAGTTAGTGGGAGCACTATAGAATTTCTGATAAGTATATGTGGATGACATATTGTTGATCGGAAATGATGTAGAATTTCTGGAAAGCATAAACAGTTGTTTGAAAAGAGTTTTTCAAAGGAAGACCTGGATAAAGCTGCCTAATTGTTGAGCATCAAGATCTATAGAGATAGATCAAGATGCTTGATGAGACTTTCAATGAGTACATACCTTGAAAAGATTTTGAAAGAGTTCAAAATGGATCAGTCAGAGAAAGAGTTCTCGCCTGATTTGTAAGGTGTGAAGTTGAGTGAGACTCAAAGCTCGACAACAACAGAAGAAAGAGAAAGGACGAACGTCGTCCCCTATGCCTTAGCCATAGGCTCTAGATTATGCCATGTTGTGTACCGCACCTGGTGTGTGCCTTGCCATGAGTTTGTCAAGGGGTACAAAAGTGATCCAGGAGTGGATCACCGGATAGCGGTCAGGATCCTTAGTAACTAAAAGACTAAGGAGATGCTTCTTGATTATTGGGGTGATAAAGAGTTTGTCGTAAAGAGTTACATCGATGCAAGCTTTAACACCAATCCGGATGACTCGTAGTAGCAATCTGGATATGTATAGTAGAGCAGCCATTTGGAATAGTACCAAGTGGAGTGTGGTAGCAGTGTTTACGGTTTACCATAGAGATTTGCAAAGTACACTCTGATCTGAATGTCGCAAACCCATTGACTATAAAACCTCTCTCACATGCAAATCATGATCGAGCCCCAGAACTCATTAGGTGTTAGATTCATAACAATGCAAATCACATGGTGATGTGAACTAGATTATTTACTCAAGTCCAAGTGGGAGACTGTTGGAAATATGCCCTAGAGGAAATAATAAATTGGATATTATCATATTTCCTTGTTCATGATAATCGTTTATTATACGTGTTATAATTGTATTGATCGGAGACTTAGATGCATGTGTGGATACATAGACAACACCATGTCCCTAGTATGCCTCTAGTAGATTAGCTCGTTGATCAAAGATGGTTAAGGTTTCCTAGCCATAGACATGAGATGTCATTTGATAACGGGATCACATCATTAGGAGAATGATGTGATGGACAAGACCCAAACTATAAACGTAGCATATGATCGTGTCAGTTTATTGCTACTGTTTTCTGGATGTCAAGTATATGCTCCTATGACCATGAGATCATGCAACTCACTGACACCGGCGGAGTACCTTATGTGTATCAAACGTCGCAACGTAACTGGGTGACTATAAAGCTACTCTACAGGTATCTCCGAGGGTGTTTGTTGGGCTGGCATGGATCAAGACTGGGATATGTTACTCCGTGTGACGGCGAGGTATCTCAGGGCCCACTCGGTAATACAACATCACAATAAAGCCTTGCAAGCAATGTGACTAAGTGTTAGTCACGAGATCTTGTATTACGGAACGAGTAATGAGACTTGCCGGTAACGAGGTAGAACTAGGTATGGAGATACCGACGATCGAATCTCGGGCAAATAACATACCGAAGAACAAGGGAACATCATACGGGATTAACTGAATCCTTGACATAGAGCTTCGACCGATAAAGATCTTCATAGAATATGTAGGAACCAATATGGGCATCCAGGTCCCGCTATTGGTTATTGACCATAGAGGTGTCTCGGTCATGTCTACATAGTTCTCGAACCTGCAGGGTCTGCACACTTATGGTTTGGTGACGTTTTGGTAGTAAAGAGTTATGTATGGTGGTGACCGAAGGTTGTTCGGAGTCCCGGATGAGATCTCGGACGTCACGAGGATCTTCGGAATGGTCCGGAGGTAAAGATTCATATATAGGAAGTCGTGTTTTGGTTGCCGGAAAAGTTTCGGGCTCATCGGTAGTGTACCGGGAGACCATCGAGAGGGGTATTTCGACCCAAGAGGCTGCATGGGCTGTGGGAGAGTAAATACCAGCCCTTAGTGGGCTGGTGGAAGTCCCACACAAAGCCCATGCGTCTAGGGAGAAAACGCCCAAAGAGAAAAGGTAGAAAAAGACAAAAATAGGGTGAATCCTAGTCCTACTAGGATTGGAGGTGGATTCCACCTCCTCCCCTTGGTTCGGCCGACTCCTAGAGGCTTGGCCCTTGTGGCAAGCCTCCTCCTCTCTTCCTCTTATATATACTGGAGGTTTTAGGGTTTTTGGACAGAATTTTCTACCACGTGCTGCCCGTTCCTCCAGTGCATACTTTCTCCTCTAGATCAGTTTTTTGCAGTGCTTAGGCGAAGCCCTGCCAGAATTACTCCACCACCATCGCTGCAGCACCATCACGCTGCCGGAGAATTCGTCTACCTCTCCGATTCCTCTTGCTGTATCAAGAAGGCGGAGATCGTCATCGAGCTATACGTGTGCTGAACGCGAAGGTGCCGTCTGTTCGGCGCCAGATCGGAAGGACCGTGATCAAGATCACGGGACGGATCGCGATGAGTTCACGGGCCGGATCGTGATTGGATCGCGGGACGGATCGTGATGAGTTTAAGGGATGGATGGTGATTGGATCACGAGACGGATCATGATGAGAACGCGGGACGCTCGGCGATTTGGATCGCGAAGACGTTCGACTACACCAACCGCGTTTCTTAACGCTTCCCGCTTAGCGATCTACAAGGGTATGTAGATCCACTCTCCCTCTCGTAGATGCTCAGCACCATGGATAGATCTTGCGTGTGCGTAGGTTTTTTTTTTGTTTCCCATGCAACGTTCCTCAACAAGTTGTGTTTCAGAATAGGACGTTGATCAAAGAAAATCTTATCTATTTCATTCCTTTCATTCATATGCATATCATTTTCATGGTCCAAAAAATATTGTTCTAAGGGATCAGTAGGAGGCACAATAATAGAAGCAAGACCAATAGGTTTATCCTTAATAGACAATTCTTTATCATGGGGTTGTCTACGAAATTTAGAGAAATTAAACTCATGAGACATATCCCCAAAACTTACGGTAACAATTTCCTTCTCACAATCTATCCTGTCATTAACGATATTCAAGAAGGGTCTACCAAATATAATGGGACAAAAATCATCTTGTGGGGAGCCAAGAACAAGAAAATCAGTAGGATATTTTATTTTCCCACACAAGTCTTCAACATCTCTAATAATCCCAACTAGTGATATAGCATCTCTATTAGCAAGCTTAATTGTAACATCAATTTCCTATAACTCAGCTGGTGCAATATCATTCATAATCTATTCATATAAGGTAAAGGGAATTTCACTCACAATAGCACCCATATTAGATAAGCCATGATAACAATGATCTCCTATTTCAACAGAAACAACAGGCCTGCCAATAGTAGGTGTATGTTATCTGTAGCATCAGGTTTAGCAATTCTAGCGGCTTCATCACAAAATTGAATAACATGCCCATCAATATTATCAACCAAGAGATCTTTAACCATAACAATACTAGACTCAACTTTAATTTTCTCAGGGGTTGTAGGTGTTCTATCACAGCTCTTACGAACAACAATTGAAGTTTTAGCATGTTCCTTTATTCTAACAAGGAAAGGTGGTTTCTCAATATAAGCAGCGGGAATAACAGGATCAAAATTATAAGTAATAGTTTCCTCTTCAACTTTAATAGGTTCAACTACTTTCACCTCAATGGGAGGATGATATTTAAACCACTTCTCCTTAGGGAGATCAACATGGGCAGCAAAAGATTCACAAAAATAAACTACTATCTCAGAGTCAAGTCCATATTTAGTGCTAAATTCACGGAAAGCATCGGTGTCTATGAAGGATTAACACAATCAAACTTAAGGTTCATACCTGACTCTTTACCTTCATCGAGTTCCCAATGTTTAGAGTTGCATTTAATTCTTTCCAATAAATCCCATTTGAAGTCAATATCTTTCTTCATATAGGAACTAGCACAAGAAGTATCGAGCATGGATTGATCATTACGAGAAGGAGAGCATAAAAATTGTGAATGATAATTTCTCTCGAGAGCTCATGATTAGGGCATGAATATAACATTGAGTTAAGCCTCCCCCAAGCTTGAGCGATTCTTTCTCCTTTATGAGGCCAAAAATTATAGATATATTTCCGATCACGATGAACTAGATGCATAGGATAGAACTTCTGGTGAAATTCCATCTTCAATCGGTTGTAACTCCATGATCCAATATCATCACATAGCCTATACAATGTCAATGCCTTCTCCTTCAAAGATAAAGGAAATAACTTCTTCTGGACGTGATCCTCGGGCAGACCTGCAAGCTTAAATAATCCACAAACTTCATCCACATAGATTAGATGCAAATCAGGATGTAGTGTTCCATCTCCTGGATAAGGATTAGCCAGCAGTTTCTCTATCATACCCAAAGGAATTTCATAATAAATATTTTCAGTAGGTTCAGTAAGTTGGGGGACAACTCTTTGTGTTTCTGGCCAAGGTGAAGATACCCCGAACAAGCCCCTCAAAGGATTACTTTCCGTAGTAACAAGTGACAGTAAATTTTAGCATAGTATATTAATATTTCCTTACCAGATTCCACTTACCCAAGGGGCTTCACTCCCCGGCAATGGCGCCAGAAAAGAGTCTTGCTGACCCACAAGTATAGGGGATCTATCGTAGTCCTTTTGATAAGTAAGGGTGTCGAACCCAATGAGGAGCAGAAGGAAATGACAAGCGGTTTCTAGTAAGGTATTCTCTACAAGCACTGATATTATCGATGACACATAGTTTTGCGATAGCATAATTTGTAACGAGCAACAAGTAACAAGTGTAGAAAAGTTGCAGCAAGGTATCCCAATCGTTTTTGTGGCAAAGGACAGGCCTGGACAAACTCTTATATAAAGCAAAGCGCTCCCGAGGACACATGGGAATTTCCATCAAGCTAGTTTTCATCATGATCATTTGATTCGCGTTTGTTACTTAGATAATTTGATATGTGGGTGGACCAATGCTTGGGTGCTTCCCTTACTTGGAAAAACCTTCCACTTATGATTAACCCCTCTTGCAAGCATCCACAACTACGAAAGAAGACTTAAGATAAATCTAACCATAGCTTGAAACATGTGGATCCAAATCAGCCCCTTACAAAGCAACACATAAACTAGGGTTTAATCTTCTGTCACTCTAGCAACCCATCATCTACTTATTAATTCCCAATGCCTTCCCTTGGGCCCAAATAATGGTGAAGTGTTATGTAGGTGACGTTCACATAACACCACTAGAGGAGAGATAACATACATCTCATCAAAATATCAAACGAATACCAAATTCACATGATTACTTATAACAAGACTTATCCCATGTCCTCAGGAACAAACGTAACTACTAAAAAACATGTTCATGTTCATAATCAGAGGAGTATTAATTATCATAAAGGATCTGAAAATATGATCTTCCACCAAGTAAACCAACTAGCATCAACTAAAAGGAGTAATCATAACTACTAGCAACCCACAGGTACCAATCTGAGGTTTGAGACAAAGATCGGATACAAGAGATGAACTAGGGTTTGGAGAGGAGATGGTGCTGTTGAAGATGTTGATGGATATTTACCCCTCTTGATGAGAGGATCGTTGGTGATGACGATGGCTTTGATTTCCCCCTCCGGGAGGGAATTTTCCCCGACAGAACAGCCCTACCGGAGCTCTAGAGTGGTTTTGTGCAAGTTCCGCCTCGAGACGGTGGCGCTTCGTCTCGAAAGCTTCCTTATGATTTTTCCAGGTCAAAACCCTCCATATAGAATAAGATGGGCCTCGCGGACCTGCCAGGTGGGTCACAAGCCTGGTAGGCGCGACCAAGGGGGTGGCCGCGCCTAGCAGGCTTGCCACCTCCTGGTGGGCCCCATCTGGTATCTGTTTTGCCCATTATTTTTATATATTCCAAAATAATTATCCGTAAATTTTCAGGACTTTTGGAGTTATGTATAATAGGTATCTCAGATTTGCTCCTTTTCCAGGTAGAATTCCAGCTGCCCGCATTCTCCCTCTTCATGTAAACCTTGTAAAATAAGAGAGAAAAGGCATAAGTATTGTACCATAACGTGTAATAACAACCCATAATGCAATAAATATCAAGACAAAAGCATGATGCAAAATGGAAGTATCTATTGGCGAAGTTGGACGACATGGGCTTCGTAGTGGCATGCACAACCAACTGCTGGTCCGGGCCTTCTATAGCTGCAGGTCGACGTCTTCTCCAGCTACAAGTAGTCCCCAGTCCGCAAGTTGCCTCTCGCCTGAGAGTGAAGGGAGGTTAAGGATCTTCACTGGATCTGGCGACCCGGGAGTGGAGAGGACGACGAATATCATTGAATCCAAAATCATAGCGGCGTGCATATGGCCGCTGATGTACTATAGGAAGGGGCAAGATCCGCCGGAGGCGTGTTCCGCATGGGCGGCGTGGCAGGAGGTATTGGCTTGGAGTCGCAATCCATGTCGCGCGCTAGTGAGCATGATGGATGGTGGCGCTGACGGTCGGTGATGGATGGTTAGCAAGAAAAGACCGCGGTGGCAGGATTCCGCACGACGGCTAGACTTGAGAAACAGAGGTAGGAGGCCCATCTCGGGTGGAGGCGGGGTGCGAGGGCCATGGGGGCACCGACACACGGGGTGGGGCGAGGTCCACAGCGACGCCGGTGCGTGGGTTAGGTGAGAAGAACATGGTATTGAAGATCAAAGAGATAGAAGAAGCTATCTAGCTACTAGCTATGGACCCGTAGGTCTGTGGTGGACTACTCACGCATCATCGGAGGGGCAATGGAGTTGATGTAGATGCCCTCCATGATCGAAACCCCCTCTCGCGGATTACCGGAAAAGGCTCCGAGATTGGATCTCTCGGGAACGGACGCTTCTGGTGGCGGAAAAGTATTTGCATGTCTCTCTCTGATGTTGGGTGAATATTTGGGTATTTATAGGCTAAGAATTAGTGTTAGGAGACCTCCCAGGAGGCGACAAGCCTGCTAGGCATAAACAGGGGGGCCCATGCCTAGCAGGCCTGTGGCGCCCAAGCTCCTCCCCTGATGTGCACTCCAAGCTTGGATGACTTGTTTCCTTCCGTAGGTTTTATTCCGTTTGGACTCTGTTTAATATTCCATATCTGCAAAACTTGAAAACAAGAAAAAAAACAGAAACTGGCACTTGTCTTTAGATTAATAGGTTAGTCCCAAAAATAATATAAAATAGCATATTAATAAATATGAAACATCCAAAACAGATAATATAATATCTTGCTATCATCAAAAATTATAGATACCTTGGAGACGTATCAACATCCCCAAGCTTAATTCCTGCTCATCCTCGAGTAGGTAAATGATAAAAACAGAATTTTTGATGTCGAGTGCTATCTAACATATTTATCCAAGTAATATTCTTTATTGTGGCATGAATATTCAGATCCGTAAGACTCAAAAACAAAAGCTTAATATTGATATAGAAACAATAACATTTCAAGCATACTAGCAAAGCAATTGTATCTCTTCAAAATATAATGACAAAAGAAAGTTATCCCTACAATATCATATGGTCTATCTATGCTCCATCTTCCCCAGACAAAGTATTCATATCATGCACAACCCCGATGAAAAGTCAAGCAATTTTTTCACACCTTTATTTTCTCAAACTTTTTCAACTCTCACACAATACATGAGCACGAGCCATGGATATAGTACTATAGGTGGAATAGAATATGGTGGAGGTTGTCAAGGAAAGGGAGAAGATAGTCTCATATCAACTAGGCGTATCAATGGGCTATGGATATGCACATCAATAGATATCAATGTGAGTGAGTAGGGATTGCCATGCAACAGATGCACTAGAGCTATAAGTGTATGAAAGCTCGAAAGGAAACTAAGTGGATGTGCATCATGAAGAAAAATTCCACTAGCTATATGAAAGTGACAAAATAGGAGACTCTTTATCATGAAGATCATGGTGCTACTTTGAAGCACGAGTGTGGAAAAAGGTAGTAGCAATGTCCCTTCTCTCTTTGCTCTCATTTTTTGTGTGGGCATCAAAGGCCTCTTTTATTCATTTTTTTATTTGGGCTTCGTTGGCCTCTTTAATTTTTCGTTAAGTCCGAAAACTCATCCCAACTTATGAGGGAATCATAGCTTCCATCATCCTTTGCTCACATGGGACATGCTCTAACAATGATAATCATCACACTTTTATTTACTTACAACTCAAAAGAAAATTACAACTAGATACCTATGACAAAATACGACTCTATATGCAATACAACAGTGATGGTGCAAGTCATAAAAGGAAACAATGGAAGTTGTATGGCAATATATCTCGGAATGGCTGTGGAAATGCCATAATAGGTAGGTATGGTGGCTGTTTTGAGGAAAGACATATATGGTGGCTGTTTTGAGGAGGATATATATATGCTGACTGTTTTGAGGAAGGTGTTTGTTGCACCGGCGAAAGTTGCATGGTACTAGAAAATCTAACAAGAGTGAAAGGGTGAGAGTACATATAATCCATGGACTCAACATTAGTCATGAAGAACTTACATACTTATTGAAAACAAGGTTGGAAAAAGCGCTAGGCGCTAGGCGGGCGGTGACCCTCTGCCTAGCGCCTAGCATGGCTAGGCGTAGCCAAGCGGGCCAAGGCGGTTTGTATGGTAACACGTCAGGAGGATAATGAATTTGATGAAAAAAAATAACATATGTCATGCAATTTGAAGAATTAAATTTAGTCTAATGTCAAAGAAAGGGGCTGCCAAAACAACTAAATATAGTCTATTCAATGGTAAGTAGCAAGCCCATAGAAACATCAAATATTCAAATAGAGGATAGGGAAACTTCACGCAAGACCCAACTGGCATAGAAATATAGATTATAAGTCCAACATTTCACACTTCAAAATGAAGTTCTTAATTTCTAGAATCTTATTTGGAAGACTTCTCTCACAAATCAGAAACGGGAAATTTCACACGGACGCACACACGAATGGTTCGACACATGATGACAAAGACATATAAGGTAAATAAAATGTACTTAAACAAAGGACACCCATGCACTGCAGTCTCCTCATTCATCAATAGTCATTCTCATCTGTTGAATGCATCTCCTCCTCATCATCAAACTCCTCTTCTTCAGAATCGAATTCTTATTCTTCATAAAGTTGTCTTAGTATTGCACTTCTATGTGGCTCGAGCAATTCATCACCTCCCATTGCCTCTCCAATGCCACTCCCTAGCATCTCTGTACTATCCATCTCCTCGTCGTCATCCCTATAGACGACTTTTGCATAATCATCTCTGCTCTCGAAAATAAAACCTCGAGCTTCGGTAGTCTCAACAGATAAGAGGACATCAGTGTCTTCTTCTCCTTGATCATTTTTCTTCGTGGCCATCATTCTCGAGTTGAATTGTATAAACACAAGAGAATTTAGACATTCTGTAGTTAACCTATTTCTTTTCTTTGTGTGAATCTACAATAGGAAGAAACATAAGGATTAAGAACAAAGAATGTTTTGACATGTGACTCACTAATGTAGACATGGTATTCGAGAGTCAAGAGACTAACATTTTCAAAGGTACTCCAGTTCCTTTCATAGGCCGAAGAACTTGAGGTCAAAGAGAGGATTCTCATAACCATCCTTTGTGGAGCTGGTGCTTCAGTTCCATAGAGCCTCCACCAAGATGCTATGAATGAGAGCAGAGAATCAAGTTAACAATGTATTGCATAAACTCTGAGAATATATTGAATAAGTTGACTTCACAAAATCAAAATACATATTTGCATTATAATCGAAATTCTGACAACTCCTCGCAAGCTTCTTTGCAAATGATCCTTCTCTATTATGGAATTTCTTTAATTCGAATTTACAGCTTGATCTTGTTTATCATCATCACCATAATAAAAGGTGTCCACACAACTGATGAACCCTTCAGTTATTGTTCCATCATAAAAAATATTAGTATCAGCATAACTATAACACAGATTCAGCAAGTACGCAACCAAGTGCAATGGAGAGTCAAGTCGATCTTTCATGTTTTTCTCAACAATATTAATCACATCTTTGTAACGTGACTCCACATTGCCATAGACCTCCTTGATCTATTTATTTGCCTTAACTATTTATCCATAAACAAAACCCATAGATGGCTTGACATCCCCATCAACCAAACGAAGGACTTTACCAAAGGCCCAAAGACATTCAAGCAAAGCTTCAAATGTTTCCAAAAAGTGATGCTCATCATCGTAGTTGTTGTTGCGTTTCCCTTTTTTGATTTAACTTCTCTCAGCTTGTCGCATCTACTATCAACCACCATCTTCCTCAGTTGATCCTTTCTGTCTAGAAGGCTTTCCAAAGTAAGATAAGCAGAAGCAAACCTAGTGACCCCTGGCCTTATGATTTGTTTCCCTGAAGTGAAGTGTCTCATGCAGTCCAAGGTCCGTGTGTGCCATAGACAAAGATAGTGAATGCTTTTTTGTTTTCAAGTACCTTACTAAACCTTGGAAGGTCGCCAATTCCTTGCAACATCAAGTTAATGGTGTGCGTCGCACAAGAGCTCCAAAACATGTTTGGCGTCTTCTCCAACAACATCTTCTCTGCTCCAATGTTATTAGAAGCATTATCCGTCACTACTTGCACCACATGTTCAGGACCTACTTCGTCAATTGCTTCCTCCACTAATTGGAAGATGACTTAACTTGTGTGTGATACAACCAACATCTCACTCGACCTTATAAAATTAGAACCATCAACACTGTTTGTGCAAAAGTTCATTATGCTTCTCCTTTTCCTATCTGACCAAGCATCAGTCATAATGGAGCAGCCATTCTTCATCTTTTCAGCATCACGTTCTTGCAGCATACTGTTCACTCTTGCATGTTCCTCACTCAGCAAAGTCTCTCGAAGGTCATGTATGGATGGAGGTTCAAATCTTGGACCAAAGATCCCAATGTCTTCACACAATAACTTGAAATTGTCGTTGTCACAAGCTTTGAATGGTATAGCTACAAATGCAATAGGAACAAAAATAGTAAGTGAAAAGGCAACCAACATTAAACATTAGGAAAAAGTAAATAATAAATGAAAGTGTGGGTAAACTTAGATATTTCATTACCATGATTGTACACCCATCTAGCCACATATTGTTGCACTTCATGTGTTCTCTTTTTCCAAAGTTCCTTGTTTATCTTCTGTTGATGCAAAGCTTCAGCTTTAGTCAATTTAGGATCAATAGGCCGAGCCCACTTGTCAATGGGACCTCACTTGTGTGGCTCCGCACTTGCCATACACGTAGCTTCATCATCTCCAATGCGAGAAATGTTCACACTTTGTCTAAGCTCTTGCTCACAGACAATCTTTTCCGTCCTTTTATTAGATGCCTCCTCAAGAGATTTGTTACGCCTGTCTTTAGCTTCCTGAGAGCTTTTCTTGCATTTGATCACATCATTACCAACATGATCCACATGCTGCTTGTGACGATAAACACCTCCAGTGCTTACATGGTTACAAAACATACAATTCACTTTATCCTTGTTGGAAGCATCAGCTAGACTCCTGTCGTGGATTTATCATGGCAGATGTGCGGGTAAACGGACTTAGGTTCGGGGCAGAAGCACAGCTATGTGGTGGCTTGCGAGGGGTTGATCAGAATTGAGAGACGCGGAGTTTACCCAGGTTCGGCCCCTCCGATGGAGGTAAAAGCCTATGTCCTACTTGACTGGTATTGATGATGAAGGAGATATCTTGGTTACAAGGGTGCTGTTTTGCTACCTCTAATCACGAGCGTCTCTAATCTCCTGTCTATCAAATACATGTTTATTGAGACGTCTAAAAACTTGACCCTCTCGGGGTGACCCGCCCCTCCTTATATAAGCTGAAGGGGCGGCTTACATGTAGAGTCTAAGTCGGACTGAGACAACCTATTATGACTTTCCATCGTGGGCTTCTCTTCATGGGCTTATGAGTCACCAGGCGGCTTACGCCTGGCGGCTTACAACCGGAGAGTCATCTTCAGGGACTTACAACCGAAGAGTAATCTTTAGGGACATACAACCAGAGACTCATTCGGGGGCTTACAACCGGTGAGTCATCCGGGGACTCACAACCGGAGAGTCACCCAGGGACTCACAACCGGAGAGTCATCCAGGGACTCACAACCGGAGACTCATCTTCCGGC
This sequence comes from Hordeum marinum, assembly GCA_022496015.1. NCBI lineage: Eukaryota > Viridiplantae > Streptophyta > Magnoliopsida > Poales > Poaceae > Hordeum > Hordeum marinum. Next base: position 43,234,334 of record CM039677.1, read on the forward strand.
TGGGTCATAACTGTTTCCCGGGTCATACCACGGGGTATATCCCCGACATTAGCCCCCAGATTAGCTTGAATTTATTCATGGTAACCTCCTAAAATGAGAATAGTAAAACTGTTAAGTGGCCGGCTTGCTCTTTTGGCTGGCTTATGAAGTGGCTCTTCAGAACTCCGGGTTTTTTGAATATGTCATTGAGTCGGCTTCCAATACTTTGGCTTAATGAAAATCTTGAAAATAAGAAATCTGCATGGCGTAGATCCAGACTTCCTTTGTTGTTAAGCAGGGCGACTTATACAAACTCCGGCGGGTTATGATCTTTTGAGAACGTTGGGTCATGAATGTCGATGACGCCGGGTCTAACGACTGAACTCCATAATTAACATCTTAAAATGTATGATGCAATGTATGATGATCTTGCTTTTTCAATAACTCATGTGTTGGTTCTTTTGGGTGGACTCGCTACTAGAACTCTTTAACAGTACAGGGTCTCTATCGAGATTGGCCGTCAACTGCTTTGAACGGTTCAGGGTCTCTAAGCGAGATTAACTAATAGGAGCGTAACGAACCAGAAAGAGACGCAGCAGGGCATGAGTACCCTCGTAGCCCATAAAATGCCTCTCACGTGACATAAATCAGTTGTTTTAACCTTAAACAGTGCAGGGTCTTTAAAAGATTAACTGTCTAAGAGTACCAAACGGGCCACATAGCGGAGAGTCGGCGGTAAGCCGGACCTCACGTGACAAGAACCGCCGTTTTAACCTTAACCAGTACAGGGTCTCTATGGAGATTTGCCGTCAATTTCTTTGAGCCGGCTTAGGGTCTCTAGGCGAGATTAGCTGGTAAGAGTTCGGTGGGTCACCTAGCGGAGCAGCATCACCTTACTAGCAGGTTTAATCCTGTTTGGCTGAAGAGCCGATCAAGAGGGTGTGTAAGCTAAACTCGGTGGGTTGGAAGCCCCCAAGTGACCTTTGTTAATGGAGTCAACTGTTTGGCTTAAGAGCCGACCGATAGGGTGTGATAAGCTACACCCGATGGGTGAGAAGCCCCCTGGACGATAATGTTGATGGAGTCAACTATCTGGCTTGAGAGCCGACCGATAGGGTGTGATAAGCTACACCCGGTGGGTGGAAATCCCCCTGGACGATCATGTTGACGGAGTCAACTATTTGGCTTGAGAGCCGACCGATAGGGTGTGATAAGCTACACTCGGTGGGTGGGAAGCCCCCTGGAAGATCATGTTGACGGAGTCAACTATTTGGCTTGAGAGCCGACCGATAGGGTGTAATAAGCTACACCCGGTGGGTGGGAAGCCCCCTGGACGATCATGTTAACGGAGTCAACTATTTGGCTTGAGAGCCGACCGATAGGGTGTGATAAGCTACACCCGGTGGGTGGGAAGCCCCCTGGACGATCATGTTGACGGAGTCAACTATTTGGCTTGAGAGCCGACCGATAGGGTGTGATAAGCTACACCCGGTGGGTGGGAAGCCCCCTGGACGATCATGTTGGCGGAGTCAACTATTTGTCTTGAGAGCCGACCGATAGGGTGTGATAAGCTAGACCCGGTGGGTGGGAAGCCCCCTGGACGATCATGTTGACGGAGTCAACTATTTGTCTTGAGAGCCGACCGATAGGGTGTGATAAGCTACACCCGATGGGTGGAAAGCGCCCTGGACAATCATGTTGACGGAGTCAACTATTTGGCTTGAGAGCCGACCGATATGGTGTGATATCTACACCCCGTGGGTGCGAAGCCCCCTGGACGATCATGTTGACGGAGTCAACTTTTTGCATCATCTTGTAAGTCGCCATCTTGTAAGGAAGAAAACCGCAGAAGCCTCCAAGTGACTTTATGATGATCGAAGGAATCTGGGCACCCGTGTTTGAATCATATATCTCGGCGGTTCGTCCTCTTGGGAAACTTTTTAATTCTTCTACCAATAATGTAATAGCCCCAAGGATTGGGTTTTCTCTTGAAAACGACCAAATGTGTCTCGCCATGTCTGTAGCCCCCGAGTCTGAAGTTGACTTGAAAAAGGCGGCTTGAGAATCTCCACTGATAGTTGAGGTTGGCCGTGGCGGGTTATAGATGATCCCGTATGATTTGTTTCAATAATCCGGTCGATGGTTCGTTCCGGATAGTTGTTTAAGTGAACCAAACTGTAATGACGGCGATTTGTGCGCCTACCATTGGGCCGCTCGTATCGACGAGCACTACACCGATATGATGAGATAGAATCAGATTGTGGGCGGCGTCTTGCACTCGTCGGTTGGGCTGCTCGTACTGGTGTGTGCGGCCCCTGGTGTGTTGATGATCTTCGCAACACTTATTGTATATCCGTGGTGTTTATAATGTGTTGATGATCTTCGCAACACTCATTGTATATCCTTGGTGTTTATAACATGATGTGAACCCGCAGAAGGTTGAGGTCGACCAAGGTGTTGTAAGCGCGGATGGGAGAATCAACCATGGGCATTGTAGGCCGGCGTGAACGGGTGACTCGGCCACGACGTATTGTAAGCCGGCGCGGAAAGATGACTCAGCCGCGGATGTTGTGAGCCGGGGCGGCCGTGAGAGACGGTTGTGGCGCTGTTAGCCGGTATGGACGCCGGTGCCAAATGATGCTGGTGCGCCTCCATCTCCGGTATAATGCCACTTTGGCAGTGAATAATTTGTCCTGTGTAAAAAATATTACATGGACGAAGTAATTGTTCTTCAAAGAAATCAAGATATATAGATAAAAGAAATTGGGTGGATAGCACCTGATTTGTCTCGACGACGAGCTAAGTCATATATAGCGTCCGTAGATCACCTCCCGTAATTTCAACAGCGATTGAGGCACTCTCTCGATGCCGCAACAGAGTGGCGACTCGGCCACGGTGGCTCCGAGACAGCGCTAGACCGGGGCGGCTCGGCGGTGACGGCGTTTGCGTCAAAGAAGTCCAGCAGGGCGACTCGAGGTGGTGAAGGACCACGACGGGTTTGACAAGGCGGGTCCCATTTTTTTACCCACCTTTATCCTCTCAACAACCAACTCCCACCACTCGTTCTTATCTCCCAACAACAGATCACACAGGGGAGCGCCCGCGCACGAGGAGGAGCCGGGGCGGCTCGGAAACGGCGGCACACAGCGGCGACTCAGCCATGGTAAAGGCTAGGCAAGGAAGCCGCAGCAAGCCAATGGGCGCAGAGAGGGCGGCTTGGGGTCGCAGGGGCAAATGGCAAGTGCAATAGCAGCGAGCCAGCTCGGCAGCTCAGAGGCGAACGACGAGCAGGCGTAACGGCGAATTGTGGCGAAAACTGGCGTGGTCGGACTCGCAGAGGCATGATGGACGGTGAAGCCGACTAGGAGAGGAGCCTAAGAACACGAGGCGGGCTCGTGGTGGCGAGATGGGCATGACTCCGGCCCGAGGCGAGCTACGACAGATGAGGTACGGCAACGCAAGGAATAGCAATCGGACCCGGGTTGATCCTACAACGGCGCAAGCCAAAGAGGAGGCAAACGCGGCAAGCCAAGGCGGAGGCGAGCACGGTGAGTCGAGGCGAGACCGTCCGTGCGGGGCACCGCAGCGGGCGGGTCGAAGTGGCGGCGGCCATGGTGTGGATTGAGCCAGAGACGAGGCTGTGATGGCGAGGTACGCGCTGGCCAGCCCATCACTAGCCGGCGAGTTGATGTGGAGCCGGCGACCGGCAGAACAGGCAGCTGGAGGAGACCGAGCTCTATTCATTTTTGTTTCCAGATCATGTCGGTTTCGGTGAATCCGTCTCTGCTTTCCCCTCCGGGTCGTGGCCTTCATTTTTTCTCATTTTTTGCTGATCTTTATGTGGGTGTAGTACTATGGTCTTGCTTTGGCCTTCCTGTCACGAAGCGGGCGCAGTAGTAGCAATTTCGCCGCAAAACAGTAGGGATCTCGTTGAATTGCACCGGTTTGCTATATCAGGGAAATTTGATCTGTCCTCGGATTGATGAACCGCCGGGAGGCGCGTACATGGTGACGTGAAGTGCAGCTGCAGTAGTGGAAATCGATCTCCAGTTGCAATCAACGGATTACCTAGCCGTGCGCAGCGGCGCATGATAACCCTAACTCTCTCATCTCAATCTCGGGCGCGGCGACTCGCGCGATGGAAATCATGTGGCGATTTGCGACGACGCACACCACGGAACCCAAATTTTTATCTTGATCTCGAATCTTCTTCTTCTTCCGACATATCGAATTTCTCGATCCCTAAAGGATCCCTTCAAGAACACAATTCTACCGTGCGCTAAACCACGGTGGGCGCGAACTGTCGTGGATTTGTCACGGCAGATGTCCGGGTGAACGGACTTAGGTTCGGGACAGAAACGCAGCTATGTGGCGGCTTGAGAGGGGTTGATCGGAATCGAGAGACGCGGAGTTTACCCAGGTTCGTCTCCTCCGATGGAGGTAAAAGCCTATTCTGGTATTGATGATGAAGGAGATCTCTCGGTTACAAGGGTAATGTTTTGCTACCTCTAATCACGAGAGTCTCTAATCTCTTGTCTATCTAAGACCTGTCTATTGAGACGTCTAAAAACTCCACCCTCACGAGGTGACCCACCCCTCCTTATATAAGGTGAAGGGACGGCTTACATGTAGAGTCTAAGTCGGATTGAGACAACCTATTATGACTTTCCATCATGGGCTTCTCTTCATGGGTTACTGAGTCACCGGGCGGCTTACAACCGGAGAGTCATCTTCAGGGACTTACAACCGGAGAGTCATCCGGGGACTCACAACTGGAGAATCATCCAGGGACTCACAACCGGAAAGTCATCCAGGGACTCACAACCAGAGAGTCATCCAGGGACTCACAACCGGAGACTCATCTTCCGGCCGGGTCATAACTGTCTCCCGGGTCATACCGCGGGGTATATCCCCGACAAGTCCCGTACTCCCATCCCACATCATCTGACTTTCTCATAAGGACATTCTCTTCCTGCAATGCTGCTGTTGCATTTGTCCCGGACATCCTACAAATAATCAAATACACAGCAAGCAAGAGCTCAGTAATTTCTAACAAAGTTCAGCCCACAAGTAGGCATAAATGTAGAGAATAATGAAAGCAAAAAACGCAATAAAGTATGTATGTACGTGTATGCATATGTCCACATCCGAATCAAAGCAATATAAATTATTAAAATATAAATTTATAATATCATAATATATGCAGAGCAATATAAAGTAGGCGGCAAGCTGCCTATCGACAGGTTCCAAAAGAAAATATTTTTTGCATTACAAGCTAGCAAATGTGTTGCATTCAGAACTTATTTTTTCTTGCAATGCTCGATACCGATCCAGAAGCAATTTTCATTTTACACAAACTGAACAACCCCTCTGATATGGTAATTTTCAGCATCATGTGAAATAACCTCTTATCTCAACATTCAAGATTACCAGTAGCCACACTCTCGTACATATGATCCTACTTTCAGAATAGAGTACTAGTAGCAGTTACTGTCAATGTCACGTTTTGGCCTGATGCAACAGAATATGATCCTACTTCTACAGTAGTACTAGTACCGTCTAGTATCACATCTTGGCAATCATGCTACGTATATAACTTATTAACTGAGACAGTCATAGAATGAACTTCATGAACATCAATAATGCACAGGATGATTACCTTCAGACCAGTGGATACTTCCCTTGTTTCTTCAGGCGCTAGATATGACCAGCCCTCTTTAACCTCCTCGTTGTATGGGTTGTCGAGTACAACTGCATCATGAAGTTATTATTATTTTCTGTCATGTCTTATTCCATTAGAATTGTTCAGTATAGAAAAATCCATAGGTTCAGTGTCTAGGGTGGTCAGGTCGTTTGGTGCAGCAGCCAGCAACAGTAGGTGCAGGTCAGGCAGAGGGAGCACTGCACGTTGCCGAGCCGGCTGGCGGCGAGCACCGGATGCCGGTGTGCGGTGGTAGACTAGGCGAGACCAGGGGCATTGAGCAGGGCCAGGCATAGCTTTGATCTCGAGCCTGAGCATAGTTCCTGTCTCCCACTATATTGTTTATGCCCAAATACTAATTTCTTATTATTTGTTAAATCTTGTATATGTATGAGCAAGTTCAACCACAACAGCATGAAGGCATGTATAAATCAGTTGCAGATCGGACAAAATAACTATCATTTCTATTGTTAACTCGATTATGGAACTCCCACGTGGATTTGTGATGCTTACATGCCATTTAAATTGTGAGATCTTTGCAAAAAAAAAAAAAGAGTAGCGCCTCTGCACTGCAATCTTAGATCCGCCACTGAGGGATGGATCAAACAACATCCAATTAGCAATCTAGGTAAATTAATACCAATATATAAACTGTAGATCAAGTGATTTCATGCGAGGTACAAATCAACAAGCAGCAACTAACTAGCAATCCATAGGACGATGTAGAGGCAGCACACATGCAAAGTGAATACACGAGAAGAGAAGGGATTGGCGCGCGAAACCTACAGCAGGGAAGAAGACCGGACCTCAGACTGTGGTCGAGCAGAGGGATGGCGAGGAGGAAGAAGGCATGGCTGCGTGGTGAGAGGATGGGGTAAATCTTCGTCTCGGCGGACGGAAGACGAAGCGACGCCGGAATATATCGAGCCGCCGCCACCCCTTTTGTGTGTATATATATCCAAAGTCGTATAATCTCTCCTTTCCTCCAGCCAGCAAACTCCCCGCAATCTTCTCCATCTCCTCGCGATCTTCTCGCCACCTTCCCGCCAGGGCTTGCAACCTCTCCCGCTCCATCTCCGGTCCGCCTTGCTCTGATTTGCGTTGCTTCCTCACCGCTTTTCTCGGCTTCATCGCGCTTAGGCGCCCGCCTGGATCAGCCTAAGCGATGGGCCCGCCTAGAGCACCGATTAGACCCAAGGCTACGCGGTGGGCTATCGCCGAGCGCTTCAGCGTGCTGAGGCGTATACTTAATAACGCTTTTTCCAACCTTGATTGCAAAAGTCTATTAGTCATTCAAGCAAAGCATTAAATATATGCTCCTAGGGAAAGGTTAGTAGAAGTTATCCATCGCGTGTCCCCAGCCCTCACACAAAGACCGACAATCTATGAACAAGTCATGCTCCGACTTCCTTACATAACGGTTCACCACACGTGCATGCTATGCGAATCATAAACATTTATGAAAATATTTTTACAAAATCAAAATTTGCTTCCTAACATGTCTCTTAACATTACCGTGTTTAAATCTCAAAACTTTATGCAACGAATCAAACTTCTAATAAATACTCAATGCATTTAATATGGAAGTTTTTATTATATCACTTTTTGTATGCCTATCATATTAGGATTAATTCATAACCTAGACCAAGTACCATATTGTTTTAGAAACTCTCAAAGTAATATAAGTGAGGTACGAGATTTCAAGTATTTCTATAAAAACGCAAACACCACTGTGCTATATAAGATATAAGTGAATCACATAAAGCAAAACTGTCCAACTCAAAAGATATAAGTGAAGCACATAGAGTATTCTAATAAATTCACGATTCAGAGTGTCTCTCTCAAAAGATTTATGCAAAAAGGATTATTGTGGTAAACTAACAAGCAAAGACTCATATCATACAAGACGCTCCAAGGAAATCACATATCATATGCTGAATAAAAATATAGCCTCAAGTAAATTTACTGATGGATTGAAAACGAAAGAGGGGATGCCTTCCGGGGCATCCCAAGCTTAGGATCTTTGGCATCCTTGAATATGACTTGGGGTGCCTTGGGCATCCCCTAGCTTAGGCTCTTTCCACTCCTTCTTCCACAGTCCATCAAATCTCTACCCAAAACATGAAAACTTCAGAACACAAAACTTAATAGGAAACTCGTAAGATCCGTTAGTATAAGAAAATAAATCACCACTTTAGGTACTGTTCTGAATACATTATTTATTATATTGGTGTCATACCTACTATAATCTAACTTCTCCATGGCTCATACCACACTGAGCGCAAAAGTTTTTGTTTTTCAGCAAGATCAAATCAACAACTATCATAGATCACCCAAAGGTTTTACTTGTCTCAAACACTAATTAAAACACCAACAATTACTACAGAAGTAATAATGTGGGAAACACTCAAAAACAGAACACAAAAATAAAATTGGGTTTGTTCCCGACAAGCGCTATTGTTTAACGCCCGTAGCTAGGCAAAACACAATAGATCTAGTTATATATTGTCATCTTTGGTATGCAATCCAAAAGTAGATCTCATAATAGATTCATCAGGCAACCTTATTTTATTTATAGGAAAGTGTTCCATTCGTTTCCTTAATGGAAATTAAAATCTATTGTTTCCTTCTTTCATGTCAATAATTGCACCAATAGTTCTAAGGAAAGGTCTACCAAGAATAATGGTGCATGTAGGATTGCAATCTATATCAAGAACAATGAAATCTACGAGCAATTAATTCGTTTTTGCAACAATAAGAACATCGTTAATCCTTCCCGTAAGTTTCTTAATAGTGGAATCCGCAAGATGCAAATTTAGAGAGCAATCATCAAGATCATGGTAACCCAGCACATCACATAAAGTTTTCGAAATCGTGGAAACACTAGCACCCAAATCACACAAAGCATGGCACTCACAATCTTTGATTTTAATCTTAATAGTAGGTTCCCACTCATCATGAAGCTTTCTAGGGATAGAAACTTCTAACTCAAGTTTAGTAAAAGCCTTATTTTGACTATAAGCATGAGAAGAATTCAACATGGATTGAAGAAAGGACATACAATCAATCAAAGAGCATCTATCATAATTAAAGTCCTTGAAATCCAAAAGAGTGGGTTCATTGCTATTTAAAGTTTTGACCTCTTCCATCCCACTTTTATCAATCTTAGCATTAAGATCTATAGACTCCGAATCATTGGGATGCCTTTTAAGTTTTAACTAAAGTTGAATTATCTCCAGTCCCATCATTATCAAGATTTATATTGGAAAACAAATATTCAATATGAGTCATGTCAATCACTTTACGATCTTCATCATTATTATCACGAGAAAACAGTTTTTCAAGGCATTCACGAATCCTAGCAGTTCTTTCCTTACTTTCATCAATATAAATTCTCATAGTTTTAAAGACTCATTACTATCATGCTTGGGTGGAGTATATCTAACTTTCAAAGAATCAATCTCAAGAGAAATTCTATCAACATTCCTAGCCAAATCATCAATATTAAGCACTTTTTCTTCAATAGACGCATTGAAATGTTTTTGCGAACCAATAAAATCTTTAACAATATTCTCAAGATAAGAGGGCATATTATTATAATTGCCATGAGAATTGTTGTAGGAATTACCTTAATTATTAGAGGAATTAATAGGAAACGTCCTAGGGTTGAAATTTCTCCTATACGCATTGTTACCACAATTGTTCCTACCAACAAAATTCACATTCATAGGTTCATTATTATTTCCAGTCAAAGAAGACAAATGCATATCATTAGGATCAATAGGAGCACTCTTACCAGCAAAAAATTTCATCAATTCATCCATCTTTTAACTCAAAGTATTTATTTCTTCAATAGAATGCACCTTTTAACTAGTAGGGGATCTTTCAGAATGCCATTGAGAGTAGTTTATCATGATATTATCTAGGAGTTTAGTAGATTATCCTAACATGATTTCCATAAAAGTACCACCTGCGGTAGAATCTAAAAGATTTCTAGATGCAAAATTCAATCCCATGTAGAAAATTTGTATAATCATCCATAAACTCAAACCATGTGCGGGACAATTCCTAATCATTAATTTCATCCTCTCCCAAGATTGTGCAACATGCTCATGATCAAGTTGCTTAAAATTCATTATATCGTTCCTAAGGGAGATGATCTTAGCGGGCGGAAAGTACTTGGAAATAAAAGCATCTTTACACTTATTCCTTGAATCAATACTATTTTTAGGCAAAGATGAAAACAAAGTTTTAGCACGATCTCATAGCAAGAACGGAAATAGCTTCAATTTAACAATATCATTATCCACATCTTTCTTCTCTTGCATATCATTATCCACATTTTTGATGGGATGCAACATCTTCACTAGGAAGGCAAGAAAATTGTTCTTTCATAACAAGATTTAGCAAGGCAACATTAATTTCATAAGATTCCACACTAGGGGCGGGAGTAATAGGAGTACTAATAAAATCATTATTATTAGTATTAGAAAAGTCACACAACTTGATATTCTCAGACATCATGAGAAAGCAAGCAGTCAAGCACACGAGCAAAAGAAAGGCAAATGAAAGATGGGCGAATAAAAAGGCAAATCTTTTTGGTATCTTCTGAAAATCATTTTAGAAGTGGGGGAGTCAAAAATGAGAGGCAAATGGAAAATAAAGTAAATGCAAGTGATGAGTTTGTGATGGGTACTTGGTAGGCTTGATGTGTATCCTCCCCGGCAACGGCACCAGAAATACTTCTTGCTACCTCTTGAGCATGCGATGGTTTTCCCTTGAAGAGGAAAGGGTGATGCAGCGAACTAGATAAGTATTTCCCTCGATTGTTAAGAACCAAGGTATCAATCCAGTAGGACACTACTAGGTAAAAGCCTAGTAGTAGTGCGGGTTAAACAACTAGTAGTAGCGCGGGTGCTCGCGCTACTACTACGACACTATGGCTAACTCGTCGTAGTAGTAGCGCGGGTGCACCTACGCTACAAATGCGTCTGTTAGTAGTAGCGTGGGTGCACCTGCACTACAACTGCGTCTGTTAGTAGTAGCGCGGGTAGCACCCGCACTACTACTATTAATTTCAAAAACAAAAAAATTCTCGATCCCGTGTGTGCTGTCAATGGCAACAATGGTTCGATCCAATGCCGGTAGGAGTCGCGGGAGGTCTGGAAGGGCAGTGATAGAACAGATCCAGCGACAACTGCTGCAGAGGTCCTGGATCCATGCCCGAGCAAGGCGGCGGCGTGGGGCTCCTCTTCGCAGCCAAGCAGCGAGCTCCTGGTCTTCCATGGCGATGAACTTCACGAGCAAGGACATGGGCAGGTGAGTTAATCCAGAGGGGGAGAGAGAAAAAGAAAACCGAGGGAGAGGGGAAGGAGATGGTGGTAGCAGCAAGGTTGGTCACCGGTGGTGAGGTGCTCCGTCGTGGTGGCATAGAGCCGGGGGGGGAGACGCTGGACGCTAGCGACGCGAGGAGGTGAACTCGTTGGGCCCCATGGAGGATGAGTTGTGCTTGGGCAGGAGCACCTTGGGAGAGCCTACAGAGAGAGGGGGAGAGTGAGGGAGAGAGGGGAGGGATTCGGCCGAGGATATGGGCACTTCACCTTCCTTGTACTTAGTAGTAGCGAGGCGTATAAACCCGCGCTACTACTATCAACTTAGTAGTAGCGCGGGTTTATACCACCCGCTACTACTATCGCATGTCTCGAGGGGGCACGTTAGAGACCACTTAGTAGTAGAGAGGGTTATAAACCCGTGCTACTACTATCAACTTAGTAGTAGCGGGGGGCATAAACCTACGCTACTAGTAAATAGCAATAGCGAGGGGCATAAACCCGCGCTACTAGTAAGCGTCTACCTATAAGCTTTTCCCTAGTAGTGGGAGGAACAAGCAAGTCAACAATGGTTGCACCTACACAAACAATCAAACTCTTGCACCCAACGCTATAAAGGGGTTGTCAATCCTTCCACGGTTATTTGCAAGGATTAGATCTGAAACAGATAGATGTAAATGAGTGAGGAAAGTAAAAGATAAATGAATGGCAGCAAGGTATAGATCTGAAAATATATGATGGAAAATAGACTCGGGGGCTATAGGTTTCACTAGAGGCTTCAGTCTTGAAGGAAAATATCATGGTGGGTGAACAAATTACTATCAAGCAATTGATAGAAAAGCGAATAATCATGTAGTTATCCAAGGCAATGATCATGCACATAGGCATCACGTCCGTGACAAGTAGACCGAAATGATCCTGCATCTACTACTATTACTCCACACATCGACCAACTCCTGCCTGCATCTAGAGTATTAAGTTCATGAAGAACAGAGTAACGCATTAAGAAAGATGACATGATGTAGAGGGATAAACTCAAGCAATATGATGAAAACCCCATCTTGTTACCCTTCATGGCAACAATACAATACCTACCTCGCTACCCCTACTATGTCATTGGGTGAGGACACCGCAAGATTGAACCCTAAACCAAGCACTTCTCCCATTGCAAAAATTACCAATCTAGTTGGCCAAACCAACCCAATAAAAGAGAATTACATCGGATAGATCTCCATGAAGATCATGAAGAACATGGTATTGAAGATCAAAGAGAGAGAAGAAGCCATCTAGCTACTAGCTATGGACCCATAGTTATGTGGTGGACAGCTCACGCATAATCGAAGGGGAATGGAGTTGATGTAGATGTCGTCTGGGATCGAATCCCCCTCCGCAGATTACTGGAGAAGTCTCCAAGATTGGATCTCTCGGGAATGGAGACTTCCCGTGGTGGAAAAGTGTGTGTGTGGCTCTCTCTGATGTTGGGGAATATTTGGGTATTTATAGGCCAATAATTAGGGTTAGGAGACCAGACAGGAGGTGACAAGCTTGCTAGGCGCGGCCAGGAGGGGCGCACCTAGCAGGCTTGTGGTGCCCTGGCTCCTCCCCTGACGTGCGCTCCAAGCTTGGATGACTTATTTCCTTCGAGAAAAATTCCTTCCGCAAATTTTATTCCGTTTGGACTCCATGTAATATTCCATATCCGCAAAACTCAAAAACAAGGAAAAAATCGCACTTAGCTCTAGATTAATAGGTTAGTCCCGAAAATAATAGAAAATAGCATATTAATGCATATAAAACATCCAAAACAGATAATACAAGGGCATGCTATCATCAAAAATTATAGATACATTGGAGACGTATCAAGCAACATAATGAAAAATACGGTGAGTACCGAGTAGGAATAACTCAACCTCTGCACACCCGTAGGCCGTTTCGTTGGTTTTGCCAACACATAAAAAGATCCTGCATATAGGCATAAAATAATTAGAGCATATAATTAAATGATGCTAATCTCGAATTAGCTAATTAAAGAAACCTGTCATATTATATAATTTCAAATTTTAATTAAGTTTCTAAATAACTTTCTATTTTGCATAATATTTAGTTAATTTATTTTTATATATTTGTGTGTTGGTATCTCAGCCATCGTTGAAATCATTGAAAACCTAAAGTACACCCTCCATTCCCTTATACATGGCCACAAATTATAAATTACAGGTACCTATATAAAATTTAATGACTACTTTCCAAGCCAACCTTTCTTTTCGTTAACTGGGATCATTACTACGCCGCATGCATGCAAGGAACGAATGAGAAGAAAGTGGCTATGTGTCATTATGACTATATGCACGCAAGCACGAAACGAGTTGTTAATACGAGTAAATATCATTAATTTTCCCCCGGATTAGTGTTTGTGGCCTTATATAGATGCAAAATGTATTTTTCATAGTGGCCTTCTATAAGGGAATGGAGGGAGTATTTAAATTTAGAAGTTAGGTCAGGAAGAGTTATTTCTACTAAAGAGAATATTAATATACTGTGTCGAATAAACCCTTCTAAACAACATAGTTGGCACACTTTGCATAATCAGTGAAATTTAATTGTTGATCTCATCCATAACTTTTGCATATCACGGGAAAAAAGACAAGAAATTTGAAAGTCTATTAAGAGAGCATTTAAAGTTAGTAGATAAATACTCAGGTTTGAATAGTAAAATTGACTTAGTCTTACAAAAGTTAGAAGAGTCGAAAGGAAGAAATCTTATAATCTGTAAGAATAATGACTATATGAAAGTAAAGAGTTGCTACTATGTACTGAAATAAGACGTGATATACTTGAAGTTAAAAATTAGTGCAAGAATTAAAGACATTGGTGATGTCATAATTTGTATTAGTGAATACAACCAAGCGTTAAAAGAAGTAGATAAATACTTAACACCTACTGTTGGCTTTTCAGATCACGACTCACCAGAAGAAGATTCTAGAATAATTATTAGGCAAGATAATACCATCCTACAACTTCTAGTGCAGATTCTGTACAAGCTAAATACTAAACAAGGTAATAACAAGTTGATATTATCTTCATCTGGTATAGTCGCATCCTCAAAAAATATTAATTCCGAAAAATGGAATTATCTAAAAGCCTCTCTACAACAGATAAGACCATCCAGTTAATAAGACAAGATTCTAGACCGTTAACCATGATCAATAAGATATCATGCAAGGGTGATGATATAGATAATTTAGAAGATGTTATAGACATGGAATGTCAATTAGAAAGGTACCAGAAAGACACGTTAAGAAAAATAAGACAGCAATAGGTATATCATATGGGTATATATGAAAGTAAAAGTGGAATATATAGAGTATCTAGAGAAGTAGAATTAAGTGTATTAGAACATCCAGAAGAATTAAGAATTGTTTATAAAAAATATTTAGAAAGATCTTAAATATTCAGGTTATAAATATATTCACCAAGGCATGTATATCATAGGACTTAAAGGAATGACAAGAAAGAAATTAGGAGCCTAAGTTCTAATCACATTACTAGATAAAATATGTCAATCGGTAGATAAAGCATCTCTTGGCTTTATGAAAGTAGATATGAATGAAAATAGATTAATCACATATATAGCCCGAGACTTAATGATGCCTGTAAACGATATGAAGATTGTAAAGGAAAAAATTATTAGTAAGCATAGAATTTATTGGAAGACTCACTAATAAAAATAGCAATAAATACAATGTAAATATAAATGATGTAATAGAAAGCATGCAGTCCAGAGACATATCATTTATGAGTCCTCTTAAAATTAGCTCTGAAGAGAGAGCAGGAGAAGAGTGGAATATAAGAAATTTAATAGAGAAGAAATAATTGAAGCAACCGTCAAATTACAAAAGCTATCAAAATAGTGAAGGAAGTAGTAGTATCAGATTTATGAACTATAAATCGACAACCTGAGATGATTTAGAATCTTTTAAGTCGGAAACCGAGTGTAGCGATAATAAGAATAAAGGTGTAACAAAACACATGGAATAGACATATTTATAAGATGAAATCACTTATTGGGAAGATAAATTAAAACGAATAAAAGTGGAATACAATAATTCAATGACATATTGGCCTAAAATAAGAGAAAGAGAAGTATTCGTTATTAGAGAAATTGCGAGATTAAAAAGATTAATGAAAGATAAAGAACCTGTTGTTAGTAACCCAATAGTACCAAAGGGAAATATAAAACTAGAAACAAAATTGAGTAATAAAATTAAAATGGAAAGCAATAAGTGAAGAAAAGCAATGGGACATTGATAATAAGCTATTATTAGAAAGTTATAAAACTCAGAAGATTCCTTGGGATTAAAAAAAGAGGTGATGAACCAAGTAGATTGTGAGCATGATTAGATTAAGGGGAAATGTGATTATAATATAAAATGTGCTTTGCATATATTACCCCAGTCAAGAGAATAGGCTCACATGTAGCTTGTGTTTAAGACAAGCATGTAATTCATGTCTAAAATCCACTAATGAAAAGTGGAGACGAGAAATAGTATATGAGCCTGAAGATAGTATATGATCTAGCCAGGTTAGAAATCTAGAAAAATAGACTAAATAAACTAGAGGTAGAGCTAGAAAATTTAAGAGATAAGATTACAAAGGATACAAATGAAGAAGAAGAAAATTATGTTAGCGCTGAAATGGAAGAGCAAATGGTAACAGTAAATTATAAAAATGGAGATAGGTTAATTCAATTAAAATATGTTATGACAAGTTTTGGAAATAAATATACAGTAAGACTACCATTTAAGGAAGTATTAGGAATAAGAATGCCTGTTAGAATAGTATTAAAAATAAACATTTCCTATTAAATACCTACTTTACTAGATGCAGGATGCACGAAGAACATCATTCATGACGAATATTTTGCTAGGTGTAGTGAAATAGTTAAGATTATAGATGATAATAAAGCTGAACTATCCATGTATATGTCAGGAATAAAGAAAATTCATAACCAATTAGCATACAATATAGAAACTTATATTAATGGTACAAAATATATAATCTATGAAATTACAATGAGAGATCTAAGTGTAATAAATCATGACATGATATTAGGATTAAGATTTTTACAATAGTCACTCCAAACCACAATTATACATGAGGATGGTGTTACATTTGTTCCCTATCAAGATAATGTTCCATATATATCTGAAGTACTAAAACAAAGGAAGACAATACAACTTGCTGAACTATCCAAGTTGGATGATGAATGTGATATTAATAAGGAACTTCCAGAAACCTATAATGAAGAAGAACTTAGTGAAGCAGTAGAGCATTATCATATACAAAATACTTCCATAGAGTGTATAGGACTATAATCATGTACACCAAATTGGTATAGAGATATCAAATCAAAAAAGATATAGATAAGACAGTGCAAAGGCTAGAAGATACACAAGTTATTAGAGAAATACTAATGAAACATTGGGATAAGAACTCCATAATTTGTAAAATAAACATTATAAACCCGGATTATATCATCAAATCAGGCCCAACTGAAGCTACACAGAAATATATAGAAGAATTTAAAATGCATCTTGAGGAATTATTAAAATTAGGAGCAATTAAAGAAAATAAAAGTCCTCACAGGTCTGCTGCATTCATATTTAGAAATCATGCTGAAGAAGTTAGGAGTAAGTCAAGAATGGTAACTAATTTCAAAAGACTTAATGATAACATAGTAGGTGATGCATATACTATTCCTAATAAACAAGAATGGATCAATAGAATGCAAGGGAGCAAAAACTTTTCTAATTTTGATTTAAAAGCAGGGTTTTGGCAAGTAAAGATGGCAAAGGAATCTATTCCTTGGACAAATTTTAATTGTTCACTAGGCCATTATGAATGGTTAGTAATGCCATTAGGTTTAAAAAATGCACCTACCTTATTTCAAAAAAAAAGATAACATATTCAATGAAAATCAAGCATTCATATTAGTTTGCGTAGATGATATGCTAGTCTTCTCAAAATCATATAAAGAACATATAGCCCATCTTGAAGTTTTCATTACAAAGGTAGAACAAAATGGGCTCATATTATCTAAAAATAAAATGGAAATTTGTAGAGAGAAAATAAATTTGCTAGGTCATGAAATGGGAGAAGCGAAAATATACTTACAAGACGTTATTGCAAAGAAAATTTTGCAATTCCCTGATAAAATGAATGATAAAAAGGTTTTGCAGCAATTCTTAGGAATTGTAAACTATGGAAGAAATTATATAGATAACTTAGCAAAGCTTGCTGCACCTGTATATGCCAAGTTAAGAAAGAATGGTCAAAAATATTTCAACTCTGAAGATATAAAATTACTAAGGACAAGTAAAGAAAAGGTCAAAAACTTGAAGCCTCTATAATTACCATTGGAAGATCATTACTTCATAATTGAAACTGACGTGTCTAAAATAGGTTGGGGTGCTAAATTAAAACAAATGCCTAATAAATATTCTCCTAAGTTAGAAGAAAAAAATATGCAGATACGCCTCGGGAAGTTATAAATTAAAAGCAGTGAAGAATATTGATAGAGAAATCCTTGTAGTAGTTCACGCAATGAATGCTTTCATATTATACTTAGGATTCAAAGAATTCACGATACAAACAGACTGCGAAGCAATATGTAGATACTATAATCAGATTAATAGTAAGAAAAGTTCAACTGGAAGATGGGTTCTATTCGAATATACTGGAGCTAGAAATGGTTATAATGTAATATTTGAACATATTAAAGGGAAAGATAATAGTTTACCTGACATATTTTCTCTCTCATCTATCCTGCAGAAATGAACAGAGGATTGCTTCCTGGAGGATTTGAAGTATATATGTTTGGTGAAGGGAATAAGCTTAGAGTATTTGCACGAGGCACATTCAATTTCAAGCCCAAGATCCATATCAATATTAGTGACATCCAAAGATGCTTACTGGACAATCTCTGGTTCCAGTACACCAATTAGAGAGAAGACAAAGGGTACATGCTGGCAATAATCAATAGCCTATCAGAATACTTTAATATGTCGAATAAAGGAGCACACAAGGAATCAAAAGTAGAAGTCACTACTGGAATTCAGTTATTTGCCATGTGCCAGGCCTTTGCCGTCTGCTGACACATGGCAAAGATGCTCTTTGCCGTCTGTTGTCCCAAAGCAGACGGCAAAGAACTGGCACATGGCAAACAGTGTCTTTGCCATGTGCCAGTTCTTTGTCGTCTGCCCACTCACGGCAAAGAAGGCCAGGGCAGACGGCAAAGAGCTAAGGTGGGCCCCATCGGGCCTTGGCCCTTGCCAGGTACAAGTGGGGGGGTCTTTGCCGTCCGGGACGCCTTTGCCGTCTGCCGTGTCCATCTTTGCCGTCGGGGGGCAGACGGCAAAGACCCGGCCCTACTAACGGCCGTTACACCCCTCTCTCTCACCCTCTCCCTCCCTCACTCTCTCCCGCACCTTCCCGCTCGCCGCCGTGCCGCCCCTACCCCTCCCGCTCACCGCCGCGCCGCCCCTTCCCCTCCCGCTCGCCGCCGCACCGCCCCTCCCCCTCTCGCTCGCCGCCGCGCCGCCCCTCCCCCTCCCGCTCGTCGTCGCGCCGCCCCTCCCCTTCCCGCTCGCCGCCGCGCCGCCCCTCCCCCTCCCGCTCGCCGCCGCGCCGCCTCTCCCGGCCGATGCCCCCTCCCACCGCCCTCCCGGCCACCGCCATCCTCCCACCTCCCTCCCGGCCGCCTCCCTCCTCCCACCCCCTCTCGGTCGCCACCCCCTCCCACGTGCTCCCTCCGGCCGCCGCCCTCCTTCGCACCCTGCCGCCCCGGCACCCCAGCGCCCTCCGGTATGTTTTTATTTATTTTTTGTTTTTGTTTTGTTTTCTTCTTTTTTGCAGTTTAATTGTTGGATTATATTATGTATGTAGTTTAGTGCTAGGTTTAGTGTTAGATAAGATTAGGTTAGTGCTAGGTTTAGTGCTAGATTAGTTTAGTGCTAGGTTTAGTGCTAGGAAGAATAAGTAGAAGGAGGAAGAAGAAGATGAAGGAGAAGAAGAAAAAGTAGAATAAGTAGTGGCCGACCCCCGACGCCACTGACCCCCGATCCCCCACCCCCGACGGCACTGACCCCCGACCCCGGACGGCACTGACCCCCGACCCCCGACGCCACTGACCCTCGACCCCCGACGGCACTGACCCTCGACCCCCGACCCCCGACGCCACTGACCCTCGACCCTCGACCCCCAACCCCCTACCCCCGACCCCCGACGACACTGACCCCCAACCCCCGGCCCCCGACACCTCTTCGGGATCTTGTTGACCGAAAAGACCCCCGACCCCCGACGCCAGTGACCCTCGACCCCCAACGACACCGACACCCGACTACCGATGGCACCAACCCCCGACCCTCGACCCTCGACCTCCGACGCCACTGACACCCGACTGCCGACCCCCGACGCCACTGACCCTCGATCCCCGACCCCCGACGGCACTCACCCTCGAACCCCGACCCCCTACCCCCGACCCCCGAGGCCACTGACCCCCAACCCCCGACCCCCGACGCCAGTGACCCTCGACCCCCGACGACACTGACCCCCGACCACCGATACAACTAACCCCCGACCCCCGACGCCACTGACACCCGACACCACCGACCATCGACGCCACCGACACCCGACACCACCGACCATCGACGCCACTAAGCCGACGGGGTCGTAGTTTTGTAAATTATGAGTTAGGTCACATATTTTATGATTATGTTAATTATAAAAACATCATTGATCGGGTGAATTTGAATGTGCAGTTGTTCGACGACCTCCACGATTTCCGCCGCAGCATTTGTTGGTGAGCACAAATGACTTCTCCTCCTACCCCCTTAATTTGCTCTGTTCGGTCTTCATGCCGATGAAACTTGCTAGCTATAGGTTTCTTCAATCATGAGTATGTGTGACCAGTATGCATCTCCCGTTCGAAAGGGCGACATCTATAAATATGCATGTCTTTGCATATTTATAACCGCAATCCTTTCGAATTGTCCAACGTTATCCATGGACAGCCCGAGTATGTGTAGATTGGGTTCGTTTTCCCGTATGCTATACTTCGGATCCGATGCAGAATTTCGTCAGTGCCTCCCTATTGTTCTCCGGGTACACATCCTCTCTGCCTATTGCCGAGACGTGTATCAGGAGAACGCGGGGAGGTGCTGCCAAAATTATGCATCGCATCTGGAGCAGAGCATGGGAAAACGAACCCAATCTACACATACTCGGGTGGGATTAGGACCTATCTTTACCTATTAGCGTGTAGGTTGCATGAAAGTAATAAAACTGACAAACTTGATTAGCGGATGAATATAGGTGATGAATTATATATTAATTTATTTCTTCTGCGCCCATAGGTAGCTAGGCAACATGAGTGATCGTGCTTGGATGTACACCGGTCACCCTAGTTAGAAAGACATGACCAAAGAATGGTTAACAAAAACCAGGGGGTTTGTGAGAGTTGCATTTGCAAATGGCCAACAAAAAACATGGTGCCCCTGTCCCAACTGCGACAACTGGAAAAAGCAGACAGAGTTTGAAATGGGTAAACACCTGCAGAAGTGGGGTTTTACCCCTAATTATACGGTTTGGAATTTTCATGGTGAGTCTGACCAACGTGCCAGAGCTGAGGTGATTCGTCGTCGCACCGACGAGTATGGTACGGGGATCGAAGACATGGTGCAAAACTTTGATGATGCTCGAGATTCAAACGATGAGATGGAGGAATCTGCAAAGGCCTTCTATGAAATCTTGGAGTCTTCAAAACGTCCTCTCCATGAGCAGACTGAGCTTTGTCAGCTGGATGCCATCGCGCAAGTAATGGCTCTGAAGGCTCAATTCAACCTAGGCAGAGAATGCTACGACGCGATGATGATGATATTTGGACGCTTTCTACCCGAAGGCCATGTACTGCCTACAAACCTGTACCAGTCAGAGAAAATCCTCCATGTACTTAAGATGCCCTATGAGAAGATACATGCCTGTGAGAATGGATGTGCCTTATTTAGGCTTGAGTATGCGTCCTTGAACTATTGCCCCATTTGTAATTCTTCCAGGTATATTGTGGTAGACAACGGTATGGGTGAGAAGAATCAGACCAAAATCCCCATTAGTGTTCTTTGGTATCTGCCAATCGTACCAAGACTTGAACGTCTTTTCATGGTCGAAGAGACGGCCAGACAGATGACATGGCACAAATTGGGCAAAAGAACCGAACTAGATGCGGATGGGAACAAGATGCTGGTACACACTTCAGATGGTTTTGCGTGGAGGCACTTCGATGCATTACATAAGGATAAATCGGAAGATCCAAGGCATCCAAGAGTTGCCATCAGCACGGATGGGTTCAATGTGTATGGTATGACGGCAACACAATACAGTTGCTGGCCTGTATTTGTCATTCCACTCAATTTTCCACCCGAAGAGATTATGAAAAGAAAGAACATTTTCCTGACGTTGATAATTCCAGGGCCCATCTATCCGGGGAAGAATATGAATGTGTACATGCAGCCGCTTAAGGATGAGTTGCAAGAAGCCTGGGATAATGGGTTCAAGACCTACGACGCCGCTAACAAAACAAATTTCAAAATGCATGTGTGGTACATGTACTCGACGCATGATTATCCGGCGTATGCGCTATTCTCTGGCTGGTGTGTGCATGGAAGGTTCCCGTGCATCACATGCAAGGCAGCTCTTCAGTTCCGTTGGCTGCAGGCTGGTCGCAAGTATTCTTGCTTCCACATGCATAGACAATTCCTGGATCCTGACCATAAGTTCAGAAAAGACAAGAAGAATTTCATCAAAGGTAGAGTTGTCAAAAACACTGCACCAGCTGCGTTGACAGGCCAACAGATCCTGGATCAGATAAACGCTCTCGAGCCGGATCCTAAACGTCCAGGGTATTTCAAAGGGTATAATACGGAACACGCGTGGACTCACAAGTCATGTTTGTGGGATCTGCCTTACTTTAAGACCTCCTTTGCCCACACAACATCGACATGATGCACACTAAAAAGAATATTACAGAGGCCATTTTTGGTCCATTGTTCGGCATAGAGGGGAAGTCAAAAGATAATCCTAAGGCTAGAATCAACCTGGAGGCTCTATGTGATAGACCGTTACAAAACTTGCGACAACGGAAAGGAAAGCAAAGCATAGCAAAGCCAAAGGCATGGTTCAATCTTCAAAGGCTAGCTATGAGGGAAATGCTATTGTGGGTGAAAATGCGGTTGATGTTCCCCGATGGGTATGCTGCGAATCTAAAGAGGGGAGCGAGTCTTGAGAAATTGAAAATATTTGGTCTCAAGAGTCATGATTGGCACATATGGATTGAGCGGGTAATGCCGGTGATGTTGCATGGCTTTATCCCTAAGGATGACTGGCTAGTACTGGCAGAGCTGAGCTATTTCTTCCGTTCTCTTTGTTCGAAAGAACTATCGCTTGGCGTGCTAGATGAAATGGAAGAGTTGGCGCCGGAGTTGATCTACAAATTAGAAAAGATCTTTCCACCGGGCTTCTTTAATCCAATGCAGCATTTGATTTTGCATCTCCCGACCGAGGCAAGATTGGGGGGGCCTATTCAAAATCGATGGTGCTTCTCAACTGAGAGGATGCAGAAGACACTTTGAGCTAAGTGTAAAAATAAACATAGAATTGAAGCATCGATGTTCGAGGCATTCATTACCGAGGAGGCGGCAAACTTCTGTCCTAAGAAAAGGGGAGGAAAGGGGAGGACTTTAAGCCGAGCGAGGGGCCTATTGATCCAGAGCTGGTGATGATAGCGGGCAACGGGAGGCCCCATGGCTCGATCGCCATTGGAGACAGCCTTATACGTTGTCCTAGCACTCTCCGGCAGATAAAGGCACGCCAAACGAGCTCCTGTCCTGAGATAACACCTCGTCCACGGCCAGTCGAGCTCGCCATCGAGGTTAGTTTAATGGACTCAACTATCTTTCCGCATTATGTTGTGCGTGGGAACCAATATGATTACAATGATAACAATGAGTTCTGTTGCAGGCTGCTATTTTGAAGGAGAGAGATGCAATGAAGGCGGCTTTGGCGGAGAAGGATAAGGAGATGAAGGAGCTGGAGGAGAGGACGACTGCATTGCTCGAGGCGGAGAGGGCACGGAATGATGCGTCTAACAGGGCCATGTACGAGCTCTTCGTGGTGGGTTTCTTCTTCATATTATTTCAAATCTTGCATTTTAATGTCCGTTTCATTAATAACTAAAAAGTTTGACTTGTCGAAACCAAATGTACAATCTATGTGCGAGAAGACCGGCCAAGTCCCTCCGGCGATGCCAGTCGTTAACATGGCGGGGACGGTGAGTTTCATTTCAATGCAGTGATCTTAAGAGTGTCATCATGCTAATGACACATTGCAAATGATGTTTGGTGCATAATATCTCCGGAAACACATCGCACAACCCTTCTACAGTGGAGCGTTCTCCAGGGCAGCCTTCTCCAGGTGAAACAAGCCAGAGCCATCGTGCTTCACCGTCGTGATGACAATAATGGTATGTTTGGTGAGAAGAAGGAGAAGAAGGAGAAGGAGGAGAACAAAGAGGAAAAATGAAAAGAAGGAAGAAGAAGAAGAAGAGAAGAAGAAGAGAAGAAGAAGGAGAAGGAGAAGGAGGAAGAAGGAGAAGGAGAAGAAGGAGGAGAGAAGCTTCTTCTCCTTCTTCTTGTCCTTCTTCTTTTCTTCTTCTTCTCCTCTTCCTTCTCCTTCTCCTTATCCTCCTCCTTCTTCTTTTACTTCTCCTTCTTCTTCTCTTCTTTCTTCTTCTCTTTCTCTACTTCTACGTAGCTTAGACTCATCCAAAAAAGACTAAATTGGCTAATTATCCAACAAAATGACATAATTAGCTTAGTTAGCTCCGAAATGGCCTATTTAATAAAAAATGACCTATACCTAGCTAATTATCCTCCAAAATGACATAATTAGCATAGTTAGGTATAAACATCATAAGAACCTTGGTTAGCTCATTACAATGACTAATTTAGCTCCAAAATGACATAATAAGGTCAAAATGGATTTAATAATCATAGTTGGCTCCAAAATGACATATTTTACCCAAGTTAGCTCTAGAATGGCCTATACTTAGCTTGGCTTCCACCTAAATGACAGAATTAGCTTAGTTAGCTCCAAAATGGCCTATTTAATAATAAATGACCTATACTTAGCTATTTATCCTCCGGAATGAAATAATTAGCTCCAAAAAGGCATAATTATCTAATTAAGCCCGAAGAAGAGGACAAGAGGAAGAGAAAGAGGAGAAATGAAAAAAAGGAAGAAGAAGAACAAGAAGAAGAGAAGAAGAAGAGAAGAAGAAGGAGAAGGAGAAGGAGGAAGAAGAAGGAGAAGAAGGAGAAGGAGGAGGAGAGAAGCTTCTTCTCCTTCTTCTTTTCTTCTTCTTCTCCTCTTCCTTCTCCTTCTCCTGCTCCTCCTCCTTCTTCTTTTACTTCTCCTTCTTCTTCTCTTCGTGCTTCTTCTCTTTCTCTACTTCTATGTAGCTTAGACTCATCCAAAAAAGACTAAATTGGCTAATTATCCAACAAAATGACATAATTATCTTACTTAGCTCCAAAATGGCCTATTTAATAAAAAATGACCTATACTTAGCTAATTATCCTCCAAAATGACATAATTAGCTCCAAAAAGGCATAATTAGCTAATTTAGCCCGAAGAAGGGGACAAGGGGAGAAGAAAGAGGAAAAATGAAAAGAAGGAAGAAGAAGAAGAAGAGAAGAAGAAGGAGAAGGAGAAGGAGGAAGAAGAAGGAGAAGAAGGAGAAGGACGAGAGAAGCTCCTTCTACTTCTTCTTCTCCTTCTTCTCCTTATTCTTGACCTTCTTCTTTTCGTCTTCTTCTCCTCTTCCTTCTCCCTCTCCTTGTTCTTCTCTTCTTGCTTCTTCTCTTCTTGATTCTTCTCTTTCTTCTTCTACGTAGGTTATTTTCCCCCAACAAAGACATACTTAGCTAATTATCCTCCAAAATGACATAATTAGCATAGTTAGGTAAAAACATCATAAGAACCTTGGTTAGCTCATTAAAATGACTAATTTAGCTCCAAAATGACATAATAAGGCCAAAATGGATTTAATAATCATAGTTGGCTATCAAATGACATATTTTATCCAAGTTAGCTCTAGAATGACCTATACCTAGCTAAGTTCTATCCTAAATGACATAATAAGGCTATGTAGCTCCAAGATGACCTATTCCACCTAACTTAGCTAAGTTCTCTCCGAAATAACCTATATATACTTCTATTCTTCATCTAGTATTATTCTTCTAACTTTCTTATTTGTCATTTTGTAGATTACATTCACTTCACGGGAAGCTTGGATTATATTGATGGAATGCTTGAATATGATTTCTTGTACCATGGCTTCACGGAAGCTTGTATTGAAACTGTTGTAGTATATGGATATATATGAAACTTTGTATGTACTATGGATGAAAGTTATTTTAATATGGTTATGAGTACAGAAACAAATTTATTCCTGTCAAATATATATATATCCTGATTATTGTGAAAATTGGTGGATATAATAGAAAGAAAAATAAAGGGGGCTGTTGAGTCTTTGCCCTCTGCCCACCGACGGCAAAGGCCATAGGGCTGACGGCAAAGGCTCAAGTAGCCTGGCTGAGCCACGCTGGGAACGCCCCTTTGCCGTTAGCCTAGTACATGGGCTGACGGCAAAGGAGGGTCAGCAGACGGCAAAGGAAAGCCCAACATGGCTGACGGCAAAGGTGGCGGGGGAGGGGAGGGCTGGCAGTGCTCCCTTTGCCGTCGGCCCACATACGGCCGACGGTAAAGGGTGGTACGGCAGACGGCAAAGGACCGTTAGCACTTAACGGGACCGTTTGGGGATCTGTCGTCCCAGCGTATTTGCCGTCGGCCCCCTCATGGCAAAGATTCTTTGCCGTCCTCCGTTGGAAAGCAGACGGCAAAGAAGCTCTTCACCGGATATCCCTAGGACATGGTTTATTACTTCTCTAAAAAATATTTTCTTGCCCATAAGAAACAAGCTGCCTTGCAGGAAATATTTAACTTTGTGCAAATTGAAGAAGAGAGTCTCCCACAAGCTTGGGGGAGGCTTATCCAATTACTTAATGTTTTGCCTCTTCATAATACTTGATATATTTTATAATGGACTAATCGATGCTTCTACGGACTACCTAGATAGTTGTCCTGGTTGTGTTTTCACGAAACCAACTGTTGAACAAGCTGAATTACTATTGAATAACATATTGAGCAATGATAATGATTGGACTATTCCCGAAACACCTCCAAAGTCAACTCCGAAGAAAAGAGGTATTCTATTCCTCAATCCTGAAGATATGCAAGAGGCAAAGAAATCTATGAAAGAAAAGGGTATTAAAGCTGAAGATGTTAAGAATCTACCACCTATTGAAGAAATACATGGTCTTGATAACCCGACATAGATAGTAGAGGTAAATTCTCTCAGAAGGTTTGATGAAAGAGATATCCCTTATAATAAGCCTGTTAGCCAATGCTTGGATGAATTTGATAATTTTATTGTGAAGCAAGAAACTTTCATTGCCTATGTTAGGAGATAATTGAAACATAATGCTTATATGCTTGATCTCTTGGGTGATTATTTGAGTAGAACTGTCAATGATCTTAAGCTTATTAGTAAACATGCTTCCATGGTAACCACTCAAGTAGAGAAAGTACTTAAGGCTCAAAATGATTTGCTTAATGAGATGAATAGTAAAGGCAATGATCATTCTGTTAAAATTGTGACTACAGGTGGTAGAATGACTCAGGAACCTTTGTATCCTGAGGGCCATCCTAGGAGAATTGAAAAAGATTCTCAGAGAGTTAATACTGATGCACCAATTCCTTCCAATAAGAGTGGGAAAAAGAATGATGATACTACTTTGCATGCTGCTAGTAAACCTGTTATGGATAAATCTAAGAATCCAAATGATATTTCTATTTGTGATGCTGAGACACAATCTGATGATGAACATGAGCCTAGTGAAAACATTAATAATGAAGTTTATGTTGATGCTCAACATAGTAAGGATAATGATGTGGAGATTGAACCTGTTGATGATCTTGATAACCCACGACCTAAGAATAAAAGATATGAGAAAAGAGACTTTATTGCTAGGAATCATGGTAGAGAAAGAGAACCATGGGTTCAGAAACCCATGCCCTTTCCTCCTAAACCATCCAAGAAAAAGGATGATGAGGACTTTGAGCGCTTTGCTAAAATGCTTAGACATGTCTTTTTACGTATGCGTTTGACTGATATTTCAAAAATGTCTCCTTATGTTAAGTATATGAAAGATATTGTGAAAAATAAAAGAAAGATACCGGAATATGAGATTTCCACCATGCTTGCTAATTATGCTTTTAAAGGTGGAATCCCTAAGAAACTAGGAGATCCCAGACTGCCGACTATACCATGCTCTATTAAAGGAAATTATGTTAAAACTGCTTTATGTGACCTTGGAGCTAGTGTTAGTGTTATGACTTTCTATTTATACCGTAGACTTGATTTGAATAAGTTGACACCTACTGAAATCTCTTTGCAAATGGCTGATAAATTAACTGCTCTACCTATCGGTATTTGTGAGGACAGTATGTCTATCATCCTTGGTAGACCCTTCTTGAATACTGCAAGGGATGTTATTGATTGCAACAAGGGCAACGTCACTTTTCATATTAATGGTAATGAGCATACGGTACACTTTCCGAAGAAACAACCTCAAGTTCATAGTATCAACTGTATTGAAAAATTTCTAACAATTATTATTGGAGACTTTGAGTTTCCTCTTCCTACTGCCAAGAAGAAATATGATATACTTATTGTTGGGGAAATGCATATCCCCATTGAGGTAACTTAGTGTTATTCGAAAATTCTTCGGTTTCATGTCATTCAAAAGAAGTTCGTTAATAATACATGATCAACCTTATTGATGGATTCCTTTTGAGGAGCATGAGATGGATGAATTTAGTGTAGGAGATATGCCCTAGAGGCAATAATAAATGTTATTGATTATCTCCCTGTTCATAATTAGGTTTATGTTTCATGCTATAACTGTTATAGTTCTCGAGTCTACAATAACCACGAGGCTTGAAGGAAGACTCATATGCACGTGTGGAATAATAAAGGGTAAATTGTATTCCTAGTCTGGGCTCTAAGACTGGCTCAAGTATTGCATGATGATCCTGTTTTCCTGATCATGTGCATGGCTATGCCGGCAATTTTGAGGGCACAGTTTTAGAAGAACATTTGTTTTGAATCCACCCGAATTGATGTTATGCTATGAGATACTTTTTTCATAAGTTAATGGTTAATAATACAGAGAAGTTAATATTTGCATAATTCCTTAGACCATGAGAGTATCAAGTTTCTTCATGCTTGCTTCATGAACTTTGGGGTTTGTTAAACATCATCCGTAAATGGGTGGCTATTACGGCGGCTTACGGGTTCATGGAAAAGTATGTCAAGTAACTTGATAGCTCAAGATTGGGATTTTCTCCTCCGACGATGGAGAGATATCTCTGGGCCCTCTCGGTGTTACGGCATCCATCATCGTCTGGCCAGACCCTTTGTGATTTGATCACGGGGATGCCTGAACACGGGAACGAGAAAAGAGAACAATACAAGTAACGAGGTAACTGGCATAGTGGATAAGTTGTTGATCCACGGGGATGCCAACATGTCTCACCTCAGGTATTTGTAACATATCGCGAAGCAACAGGAATACCACATGGCAACTCGAGGTTCACTCGAATATTCATTCGTGTGGGTATAGGGGTTAATCTGGGTGTCCACGGCTCCGATGTTGATCATTGATTGGAAGGGGTTCCGGGTCATGTCTATGCTTCACCGAACCTATAGGGTCACACGCTTAAGGGTCATCTATCTGCTGAATACTAGACAGGGAGTCTGAGAGAAAATCACCGAAAAAGTTTCGGACACCGGAAAAGTTTTGGACAGCAGAAAAGTTCCGCAGAGAGAACACCGGAATAGTTTCGGTAAAACTGAAAAGTTGTTTCAGGGGATACAATTAAGTCAAATTGGTTTCGGCACATGCCTGATAATTCTTGGAGGGTGCCAGAATCATTTTGGAAACTTCTGGGAATTTTCTGGAAGAAA
Source organism: Hordeum marinum (assembly GCA_022496015.1). Classification (NCBI taxonomy): domain Eukaryota; kingdom Viridiplantae; phylum Streptophyta; class Magnoliopsida; order Poales; family Poaceae; genus Hordeum; species Hordeum marinum. The sequence goes on from CM039677.1 coordinate 43,263,546, forward strand.
AACCGGAAATGTTCCGGAGCTGCCAGAACCGCTTCAGATGCTTTTCGCAGATGAAATTCACTAATCTGGAATTATTCCGGATCGCATTGAAAATTATTTTAGTGGGGTACTGGAAATGTTATAAGCCCACATAAATATTTTCAGTTCGATCGGACGCTGAAAAATGTCGTCGTGAATAGTGATAGTGCTTTTTGGGAGAAAATATCTCGTGAATAGGGGAAACACAATTATGAATAGTGGGAAGCACTATTGGGAGAAAATATCTCATGACTATTGAAAACACTATTACGAAATAGTGGAAAACACTATTGTGAATAGTGGGAAACACTATTTATGAATAGTGGAATCACTATTAGGAATAGTGAAAATATCTTAGGGCATTTTGGTATTTTTACCATAGTCTCTCACCCTATAAATAGGGGTGAGGAGTCAGACCAAACACTCACTCCTTCTCACATACAAGTGTCATTGCAATGATCTGGCTTCTTCTCTCGCTCCCAGCGAAATAGTTTCGTAGAGCCGAAAGGCTGTCTGGGTTCCGGCAGGAACTAGTACTCGACGGCGAAGCCCTGCCGGATAGATAACACCGTGTGTGTGCAACTCCATAGAGAGATCGTAGTTTCGGTCTTAGTTCGAGAGTGCCTCCCGAAGGGCTATCCGTGTGACCGTCTGAGTTTCGAAGGTCCTCCCGAAGGGCTATCCGAGTAATAGTCAAGTTTTGGAGGTCCTCCCGAAGGGCTGTCCGTGACACCGTTTGGGGGACTGTCTGACCGCCTCCTGGAGGGCTGTCTGAGGGGAAAATGAGGGTATAGATCCTCGCGGTTGGGAGGTTGTAAATCCTAGCTGCGGGGATCTACACCATCGATCGTCATCGACTCTACTTCCGCTGCGCTACGAGTCGGTAACGAAAAGATCAAACCTTGTATGCAGTCTTCATAGTGGTCCTGGGCTGGTGCGTAGGTCGGAAATGTTTTGTTTTCTCCTGCGTTACCCTACAGTGGCATCAAGAGTTGTGCTATGCGTAGATGCAGGTTGCAATCTAGAATACATAGAGATGTATGGATGTTGCACAATATAATTAGGTAGTAGATGAGATCTATTACTGAAAATTATTTGTGCGGGTAGCAGATGAAATCTGTAACCCGATGTTCTTGTTGCTTCCCTGGAATTTGCATAGTCCTGATCTTAACGGCATGGTGGAATCTCACAAAGTTCTGGCAATCCGCGATCCTTTCATGCTGCTCCTGAGTATGCTGATTGACAGATCAACGAAGTGCTAATAGTTCTTTGGGTTCCACCATAGTTGAGAAAGATGGATGTTTCGAAGACAAAAGGGCAATGCAGATGCGATCTGCACGGGGGTCATGCGTATGACGAAGTTTAGTATGGGGCTCAAGATTTTATTATCTCGTGTTTCATACACCTCGAAATGTTAATCTAGCGACTTGGATTATCATGCTTGATGATGGACGTTGGTAGCTTCGGTTTGTTTCGAAACCTTAGAAGCCACGTAAAACAAGTTTTTGCATGATCCGATTAGAGGCATCTCACTTGGTTTTGCAGGATGGTTTAAATGTGCATGTGATGTGGTATAACAGTGCTCATATAAATTTATTATGTGAGATGACTATATGATGTAATTTGATTAACATGACCTGCGTGTCATGATTCGGCATGATGGCTGGAGCCATATGATTGCACTTTAATGACATGCGTGTCAACCTTATGTAATGCACTTATTTTATTTGCTATAGAGATAGCGATATTATCTAGTAAATCGACAAGGTGGTGGCAATCTTCTCGGAGGTGAACACCGACGCGAATGCCGAAGACGAAGAAATACAATACTTCTCCGTCAGGAAGGGCTATACCATATCATGCTATTATGAATTGCCTGAGATGTTTATCCCTTATGATGCACCCTTTTGATTGTGCGGTAGTCGCTTTTATTAGCGTGATCTCTCACAAAATATCAAGTAGTTAGTGTTCTCCCAAGTGTAGCACCGTCACGGCATATTTCCTTTCGGGTTATCACATGGATACATGGGTACGAACGATTGTACAGGTGTGAGGCAGGTGAGTTGAGACCTCGCAGCATGATCACTTGGTTGTCTTGACGTTCAGGAATGAAAGTCATGAGCTCGGAACACACGCATCGAAATATGAACAAGAGTCACATAGAGATGTGATTGGCAAGTTGTCCTACCGATTACAATTCTCGTCACTTGAGATGGATACATCATTTGCGTTGAATTGTAATATGGATCTTGAATCACTCACAATCAATTATGAGAGATATTGATTTGAGTGGGAGCGCACTATAGAATTGAATTCTTTTAATTCTTAGTGCAATTAATTTTGAACAATGTCTAAGTGTGATTTGCATAATAGTTGTAGAATAATGGCTCACGTTTCCACCTTCCCTATTAAAATTGAATAGTTGTTAAATATCTGGTTAAAACATTACGGTCGGTAACGTAATGTGAGGATTGTCCTCAAGAGTGCCGAGAAGGACTTTGTCCTATCACATGATTTTGGTATTCTCCCGCTAATGCTATGGATCATGTGACTCTCGTCCTTCCAAAGGCTTGAAATCCTTTTCAGTCAAAGTGCAATATGTTTGCTTCCATGAGATCTGAACTTCGAAAGTTTGGATAGTTATGTGATATTCATGGAATCTGAAAATCATTTTTAGAGGCAGACAAAGGCTTAAAGATATGAGATATCCAAAGCAAAGTTTGTTTGCAAACTACTAGTAAAGAAGTTTACTATGCATTATACTGATAAGAGAGGGATCCAGGAGAACGCCTGTCATATGATGAAAGGTGAATAAAACAACAACTTAAAGAGAAAGGAAGTATCGGAAGGGTGTTAGTGAGACTTTCACGCCTAGGAAGTCCAGGGCTAACGCCACTCTTAAGTTGGATGCTGCTTCTGAGAGTAGGAGAAATACTGAAAACTTAAACTATTAGAAGTATAATGGCAAAAGGAAAGAAGACTGGAATATCCAGCTCATGTATGAATGTCATACAAGTTTTTGATGTATAGAAGGCTGGTCAAAGATATAGTTCTTGGGAATTATGGTTAAACATGTTAATCACTAATTCTTGGGTATTGTGAGTTGGTCACAAAGATACCCGCTCGATTGCATTCTGTTGTAACTTGATGTAAGAACTACTATGGCCTGAAAGACTAACCAGGGATGAGGTTTTGATACACGCAGGGAACATAGTAAATGTTACTATGCCTTCCATCGGTGTATTTCCTATGTATTAAGTTTCATAATTCATTTTAGAGTTTCACACTCTAGCCCTTTGCATAAGGTATCTTGCAAGAAGGTTATTCATAAGAGAACTTTTCAGGTTCGGTGTTATGAATAACATAAGGGCCATACTTTCATTATGAATGAGACGTATGTTATGAATATTGATAATAATACATTACCTCTAGGTTTACTTTTATAATTCATTTTAGAGTTTCATACACTCTAGCCCATTGCACAATGTTTGTTGCAAAAGAGTTGTTCATAAAAACAACAATTGTTGTTCAGTATTATGAATAAACATGAAGGGCCATGCTTCCATCCTAGATGGGATGTATGTTATGAATATTGATGGAAATATGATACATCCATAACACTGATGCTAAATGTCGCAAGACTAAAAGAATACCACATATGTGTGGCACTGCATTTGGTCACATTGGAGGAACCCGCATGGAAAATTCCATTATGATGGATTTTGAATCATGTGACACTTGCAACTTTTCTCCAAAAGGTGAACTAACTAAAATACCATTCACAGGCCATAAGGAACGAGCAAAGAGCTTATTGGTGATCATACATTTGATGTATGTAGTCCGATAAATGTTGTTGCAAACAGTGGATTTGTCTACCTTCAAAAATGACTCAACTAGATATATGGATATTTACTTGATGAGACGTAAGTTTGGATCTTTTGAAATCATTCGAAAGGTTTTAAAAAATGAAGTAGAAGTTACTGTACCAAGAAAATTATGTTTCTGTAATTTGATTGCGGAAAGGAATATTTGAGTTACAAGTTTAGCGAATGTCTGATGAGTTGTGAAAAGAGTTTCATAACTTGCACCTTCCGGAACACCACTGCAAGTGGAAAGTCCATGAATATGTAATCAAACCATTTATGACATGGTAAGATCAAAGATGACAGAAATAGATTCGCCATTACCCCTTTTATAGAGTGATGCTTTAGAGACTGTGGCTTTTACACCTAAAAGAGATCCATCAGGTCTGTTGAAATGACGCCATGCTATGGTATGCCCAACCATGTTATATCTTTTCTTAACATTTGGAATATGGGGCTTGTGCAAAAGGTTACAAACCTATTCCAAATCAGACAAGTGCTACTTTGTATGGTTATCCCAAGTCATTGGGTATTCCCCCAGCACTATATCGAGGCAAAGGGTTTTGCCACAAAATGGTATACTTTTAAAGAGAATAGTTCTTACAAAAGGTGAGTGGGAGGACAGTGCAGCTCGACGAGATAACCAATATCTTCGTCATCAGTTCAAAGGAAAGAAACCCTGGAAGTGATTCCGTTGTTTCCTACTACGACTGATACGGAAGTCTCTACAATAAAATGTATGGACTTCAGTCGAACATGCAGCTGAACCACGTAGGCAAAGCTCATGCAAACCTATCAGGTGCGCAAACGAGATATTGTTGTTAGACAATAGTATACCTACAATACACAAGGAAGCGTTGATGGGCCCTGACTTCGGGATTGGCTAAATGCCAATGCAATCCGAGATAGTTTCCATATAAGTGATTCAAGATTAAAACCTTGATACACCTTTCAAAGGACTTAGAGTCTAACGAATATTTATGGAACTAAAAATGGATGATGTGCAAACCCCTTTCTTGACAAGGAGCTTGGTGACCTACGGTAAAGGCGCCAACAAATTCGTGGCAAAGGTCTGCCCAGGAGGTGATGGATCCTTCCGGCAGGTGCATCAACCACGACCTGACGTTGGGCTTAAGCACCAACGGGAAGTAGTTGGCAAGTATCTTGTCATCACGAGCCCCGACATCCTGCACCGCAATGGTGTAGACGCTCAAGAACTCTGACGGGTGAGTCTTGCCATCATACTTCTTCGGGACCTATGCCTTGAACGTGCCCGAATTGGGCCACTAGACTTGCCACAGCTCGCGGGTAAACACTAGACAACCCACCTCATAAGGTAGGCTGGCAAGATACCATGGCGCGGGCTTGTCTATAGCGGGCCCCGTGCGCTTATCAGATTGATGGCGCGCTTCCCGCCGTTGCTCTATTGTAGTTCGAGCATCTTCCTTTCTTCGTTCCCAAAGAACTTGACGCTGGTCGCGGCGAGTCCGTGGGTCAGACGACACCGTCGAGTAACCATCATAAGTGTCGGTCCGTCGAGTCGGTGACCGGTGTTGTTGCTGCGGAGGAGAGTGCACCATGGTTGCACCGCCTCCGGCCTTCTCACCACTAACGTGAGCCGGTTCGGTGGACCAAAACTTATCAGCAAGGCTGAGGAGTCTTTGAATGGTGGCTCTCCATTCATCGGGCTTCTCCACAGCAGGAGGGAAGTTTAGGAGTAGTTGTGCTCGCTCCATTGCTTCTTATGACGTAGTCAGCAGCGAACAACACGAGGAACGCAAGGTGCTCTAGCCCCTAACTGTGTTAGAAGGAGCTCTGTCGCGGTCCCGCGATGGCACGCCACTCCCACTAGCATGCTGGCGAGCATGCTGATCCTGTGCACCTTGGGAGTGATGCGCAGGAGCTTTTCCGTGCGGACGTTGGGAACCGTGGGCGCCGTGGTGCTGCTCTTTGCGAGCGTCCTAGGAAGGTCGCGGTGCAGGCGCCAGTGTGGGTGTCCTGGAAGGTACCCTTCCATCCCCGGATTTCACCGTACCACCCGTAGGCGGTACAGCTCCGTCCTGAGACTCAGTGGCACAGGGGTTCCCACCACCGCCATGAGTGTCTCCACGGCGGGCGTCGCCGCTTGCTTGGCCTTGATCACTGGAGCGCTGCGGAAGTTTTGGGCCTTCACCTCCTCCTCCACCCACGTCTACACTATCGCCTGTCTGTGTAGCTACAGGGATAGCAGACGTGGATGGGCCAACAGCTGTCAGGCCCTTCTTCTTGGGGGCCATGGCGATGATGATTATGAAGGAACTAGCGCGCTGATCACTAGATCAGGTTCACGCGACCTATCCCCCCTACCTGGCATGCCAAATATGTCGGGGGAAACGACACCTATGGGATCAGAGGGACCCCTTTACAGTTTGGCGGGGAAGAAGGCTTGCGCAAACAGCAGTTCTGATGAACAACACACGGGGATTTTACCCATGTTCGGGCAGCAAAGATGCGTAAAACTCTACTCCTGCTTGGTTGTATTAGATGAGTGTTTTTAGGGTTCCATCTACCGGAGCGCTATGAACAGCTGCTACACGTATGACCTAGAAGGTCGAAAAGTACAAAAGTTGAAAACTGTCTAAAACTCCTCTACCGTATCACCTTGGCCCTCCTTTTATACTCTAGAAGGGGATCCCAACAGTGGCGTACAATGCGTAGACAGGGAGTACAGAGCTACATTGCTAATATACCTAACATTGACGGGGTAGGATTGGCGCATTTAATGCACCGTCAGGCATCTCTGACTGTCTACGGGACGGGACAGGAGCCCATCCCATCGGCACCGCTTAGCCCCTCCGTCACCGGCACCGCGACGTGTGCCCAGGCGGGGCGACACCTGGCCTGTGCTCTGGCGAGGCCTTGCCGAGGCTTAGCCTTGCCGAGTCTTTGTCTTGCGGGGTCCTACCATGGCGTTGCCTTGCCTGAGGGTTTGATGGCCATCCCGACATGGTCTTGCCGGGGGTCTTGATTCTCCTGTACTTGTATCTAGTAGCTCCCTACCGGCCCTCGTCGCCAGGGTGGCTACTACTACCCGTGCACGAGTAAGGGGCACTGGAGAGCCCAAAACTCTAGTGCACCGACAGTAAGACTCAAAACAAAAGCTTAATATTGATATAAAAACAATAGCGTTTCAAGCATACTAGCAAAGCAATTATATATCTTCAAAATATAATGGAATAATAAGAAAGTTATCCCTATAATATCATATGGTCTGGTATGCTCTATCTTCCCCACACGAAGTATTTATATTGTGCACAACCCCGGTGAAAAGTCAAGCAATTGTTTCACACCTTTATTTTCTCAAGCTTTTTCAACTCTCACGCAATACATGAGTGTGAGCCATGGATATAGCACTATAGGTGGAATAGAATATGGTGGAGGTTGTCAAGGACAGGGAGAAGATAGTCTCCCATCAACTAGGCGTATCAACGGGCTATGGAGATGCCCATTAATAGATATCAATGTGAGTGAGTAGGGATTTCCATGCAACGGATGCACTAGAGCTATAAGTATATGAAAGCTCAAAAAGGAACTAAGTGGACGTGCGTCATGAAGGAAAATTCCTGTAGTTATTTGAAAGTACATGAAGATCATGGTGCTACTTTGAAGCACAAGTGTGGAGAAAGGTAGTAGTAATGTCCCTTCTCTCTTTTCTCTCTTTTTTTTATTGTTCGTCATCTAAGGCCTCTTTTTTATTTGGGCTTCGCTGGCCTCTTTTTTTCATAAAGTCCGGAATCTCATGCCCACATGTGAGGGAATCATAGCTTCCATCATCCTTTCCTCACATGGAAAATGCTCTATTAATGATAATCATCACACTTTTATTTACTTACATCTAAAGACAACTTGATACCAATGACAAAATATGACTTATCACTACTGGAATCAGGATCTTTGCTGTCAGCTAGCTCTCTAGCTAACGGCAAAGAAGGTCTTTGCCACCAGCTTACAGAAAAATGACGGCAAAGAAAGAGCTGATGGCAAAGATCATGCTTGTTGTCAGCCAGCTCTTTGTCGTATGCTAGCGGACGACATAGAAGCTTTGCCATTAGCTAGCAGATGACAAAGAGGGAGGGTGGCCCACTAATGAGAACAACCTAACAGCCACTTTCTTTGTCGTCTGCTAGCAGACAGCAAAGAAAGTGGCCAACCTAACGGCCGTTAGCTAGGCTCATTGCCATCTACTAGCAGACGGGAAAGAGCTTTGACCTGGCAAAAACCGGTCAGGGCCCATGCCCCACCCCTCTCTCCCCTGCCCTCACGTCACCCGCGCCGTCCCCGTGCCCGAGTCACCCCCGCAGCCGACCCCCACCGCCCCCGCCGCCCCCTGGTGAGGTTCTTCCCCTTCTTTCTTTCTTTTTTTTTCTTGCTGTTTTTTGATTTAGGTTGTACTCTTAGTAATTTAGGTTAGTTGATTTAGGTTCTACTGTTAGTAATTTAGGTTAGATGCTTTTTTTAGGTTAGTAGATTGTAGGTTAGTTTTTTTATATTTAGTCATATTTTAGGTTAGTAGATTTAAGGTTAGTCATATTTTAGGTTATTAGTACATTTTGTGAGAAGAAGAAAAAATATGAAGTGGAGAGGAAAAAGGAAAATAAGGAAAATGAAGAAGAAAAAGAAGACAAGAGGAAGGAGGAAAAGAAGGAAGAAGAAGAAAAAGATGGAGAGAAAAAAGGGAAATAAATAAGAAGAAGAAGAAGAAGAAGAAAGACGAAGAAGATGAAAAAAAAAGTAGAAGTAGAAGATAAAAAAGAAGTAGGAAAAGTAGAAAAAGAGGGTCGCCGAGGGAAAAGAGGGTCACCGAGTGGTCGAGGGGTCAAGGATGGAGGGGAAAAGGAGTCGAGGGTCTAGGGGTCGGGGATCGAGGTGTCGAGGGGTCGAGGGGAAAAGGGGTCTAGGGGTCAAGGGTCGCCGAGGGGTCGAGGGGTCGAGGATTTGCCATCCTGACCCCGACACCCCAACCCCTGACCCCGACACCCCGACCTCGACACGACACCCCGCCCCCCGACCCCAACACGACACCCTCACACCATGACTCCGACACAGCACCCCGACCCCGACACGGCACCCCAACCCCGAGACAACACCCCGACCCCGAAAGGACACCACCGACACCCTGACCTCCGACCCAACACCCCGACACCCCGACACGGCACCCCGACCCTGACATAGCACCCCTACACCGACACGACACCCCCGACACGCCGACCCCAACACGACACCCCTGACACCTCGATCCCGAAAAAGGTGCTCTTTGGCCTTCCAGAGGCCCACGGGTCATATATTTGTGAATTATGAGTTAGCTCATTTATTTCTCGATTTTGTTATACAAAACATCATATTTATGTTGATCACGTGGATTTAAATGTGAAGTTGTTTTGTCGCTGCGAGGGTCTGGTGTTCGATGACCTCCCTGTGCGTTCGACGAGCTCTGCCCCTGCGTTTGTGGGTGAGCACAAATGACATCTCCTCCTCCCCCCCTTCATTTCCTCTATTCCGGTCTTCGTGCCTATGATACTTGCTAGCTATAGGTGTCTTCAATCCTCAGTATGCGTGGCCACTATGCATCTCCCGTTCAAAAGGGTTACATCTATAAATATGCATTCATTAGCATATTTATAACCGTGATTCTTTAGAATTGTCCAACGTTATCCATGGACAGCCCGAGTATGTGTAGATTGGGTTCGTTTTCCCATATGCTCTGCTCCGGATCCGATGTAGAATTTCCTCAGTGCCTCCCTATTGTTCTCCGGGTACACATACTCTCTACTTATTGCCGAGACGTGTATCGGGAGAACAGCGGGGAGGTGCTGCCAGAATTGTGCGTCAGATCCGAAGCGGAGCATGGGAAAACGAACCCATTCTACACATACTCGGGTGGGATCAGGACCTATCTTTACCTACTAGCGTCTAGGTTGCATCGACATAATAAAACTGACAACTCTATTAACTGATGGATATGGTTTGCTGAATTATGTATATATTTTTTGTGTGTCCAGTAGCTAGGCAAGATGAGTGATCGTGGGTGGATGTACACCGGTCACACTAGTCAGAAAGACATGACCCGTGAATGGATAACAAAAACCAAGGAGTTTGTGAGAGTCGAATTTGCAAATGGACAGAAAATAACTTGGTGCCCTTGTGTCGATTGCGACAACTTTAAGAAGAAGTCCGAGTTTGAAATGATCAAACACCTGTAGAAGTGGGGTTTTATGCCTAATTACATGGTCTGGACATTTCATGGTGAGTCTGCCCAACGTGCCAAAGGTGAGGTAGTTCATCGTTGCACCGACAAGCATGGTACCAGGATCGAAGACATGGTGCAAGACTTTGATGATGCTTGGGATTCGGACGATGAGATGGAGGAAGCTGCAAAGGCCTTTTATGAAATGTTGGAGACTTCAAAACGTCCTCTCCACGAGCACACTGAGCTTTGTCAGCTGGATGCCATCGCGCAAGTAATGACTCTGAAGGCTCAGTTCAACCTGGGCAGAGAATGCTACGATGCGACGATGACGATATTTGGACGCTTTCTACCCAAAGGCCATGTATTGCCAGCAAACCTGTACCAGTCGTACAAAATCCTATGTGCGCTTAAGATGCCCTATGAGAAGATAGATGCCTGTGAGAATGGATGTGCCTTATTTAGGCTTGAGTATGCGGGCTTCAACTATTGCCCCATTTGCAATGCTTCCAGGTATGTTCTGGTAGACAACAGTATGGGTGAGAACAGTCAGACCAAAATCCCCATTAATGTTCTTTGGTATCTGCCAATCATACCAAGACTTCAACGTCTTTTTATGGTCGAAGAGACGGTCAGGCAGATGACGTGTCATAAATTGGGCAAAAGAACAGAACTAGATGCAGATGGGAATCCGATGTCGGGACACAGTTCAGACACTTTTGCGTGGAAGCACTTCGATGCATTACATAAGGATAAAGCGGCAGATTCAAGGCATCCTCGAGTTGCCATCAGCACGGATGGGTTCAATGTGTATGGTACGACGGCAGCACAATACATTTGTTGGCCTGTATTTGTCATTCCACTCAATCTCCCGCCGGAGAGATTATGAAAAGAAAGAACATTTTCCTGACATTGATAATTCCAGGGACCAAATATCCGGGGAAGAATATGAATGTGTACATGCATCCGCTTAAGGATTAATTTCAAGAAGCCTAAGATAATGGGATCAGACATACGAGGCCACTACCAAAAAGAACGTCAAAATGCAGGTGGGGTACATGTACTCGTCACATGACTTGCCGGCGTATGCGCTATTCTTTGGCTGGTGTGTGCATGGAAGGTTTCCGTGCCCCACATGCAAGGCAGCTCTTGAGTTCAATTGGCTACGGGCGGGTCGCAAGTTTTCTTGCTTCGACATGCATAGATAGTTCCTGGATCCTGACCATAAATTCAGAAAAGACAAGAAGAATTTCATCAACGGTAGAGTTGTCAAAAACACTGCACCACCTGCATTGACATGCCAACAAATCCTAGATCAAATAAAAGCTCTCGAGCCGGATCCAAATCGTCCAGGGTATTTCAAATGGTATAATACGGAACACGCCTGGACTGACAAGATATGTTTGTGGGATCTGCCTTACTTTAAAGACCTCCTTCGCCCACACAACATCGACGTGATGCACACTCAAAAGAATATCATAGAGGCCCTTTTTGGTACATTGTTCGGCATAGAGGGGAAGTCAAAGGATAATGCTAAGGCTAGAGTCGATCAGGAGGCTCTATGTGATAGACCATTACAAAACATTTGACAACCAAAAGGAAAGAAGAACTGGAAGAAGCCAAAGGCATGATTCAATCTTGGAAGGCCAGCTATGAGGGAAATGATCTTGTGGGTGAAAATGCAGTTGATGTTCCCCGATGGGTATGCAGTGAATCTAAAGAGGGGAGCGAGTCTTGACAAATTGAAAATATTTGGTCTCAAGAGCCATGATTGGCACATATGGCTTGAGCGGGTAATGCCGGTGATGTTGCGTGGCTTTATCCTTCAGGATGAATGGCTAGTACTAGCAGAGTTGAGCTATTTCTTCCGTCCTCTTTGTGCGAAAGAACTATCGCCTAACGTGTTAGACGAACTGGAAGAGTTGGCGCTGGAGTTGATCTGCAAGTTAGAAAAGATATTTCCACCGGCCTTCTTTAATCCAATGCAACATTTAATTTTGCATCTCCCGACCGAGGCAAGATTGGGGGGGCGTGCAAAATCGTTGGTGATTCGCAACTAGGAGGATGCAGAAGACGCTTCAAGCAAAATGTAAAAATAAACGTAGAGTTGAAGCATCAATGGTCGAGGCATTCATTACTGAGGAGGCGCAAACTTCATGACAGCACACTACAAAGACGAGAATCGTCATTTGCATAATCCGAAGCCTCGGTACAATGATGGCGACCGTGAAAAAGGTTGATCCCACCTTAGCCTATTTAAAGGGAAGCCCGCACCAGCCGGTGCTTCGAAAGCAATAGCGTTGGATGTCAAACAATGGTGGACCATTTCATTGTATATCTTCAATAACCTAACAGAAGTGCGGCCATACATCGAGTAAGTTCTCGGTACATTGTTTCACAACTTCTAATTCCTTTGAAATTCTCTTATTCCCGGATATGTGATACAGTCGATACATTGCCAAATTCTCGGATGGAGCGGTGATCCAAAAGGATTCCATCAAAGAGTATCAGCTTCTGGCAAAGCATGGAGGCAGCTATCCCGGTTTCATCTCTTGGTTCAAGAAAACGGTATTTTCCATTAGATGATTTCAGTTCTTCATCTAGTTTGCTGCTAATGCAACAATCCTTTCGTATTAAACTTGTAGGCTAATGCAGAGTCTATGGACTACGAATTGAGAGAAGTCGCTAATGGTTTTGAGTATAAGGTCCGTTCATTTGACAAATATGGCATCAACGAGTATCGCTTTTGTACTTTTGGCAAAGAGCTATCTATGGCCGACTGAAAATGCTAATTGTTGTGTCTCCGCTGTCGGCGAAGGAGGGGTCAAGTATTATGGAAGAGTTGAAGCAATTTATGAACATACATTCTTTGGTGAAAACCCACCAAATGTCGTAGTCTTCAAATGTTATTGGTTCCAGCCGAAGGAGACTAGAAGGACTCATGAACATATAGGGCTAGTCGAAATCAAACAAAGCACCCATTTAGATGTTCCTGATGTCGATATTATGGCTCAACAAGCGACCTAAGTTTTCTATCTACCATCGGCATGCCAAACGGATCCAAATCTGAATGGTTGGGATGTCGTTTATGATGTGCTGCCACATTTTAGACCACCTCCTCTCAGTGAAGATGATTATGAACCTCACCTTAAACCAGACACATATGAAGGATAATTCTTCCAAGAAACACGTGTTTCCAAAAAATGTTTCAAGAACAGCTCTACTTCACCCCAGAACATTGAGGTAGACAACGACAGTGAATCCGGCTTCACCCTCGAGCCGGAACAAGAAGAGACGGAAGAAGAAGAGGTTACTACTGCGGATGACCTGTCAATGCTTGACCGAATACATAAAGGAGGCCTTCCACTTGTTGATGCATTTATTGATGATGCTGATGAGCACGTCATTACTGATAGTGATGATGATTATGCATTTATTGATCCCAGAGCATATATAGACGATGAAGATTAAAATTAGTTCATGTAAATATATATTATTAATTAGTTCATGTTATTAGGTATTCAATTTTCTACGTTGAACTAATTTCGTTCACTCTTTGTCATTGCAGGTGTTGACAGATGGTGGGCGTAGGTCGAGAGCGCTCTGAGCCTCCTTCCTTGGAGCGTGCTAGGAGGGGTGCTATTATTTCACCCTAGAAACTCCGGAGAGCGCTGGTACACTGTATGCAAACACCGGTGGGCACTTCTTCTTCGGTCGGGAGAGGTCGGGGGAAGACGAAGACAGGTGCTAGAGGTAGGAAGGCTGTTGCGCCTTCCTCGCCGCCACCCCCAGCTAATTCTCCCGGCCATGGGAGTGCTCCATCTCAGGTGGACCCATTTGACTTGGACCCATCTCGGACTCCGGTCGCCGAGCCTCGGGCCGACAAGCCTCGGGGCACCGAGCCTTCGTCCCAGGAGTCTCTGGTCCTAGAGTCTTCGTCCCAGGAGACTACAGTCCCAGAGTCTTCGTCCCAGGAGACTCCAGTCCCAGAGTCTTCGTCCCGCGTGACTCCGGAGGCTAGTGGCCATGCTGATGGTGGCGAGGACAACTTGCCTGAGGACACTTATAGCGAGGGCGAGCTGGTTGAGGAGGGCAAGAAGGTCTACCAGCATGGTTGTACAAAGCTCCCGCCCGTGTCGATGACCCGCAATCAGAGGTGGTTGATTGAGCCTAATGCGGATAAGTAAGTACATTTACTCTTTTTTAACCTTTTGCCTTCATGTTTCTTAAAATAAATATCTAATGTGTTGGCCTTGTCATACTGCAGGGGTTGGAAACACGAGCATGGTGTCCACAGGCCCAACCATGTCCTTGGTGTGCTTCTCCGGCACCACTTCCCGGGGAAGGTCCAATTCCCGGTGAGGGTGAGGTTCCACAGGTAGCACTAACCTGGGAGTTGTACATGGCTGCCCTGGCCCCGCCGGAGTAGAGGGTCAACGGTGTCTTGTGCGAGACGGTGGCTAACTTTGTGATTCGTTGGTTCTGGGTAATTTCTCCTTTACAAAATTAAAAATCAGTAGCACCTAGTGATTGTACTAATCAGTGTTGTCTTGTTTGATTGCAAACCTTCTACAGGTGTCTTGAGGAACACGAGGCGAAAGCGGCTATTGTTCTCATAGCCGAGTGCAAGCGCCTACTTCAGAACTTACGGCACGAGGCTCAAGCGCAGGCTATTCGAGACTACTACGCCTCAACTAACATTAAGAGGGCCAAGAAGAAGTGCCGCAAAAATTATATGAGTAAGGAGAAGTTAATGAAGGTAATTATCTATTCTTAAGGCCTTGTACTTAGTTTCCTTGATTTGATTCGTAGGCATAGCACTGAAATTTCTCTTGTCTAACCTAGGTGCCCCCGAGATGGTGTGCGGATAGGATGGACTGTTGGGAGGCATTGGTGGATGAGTGGTGCTCTCCCAAATGGCTAGCCAAGCACAACAAGGCCAAGGATAAGCGTGCCCAAATGAAAGGTCTGCCACACCATCAAGGGAGCTCCAACCAATTTGAGTACAGGGATCACTAGGTATGTGGTTTGCTTCATGATTCATGCAATTTCATTCTTCATGCTAGCTTGAGCCCTTAACTAATATTTTATTCCTCTCTTTTAGGCACGAGAAAACAAGAAGGAGGGGCCACTGTCGACCTCTATACCATGGACCATACTGCCTCGTACAAGAAGGCCAAGGCATTCTCTGAGGATGACCTCGATCATCCAAAGAGCTTCAACAACATCTCCTCCCACAACAAGCTCGTGGGGTACAGAGATGAGGGGAAGGCGAGGAAAGGGGAGGACTTTAACCCGACCTAGAGTCCTTTTGATCCAAAGCTCGTGATGATATCTTGTGTTGGGAGGAGCCATGGCTCGATAGCCATTGGGGATGGACTAATACGTTGTCTTAGAACTCTCTCGAAGATCAAGAAGTGCCAGACGAGGTTCGATCCTGAGATAAGGCCTCATCCATGGCCAATGGAGCTCGCCATCGAGGCTAGGGCCCAGGAGCTTCTAGCGGAGGCAAACAGGCAGGCGGCACAGAGGGATATGGAAATGGAGGAGAGGACGGCTAGGATGTTGGAGGAGGAGAGGAACCGGAACGACGCGTCTCACCGGGCCCTATACGAGCTCCTCGTGGTAAGTTTCTCCTGCATATTAGCCAAATCACGCACGTAATGTTCGTTTCATCACTAACTAATATGACTGACTTGTGAAAACTAAAATGTGCAGAACTTGTGCCAGAACAATGGTCAGACCCCTCTATCGATGCCCCATATTGCTATAGCACCCACGGTGAGTTTCATTTGAATGGTCATTAGTTACTAGTATTCACATTTGAGTTGCATCATGGTAAGGAGACATTGCAAATGATCTTTGGTGCAGCGTGCCTCCCAACAAGCATCGACCGATCCTTGTGCGTCTGCCGCAACCCCGACCGGTCCTTCTCCATGTCACCCTGGCGCAAAGTCGACCGATCCTTCACCTCTGTGATGATGGTAAGTTTTCCCAAGTGTTTTTCTTAACAAATGCGTACTTAGCTTAAGAAATGACCAATTTAGCTCCAAAATGACCTATACTTAGCTTGTTTATTTCATTTATGACATACTAAGCATACTTAGGTAAAAAATGGCATGATAACCTTGGTTTCGCTCCAAAATGACATAGACTTAGCTTATTTTCCTCCAAAATGACAAAATAACCTTACCTACCTACAAAATGACCGATTATAACTAGGATAGCTCTAAAATGACCTACACTTGTCATTTTGTCCTCCAAAATGAGTAAATATGATTAGTTAGCTCAAAAATGGCATAACTACCTAGATTAGCTCAAAGATGACCTATACTTAGCTTCTTCAGTCCATTTATGTTCTACATAGCATACTTAGGTAAAAAATGGCATGATAACCTTGGTTTAGCACCAAACTATCATAGCATTAGTTTGTTTTCCTCCAAAATGACAAAATGACCTTACCTAGCTCCAAAATGACAGATTTTAACTAGGACAGCTCAAAAATGACCTACACTTACCATTTTATCCTCCAAAATGAATAAATATGCTTAGTTGGCTCAAAAATAGCCTAACTACCTAGGATAGCTCAATAAAGATCTATACTTAGCTTAGCTAGTTCATTTATGACATAATTAGCTTACTTAGGTAAAAATGGCGTAATAACCTTGGTTTAGCTCCAAACTATCATATCATTAGTTTATTTTCCTCCAAATTGAAAAAATAACCTTACCTAGCTCCAAAATGACCGATTTTAACTAGGATAGCTCAAAAATGACATAATTAGCTTACTTAGGAAAAAATGACATAATAACCTTACTAACCTCCAAAATGACCTATTCACCTAGCTTAGCTCTAAAATGACCAACACTTAGCTTTTTTACCTAGCTTAGCTAAAAAATGGCATTTTTACCTACCTTAGCTAGAAGAAGAAGAAGATAAAGAAGAGTAGAGGAGAAAAAGAAAGAGAAGAAAAATTCTTCTTCTTCTTCTAGCTAGTCTTCTTCTTCTAGTCTTCTTCTTCTTTTTCTTCTAGCTAGTCTTCTTATTCTAGTCTTCTTCTTCTTCTTCTTCTTCTTCTAACTTTCTTCTTTCCCAATTTGCAGATTTGCTTTCGATGAGAAAGCTTGCGTTGATCGAGTCTACTCTTCTTCTTGTGCTTCCTTTTTGTTTTGATTTTGTAGGATGAACAATGTGAAACTTGCTACCTATATATGTATCTATGGATGAAACCATTGTATGCTTGTTGTGCGATATGTTGGCTAGCTATATATGTTGCATATGGACTTTTCATTTGGTATGTATATATATATATATGTGTGTGTTGGATAATCATATCCATATGGTAGGGATATGATTTGGTATGCATATGCGTTGTTATGCTTGTTGAAAGTATTTTCAAATGTGTCTATATGTATATATGTGAAATTCTATGAAATTGAATGAATTTAAGAAAAACCAAAAAAAATAGGGACTTTACAGGCTCTCTGCCGTCTGCTGGCGGACGGCAAAGAGCTTTGCCGTCAGCCAGCAGACGGCAAAGCTGCCATGTGGTGGCTACCTGTGCAACCTGGGGTGGCACTAGGCTGGCCTATGTGGTTTCTTTGCCGTCTGCTGGTAGACGGCAAAGAACTTTGCATCTTTGTTGTCTACCAGCGGACGGCTAAGAAACCACATAGGACGGCAAAGAAATCGTTGCTTTGCCGTCCGTTGGCAGACGACGAAGAACTTTGCATCTTTGCCGTCTGCCAGCCGCCGGCAAAGCACGCCGTTAACCCCTTAACGGCCGTAAGCTGCCACGTGTGCCATCCACGGTCTTTGTTGTTTGCTGGCAGACGGCAAAGACCTAAGCATCTTTTCCATCTGCCAGCAAATGGCAAAGCATCCTTTACCGTAGCTTATTCAGCCGGATGGTTGGCCGTCTGCTGGCAGACGGCAAAGCCTTTACCGTCCGCCATGCATGCCTTTGTCGTCCTCTGTGGCGGACGGCAAAGTAGCTGATTCCTGTAGTGTATATGCAATATGAACGTGATGGCTCATGTCATAAAAGGAAACGGTGGAAGTTGCATGGAAATATATCTTAGAATGGCTATGGAAATGCCTTAATAGGTAGGTATGGTGGCTGTTTTGAGGAAGGATATATGGTGGCTGTTTTGAGGAAGGTATATGATGGCTGTTTTGAGGAAGGTGTTTGTTGTACCGGCGAAAGTTGTGCGGTACTAGAGAGGCTAGCAAAGGTGGAAGGGTGAGAGTGAGTATAATCCATGGACTCAACATTAGTTATAAAGAACTCACATAATTATTGCAAAAGTCTATTAGTCATTGAAGCAAAGTATCAAACGCATGCTCCTAGGGGAGAAGTTGGTAGGATTTAACCATTGCGTGCTCTGGACCCTCACACAAAGGTCCACAATCTATAAACAAGTCATGCTCCGACTTCCTTACATAATGGTTCACCATATGTGCATGCTACGGGAATCACAAACCTTTACACAAGTATTTTCACCAAATCAAAATTACTTCCTAACATGATTCTCAACATTACCATCTTTATATCTCCAAACTTTATGCAAGGAACCAAACTTCTCATAAATACTCAATGCACTTCATATGGAAGTTTTTATTATATCCCTCTTTGATGTCTATCATATTAGGACTAGTTCATAACCTAGAGCAATTACCATGCTGTTTAGAGACTCTCAAAATAATATAAGTGAGGTATGAGAGTTCATGTATTTCTATAAAATGCAAACACCACCGTGCTCTAAAAGATATAAGTGAAGCACATAGTGCAAAATTGCCTAACTCAAAAGATATAAGTGAAGCACATAGAGCATTCTAACAAATTAATGATTCAGCGTGTCCTTCTCAAAAAAATGTGTGCATCAAGGATGATTGTGGAAAACTAACAGGAAAAGACTCATATCATACAAGACGCTCCAAGCAAAACACATATCATGTGGTGAATAAAAATATAGCCTCAAGTAAATTTACCGATGGATTGAAGACAAAAGAGGGATGCCTTTCGGGGCATCCCCAAGCTTAGGCTCTTTGTCATCCTTGACTATGACTTGGGGTACCTTGGGCATCCCCAATCTTAGGCTTTTGCCACTCCTTATTCCATAGTCCATTAAATCTTTACCCAAAACTTGAAAACTTCACAACACAAAACTTAACACAAAACTCGTGAGATCCGTTAGTATAACAAAATAAATCACCACTTTAGGTACTATTATGAACTCATTATTTATTTATATTTGTGTTATACCTACTATATTCTAACTTCTCCATGGTTCATACCCCATGATATAACCCAAACATTCATCAAAATAGGCAAACAACTCAAAGAAAACAAAATCTGTCAAAAAAAGAACAGTTTGTAAAAATCTAGAAACTTCGTATACTTCTGCAACGCAAACAATTCTGAAGAATTAGGAAAACCTAGGAAATTTATATATCAATCCTTTTTCAAAGTTTCAGACTCATTCAACGTTCTTAAAAAATTAAAAAATGCCTGGACTGAGCGCAAAAGTTTCTGTTTTTCAGCAAGATCAAATCAACAACTACCATAGATCACCCCAAAGGTTTTACTTGGCTCAAACACTAATTGAAACACCAAAACAAAACTACTACAGAAGTAATAATGTGGGAAACAGTCAAAAACAGAAGCAAAAACAGAACACAAGAATAAAATTAGGTTGCGTCCCAACAAGCGCTATTGTTTAACGCCCCTAGCTAGGCAAAAAGCAATAGATCTAGGTATTGTCATCTTTGGTATGCAACTCCACTATTTCACACTTATAAACCCTAGGAGCCCCATTGTTCTTATCAATATTAATACTCCTAGGCAAAAAAATCAAGAGCTTCAAAGGTGGTAATCGGTTCCTTAATAATATTGAGAAAGTTAGGGTGAATACTTACCATCTTAAGATCTTCATCTTTACTAGAAGATTCACCCTTATTTTTAGGAACATAAACAAACTTGGCAGCCTTAGGAGGCGAAGGAGTTGGAGTGGTTTGAACGAAAGCAAAAGCGGATCCCAAGTTGGTAATAATGTTGTCTAGCTTGCCAATTCTAGAGGAATCTTGTTCCAATTTTTCATTAACTATGGGTTCCTTTTCCTTAAGATTTTTTAAGGTAACTCCTACTTTAGATCCATATTGGGTAAGGTGATTATGAATCTTTTTATCCAAGTTTTCAATAGCATCACATGTTCTAGTGTCATGTTCTAGAGTCTTCGCATCACATGTTCTAGAGTCAAGATTGTTCCATTAACCATGATTGGGGGTGAACCTAAAAATTTATCATAGTGTTATAAGAGTCGAAGGTATGACTTCCCAAGAAATACCCTCGCATGATGGTATTTAGAAGATATATATTCCAAGGAGTAATACCCACCTAAAATTGCGATGGAGAACGGTAGTAGATTGCTTACAAATAGATCTATTTTGAGCATTGCAAATTCTATACCAAGCATCTTTTAAAATTTCTCCTTCCTTTTGGTTGAAATTAAGAACGTTATACTCAGGAGTATTAGCTAAAGTGGTAGGGCTAGCCATAAGTTCAAGCAATCACACGGGCAAATGAAAGAAGGGCGAATAAAAAGGCAAATCTTTTTGGTATTTTTTGAACATCGTTTTAGA
The DNA here is from genome assembly GCA_022496015.1 of Hordeum marinum. NCBI lineage: Eukaryota > Viridiplantae > Streptophyta > Magnoliopsida > Poales > Poaceae > Hordeum > Hordeum marinum. Next base: position 43,284,291 of record CM039677.1, read on the forward strand.
AGTGGGGGAGAGGAAAACGAGAGGCAAAAGGCAAATAAAGTAAATGCAAGAGATGAGTTGTGATGGGTACTTGGTAGGCTTGATGTGTATCCTCCTCGGAAGCGGTGCTAGAAATCGGCAAGTTGACGGGAGAGATCTTGTCTTGGCTTGCTATGTATCCTCCCCAGCAACAGCGCCGGAACTCCTTCTTGCTACCTCTTGAGATTGCATTTGTTTTCCCTTGAAGAGGAAAGGGTGATGTAGCAAAGTAGATAAGTATTTCCCTTAGTTTTTGAGAACCACGTTATCAATCCAGTAGGAGGAACAAGCAAGTCACCAATGGATGCACCTACACAAACAATCAAACTCTTGCACCCAACGATATAAAAGGGGTTGTCAATCCCTTCACTATTATTTGCAAGGATTAGATCTGATAGAGATAGATGTAAATGAGAACGGAAAGTAAAAGTTAAATAAATTGAAGTAAAGTAGTTTTGGTATTTTTGGTTTATAGATTTGAAAGTATATTATGGAAAGTAGACCCGAGGAGCATAGGTTTCACTAGAGGCTTCTCTCTCGAAGGAAAATATCATGGTGGGTAAACAAATTACTGTCAAGGAATTGATAGAAAAGCGAATAATCATGTAGTTATACAAGGAAATGATCATGCATATAGGCATCATGTCCGTATCAAGTAGACCGACACGATTCTGCATCTACTACTATTACTCCACACATCGAACGATTCCTGCCTGCATCTACAGTATTAAGTTTAGGAAGAATAGAGTAACGCATCAAGAAACATGACATGATGTAGAGGGGTAAACTCAAGAAATATGATGAAAACCCCATCTTGTTACCCTTGATGGCAACAATACAATACGTGCCTCGCTACCCTACTATGTCACTGGGTGAGGACACCGCAAGATTGAACCCAAAACCAAGCACACCTCCCATTGCAAGAATTACCAATCTAGTTGGCCAAACCAAAGCAATAACTCGAAGAGACTTACAAGGATATGAAATCATGCAAATAAGAATTCAGAGGAGATTCAAATAAGATTCATGGATAATCTGAACATAAACCCAGAATTCGTCGGATCTTGACAAACACACCACAAAAGAGGGTTACATAGGATAGATCTCCATGAAGGTCATGAATAACATGGTATTGAAGATCAAAGATAGAGAAGTAGCCATCTAGCTAGTAGCTATGGACCTGTAGATCTATGGTGGACTACTCACGCATCATCGAAGGGGCAATGGAGTTGATGTAGATGCCCTCCATGATCGAAACCCCCTCCGACTGATTACCGGAAAATGCTTCTAGCGGTGGAAAAGTATTTGTGTGGATCTCTTTGATGTTGGGGGAATATTTGGGAATTTACAGGCCAAATATTAGGGTTAGGAGACCTGCCCGGAGACGATAAGCCTCCTAGGCGTGGCCACGGGGCGCACCTAGCAGGCTTGTGACCTCCTGGCACAAGTCCTGGCATGCACTCCACGCCTGGTTGATTTGTTTCCTTCCATAAAAATTATTTCCGAAGGTTTTATTCCATTTGGACTTCGTTTAATATTCCATATCCGCAAAACTCAAAAACAAGGAAAAACCAGAAAATCGCACTAGGCTCTAGATTAATAGGTTAGTCTGAAAAATAATATAAAATAGCATATTAATGCATATAAAACATCCAAAATAGATAATATAATACCATGCCATCATAAAAAATTATAGATATGTTGGAGACGTATCAGTATGTGAGTGGCGTATATCATATTCACAGTTTTTACCTCTGAAGGGAACTGCTTTTGTCCACCATTGATCGGACCGCGGGGCTCATCATCGTCCTTGTTGCGTGCATCCGTGTCTTGCTCCTTGGATGCGACTTTGTCGGCTTGTTTAAACACCGAACAGTTATGGTTGGTGTGGTTGGCGGGCTTGTCTTGAGTGCCATAGATCTTGCAAGGCCTCTCCATGATTTTATCCAGTGGGGTAGGTCCGTCACGATTGCCTGCAGGAGGCTTCTTCCGCTGCCCGGGTCGGGGATTGCGGAAACTGGCGTTAACGGCCATGTCGTCTGCATCACTATTGCTATGTCGGCACTTATTTTTGTTGCGTCCTTGTATCCCGTTTCCGTCCCAAACTTTGGAGGTTCCAGGGTCTTCGGGGTTATGGCTCCATCTGGCTAGCCAGTTATCCTCGCCCATGCAAAAGAGAGTCATGAGTGGTGCAAGGGACGACATTGTCCTAGGTTTGTCCTGGGCCAGGTGGCGAGCCAGCCATTCAACCCGAATATTGTGCCTGAACGAGGCTATTGCTTCAACATCCGGGCAATCAACGATCTGGTTTTTCTTGGTTAACAACCAATTCCAGAATTGCCGAGCAGATTCTCCTACCTTCTGGATGATATTGCTTAGGTGAGAGGAGTCTAGTGGCCGTATATGGTGCATTGGAAATTAGATCGGAATGCATGCACTAGATCCTTCCAGTACCCAATAGAATTTTCTGGGAGGCTGTTTAACCAGTGTTGAGCTGGCCCCTTAAGTTTTAGGGGTAGGTACTTGACGGCGTGGAGATCATCTCCTCGTGCCATGTGGATATGGAGGAGGAAATCCTTGATCCACACTGTTGGGGCAGTTGTTCCGTCGTATTGTTCTATTTTCACGGGTTTAAACCCTTCCGGGGACTGATGTTGCACCACCTTGTCAGTGAAGCACATCGAGTGAGTAGCGCCTCTAACCTGGGCTATGTCACGCTGGTAGTCGGCGTCTGTTCTGGCTCGTTTTCGTTCCCGACCTCTATTATCAGTCGAGCCAAGGCCAATACCCATCCCGTCTATCGGGGTAGTACCCTCTGGATCCATAGATAGATTCTGTACGACCTGTTCTATAGTCCAGGTCGCGTCATATGTCAAACCTGTCATCGGTCTCTATTGGCTCTTTCCCCTTTTGTGGGGTATCGTCAGCCTATAACCGGCGTCGTCAGCCATCTTATCTCGTCCTTGGGGAGGCCGGTCCGGCCTATCATATGGAGTATGCTTGGGAGACGCCGTATCAGTAAGCTCGTCATCGAATTGTGGCAGCAGCCATCGGTGTGGATAACTCTCACTACAGGAATCAGGCACTTTGTCATCAGCAATCCCGGACGGCAAAGGCATACATCCCCGATGGCAAAGTCTTTGCCGTCCGCCAACAGACGGCTAACCATCCTACTGAATAAGCCACGGTAAAGTGCGCTTTGTCGTCTGCTGGCGGACGACAAATATCGGGGAAGGTCGCATGGGAAAAAAATTTCCTACGCACACGCAAGATCTATCCATGGTGATGAGCATCTACGAGAGGGAGAGTGGATCTACATACCCTAGTAGATCTCTAAGCGGGAAACGTTAAGAAACGCGGTTGGTGTAGTCGAACGTCTTCGCGATCCAAATCGCCGAGCGTCCCGCGATCTCATCACGATCCGTCCCGCGATCCAATCACGATCCGTCCCGCGAACTCATCACGATCCGTCCCGCGATCCAACCACTATCCCTCATGCGAACACATCATGATCCGTGCCGCGAACTCATCACGATCCGTCTCGCGATCTTGATCACGGTCCTTCGATCTAGCGTCGAACGGACGGCACCTCCGCGTTCAGCACACGTACAGCTCGATGACGATCTCCGCCTTCTTGATCCAGCAAGAGGTAGTAGAGAGGTAGATGAGTTCACCGGCAATGTGATGGCGTTGCAGCAATGGTGGTGGAGCAATTCCGGCAGGGCTTCGCCTAAGCACTGCACAAATCCGATCTAGAGGAGAAACTATGCACTGGAGGAACGGGCAACACATGGCTAAAAATTATGTGCCAAAAAACCCTAAAACCTCTAGTGTATATAAGAGGAAGAGAGGAGGAGCCTTGGCCCTCAAGGGGACAGCCATTGGGTCGGCCAAACCAAGGAGGATAGGAGGAATCCTCCTCCAATCCTAGTAGGACTAGGACTCCACATTTTGGTCATTTTGCCTTTTCCACCTTTTTCTCTTTGGGCTTTCTCTCCCAGCCGCATGGGCCTTGTGTGGGACTTCCAACATACCACTAAGGGCTGGTATTCACTCTCCCACAGCCCATGTAGCCTATTGGGTCGAAATACAGCTCTCGATGGTCTCCCGGTACACTACCGGCACTCTCGGTACACTACCAATGAGCCCGAAACTTTTCCGATGACCAAAATAGGACTTCCTATATATCAATCTTTACCTCCAGAACATTCTGGAGCTCCTCATGACGTCCGGGATCTCATCCGGGACTCCGAACAACCTTCGGTCACCACCATACATAACTCTATACTACCGAAACATCACCAAACCTTAAGTGTGCAGACCCTGCGGGTTCGAGAACTATGTAGACATGACCGAGACACCTCTACGGTCAATAACCAATAGCGGCACCTGGATGCCCATATTGGTTCCTACATATTCTATGAAGATCTTTATCGGTCGAACCTCTATGTCAAGGATTCAGTTAATCCCGTGTGATGTTCCCTTTGTTCTTTGGTATGTTACTTGCCCGAGATTTGATCGTCGGTATCTCCATACCTAGTTCAACCTCGTTAACGGCAAGTCTCTTTACTCGTTCTGTAATACAAGATCCCATGACTAACACTTAGTCACATTGCTTGCAAGGCTTGTTCTACTGTTGTATTACCGAGTGGGCCCTGAGATACCTCTCCGTCACACGGAGTAACAAATCCCAGTCTTGATCCATGCAAACTCAACAGACACCCTTGGAGATACCTATAGAGTACCTTTATAGTCACCTAGTTACGTTGTGACGTTTGATACACACAAGGCACTCCTCCGGTGTCAGTGAGTTGCATGATCTCATGGTCATAGGAACATATACTTGACATGCAGAAAACAGTAGCAATAAACTGACACGATCATATGCTACGTTTGTAGTTTGGGTCTTGTCCATCACACCATTCTCCTAATGATGTGATCCCATTATCAAATGACATCTCATGTCCATGGCTAGGAAACCTTAACCATCTTTGATCAACGAACTAGTCTATTAGAGGCATACTAGGGACATGGTTTTGTCTATGTATCCACACATGCATCTAAGTCTCCGATCAATACAATTATAGCATGGATAATAAATGATTATCATGAACAAGTAAATATGATAATAACTAACTTATTATTGCCTCTAGGGCATATTTCCAACAGTCTCCCACTTGCACTAGAGTCAATAATCTAGTTCACATCACCATGTGATACGCATTGTTATGAATCTAACACCCAATGAGTTCCGGGGATCGATCATGCTTTGCATGTGAGAGAGGTCTTATAGTCAACGGGTCTATGACATTCAGATCCGGGTGTACTTTGCAAATCTCTATGTTAAACCGTAAACACTGCTACCACACTCCACTTGGTATTATTCCAAATGGCTGCTCCACTATACGTATCGAGATTGCTACTACGAGTCATCCGGATTGGTGTTAAAGCTTGCATCAACATAACTCTTTACGACAAACTCTTTATCACCTACATAATCGAGAAACATCTCCTTAGTCTTTTAGTCACTAAGCATAATCTTGACCGCTCTCCAGTGATCCACTCCAGGATCACTTTTGTACCCCTTGACTGACTCATGGCGAGGCACACACCAGGTGCGGTACACAGCATGGCATAATATAGAGCCTATGGCTAACGCATAGGGGACGACGTTCATCCTTTCTCTTTCTTCTGCCGCTGTCGAGCTTTGAGTCTCACTCGATGTCACACCCTACAAATCACGCGAGAATTCTTTCTCTAACTGATCCATTTTGAACTCTTTCAAAATCTTGTCAAGGTATGTACTTTTTGAAAGTCTCATCTAGCATCTAGATCTATCTCTATAGATGTTGATGTTCAACAATTTGGTAGCTTTATCCAGGTCTTCCTTTGAAAAACTCTTTTCAAACAACCGTTTATACTTTCTAGAAATTCTACATCATTTCCGAATAGCAATATGTCATCCACATATACTTATCAGAAACTCTATAGTGCTCCCACTCACTTTATTGCAAATACAAGTTTCTCATAAACTTTGTATAGATTTAAAAACTTTGATCACCTTATCAAAGTGTATATTCCAATTCCGAGATGCTTGCTTCAGTCCATAGAAGGATCACTGAAGCATGCTCACCTTTTAGCATCCTTAGGGCTGACAAAACCTTATGGTTGTATCTCATACAACCTTTCCTTAAGGAAGAAAACGATGTTTTTGCATACATCTGCCAGATTTCATAATTGAAAAATGCAGCAACTGCTAACATAATTCCAACAGAGTTTAGCATTGCTACGAGTGAGAAAGTCTCATCGTAGTCAACTCCTTGAACTTGCCGGAAACTTCTTTGCGACAAATCGAGCTTTAAAAATGGTGACATTCACCATCAGCGTCTGTCTTCATTTTAAGGATCCATTTGTACTCAACAACCTGCCGTCCAACAAGCAAGTCTACCAAAGTCTATACTTGGTTTTCATATATGGATCCTTTCTCGGATTTCATGGCCTCTAACCATTTGTCGGAATCCAGGACCATCATCGCTTCTCCATAGCTCGTAGGTTCATTGTTGTCCAACAACATGACCTCCAAGACAGGGTTGTCATACCGCTCAGGAGCAGTACACGTCCTTGTCGACCTACGAGGTTCGATAGTAACTTGATCCGAAGCATCATGATCATCATCATTAACTTCCTCTTCAACTAACGTAGGCTTCACAGAAACATCTTCCTGCCCTGCGCTACTCTCTGGTTGAACAAAGGTTCAACAACCTCATCAAGTTCTATCTTCTTGCCACTCAATTCTTTCGAGAGAAACTCTTTCTCGAGAAAGGACCCAGTTTTAGTAACAAACATTTTATGCTTGGGTCTGATAAAGAAGGTTTACCCAAGTGTCTTTAGGGTATTCTATGAAGATGCATTTGTCCGCTTTGGGTTCGAGCTCATTAGTTGAAAACCCTTTTTCACATAAGTGTTGCAGCCCCAAACATTAAGAAATGACAGCTTAGGTTTCTAACAAACCATAATTCACACGGTATCATCTCAATGGATTTAGATGGTGCCCTGTCTAAAGTGAATGTAGTTGTCTCTAATGCATAACCCCAAAACAATAGTGGTAAAAGGATAAGAGACATCATAATTCGCACCATATCCAATAGAGCACGACTATAACGTTCGGACACACCATCACACTATGGTGTTCCAGGTGGCGTGAGTTGTGAAACAACTTTCACATTGTGTTAAGTTGCATACAAAACTCGTAACTCAGATATTCACCTCCATGATCATATCACGGACATTTTATCTTCTTGTCACGATGATCTTAAACTTCACTCTGAATTTGCTTGAACTTTTTCAAACGATTCAGACTTGCATTTCATTAAGTAAATATACACTATTATCTACTCAAATCATCAGTGAAGGTAAGAAAATAACGATATCCACCGCATGCTACAAGACTCACTGGATTGCGTACATAAACATGTATCATTTCCAATAAATCACTTGCCCGCTCCATCAAACTAGAAAATGGGGTCCTTAGTCATCTTGCCCAAGAGGCATGGTTCGCATGTCTCAACCGATTTGAAATCGAATGAGTCCAAAGATCCATCAGCATGGAGTTTCTTCATGCGCTTTATACCAATATGACATTTAGCGGCGGTGCCAAAAGTATGCGGTACTATCATTATTAACTTTGTATCTTTTGACATCAATGTTATGAACATGTGTATTACTATGATCAAGATTCAACAAACCATTCTCACTGGGTGCATGACCATTGAAGGTATTATTCATGTAAATAGAATAACCACTATTCTTTAACTTAAATGAATAACCGTGTTGTAATAAACATGATCTAATCACATTCATGTTGAACGCAAAGCACCAAATAACATTTATTTAGGTTCGTCACTAATCCCGAAGATAGAGAGAGCGTGTGATGTTGATCACATCAACCTTGGAAACATTTACAACACACATCGTCACCTTACCCTTAGCTAGTGCTCCGTTTATTCCGTAGCTTTTATTTCGAGTTACTAACATTTAGCAACCGAACCGGTATCCAATACCCAAGTGCTACTAGGTGTACTAGCAAGGTACACCTAAATAACACATATATCAAATATACTTCTGTCGATGTTGCCAGCCTTCTTATCTACCAAGTATCTAGGGTTGTTCCGCTTCAGCGACCGCTCTCCTCATAATCGAAGCACTTAGTCTCGGGTTTCGGTTCAACTTTGGGTTGCTTCACTGGAGCAGCAACTGACTTGCTATCCATCAAGTTTCCCTCCTTGCTCTTGCCCTTCTCGAAACTAGTGGTTTGACTAACCATCAATACTTGACGCTCGTTCTTGCTTTTTACCTTCGCGGTGTCAAACATCGTGAATAGCTCAGGGATCATTATTTCTATCCCTGGCATTTTATAGTTCATCACCAAGTTCTAGTAGCTTTAGTGACAGTGACTTGGAGAACTATATAAATCACTATCTTATCTGGAATATCAACTCCCACTCGATTCAAGCGATTGTAGCACCCATACAATCTGAGCACATGCTCAACGATTGAGCTATTCTCTTTCATCTTGCAGGCCAAGAATCTTGTTGGAGATCTCATATCTTGCAACACGGGCACGGGCCTGAGATCCTAATTTCAGCTCTTAGAACATCTCATATGTTCCGTGACGTTCAAAATGTTTCGGAGCCTCAATTCTAAGCCATAATGCATGACGCACTAAACTATCAAGTAGTCATCAGAACGTGCCTGTCAGATGTTCACAACATCTACAGACGACACTAGAGGGGTTGGCACACCGAGCGATGCATTAAGGACATAAGCCTTCTATGAAGCAATGAGCACAATCCTCAGATCACGGAGCCAGTCCGCAATATTGCTACCATCATCTTTCAACTCTATTTCTCTAGGAACATATGAAAATTCAAGGGAGCTACAGCGTGAGATAGTAATCTACAACACAGTTTGCAAAGACACTACTGACTATGTTCATGATAATGAGTTCAATTAATCATATTATTTAAGAACTCCCACTCAAATTGACATACCTCCGGTCATTCGAGTGATACATGATCCAAATTCACCAACTCAATTCTGATCATCACGTGAGTTGAGGTGGTTTGAATGGTGAACATCATCATGTTGATCATATCTGCTATATGACTCATGTTCGACCTTTCGGTCTCTTGTGTTCCGAGGCCATGTCTGTGTTGGAAATATGCCCTAGAGGCAATAATAAATTAGTTGTTATCATATTTCCTTGTTCATGATAATCGTTTATTATCCATGCTATAATTGTATTGATCGGAGACTTAAATGCATGTGTGGATACATAGACAAAAACCATGTCCCTAGTATGCCTGTAATGGACTAGCTCGTTGATCAAAGGATGGTTAAGGTTTCCTAGCCATGCACATGAGATTTCATTTGATAACGGGATCACATCATTAGGAGAATGATGTGATGGATAAGACCCAAACTACAAACATAGCATATGATCGTGTCAGTTTATTGCTACTGTTTTATGCATGTCAAGTATATGTTCCTATGACCATGAGATCATGCAACTCACGGATATCGCAGGAGTGCCTTGTGTGTATCAAACGTTGCAACATAACTGGGTGACTATAAAGGTGCTCTACAGGTATCTCCGATGGTGTCTGTTGAGTTGGCATGGATCGAGACTGGGATTTGTTACTCCGTGTGACGGAGAGGTATCTCAGGGCCCACTCGGTAATACAACATCACAACAAGCCTTGCAAGCAATGTGGCTAAGTGTTAGTCATGGGATCTTGTATTACGGAACGAGTAAAGAGACTTGCCAGTAACGAGGTTGAACTAGGTATGGAGATACTGACGATCGAATCAAGGGCAAGTAACATACCCAAGAACAAAGGGAACGTTATACGAGATTAACTGAATCCTTGACACAGAGGTTCGACCGATAAAGATCTTCGTAGAATATGTAGGAACCAATGTGGACGTCCAGCTCCCGCCATTGGTTATTGACCGTAGAGGTGTCTCGGTCATGTCTACATAGTTCTTGAACCCGCAGGGTCTGCACACTTAAGGTTTGGTGACGTTTCGGTAGTGTAGAGTTATGTATGGTGGTGACCGAAGGTTGTTCGGAGTCCCGGATGAGATCCTAGACGTCACGAGGAGCTCCGGAATTGTCCGGAGGTAAAGATTCGTATATAGGAAGTCCCAGTTTGGTCGCCGGAAAGGTTTCGGGCTCATCGGTAGTGTACCGGGAGTGCCGGTAGTGTACCGGGGGACCTCCGGGAGGGGTATTTCGACCCCAATAGGTCCATGGGCTGTGGGAGAATAATAACCAGCCCTTAGTGGGCTGTAAAAACATCCACACCAAGGCCCATGGTGCAGGAGGCAAAAGTCCTAAAGGAAAAGGTGGAAAAATGGCTAAAAAGGAAGAGTCCTACTCCTACTAGGAGTGGAGGAGGAGTAGGACTCCTCCCCCTCTAGTTCGGCCGACTCCTATTGGAGTTTTTCCTTGTGCCAGCCCTCCTCTCTATCCCTCCTTTATATACTGGTGGATTGGGCGCTGTTTGGACACAGTTTATGGCCATGTGCTACCCTTTCCACCGGTGCTCCTCTAGATCGGTTTTCTGCAGTGCTTAGGCGAAGCCCTGCCGGAATCACTCCACCACCATCACCGGAGCGCCGTCACGCTGCCGGTGAACTCTCTCTCCTCTCCACCTCCTCTTGCTGGATCCTGACGGTGGAGATCGTCATCAAGCTGCACGTGTGCTGAACGCGGAGGTGTCGTCCGTTCGGCGCTAGATCGGAAGGACCGTGATCGAGATCGCGAAACGGATCGTGATGAGATCGCGGAACTGATCGTGATGAGTTCGCGGGACAGATCGTGATCAAGATCGTGAGACGGATCGTGATGAGATCGAGGGACGGATCGCGATGGGATCGCGGGACGGATCGTGATGAGATCGCGGGACGCTCGGCGATTTGGATCGCGAAGATGTTCGACTACACCAACCGCGTTTCTTAATGCTTCCCGCTTAGCGATCTACAAGGGTACGTAGATCCACTCTCCCTCTCGTAGATGCTCATCACCATGGATAGGTTTGCGTGTGCGTAGGAAATTTTTTGTTTCCCATGCGACGTTCCCCAACAGTCTGTACATGCTAGGCTCGTCAAGTTTAACCCGAGTGTTCTGCATGTGCAACACTGGCTTGCACCCGTTGTATGTGAACATAGAGTCTATCACACCCGATCATCACGTGGTGTCTCAACACGATGAACTTTCACAACAGTGCACACTCGGGGTGAACACAATTGTTGGGGAACGTTGCATGGGAAACAAAAAATTTCCTACGCACACGAAGATCTATCCATGGTGATGAGCATCTACGAGAGGGAGAGTGGATCTACATACCCTTGTAGATCGCTAAGCGGGAAGCGTTAACAAACGCGGTTGGTGTAGTCGAACGTCTTCGCAATCCAAATCGATGTGTGTCCCGTGATCCAATCATGATCCATCCCGCGATCCGATCACGATCCGTCCCACGAACTTGATCACGGTCCGTCTCACGAACTTGATCACGATCCTTCCGATCTAGCACCGAACAGACGGCACCTCCGCGTTCAGCACACGTACAGCTTGATGACGATCTCCACCGTATTGATCCAGCAAGAAGGAGTGGAGAGGAAGAAGAGTTCTCTGGCAGCCTGATGGCGCTCCGGCGATGGTCGTGGAGCAATTCCGGCAGGGCTTCGCCTAAGCACTGCAGAAGACCGATCTAGAGGAGAAACTATGCACTGGAGGAACGGGTAGCACGTGGCTGAAAATCTAGTGCAAAAACCCTCAATACCACCAGTATATATACGAGGAGAGGAGGAGAGTAGGCAGCTTGGCCTCCAAGCCTTCTAGGCTTCGGCCGAACTAGGAGAGGAGGAGTCCACCTCCTCCACTCCTAGTAGGATTAGGATTCATCCTTTTTTTTCCTTTTTGCCTTTTTCCACCTTTTTCCTTTTGGGTTTTCTTCTCCAGCCATATGTGCCTTGTGTGGGAGTTTCCACCAGCCCACTATGGGCTGATATTCACTCTCCCACAGCCCATGAAGCCTCTTGGGTCGAAATACCCCTCCCGGAGGTCTCCCGGTACACTACCGGCACTCCCAGTACACTACCGATAAGCCCGGAACTTTTCTGGCGACCAAAACAGGACTTCCTATATATGAATCTTTACCTCCAGACCATTCCGGAGCTCCTCATGACGTCCAAGATCTCATCCGGGACTTCGAACAAACTTTGGTCACCACCATACATAACTCTATACTACCAAAACGTCACCAAACCTTAAGTGTGCAGACCCTGCGGGTTCGAGAACTATGTAGACATGACCGAGACACCTCTACGGTCAATAAACAATGGCGGGACCTGGATGTCCACATTGGTTCCTACATATTCTACAAAGATCTTTATCGGTTGAACCTCTGTGTCAAGGATTCAGTTAATCCCGTATGATGTTCCCTTTGTTCTTTGGTATGTTACTTGCCCGAGATTCGATCGTCGGTATATCCATACCTAGTTCCATAATACAAGATCCCATGACCAACACTTAGTCACATTGCATGAAAGGCTTATTGTGATGTTGTATTACCAAGTGGGCCCTGAGATACCTCTCCTTTAGACGGAGTAACAAATCCCAGTCTTGATCCATGCCAACTCAACAAACACCCTCGGAGATACCTGTAGAGCACCTTTATAGTCACCCAGTTACGTTGTGATGTTTGATACACACAAGGTACTCCTCCGATATCTGTGAGTTGCATGATCTCATGGTCATAGGAACATATACTTGACATGCAGAAAACAGTAGCAATAAACTGACACGATCATAAGGTACGTTTGTAGGTTGGGTCTTGTCCATCACATCATTCTCCTAATGATGTGATCCCGTTATCAAATGACATCTCATGTACATGTCTAGGAAACCTTAACCATCTTTCAATCAACGAGCTAGTTCACTAGAGGCATAGTAGGGACATTGTGTTTGTCTATGTATCCACACATGTATCCATGTTTCCAATTAATACAATTATAGCATGGATAATAAACGATTATCATGAACAAGGAAATACAATAATAAACACTTTATTTATTGCCTCTAGGGCATATTTCCAACAGGCTCCCACTTGCACTAGAGTCAATAATCTAGTTCACTTCACTATGTGATTTACATTGTAATGAATCGAACACCCATGCAGTTCTAGTGTTGATCATGTTTAGCCCTTGAAAGAGGTTTAGTCAACGGGTCTGCAACATTCATATCCGTGTGCACTTTGCAAATATTTATGTCTTTCTACAAGATGTAATCGCGGATGGAGTTGAAGCGTCTCTTTATGTGTCTGGTCCTCTTGTGAAACCTTGGTTCCTTGGCCAGAGCAATGGCACGAGTGTTGTCACAGAACAGGTTCATTGGATTCAGTGCACTGGGCACTACTCCAAGATCTGTCATGAACTGGTTCATCCAGACACCTTCCTTCGCCGCCTCCGAGGCTGCGATGTATTCTGCTTCACACGTAGAATCAGCTACCACGCTTTGCTTGGAATTGCACCAGCTTACCGCTCCCCCGTTTAGAATAAATACGTATCTGGTTTGCGACTTAGAATCGTCCGGATCAGTGTCAAAGCTTGCATCGACGTAACCCTTTACGACGAGCTCTTCATCACCTCCATAAAGGAGAAACATTTCCTTAGTCCTTTTCAGGTACTTAAGGATATTTTAGACCGCTTGCCAGTGCTCCATTCCAGGATCACTTTGAAACCTTCCGGCCATACTTATGGCAAGGCTGACATCGGGTCTTGTGCACAGCATTGCATACATGATAGAGCCTATGGCTGAAGCATAGGGGATGACACTCATCTTTTCTCTATCTTCTGAAGTTACTGGGCATTGAGTCTTACTCAACTCACACCTTGTAATACAGGCAAGAACCCCTTCTTGGACTGTTCCATTTTGAACTTCTTCAAAACTTTATCAAGGTATGTGATCTGTGAAAGTGCTATTAAGCGTCTCGATCTATCTCTATAGATCTTAATGCCTAATATGAAAGCAGCTTCTCCTAGGTCCTTCATTGAAAAACTCTTGTTCAAATATTCCTTCACGCTTTCCAACATTTCTATATTGTTCCCAATCAGCAATATGTCATCCACATATAATACTAGAAACGCTATAGAGCTCCCACTCACTTTCTTGTAAATACAAGCTTCTCCGTAAACTTGTATAAACTCAAACGCTTTGATCACCTCATCAAAGCGCTTATTCCAACTGTGAGATGCTTGCACCAGTCCATAAATGGATCGCTGGAGTTTGCAAAATTTGTCAGCATTCTTTGGATCGACAAAACCTTCGGGTTGCATCATATACAACTCTTCCTCAAGGAAACCGTTGATGAACGCTGTTTTTACATCCATCTGCCTAATTTCATAGTCGAAATAGGCAGCTATTGCTAACATGATTCTAACAGACTTAAGCATTGCTACGGGTGACAAAGTCTCATCGCAGTCAACTCCTTGAACTTGTGAAAAACCCTTTGCCACAAGTCGAGCTTTATAGACGGTGACATTACCGTCCGCGTCTGTTTTCTTCTTAAAGATCCATTTGTTCTGACTGTCCTTTCGCCCTTCAGGTAATACTTCCAAAGTCCATACTTTGTTTTCATACATGGATCCCATCTCGGATTTCATGGCCTCTAACCATTTCTCGGAATCCGGGCCCATCACTGCTCCTCCATAGCTCGTAGGTTCATTGTTGTCCAACAACATGACCTCTAAGACAGGGTTGCCGTACCACACAGGGGTAGTACGCGGCCTTGTCGACCTACGAGGTTCAATAGCTGCTTGATCCGAAGCTTCATGATCATCATCATTAACTTCCTCTTCTACCGTCGTAGGTTCCACAGAAACATCTTTTTGCGCTGTGCTACTTTCTGGTTGAAGTAAAGGTTCAATAACCTCATCAATCTCTATTTTCTTCCCACTCAATTCTTTTGAGAGAAACACTTTCTCGAGAAATGTTCCGTTTTTAGCGACAAAAACTTTGCCTTAAGATCTGAGATAGAAGGTATACCCGACTGTCTCTTTCGGGTATCCTATGAAGACGCATTTCTCTGCTTTGGGTTCCAGCTTTTCAGGGTGAAGCTTTTTGACATAAGCATCACATCCCCAAACTTTAAGAAACGACAACTTTGGCTTCTTGCCAAACCACAGTTCATATGGCGTCGTCTCAACGGATTTGGATGGTTCCCTATTTAAAGTGAATGCAGCTGTCTCTAATGCATAACCCCAAAACGATAGTGGCAAATCAGCAAGAGACATCATAGAACGCACCATATCTAATAAGGTTCGATTACGACGTTCGGACACACCATTACGCTGTGGTGTTCCGGGCGGTGTCAACTGTGAAACAATTCCACACTGTCTTAAGTGACTGCCAAACTCATAACTCAGATATTCACCTCCTCGATCAGATCGCAGGAACTTAATCTTCTTGTTACGATGATTCTCAACTTCACTCTGAAATTGCTTGAACTTTTAAAATGTTTCAGACTTGTGTTTCATTAAGTAAATATACCCATATCTACTTAAGTCATCAGTGAAGGTGAGAAAATAACGATATCCACCACGCGCTGTAACATTCATTGGACCGCACACATCAGTGTGTATGATTTCCAATAAGTCACTCGCCCATTCCATTGTTCAGAGAATGGCGGTTTACTCATCTTGCCAATGAGGCATGGTTCACATGTGTCAAGTGATTCAAAATCAAGTGACTCCAAAAGTCCATCAGCATGGAGCTTCCCATGCGTTTTACACCAATATGACCTAAATGGCAGTGCCACAAGAAAGTGGTACTATCATTATCAATTCTACATCTTTTGGCATCAATGTTATGAACATGTGTGTCATCACTATCAAGATTCAATATGAATAAACCCCTAAAATTGGGTGCATGACCATAAAAGATATTACTCATATAAATAGAATAACCTTTATTCTCTGATTTAGATGAGTAACCGTCTCGCAATAAAGAAGATCCAGATATAATGTTCCTGCTTAATGCAGGCACTAAATAACAATTATTTAGGTTCATCACTAATCTCGATGGTAATCGAAGAGAGAGCATGCCGACGGCGATCACAACAACCTTGGAACCATTTCCCACGCGCATCGTCACTTCGTCCTTTGCCAGCCTTCATTTATTCCGTAGTTCATGCTTTGAGTTGCAAATGTGAGCAACCGAACCGGTATCAAATACCTAGGCACTACTACGAGAGCTAGTAAGGTACACATCAATAACATGTATATCATATATACCTTGTTTGTCGTTGGCTGCCTCCTTGTCCGCCAGGTACTTGGGGCAGTTCCGCTTCGAGTGACCAGTTCCTTTGCAATGAAAGCACTCAGTTTCTGGCTTGGGTCCATGCTTGGGCTTCTTTGCAGGAGTAGCAACTACTTTGCCATCCTTCTTGGTTTTACCCTTTTTGCCCTTGCCCTTGACTTTGCCATTTTTCTTGAAACTAGTGGTTTTATTGACCATCAACACTTGATGTTCTTTCTGGATTTCAGACTCAGTGACTTTTAGCATCGCAAACATCTCGGCGACTGACTTGTTCATCCTGTGCATGTTATAGTTCATCACAAAGCTCATGTAACTAGGTGGCAGTGATTGAAGAACTCTGTCAGTGATCGCCTCTGGTAGAAGGGCAATTCCCAACTCCGCTAGACGAGTTGAATACCCAGACATTCTGAGTATATGTTCACTGATAGACCCGTTCTCCTCCATCTTGCAAGCATAGAACTTATCAGAGGTTTCATACCTCTCGATCCGGGCGTTCTTCTGAAAGATAAACTTCAACTCCTGGAACATCTCATATGCTCCATGATGTTCAAAACGTCTTTGAAGTCCCGGTTCTAAGCCATACAATATTGCACACTGAACTATTGAGTAATCTCCAGTACGTGCCTCCCAAGCGTTCTGAACGTCTTTGGAGGTCATGTCTTCTGGTTGGTCACCAAGCAGTGCATCAAGGACATATGATTTCTTGGAAGCCATGAGGATAATCCTCAGATTACGGGCCCAGTCAACAAAGTTACTTCCATAATCTTTCAGTTTAGCTTTCTCTAGGAACACATTAAAATTCAGGGGTGCTACTACACGAGCCATTGATCTACAACATAAATATGCAAAGTTCACTTAGACTATTGTTCAAGATAATGAGTTTAGTTAATCAAATTACTAAAGCTCCCACTCAAATTGACATCCCTCAGGTCATCTGAGTGTCACATGATCCAAATCCACCAAATCAAGTCCGATCATGACGTGAGTTGAGGTGGCTTCAATGGTGAACATCATTATGTTGATCATATCTACTATATGACTCATGTTCGACCTTTCGGTCTCTTGTGTTCCGAGGCCATGTCTGTACATGCTAGGCTCATCAAGTTTAACCCGAGTGTTCTGCGCGTGCAAAACTGGCTTGCACCCGTTGTATGTGAATGTAGAGTCTATCACACCTGATCATCACGTGGTGTCTCAACACGACGAACTTTCGCAACGGTGCACACTTGGGGAGAACACAATTTTATCTTGAAATTTGAGTGAGGGATCACCTTATAATGCTACCGTCGTACTAAGCATAACAAGGTGCATAAAAGGATTAACATCACATGCAATTCATAAGTGACATGATATGGCCATGAACTTGTGCTTTAGATCTCCATCTTGAAAGCACCGGCATGATCTTCATCGTCACCGGCACGACACCATGATCTCCATCATCTTGATCTCCATCAACGTGTCACCATCGAGGTTGTCACACCCTGCATGCTTCTACTACTATTGCTACCGTTTAGCGATAAAGTAAATCATTACATAGCACTTAATGATTGACACGCAGGTCATACAATAATTAAAGACAACCCTATGGATCCTGTCGGTTGCCATACTCACCGACATGCAAGTCGTGAAATTCTATACATAACATGATCATCTCATACATCACATATATCACATCATGTAATTGGCAATATCACATCACAACATACCCTGCAAAAACAAGTTAGACGTCCTCTAATTGTTGTTGCATGTTTTACGTGGCTGCTACAGGTTTCTAGCAAGAATGATTCTCACCTACTCATAAAACACAACGGTGATACATAATTTGCCTTTCAACCTTCTCAAGGACCGCCTTTGTCGAATCCGATCCAACTAAAGTGAGAGAAACTGCCACCCGCAAGCCATCTAGGCAACAAGTTGCGTCGAGGGAACCGGTCTCTCGTAAGAGTACGGGTACTGTTGGTCCTGGCCGCTTCATCTCACAATACCGCTGAACCAAAATCCGACGAAGGGAGGAAGCAATCTAAGCATCAACGCCCACAAACCTTTTGTGTTCTACTCGAGATCTCATCTACACATAGACCTAGCTCTGATACCACTATTGGGAAACGTTGCATGGGAAACAAAAAATTTCCTACGCACATGAAGATCTATCCATGGTGATGAGCATATACGAGAGGGAGAGTGGATTTACATACCCTTGTAGATCGCTAAGCGGGAAGCGTTAAGAAACGCGGTTGGTGTAGTCGAACGTCTTCGCGATCCAAATCGCCGTGCGTCCCGCGATCCAATCACGATCCGTTCCGCGATCCAATCACGATCCGATCACGATCCGTCCCACGAACTTGATCACGATCCGTCTTACGAACTTGATCACGATCCTTCCGATCTAGCACCGAACGGACGACACCTCCACGTTCAGCACAGGTACAGCTTGATGACGATCTCCACCGTCTTGATCCATCAAGAAGGAGTGGAGAGGAAGAAGAGTTCTCCGGCAGCCTGACGGTGCTCTGGAGATGGTGGTGGAGCAATTCCGGCAAGGCTTCGCCTAAGCACTGCAGAAAACCGATCTAGAGGAGAAACTATGCACTGGAGGAACGGGTAGTACGTGGCTGAAAATCTAGTGCAAAAACCCTCAATACCACCAGTATATTTCTGAGGAGAGGAGGAGAGGAGGCAGCTTGTCCTCCAAGCCTTCTAGGCTTCAGCCGAATAAGGAGAGGAGGAGTCCACCTCCTTCACTCCTAGTAGGATTACGATTCATCCGTTTTTTTCCTTTTTGCCTTTTTCCACCTTTTTCCTTTTGGGTTTTTTTCTCCAGCCACATGGGCCTTGTGTCGGAGTTTCCACCAGCCCACTAAGGGTTGATATTCACTCTCCCACAGCCCATGAAGCCTCTTGGGTCGAAATACCCCTCTCGGAGGTCTCTCGGTACACTACCGACACTCCCGGTACACTACCGATAAGCCCGGAACTTTTTTGGCGACCAAAACAGGACTTCCTATATATGAATCTTTACCTTTGGACCATTTAGGAGCTCCTCGTGACGTCTGGGATCTCATCTGGTACTCCGAATAAACTTCGGTCACCACCATACATAACTCTATACTACCGAAACGTCACCAAACCTTAAGTGTGCAGACCCTACGGGTTCGAGAACTATGTAGACATGACCGAGACACCTCTACGGTCAATAACCAATGGCAGGACCTGGATGTCCACATTGGTTCCTCCATATTCTACAAAGATCTTTATCGTTTGAACCTCTATGTCAAGGATTCAGTTAATCCCGTATGATGTTCCCTTTGTTCTTCGGTATGTTACTTTCCCGAGATTCGATCGTCGGTATCTCCATACCTAGTTCAACCTCGTTATTGGCAAGTCTCTTTAATCGTTCCGTAATACAAGATACCGTGACCAACACTTAGTCACATTGCTTGCAAGGCTTATTGTGATGTTGTATTACTGAGTGGGCCCTGAGATACCTCTCTGTTACACGGAGTAACAAATCCCAGTCTTGATCCATGCCAACTCAACAGACACCCTCGGAGATACCTGTAGAGCACCTTTATAGTCACCCAATTACGTTGCGACATTTGATACACACCAGGTACTCCTCCGATATCTGTGAGTTGCATGATCTCATGGTCATAGGAACATATACTTGACATGCAGAAAACAGTAGCAATAAACTGACACGATCATAAGCTACGTTTGTAGGTTGGGTCTTGTCCATCACATCATTCTCCTAATGATGTGATCCCGTTATCAAATGACATCTCATGTCCAAGGCTAGGAAACCTTAACCATCTTTCAATCAACGAGCTAGTTCACTAGAGGCATACTAGGGACATTGTGTTTGTCTATGTATCCACACATGTATCCATGTTTCTAATTAATACAATTATAGCATGAATAATAAACGATTATCATGAACAAGGAAATACAATAATAAACACTTTATTTATTGCCTCTAGGGCATATTTTCAACAACCATTCATCTTGAAATTTAAGTGAGGGATCACCTTATAATGCTACCGTCGTCCTAAGCAAAACAAGGTGCATAAAAGGATTAACATCACATGCAAATCATAAGTGACATGATATGGCCATGAACTTGTGCTTTTGATCTCCATCTTGAAAGCACCGGCATGATCTCCATCGTCACCGGCACGACACCATGATCTCCATCATCTTGATCTCCATCAACGTGTCGCCATCAGGGTTGTCGCGCCCATCATGCTTGTACTACTATTGCTACCGTTTAGCGATAAAGTAAAGCATTATATAGCTCTTAATGATTGACACGCAGGTCATACAATAATTAAAGACAACCCTATGGCTCCTGCCGGTTGCCGTACTCATCGACATGCAAGTCAAGATATTCTATACAACACATGATCATCTCATACATCACATATATCACATCATGTAATTGGCCATATCACATCACAACAAACCCTATAAAACCAAGTTAGACGTCCTCTACTTGTTGTTGCATGTTTTACGTGGCTGCTATGGGTATCTAGCAAGAACATTTGTCATCTACGCAAAAACCACAACGGTGATACACTAGTTGCTTTTTAAGTTCTCAAGGACCGCCTTTGTCGAATCCGATCCAACTAAAGTGAGAGAAACTGGCACCCGCAAGCCATCTATGCAACAATTGCGGTTGAGGGAACCGGTCTCTCGTAAGCGTATGAGTAATGTTGGTCCGGGCCGCTTGATATCACAATACCGCTGAAACAAAACACAACCAAGGGAGGAAGCAATCTAAGCATCAACGCCCACAAACTCTTTGTGTTCTACTCGAGATCTCATCTACACATAGACCTAGCTCTGATACCACTGTTGGGGAACGTCGCATGTGAAACAAAAAATTTCCTACGCACATGCAAGATCTATCCATGCTGATGAGCATCTACGAGAGGGAGAGTGGATGTACATACCCTTGTAGATCGCTAAGCGGGAAGCGTTAAGAAACGCGGTTGGTGTAGTCGAACGTCTTCGTGATCCATATCGCCGAGCATCCCACGATCTCATCACGATCCGTCCCGCGATCCAATCACGATCCGTCCCGCGATCCAACCACTATCCGTCACGTGAACACATCACGATCCGTCCCGCGAACTCATCACGATCCGTCTCGCGATCTTGATCACGGTCCTTCCAATCTAGCGCCGAATGGACGGCACCTCCGCGTTCAGCACACGTACATCTCGATGACGATCTCTGCCTTCTTGATCCACCAAGAGGGAGCGGAGAGGTAGACGAGTTCAACGGTAGCGTGACGGCGCTGCGGTGATGGTGGTGGAGCAATTCTGGCAGGGCTTCGCCTAAGCACTGCATAAATCCGATCAAGAGGAGAAACTATGCACTGGAGGAATGGGCAGCACGTGGCTAAAAATTCTGTGCCAAAAAACCCTAAAACCTCTAGTATATACAAGAGGAAGAGAGGAGGAGCCTTGGCCCTCAAGGGGACAGCCATTGGGTTGGCCGAACCAAGGAGGAGAGGAGGAATCCTCCTCCAATCCTAGTAGGACTAGGACTCCTCCTTATTTTGGTCTTTTTGCCTTTTTCCACCTTTTTCTCTTTGGGATTTATATCCCAGCTGCATGGGCCTTGTGTGGGACTTCCACCAGCCCACTAAGGGCTGGTATTCACTCTCCCACAGCCCATGTAGCCTCTTGGGTCGAAATACACCTCCCGATGGTCTCTCGGTACACTACCGGCACTCCAGGTACACCACCGATGAGCCCGAAACTTTTCCGATGACCAAAATTGGACTTCCTATATATAAATGTTTACCTCTAGACCATTTAGGAGCTCCTCGTGACGTCTGTGATCTCATCCGGGACACCGAACAACCTTCGGTCACCACCATACATAACTCTATACTACCGAAACATCACCAAACCTTAAGTGTGCAGACCCTGCGGGTTCGAGAACTATGTAGACATGACCGAGACACCTCTATGGTCAATAACCAATAGCGGGACCTGGATGCCCATATTGGTTCCTACATATTCTATGAAGATCTTTATCGGTCAAACCTCTATGTCAAGGATTCAGTTAATATCGGATGATGTTCCCGTTGTTCTTCGGTATGTTACTTGCCCGAGATTCGATCGTCGGTATCTCCATACCTAGTTCAACCTTGTTATCGGCAAGTCTCTTTACTCGTTCCGTAATACAAGATCCCATGACTAACACTTAGTTGCATTGCTTGCAAGGCTTGTTGTGATGTTGTATTACCGAGTGGGCCCTGAGATACCTCTCCGTCACACGGGGTAACAAATCCCAGTCTTGATCCAAGCCAACTCAACAGACACCCTCGAAGATACCTGTAGAGCTCCTTTATAGTCACCTAGTTACGTTGCAACGTTTGATACACACAAGGCACTCCTACGGTGTCAGTGAGTTGCATGATCTCATGGTCATAGGAACATATACTTGACATGTAGAAAACAGTAGCAATAAACTGACACGATCATATGGTACATTTGTAGTTTGGGTCTTGTCCATCACACCATTCTCCTAATGATGTGATCCCATTATCAAGTGACATCTCATGTCCATGGCTAGGAAACCTTAACCATCTTTGATCAATGAGCTAGTCTATTAGAGGCATACTAGGGACATGGTTTTGTCTATGTATCCACACATGCATCTAAGTCTCCGATCAATACAATTATAGCATGGATAATAAATGATTATCATGAACAAGGAAATATGATAATAACTAATTTATTATTGCCTCTAGGGCATATTTCCAACAGCAAACACCTTTGAATCTTTGTCGTCCACCAGCGGACGGCAAAGGGCCTGGAAGGCACACATGGCACCTTAGCTCTGTTAAGGGCTTAACGGCGTGCTTTGCCGTCCGCTGGCAGACAGCAAATTAAAATCATTCAATTTGACAGAATATCACATATATATCCAACATATCAACAATACAAGTTTCCAACAAGCATACCAACAATAAGTTTCAACAAGCATACCAACAATAAGCTCCAACAACATATCCAACATATACAAGTTTGCAACAACATATCCAACATAAATATCCAAAACAAGTTTCCAACAAGTTTCTGTAAACAAAAAGGAAGCAGAAGTAGAAGAGTACACTCCCTCAATGCAAGCTTCCTCATCTATAGCAAATCTGCAAAGTAGGAATGATGAAAGTTAGAAGAAGAAGAAGACTAGGTAGAAGAAAAAGAAGAAAAAGAAGAAGAAAATAAGAAAAAGAAGAAGAAAAAGAAGAAGAAGAATTTACCTTCTCTTTCTTTTTCTCCTCTCCTCTCCTCTTCTCTAAGGTAGTAATGCCATTTTGTAGCTAACTACGCATATCAAGTCATTTTGGAGGAAAAATGCTAAGTATAGGTCATTTTTTAGCTATCCTAGGTAGAATATATCATTTTGGAGGAAAGTAAGGTTATTATGTCATTTTTGAGGAAAATAAACTAAGTATAGGTCATTTTGGAGCTCAACCAAGGTCATTATGCCATTTTTACCTAAGTGAGCTAATTATGTCATAAATGAACTAGCTAAGCTAATTATAGATCATTATTGAGCTATCCTAGATGGTTATGCCATTTTGTACCTAAGTGAGCTAATTATGTCATAAATGAACAAGCTAAGCTAGCTATATATCATTATTGAGCTATACTAGCTAGTAATGCAACTTTCTAGGTAACTAAGCATATCAAGTCATTTTGGAGGAAAAAATGCTAAGTATAGGTCATTTTATAGCTATCCTAGGTAGAATATACCATTTTCTAGCTAACTAAGCATATCAAGTCATTTTTGAGGAAAATTAGCTTAGTATAGGTCATTTTGGAGCTAAGTAGGTCATTTCTTAAGCTAAGTATGCATTTGTTAATGAAAACACTAGGGAAAACTTACCATCAACACGGAGGTGAAGGACCGGTAGGGTTTGCGCCAGGGTGAGACGTAGAAGGACCGGTCAGGGTTGCGGCAGATGCAGAAGGATCGGTCGATGCTTGTCGGGAGGCACGCTGCACCAAAGATCACTTGCAATGTCTCCTGAGCATCATGTAACTCAAATGTGAATACTAGTAACTAATGACCATTTAAATGAAACTCACTGTGGGTGCTATAGTAATATGGGGCATCGACGGAGGGGTCTGACCATTGTTCTGGCACACGGTCTGCACATTTTGTTGTCACGAGTCATTCATATTAGTTAGTGATGAAACGAACATTACATGCATGATGTGGCTAATATGAAGGAGAAACTTACCACGACGAGTTCGTGTAGGGCCCGGTGAGACGCGTCGTTCCGGTTCCTCTCCTCCTCTAACATCCTAGCCATCCTCTCCTCCATGTCCCTCTCCCTATGTGCCGCCTGCCTATTTGCCTCCGCTAGAAGCTCCTGGGCCCTAGCCTCAATGACGAGCTCCATTGGCCATGGACGAGGCCTTATCTCAGGATCAGAGCTCGTCTCGCGCTTCTTGGTCTTCGGGAGAGATCTAGGACAACGTATCAGTCCATCCCCAATGGCTATCAAGCCATGGGGCCTCCTGCCACTAGATATCATCACGAGCTATGGATCAAAAGGACCCTGGCTCGGGTTGAAGTCCTCCCCTTTCCTCGCCTTCCCCTCATCCCTATACCTCGTGAGCTTGTTGTGGGAGGAGATGTTGCTGAAGCTCTGTGGATGATCGAGGTCATCCTCAGAGAATGCCTTGGCCTTCTTGTACGAGGCAGTATGGGCCATGGAATAGAGGTCGAACAGAGGTGGCACCTCCTTCTTGTTGTGTCGTGCCTAAAAGAGAGGAACAAAATATTAGTTAAGGGCTCAAGCTAGCATGAAAAATGAAATTGCATGAATAATGAAGCAAACCACATACCCAGTTATCCCCGAACTCAAACAGGTTGGAGCTCCCTTGATGGTGTGGCACGCCTCTCATTTGGGCACGCTTATCCTTGGCCTTGTTGTGTTCGGCTAGCCATTCAGGAGAGCACCACTCATCCACCAATGCCTCCCAACAGTCCGTCCTATCCGCACACAATCTCGAGGGCACCTAAGTTAGACAAGAGAATTTCAGCGCTACGTCTACGAATCAAATCAAAGAAACTAAGTACAAGGCCTTAAGAATAGATAATTACCTTCATTAACTTCTCCTTACTCAGATCATTTTTGCGGCACTTCTTCATGGCCCTCTTAATGTTAGTCGAGGCATAGTAGTCTCGAATAGCCTGCACCCGAACCTCGTGCCGTAAGTTCTGAAGTAGGCGCTTACACTCGACTTCAAGAACAACAGCCGTTTTTGCCTCGTCTTCCTCAAGACACGTGTAGAAGGTATGCAATCAAACAAGACAACACTGATTAGTACAATCACTAGGTGTTGTTGATTTTTAATTCTGTACAGGAGAAAGTACCCAAAAGCGATGGATCACAATGTCAGTCACCGTCTCACACAAGACACCGTCGACCATCTCCTCCGGCGGGGCCGGGGCAGCGTTGTACAACTCCCAGGTCAGTGCTACCTATGGAGACTCACCTCACCGGGCAACTGGACCTTCCCCGGGAAGTGGTGGCGGAGAAGCACACCAAGGACCTGGTTGGGCCTACGGACACCACGCTCGTATTTCCAACCCCATGCAGTAGGACAAGGCTAACACATTAGATATTAATTAGAAGAAACATGAAGGCAAAAGGTTAAAAAAGATTAAATGCACTTACTTCTCCGCATTAGGCGCAATCAACCACCTCTGCTCGCGGGTCGTTGGCACGGGCGGCAGCTTTGTACAACCACGCTGGTAGACCTTCTTGCCCTCTTCAACCAGATCGCCCTCGCTATAGGTGTCCTCAGATAAGTTTTCCTCGCCACCATCAGCATGGCCACTAGCCTCCGGAGTCACGTGGGACGAAGACTGTGGGACCCGAGTCTCCTAGGACGAAGACTCTGAGACCGGAGACTTCTGGAACGAAGGCTCGGTGACCTGAGGCTCGTCGACCCGTGGCTCGTGGACCGGAGTCCGAGACGGGTCCAAGTCAGACGGGTCCACCTGAGACGGAGCACTCTTGTGGTCGGGAGAATCAGCTGGGGGTGGTGGCGAGGAAGGCGGAGCAGCCTTCCCACCTCTAGCACCTCTCTTCGGCTTCCCCCGACCTCTCCCGGTCGAAGAAGAAGCGCCCGCCAGTGTTTGCATGCTGTGTACCAGCGCTCTCCGGAGTTGCTAGGGTGGAATAATAGCACCCCTCCTAGCACGCGCCGAGGAAGGACGCTCAGAGCGCTCTCGACCCCCGCCCACCATCTGTCAACACCTGCAATGACAAAGAGTGAACGAAATTAGTTCAACATAAAAAATTTGAATACCTAATAACATGAACTAATTAATAATATATATGTACATAATAATAATTGAATACCTCACATTACTAATATTAATCTTCGTCGTAAATATATGCTCCGGGATCAATAAATGCATAATCATCATCACTATCAGTAATGGCGTGCTCATCAGCATCATCACTAAATGCATCAACATGTGGAAGGCCTCTATGTAATCGGTCAAGCATTGTCAGGTCATCCGTAGGAGTAAACTCTTCTTCTTCTGTCTCTTCTTGTTCCTCCTCAGGGGTGAAGTCGGGTTCACTGTCGCTGTCGCCCTCAATGTTCTGGGGTGAAGTAGAGCGGTTCTTGAAACATTTTTTGGAAACACGTGTTTCTTGGAAGAATTCTCCTTCATATGTGTCTGGGTTAATATGAGGTTCATAATCATCTTCATTTAGGGGAGGTGGTCTAAAATGTGGCGGCACATCATAAACAACATCCCAACCTTTCAAATTTGGATCCGTTTGGCAGGCCCATGGTAGATAGAAAACTTAGGTCGCCCGTTGAGCCGTAATATAGACATCGGGAACATCTAAATGGGTGCTTTGTTTGATTTCGACTAGCCCTAGATGTTCATGAGTCCTTCTAGTCTCCTTCGGCTGGAACCAATAATATTTGAAGACAATGACGTTTGGTGGGTTTTCACGAAATAATGTAAGTTCATAAATTGCTTCAACTCTTCCATAATACTCGACCCCTCCTTCACCGACAATGGAGACACAACAATTTGTAGACTTTCGGTCGGCCATAGATAGCTCTTTTCCATAAGTACGAAAGCGACACCCGTTGATGTCGTATTTGTCAAATGAACGGACCTTAAAGTCAAAACCATTAGCGACTTGTCTCAATTTGGAGTCCATAGACTCTGCATCAGCCTACAAGTTTAATACGAAAGGATTGTTGCTTTAGCCGCAAACTAGGCGAAGAAATGAAATCGTCTAATTAATGGAAATTACCTTAAGCGGTTGCATGTACACATTCATATTCTTCCCCGGATATTTGGGCCCTGGAATTATCAACGTAAGGAAAATGTTCTTTCTTTTCATAATCTCTCCAGGAGGGAGATTGAGTGGAATGAAAAATATAGGCCAACAACTGCATTGTGTTGTCGTCATACCATACACATTGAACTCATCCGTGCTGATGGCAACTTGAGGATGCCTTAGATCTGTCTCTTTATCCTTATGTAATGCATCGAAGTGCTTGCACGCAAAAGCGTCTGAAGTGTGTCCCAACATCGTATTCTCATCTGCATCTAGTTCTGTTCTTTTGCCCAATTTATGCCACGTCATCTGTCTAGCCGTCTCTTCGACCATGAAAATATGTTGAAGTCTTGGTATGATTGGCAGATACCGAAGAGCATTAATGGGGATTGTGGTCTGACTCTTCTCACCCATACCATTGTCTACCAGAACATACCTGGAAGCATTGCAAATGGGGCAATAGTTCAAGCCCGCATACTCAAGCCTAAATAAGGCACATCCATTCTCACAGGCATCTATCTTCTCATAGGGCATCTTAAGCGCACGTAGGATTTTCTCCGACTGGTACAGGTTTGCTGGCAATACATGGCCTTTGGGTAGAAAGCATCCAAATATCATCATCATCGCGTCGTAGCATTCTCTGCCAGGTTGAACTGAGCCTTCAAAGTCATTACTTGCGCGATGGCATCCAGCTGACAAAGCTCAGTGTTTTGGTGGAGAGGACGTTTTGAAGACTCCAGCATTTCATAAAAGGCCTTTGCAGATTCCTCCATCTCATCGTCCGAATCCCGAGCATCATCAAAGTCTTGCACCATGTCTTCGATCCTACCATGCTCGTCGGTGCGACGACGAACCACCTCATCTCTGGCACGTTGGGCAGACTCACCATGAAATGTCCAGACCGTATAATTAGGCGTAAAACCCCACTTCTGCAGGTGTTTGATCATTTCAAATTCTGACTTCTTCTTAAAGTTGTCACAATCGACACAAGGGCACCAGGTTGTTTTCTCTCCATTTCAAATGCGACTCTCGCAAACTCCTTGGTTTTTGTTAACCATTCACGGGTCATATCTTTCTGACTAGTGTGACCGGTGTATATCCACCCACGATCACTCATCTTGCCTAGCTACTGGACACACACAAAATATATACATAATTCAGCAAACCATATTCATTAGTTAACAGAGTTTGTCAGTTTCATTACGTCGATGCAACCTAGACGCTAGTAGGTAAAGATAGGTCCTAATCCCACCCGAGTATGTGTAGATTGGGTTCGTTTTCTCATGCTCCGCTCCGGATCCGACGCATAATTTCGGCAGCACCTCCCCGCTATTTTCCTGATACATGTCTCGGCAATAAGCAGAGAGGATGTGTACCCGAAGAACAACATGGAGGCACTAACGAAATTTTGCAGCGGATCCGAAGCAGAGCATATGGGAAAACGAACCCAATCTACACATACTCGGGCTGTCCATGGATAACGTTGGACAATTCGAAAGAATCACGGTTATAAATATGCTAATGAATGCATATTTATAGATGTAACCCTTTCGAACGGGAGACGCATAGTGGTCACACATACTGATGATTGAAGACACCTATAGCTAGCAAGTTTCATCGGCACGAAGACCAGAACAGAGGAAATGAAGGGGGAGGAGGAGATTTCATTTGTGCTCACCCACGAATGCAGGGGCGGAGCTCATCGAACTCACTGGGAGGTTGTCGAACACTAGACCCTCGCAGCGATGACACAACTGCACATTTATATCCACCTCATCAACATAAATATGATGTTTTGTATAAAAAAATCGAAAAATATATGACCTAACTCATAATTCACAAATATATGACCCGTGTCGTGTCGCGGTCGGGGTGTCGGGGGTGTCGTGTCGGGGTCGGGGTGTCGGGGTCGGGGGTGTCGGGGGTGTCATGTCAGGGTCGGGGTATCGGGAGTGTTATGTCGGGGTCGGGGTGTCGGGGGTGTCATGTCGGGGTCGGGGTTCCGGAGGTGTCGTGTCGGGGTAGGGGTGTTGTGTCATGGTCGGGGGTGCCATGTCAGGGTGTCGGGGTGTCGTGTTGGGGTCGGGGTGTCGGGGGTGTCGTGTCGGGGTAGGGGTGTCGGGGGTGCCGTGTCGGGGTCGGGGTGTTGGGGGTGCCATGTCAGGGTCGGGGTGTCGGGGGTGCCGTGTCGGGGTCAGGGTGTTGGGGTGTCGTGTCGGGGGTTGGGGTCGGAGGCGTTGGGGGTTGAGGATCGATGGCGTCAGAGGTTGGGGGTTAGTGGCATCGGGGGTGTCAGGGTGTCGGGGTGTCGGGGTCGGGGTGTCGGGGGTGTTGTGTCGGGGTCGGGGTGTCGGGGTGCCGTGTCGGGGGTATCGTGTCGGGGTCCGGGGTGCCGTGTCGTAGTGTTGGGGTGTCGTGTCGGGGGTCGGGGTGTCGGTGGTGTTGTGTTGGCAATCCTCTCCCCGGTTACGTCGGCGCCAACGCACCCCTCCTCCTCCTCCTCCTCCTCTTCTTCTTATTCTTCTACTTCTTTTGCTTCTTTTCTCCTCCTCCTCCTCCTCCTCCTCCTTTTCTTCTTCTTTTTCTTCTTCTCCTTCCTCTTCTTCTTCTTCTTCATCTCCTTCTCCTCCTCTTCTTCTTCTCTCTTCTTCTAATTAACTACAACTAATTAACCTAACTACATTACTAAATTACTAACTAAACTAAACGATTAACTACAACTAACTAACTAAATTACTAACTAAACTAATTAACTACAACTAACTAACCAAATTACTAACTAAACTATTAAAAAATGAAAAAACTAGAGAGGGGGACGGGGCTCACTGGAGTGGGGGATGTGGAGGCCGGCGTTGGAGGTGGAGGAGGCCGACGCCGGCAGTGGGGCATGGGCGAGGGCGCCGGTGTTTTGGGCGTGGGCGTTGGGGAGGGAGAGAGGGGCGGGGTGGTGGGGCAGTGGGCGCGGGTGGTGGGGTGGTGAGCGCTGCCGGTGGCCGGCGGTGCTGACGCGGGGGCGACGCAGCGGTGGGGGTGGGGGCACGGGCGGCGGCCGGCGGTGGGCGCGGGCAGGGGGGGTGGGGCAGTGGGGGTGGGGACGACGGGGAGGAGAGAGGGAGAGAGAGAGAGAGGCGGGCCGGGGGTGTTAGCCGTTAGTTAGCCCCCCTCTTTGCCGCCCGCTAACAAATGGCAAAGGAGGTTTGCCGTCCGCTAGTGGAGGACAAAGATGGGGGCCGTTAGGTCAAGTTGCGGGCTGGGTTTAGGGTGGGCCCCTTCCCTCTTTGCCGTCCACTAGCGAACGCCAAATATCCTTTGTCGTCCGCTAGCAGACGACAAAGAAGTGGCTGATGGCAAAGCCAGCCTTTGCCGTCTGCCACGTATTTGCCGTCCGCTTTCTGCTAGCTGATGGCAAAGCCACTCTTTGTCGTCCGCTAGCAGACGGCAAAGAGGTGGCAGATGGCAAATCTTCTGAATCCAGTAGTGTCTTGGGTTGGTCCAATAGACCGGTACGGTATCCTTCCTTAGCTGAGAGGACCCTCGTCCATCTATCATTGAGGTTATCTTGTTCGGCCTTACGCTGTCGTACTTTTGCCTTCAGGCTTCGGGCAGTGGCTATAAGCTGTTGCCTAAACCGTTCCTGATCCTCAAGGTTTTCAGGGATGGTGAAGTCTTCGCCTTCGAGGCTATCCTCCTTCTCTAGGGGGGAGGTAGTTGTCCACTTCCCGGTGTTAACGGGGGTGGGAGCGCAATCATCTTCATCCATGTCTTCGGCCTCATCAAAGGCGTAGTCTAACATGTCGGTTAAGTCTTTGACGATGGCTACCAAGTGGGTGGTGGGTGGGATGAAAAACTCCACTTGACTCGCCTCAAGGCCGATCTGAACGCGGATCGGGGTTGGGTCATCAGTAATTTTCATTGACAAGATCCGATCTAGAGCCTCGTTGAGTGTCGAGAGCTTAATCGGGTCAACCTGCTCAGAGCTTTCGGAGTTAACATCCGATGCGTCCGGCCATCTGGTGTTATGGACAAATCCAGACTAAAAGAGAAGTCATCGCCGGGGTTGATCCCGTGGACGGGACCGAAAGCGGAATCCGAGGTTAATGTCTCGGAGTCTTCGGGCACGGCAGGTGAGATTGCGAGCCCGGTTAGTGAAAGATCGCCCCGAGGGTCTACAGAGAACTCTAGGTTCCCGAATCTAACCTCTTGATCAGGGGCGAAGCTCCCGACCCGACCAAGACGGCCGGTCGGGTTGGCATGCAGCACAATGCTGCCGAAAGCAAAGATCTATCCGGGAACAAAGGAGTCCATGTTACAGACTTCTTCGTTGATGACAACGTGAGCCATCGATTCCTTTGGCGATCACAGCGGAACTCTCAATGAAAGCACCAATATCGATGTCAAAATCGGCGGATCTCAGGTCGGGGGTCCCGAGCTGTGAGACTAGGATCGATGATAACATGGGACGAAGGAGATGATGTTTACCCAGGTTCGGGCCCTCCTATGGAGGTAAAACCCTACGTCCTGCTCGATTATATTGATGGTATGAAGGTTACCGAGTTGATCTACCTCGAGATCGAATAGCTAAAACCCTAGATGAGTTTCTCTGCCTTATAATCTAAAACCCTCCCGGTTTATATAGACACCGAGGGGTACCAGGGTTTACAAATGGTAGGTCTCCTACCGAGGATGGAGATGTTGATTTTCTCATCTTGACTTGGAGTGCATGACGCACCTTCGGGACTTCCTTCTAGAATGTGGGCTCTCAATATATGCGGCCCTTCCTGCGACTATCAGAGAACGGCCCACCAAGCCGACCTAATAGGAGAAAGGTCAACGGCCCGAGGACCCCTTAGTTCAGGACTCCCTTAGTAATCAAAAGGTAGTGTTTGTTTTTCTTTCTTTGTAATCCCTTCGGGGTCTCCCGAAAGGGAAAACCGTATGTAAACTATGTTGTCAAAATGAAGTGGTTTCGTGTTTTCACTGGTATTTCTATTCTGAATTTATGGCAAGAGTTTTTACACTAGGGATCCTATAGGAGAAGCCTCTATGGATAGTTCTCTATTTAACCTTGTGCGACGTTTGAAAAAGAACCTTGTGGTCATAAAGAAATGTTCTCTTCTGGTGAAACTGCCTGGAAAGATGATAGAAATTTATTCAATAAACATGTAATACAAACATCAAGTGAACAAACTTAGCTCCTTCTGAAGCAACGTAATGGAACATACGGTGAGTACCGAGTAGAAATAACACAACCTCTGCACACTCGTAGGCCGTTTTGTTGGTTTCGCCAACCCGTAAAAAGATCCTGCATATACGCGTAAAATAATTAGAGCATATAATTAAATTATGCTAATCTTGAATTAGCACTATTTTAATCTTAGGATGAGAATAATAACTATTCTAAATCACAACGCGACGTATATAGGGTCGGACCGGTGGTTCCCGAACTCAGAAAACCAAAAAAAAAAAAGCCCACCCGAACCCCACGTTCCCCACCAGGCCCACCTCCCCTTTACTCTCGCCCCGATTCCCAGTCGCCGCCATCCCCGCCTCCGCGTGCTTCCTCCCTCACGGCTCCTCCCCACCGCCGGCGTGCCACCCCGCCACCAGTGGCCGGCGTGTCTCCCCCGTCCTCCCTCCGGCCGGTGCGGCTCCTCTCCCACGGTCGTTTCCAGGCCGTCTCCCACGCGCCGCCGCCGGCAAGTGTCCCGGCGCGCCGCCGTCGACAAGTGTCCCGGCGCGCCGCCGCCGCCATCTTCTCCAACACGTCGCTGCAACGACTCCTCGCCGCCAAGACCTAACCTAGCCGGACACCCCGGCGGACCACCCCCGAGCAATTCCCTGCATGCCGACGGGGCACCGCCCCGATGGATCCACGCTGCTACTCCACCTCCCAGCAAAGCTTGGGCGGAACCTTCTGCCTCCTCCCGGTGGGTCTCCGCCGTCGAAGCACCCAAGCAGTTCACCGCAGCCACATTGGGTCGTTCAACGACACACCACCAGGATGGCCATGCGCAGAACGGTCATCCGGCTCCACCCCGCATGTGAATGTGTAGCTGATGAGCCTGTGCAGTCCCTATCCAACAGCCGCGTGAGCAGCTGTTTTTATTTCCGTGTTTCTGCTACTGAAAACAGAGGAAATAAATGGCTGGCAGAATTGGTTCTCCTCTGTGACGAGACCTGCTAAGCTCTCCCTCTATGAACTCATTCTAAACTAGTACGTATATGTGATTCTAGTATGAAGATGAATTCAGTAAAAAAAAAAGGGTTGTTGCATGTTTGCTGACTGTAGTTTCAATGTGTAGTTGCACATGTCCAGCAAAAACATGCTTGTGTGCATGATCCTTCTGATTTGGACAAGGCTGCCTTGTGGCGTCTTATTCCTAACTTGTCCTTGTGAGATTATATGAAATGAAGGAACCGTATTTGTAGATGAGTAGTTCAAGTTCAGTTCTCTCTACAGTTTGTCCGGCGGTTGTATTGGTGACTTCGATCACTCCATCTTCTATTCCTAAATAGCTACAACCCACTAGCTATTTTTCTTAGACATGCAATTATGCACAAGAACAAGTCATGCATGCAAGTCATAAATTACATTGTTTTTGTCTTACTCAATGCATGCAAGCACCACATCATCAATCCATGCATGTTACTCACAAGTTTTTTTTTGCATTACATTTTCTATTGAAAATATATGTGTTTGCCCGTTGCACAATACCTATGTAGTTCACATTCACATTCACACTTTTTAAAGAGTAATTCATTTTTATACCATTTGTATTTTCTTTGTTTTTAAACTTACATTTTTCTTCCCATTAGTTATAGATATTTTTAGCAACTTTTATGCATTCTTTTAGCAAGTTTCCCGCGGCAACGCGTCCGGGCATCATCTAGTTACTACAATGTGGGACACCAGAAAAAAAACTCTGATAAATCAATAATTTTTTAGAATAAGCACAAACAAATATTCAGAAGTTCAGAATAAAAGTTGGCATAGTGTGGGTCAAAGAGCAACTTGGGTGCGCAAAAAATATAAAGAGGCAAGCACAAAACGCGAACACCATCGGGTTGTTTTCTGCACGCCCCAACCACACTAGTAGAAAGCAGACCTTTCCTCCGCCTCATTAGTCACGGTTGGCTTTTCATCCGGCACTAATGTGATCATTAGTGCCGGTTCGTGACGGGCATCATTAGTGCCGGTTCGTTACGGACCTTTAGTCCCGGTTCGTGCCCTTTAGTCCCGCTTGGTGGCTCCAACCGCGACTATAGTCTAACCTTTAGTTGCGCTTGGAACCACCAACCAGGACTAAAGGTCCCCCTATATTGAAACCCTTCGGCGCCAGCCCAAGTAGAGTCCTCTGTTCTTCTCCTTTCCTCTCCTCTCTGTTCTTCCTCTCTTCCTCGAGCAGAGCCCGAGCAGAGTCTTCGGTTATAACTCTTTGTTGCATTGCGTGTTCATGAAAATTATGCCAATCAAGTTGACATAGATGTTTTTATCTAGGAGGTATGTGAACCGAAGATTCCAACCAACATAGATATTCTTGTCAAGAAGTTAAATTTAGTTGAAAAAGAAAATGAGTATTTGAAAGAAAAATCAAAAAGAGTTGAAGAAGAGAAGATGAAACCGTAGTTGTATGTTGCTGATGTCGTCGATGATCACAAGATCAAGATGGGTGCAACGCGCTTGAAGATTACAAAATTTAAAAGATATGTCATTGATAGTGAGGCTTGGTATCACTATGCTGTTGGATCAATTGTTACCTTAGTTGCGATGTTGATCGCATTTGTTGTTACATTTAAAGGCTTTAGCTAGAGAGTTTGTATGTTGTTTTATAAGAACAAGTGTGTATGAATTATATGTATGAACCTGTATTAATTTGGTCTTTTCGGTGTTGTGTAATGAAGATGAGCCGACAATGGATGTACGACGACCGATGCTCTCCCCAGTGCATTAATGGTGTGCATACTTTTCTGGTTGTGGCTAAGACAAACAAGCGGCCGTATGGTTTTATGTATTGTCCATGTGCTGGCTATAAGAATGATCGAAATTACTGTAACTCAAGAACCATTCACATCCACCTATTTGAGTCCGGTTTCATGTTCGGCTATAACTGTTGGACCAAGCACGGAGAAAGAGGGGTCCTAATGGAAGAGAATGAAGAAGAAGAGGATGACGATAGCTACCCCGGCCATGGGTTTCATGAATACGATGGTACAACAATGGGGGAAGAAGCTGAGCCGACAATGCGGGAAGGAGCTGAAGAAGAGGCATCAAATGAGCCCGCTGATGTGTTGTAAATATGCCCTAGAGGCAATAATAAAATGGTTATTATTGTATTTCCTAGTTCATGATAATTGTCTATTGTTCATGCTATAATTGTCTTAACCGGAAACCGTAATACATGTGTGAATACATAGACCACAACATGTCCCTAGTAAGCCTCTAGTTGGCTAGCTTGTTGATCAATAGATGGTCACGGTTTCATGGCCATGGACATTGGATGTCATTGATAATGGGATCACATTATTAGGAGAATGATGTGATGGACAAGACCCAATCCTAAGCATAGCACAAGATCGTGTAGTTCGTTTGCTAAAGCTTTTCAATGTCAAGTATCGTTTCCTTAGACATGAGATTGTGCAACTCCCGGATACTGTAGGAATGCTTTGGGTGTGCCAAACGTCACAACATAACTGGGTGTCTATAAAGGTGCACTACGGGTATCTCCGAAAGTGTCTGTTGGGTTGTCACGAATCGAGACTTGGATTTGTCACTCCATGAGACAGAGAGGTATCTCTGGGCCCACTCGGTAAGACATCATCATAATGAGCTCAATGTGACTAAGGAGTTAGTCACGGGATGATGTATTACGGAATGAGTAAAGGGACTTGCCGGTAACGAGATTGAACAAGGTATAGAGATACCGACAATCGAATCTCGGGCAAGTATCATACCGATAGACAAAGGGAATTGTATACAGGATTGATTGAATCCCCGACATCGTGGTTCAGCCGATGAGATCATCGTGGAGCATGTGGGAGCCAACATGGGTATCTAGATCCCGCTATTGGTTATTGACAGGAGAGGTGTCTCGGTCATGTCTGCATGTCTCCCAAACCCGTAGGGTCTACACACTTAAGGTTCAATGACGCTAGGGTTATAGGGAAATGGTATACATGATTACCAAATCTTGTTCAGAGTCCCGGATGAGATCCCAGACGTCACGAGGAGCTCCGGAATGGTCTGGAGGTAAAGATTGATATATAGGAAGTCCAGTTTTGGTCACCGGAAAGTTTTTGGACTCATTGGTAGTGTACCGGGAGTGCCGAGAGGATGCCGGAGGACCCCCGGGAGGGGTGTGACGACCATAGGACTTTGTGGGCCCTTAGAGGAGGTGTGCCAGCCCTTTTTGGTCTGGACAAGACCTTATAGAAAGGCCCATGCGGCTGGAGATCAAGGGATAAGGCAAAAGGAGTTTGAAAGGAGGGAGATCCACCTTCCTTGTGGGAGGTGGACTCTTCCCTAGCTTCGGCCGAAGCTCTACTCCTTGGAGGAGGGGCCAAGGCAGCCCTCCCTCTCCCTCCTCCTATATATATGCAAGGGTTTGGCCTGATTTGAGACACGACTTCTCTCTCTCTCTCGGCGCAGCCCTACCCTTCCTCTTCCTCGTTCTCCGTAGCGCTTCGTGAAGCCCTGCCGGAGTCCACGTAGCTCCACCGTCACCATGCCATCGTGCTGCCGGAGCTCTCCCTTAACCTCTCCTTCCTCCTTGCTGGATCAAGGCGTAGGAGGAGTCATCGGGGTACACATGTGTTGAACGCGGAGGCACCATTGTTCGGCGCTGAGATCGGAATCCACCGCGATCTGAATCGCTATGAGTACGACTCCACCAACCGCGTTCTTGTAACGCTTATGCTTAGCGATCTTCAAAGGTATGAAGATGCAATCTCTCCACACTCGTTGCTAGTTTCTCTATAGATAGATCTTGGTGATACGTAGGAAATTTTCTTATTTACTACTACGTCTACCAACAGTGGCATCATGAGCTTGGTCTATGCGTAGAATCTATGCATGAGTAGAACACAAAGCATCTATGGAAGTTGATCTTGTTAATTTGCTTACCACTACTAGTATTATCTTGATTCGGCGGTATTGTGGGATGAAGCGGGCCAGACCGACTTTACACGTACGCTTACGTGAGACTGGTTCCACCGCCTGACATGCACTTGTTGCATAACGTGGCTAGCGGGTGTCTGTCTCTCCCACCTTAGTCCGATTGGATTCGATGAAAAGGGTCCTTATGAAGGGTAAATAGAAATTTGCATATCATGTTGTGGTTTTGGCGTAGGTAAGAAACGTTCTTGCTAGAAACCTATAGCAGCCACGTAAAAACTTGCAACTGCAAATTAGAGGACGTCTAACTTGTTTTTGCAGCATATGCCTTGTGATGTGATATGGCCAAAGAATGTAATGTGATGCATTGTGATGTATGAGATTGATCATGTTCTTGTAATAGGATTCACAACTTGCATGTCGATGAGTATGACAACCGGCAGGAGCCCTAGGAGTTGTCTTATTTTATTTTATGACCTGTGTGAAAATCATAAACGCCATGTAATTACTTTACTTTATTGCTAAACATTAGCCATAGTAGTAGAAGTAATAGTTGGCGAGACAACTTCATGAACACACAATGATGGAGATCATGATGATGGAGATCATGGTGTCGTGCCGGTGACAGTGATGATCATGGTGCCCCGAAGATGGAGATCAAAGGAGCAAGATGATATTTGCCATATCATGTCACTATATTGATTGCATGTGATGTTTATCATGTTTACATCTTATTTTCTTAGAACGAAGGTAGTAAATAAGATGATCTCTCAATAAAATTTCAAGAAAAGTGTTCACCCTAACTGTGCACCGTTGCTAAGGATCGTTGTTCCGAAGCACCACGTGATGATTGGGTGTGATAGGCTCTAAAGTTCGCATACAACGGGTGTAAGCCAGATTTACACACGCTATACACTTAGGTTGACTTGACGAGCCTAGCATGTACAAACATGGCCTCGGAACACGGAAGACCGAAAGGTCGAACATGAGTCGTATAGAAGATATGATCAACATGGAGATGTTCACCATGGATGACTAGTCCGTCTCACGTGATGATCGGACACAGGCTAGTTGACATGGATCATGTGTCACTTGGATGACTAGAGAGATGTCTATCTAAGTGGGAGTTCATTAAATAATTTGATTATGTGAACTTAATTATCATGAACTTAGTCTAAAATTGTCTTTACAATCTATATTGTAGATCCAATGGCCAACGCGAATGTCACCCTAAACTTCAACGCGTTCCTAGAGAAAACCAAGCTGAAAGATGATGGAAGCAACTATGCGGACTGAGTCCGTGGCTTGAGGATCATCCTCATAGCTTCCAAGAAATTGTATGTCCTTGATGCACCACTAGGTGACCCACCCCTTCTCCCAGCAGAGCAAGACGTTGTGAACGCTTGGCATTGTCGCTGCGATGATTACTCCCTTGTTCAGCGCGGCATGCTTTACAGTTTAGAATCGGGGCTCCAAAAGCGTTTCGAGCAACACAGAGCATATGAGATGTTCCAAGAGCTGAACCTGGTTTTCCAAGCTCATGCCCGGGTCGAGAGATATGACATCTCCGACAAGTTCTTCAGCTGTGAGATGGAGGAGAATAGTTCTGTCAGTGAGCACATCCTCAAGATGTCTGGGCTACACAACCGCTTGACTCAGCTGGGAGTTAATCTCCCGGATGACTCGTTCATTGACAGAATCCTCCAGTCGCTTCCACCTAGCTACAAGAGCTTTGTGATGAACTACAACATGCAAGGGATGGAGAAGTCCATTCCTGAGTTGTACTCGATGCTGAAATCAGCAGAGGTCGAGATCAAAAAGGAGCATCAAGTGTTGATGGTAAATAAGACCACTAGTTTCAAGAAAGGAAAGGGTAAGAAAAACTTCAAGAAGGACAACAAAGCTGTTGCCGCGCCCAGTAAGCAAGTTGCCGAGAAGAAGAAGAACAAGAATGGACCCAAGCCTAAGACTGAGTGTTTTTATTGCAAGGGTACTGGTCACTGGAAGCAGAACTACCCCAAGTACTTAGCGGATAAGAAGGACGGCAACGTTAAAGGTATATGTGATATACTTGTTATTGATGTGTACCTAACCAGCACTTGTAGTAGCTCCTGGGTATTTGATACCGGTGCAGTTGCTCACATTTGTAACTCCAAGCAGGAGCTGCGGAATAAGCGGAGGCTGGCAAAGGACGAGGTGGCGATGCACATCGGGAATGATTCCAAGGTCGATGTGATCGCCGTCAGCACGCTACCTCTACATCTACCTTCAGGATTAGTGTTAAACCTTAATAATTTTTATTTAGTACCATCTTTGACCATGAACATTGTATTTGGATCTCGATTGATGCGAGATGGCTACTCATTTAAATCTGAGAATAATGGTTGTTCTATTTATATGAGAGAAATGTTTTATGGTCATGCCCCGCTGGTCAATGGTTTATTTTTGATGAGTCTCGAACGTGATGTTACACATGTCGATAGTGTGAGTACCAAAAAGTGTAAGGTTGATAACGATAGTCCCACTTACATGTGGCACTGCCGCCTTGGTCATATTGGTGTCAAACGCATGAAGAAGCTCCATACTGATCGACTTTTGGAGTCTCTTGATTTCGAATCAGTTGACACGTGTGAACCATGACTCATGGGCAAGATGACCAAGACTCCGTTCTCCGGAACAATGGAGCGAGCAACTGCCTTGCTGGAAATAATACATACCGATGTATGCGGTCCAATGAGTGTCGAGGCTCGTGGTGGCTACCATTATGTTCTCACCCTCACTAATGACTTGAGTAGATATGGTTTTGTCTACTTAATGAAACATAAGTCTGAACCTTTTGAAAGGTTCAAGGAATTTCAGAGTGAGGTAGAGAATCAACGTGACCGGAAAATAAAGTGCCTACGATC
This sequence comes from Hordeum marinum, assembly GCA_022496015.1. Classification (NCBI taxonomy): domain Eukaryota; kingdom Viridiplantae; phylum Streptophyta; class Magnoliopsida; order Poales; family Poaceae; genus Hordeum; species Hordeum marinum. The sequence continues at coordinate 43,325,054 of CM039677.1, forward strand.
TGATCGTGGCGGAGAGTATTTAAGTCACGAGTTTGGCACCTAAGGAAATGAATTGTTTCACAACTCATGCCGCCTGGCACACCTCAACGAGATGGTGTGTTTGAACGTCATAATCGCACTCTATTAGATATGGTACGATCTATGATGTCTCTTACCGACTTACCACTATCATTTGGGGGATATGCATTAGAGACTGCCGCATTCACTTTAAATAGGGCACCGTCAAAATCCGTTGAGACGACACCGTATGAATTATGGTTTGGAAAGAAACCTAAGCGGTCGTTTCTAAAAGTTTGGGGATGCGATGCTTATGTGAAGAAACTTCAACCTGAGAAGCTCGAACCCAAAGCGGAAAAGTGCGTCTTCATAGGATATCCCAAAGAGACTATGGGTTATACCTTCTACCTACGATCCGAGGGCAAAGTGTTTGTTGCCAAGAATGGATCCTTTCTCGAGAAAGAGTTTCTCTCGAAAGAAGTAAGTGGGAGGAAAATAGAACTTGATGAGCTAATTGTACCTCCACTCGAACCGGAGAGTATCACAGCACAAGAAGTTGTTTCTGTGGAGTATGCACCGGCTGGAGAGGAAGTTAATGATGATGATCATGAAACTTCAGATAACGTTACTATTGAATGTCGAAGGTCCACTAGGACACGTTCCGCACCAGAGTAGTACAGCAACCCTGTCCTGCAAATCATGTTGTTGGACAACGGTGAACCTTCGAACTATGAAGAAGCAGTGGTGGGCCTGGATTCCAACAAATGGCTTGAGGCCATGAAATCCGAGATAGGATCCATGTATGAGAACAAAGTATGGACTTTGGTGGACTTGCCTGATGATAAGCGAGCCATTGAAAATAAATGGATCTTTAAGAAGAAGACTGACGCGGATGGTAATGCAACCGTCTATAAGGCTTGGCTTGTCGCTAAGGGTTATCGACAAGTTCAAGGAATTGACTACGATGAGACTTTCTCACCCGTACAGATGCTGAAGTCTGTCCGAATCATGTTAGCAATTGCCGCATTTTATGATTATGAGATCTGGCAAATGGACGTCAAAACGGCATTCCTTAATTGCTTCCTCAAGGAAGAACTGTATATGATGCAACCGGAAGGTTTTGTCGATCCTAAAGATGCTAACAAAGTATGCAAGCTCCAGCGCTCCATCTATGGGCTGGTGCAAGCATCTCGGAGTTGGAACATTCACTTTAATGAGGTGATTAAAGCATTTAGGTTTATACAGGTTTATGGAGAACCCTGTATTTATAAGAAAGTGAGTGGGAGCTCTGTAGCATTTCTTATATTATATGTGGATGACATACTAATAATGGGAAATGATAGAGAACTCTTGGAAAGTATAAAGGCCTACTTGAATAAGTGTTTTTCAATGAAGGACCTTGGAGAAGCTGCTTACATATTAGGTATTAAGATCTATAGAGATAGATCGAGACGCCTCATAGGTCTTTCACAAAGCACGTAGCTTGACAAGATATTGAAGAAGTTCAATATGGATCAGTCCAAGAAGGGTTCTTGCCTGTGTTACAAGGTGTGAGATTGAGTACGACTCAATGCCCGACCATGACAAAGGATAGAGAAGAGATGAGTGTCATCCCCTATGCTTCAGCCATAGGCTCTATTATGTATGTCATGCTGTGTACCAGACCTGATGTGAACCTTGCCATAAGTTTGGTAGGGAGGTACCAAAGTGATCCCGGAGTGGAACACTGGACAGCGGTCAAGAATATCCTGAAGTACCTGAAAAGGACAAAGGACATGTTTCTCGTATATGGAGGTGCCGAAGAGCTCGTCGTAAAGGGTTACGTCGATGCTAGCTTCGACAAAGATCCGGATGACTCCAAGTCGCAAACCGGATACGTGTATATTTTGAATGGAGGGACAATCAGCAGGTGCAGCAGCAAGCAAAGTGTCGTGGCGGCATCTACATGTGAAGTGGAGTACATAGCTGCTTCGGAAGCAGCAAAGGAAGGAGTCTGGATGAAGGAGTTCATCACCGACCTAGGAGTAATTCCAAGTGCGTCGGGCCAGATGACTCTATTCTGTGACAGCACTGGAGCTATTGCTCTTGCAAAGGAGCCCAGGTTTCACAAGAAGACAACACACATCAAGCGCCGCTTCAACTCCATCCGTGATTACATTCAAGAGGGAGATATAGATATTTGTAAAGTGCATACGGATCTGAATGTCGCAAATCTGTTGACTAAACCTCTCTCACGAGCAAAACATGATCAACACCAGATTGCTATGGGTGTTCGATTCATTACAATGTAAGTAGATTATTGACTCTAGTGCAAGTGGGAGACTATTGGAAATATGCCCTAGAGGCAATAATAAAACGGTTATTATTGTATTTCCTAGTTCATGATAATTGTCTATTGTTCATGCTATAATTGTGTTAACCGGAAAGCGTAATACATGTGTGAATACATAGACCACAACATGTCCCTAGTAAGCCTCTAGTTGGCTAGCTCGTTGATCACTAGATGGTCACGGTTTCATGGCCATGGACATTGGATGTCATTGATAACGGGATCACATTATTAGGAGAATGATGTGATGGATGAGACCCAATCCTAAGCATAGCACAAGATCGTGTAGTTCGTTTGCTAAAGCTTTTCAATGTCAAGTATCGTTTCCTTAGACCATGAGATTGTGCAACTCCCGGATACCATAGGAATGCTTTGGGTGTGCCAAATGTCACAACGTAACTGGGTGTCTATAATGGTGCACTACGGGTATCTCCAAAAGTGTCTGTTGGGTTGGCACAAATCGAGACTCGGATTTGTCACTCCTTGTGATGGAGAGGTATCTCTGGGCCCACTCAGTAAGACATCATTATAATGAGCTCAATGTGACTAAGGAGTTAGTCATGGGATGACGTATTACGGAATGAGTAAAGAGACTTGCCGGTAACGAGATTGAACAAGGTATAGAGATACCGACGATCGAATCTCGGGCAAGTATCATACCGATAGACAAAGGGAATTGTATACGGGATTGATTGAATCCCCGACATCGTGGTTCATCCGATGAGATCATCATGGAGCATGTGGGAGCCAACATGGGTATCTAGATCCCTCTATTGGTTATTGACAGGAGAGGTGTCTCGGTCATGTCTGCATGTCTCCCAAACCCGTAGGGTCTACACACTTAAGGTTCGATGACGCTAGGGTTATAGGGAAATGGTATACATGATTACCAAAGGTTGTTCAGAGTCCCGTATGAGATCCCAGACGTCACGAGGAGCTCCGGAATGGTCCGGAGGTAAAGATTGATATATACGAAGTCCAGTTTTGGTCACCAGAAAGTTTTCGGGCTCATCGGTAGTGTACCAGGAGTGACGGGAGGGTGCCGGAGGACCCCCGGGAGGGGTGTGACGACCATAGGACTTTGTGGGCCCTTAGAGGAGGTGTGCCAGACCTTTTTGGGCTGTCCAAGACCTTCTAGAAAGGCCCATGCGGCTGGAGATCAAGGGATAAGGCAAAAGGAGTTCGAAAGGAGGGAGATCCACCTCCCTTGTGGGAGGTGGACTCTTCCCTAGCTTCGGCCGAAGCTCTCCTCCTTGGAAGAGGGGCCAACGAAGCCCTCCCTCTCCCTCCTCCTATATATATGAAAGGGTTTGGGCTGATTTGAGACACGACATCTCTCTCTCTCGGTGCAGCCCTACCCTTCCTCTTCCTCGTTCTCCATAGCGTTTGGCGAAGCCCTGCCGGAGTCCACGTAGCTCCACCGTTACCACGCCGTCATGCTGCCGGTGCTCTCCCTTAACCTCTCCTTCCTCCTTGCTGGATCAAGGCGTAGGAGACGTCATCGGGCTGCACGTGTGTTGAACACGGAGGCGCCGTTGTTCGGCGCTGAGATCGGAATCCACCGCGATTTGAATCGCTGCGAGTACGACTCCACCAACCGTGTTCTTGTAACGCTTCCGCTTAGCGATCTTCAAATGTATGAAGATGCAATCTCTCCCCACTCATTGCTGGTTTCTCCATAGATAGATCTTGGTGATACGTAGGAAACAATTTGATTTACTACTACGTCTCCCAACATGATGATCTTGGTCAGGCCATTGCCGATGCAAAGAGAAACTGCACAAGTGAAAAGGAGAAGCTGAAGTTGCAAAGCATGTTAGAGGATCACAAAAAAGGGTTGTACCCAAATTGCGAAGATGACAATAAAAATCTGGGTACCACACTGGAATTGCTGTAATGGAAGGCAGAGAATGGTGTATCTGACAAGGCATTTCAAAACTTGCGGATAATGTTAAAGAAGAAGCTACCAAAGGACAACGAATTGCCAGAGAGTATGTACGAAGAAAAGAAGGTTGTCTACCCTCTAGGATTAGACGTCAAGAAGATACATGCATGCCCTAATGACTGCATCCTCTACCGCGGTGAGTACGAGGATTTGAATGCATGCCTGGTATGTTGTGCATTGCGCTATAAGATCGGACACGATGACCCTGGTGATGTTGACGGCGAGCGCCCCAGGAAGAAGATTCCTGCCAAGGTGATGTAGTATGCTCCTATAATATCACGGTTGAAACATTTGTTCCAAAACAAAGAGCATGCCAAGTTGATGCGATGGCACAATGAAAACCGTAAGAAAGACGGGAAGTTGAGAGTGCCCGCTGACGGGTCACAGTGGAGAAAAATCGAGAGAAAGTGGAAGGACTTTGCAAAGGATGCAAGGAACGTATGGTTTGGTTTAAGTGCAGATGGCATTAATCCTTTTGGGGAGTAGAACACCACTCATAGCACATGGCCTATGACTCTATGTGTCTATAACCTTCCTCCTTCGTTGTGCATCAAGCAGAAGTTCATTATGATGCCAGTGCTCATACGAGGCCCCAAGCAACCCGGCAACGACATTGATGTATACCTGAGGCCATTGGTTGAAGAACTTTGATAGCTGTGGAATGGAAAAGGTGTACGTGCATGGGATGCGAAAGATCAAGAGGAATTTGACCTACATGCGTTGCTGTTTGTAACCATCAATGATTGGCGTGATCTCAATAACCTTTCAGGACAGACAAACAAGGGATACCACGCATGCACAAACTGTTTAGATTATATCGACAGTATATATTTGGATAAATGTAAGAAGAATGTGTATCTGGGACATCATCGATTTCTTCAGAGCAGGCAGCCCGTAAGAAAGAAAGGCAAGCATTTCAAAGGTGAGGCAGATAACCGGAAAAGGCTCACCATCGTACGGGTGATGAAATACTTGATATGTTCAAGGATTTAAAAGTAATCTTTGGCAATGGTCCTGATGCATAATCTATTCCGAATGACGCTGAGAAACGCGCACCCATGTGGAAGAAGAAATCTATATTTTGGAACCTACCGTATTGGAAAGACCTCGAGGTCCGCTCTGCAATCGATGTGATGCACATGACGAAGAATCTTTGCGTGAAGATGCTAGGCTTCTTGGGCGTGTATGGGAATACAAAAGATACGCCGGAGGCACGGGAGGACCAGCAATGTAAGCACGGAAAAGATGGCATCGATCCAAAGCAGTTTCAGGGTCATGCCAGCTACGCTCTTACCAAAGAAGAGAAGGAAATCTTCTTCGAATGCCAGCTACGCTCTTACCAAAGAAGAGAAGGAAATCTTCTTCGAATGCATCGAACAGCTACGCTCAGTATGAAGCTCTCGTCTGGCTTCTCGTCGAATATAAAGGGAATAATAAATATGGCAGAGAAAAAGTTCCACGTGATTATGACGCAACTGCTTTTGGTTGCATTGAGGGGGCTTCTATCGGAAAACGTTCGATTAGCCATTCTGAAGCTATGTGCATTCCCGAATGCAATCTCTCAGAAGGTAATCGATCCAGAAATCCTACCAAGGTTAGAGAATGATTTGGTGCAATGTCTTGTGAGTTTCGAGTTGGTGTTCCCACCATCCTTCTTCAATATCATGACGCATGTCCTAGTTCACCTAGTCGAGGAGATTGCCATTCTGGGTCCCGTATTTCTACACAATATGTTCCCCTTTGAGAGGTTTATGGGAGTCTTAAAGAAATATGTTCATAATCGTGCTAGGACAGAAGGAAGCATCTCCAAGGGCCATGAAACATAGGAGGTCATTCAGTTTTGTGTTGACTTTATTCCTGACATTAAGCTGATCGGTGTTCCTGAATCGCGGCATGAGGGCAGACTGGGTGGAAAGGCATGCTAGGAAAGAATTCACTAATATGCCAGGATGGGCATTCTTTGGCGCAAGCAAACTACACAATTCTACAAAGTTCCGCCTTGGTGGCTCCATATATCGAGCAACACAAGGATAGTCTACGCTCCAAACACCCGGAGAAGTCTGACAACTGGATTACACATGAACAAATGGTGACTTTCGTCAGTTGGTTGCCAACATGTCTCATGCATGACAACACTGTTGAAGAGGACATGTACTTGTTGTCCAAGTTACCATCTTCGAATATATTGACTTTCAAAGGGTACGAGATAAATGGGAATACATTTTACATGATCGTCCAAGATAAAAAGAGCGCCAACCAAAACAGTGGTGTCCGCTTTGATGCAGCAAACAACAATGGGCCAAAGGACACATACTATAATTACATAGAGGAGATATGGGAACTTGACTATGAACTTGATTTGAAGGTCCCTCTGACAGGAGGCGAGGTAAAGGAAGACCCGCAGTACGGAATGACAACAATGGATCTCAACAATCTTGTGTACGCAGACGAACCATTCGTCCTAGCAAATGATGTGGCGCAGGTTTTTTATGTGAAGGACATGTCTACCAAGCCTAGAAAAAGAAAAGATAAGGAAGCAAATACACCATGCGATGAGCCAAAGCGCCACATAGTTCTTTCACGAAAAAGAAACATCGTGGGAGTGGAGGACAAGACAGACATGTCAGAAGATTATGAAATGTTTCATGAAATTGCTCCCTTCACAGTGAATGTTGACCCGGGCATCAAGTTAAATGATGAAGATTGACCATGGTTACGATGCAAAGGGGCACACGCGAAGAAAAAGTTTTACACCCAAAGATCCCACTCTGGGATGTGACCGGCTTCTCTAGTTAGTTTCCGGACTTATATATCTAGAAAACCCCACTTCGGACAAACCGAAGAGAATCTTTGTAATAGTAGTGTACTTATGTGTTTTGTGCGTTCAGTATGCACCATTCGAAGGGAGGCCATCATTTTTCAAATATTTCTGACTTCATTTGCTATTTTTCATGCATTTACTGATTTTTTTTAAGCTAAATGACCCTAAAATTGATAAGCACTATAAATGAACTCTGAAAAGGTTGAAAGTTGGCATAGTATCATCATTTGACCCACATGCCATGTGCTAAAAAGTTGAGAGGGTTACGACAACAACTGGATGCACTTCGTGTACAAAATGGACAATCCCTTTCGAAGTATGAGGATTTCATACGAAAACTCGCCTATTACAAAGGCATTTCATTTTTTAAATAACCTAAGAATTACCAAACTTGATATAATGATAAAACACGATAATATTAAACAGTAGAAAAAAGAATCACTTGAAAATCTATTTTTAAAGTAAATTATTCACAAACTAGTGATTCACACAAATTTCAAATAATTCAAATTTAAACTATTCGAATTTGAAAACTACTGCCACTAAAAGAAAGTTTTTAATTTTTTTGATCTAACGCAAAAAGATTCACTCGTTAACTCTCAATAAAACACAAAAAAACTCAGAAACAAAAGAAAATAAATAAAGCAAAAAAACAAAAGAAAATGAAAAATAAATTAAAAAATCCCACCTACTGGGCTGCCACGGCCTGCATACGACTAGAAACACAACCTGGGCCAGGATGCAGACCCGCAAGAATTAGTAGGCCCACAGCGAATCGCAGCAGAGGTAGGCCTAGAAGGCCTGCATTAGAGAGGAGTTCAATGCAGTGCCCGTGCCGGGGCTTATAAACTGGTCGAGGCGTCCCTCGACTAGCAAGGTGTGACTAAACTTCCACCGCAGTGCGCCGTGACAGGAACACACCTTTAGTCGCGGTTGGAGCCACCAATTGCGACTAAAGGGTTTCGCTTCCCGCCGCCCGCGCCCGCTGAAGTTCACCTTTAGTCGTGGTTGGTGGCTCCAACCGCGACTAAAGGGGGGGTCTTTATTCATGGTTGGAGACACCAACCGCGACTAAAGGTCCTCCTATATAAGCAGGAGTTGAAATTTTTCATTCCCTCTGCTTTCTTCGTCTCTAGCTTCGACCACAGAGGAGATCGCCTCCCGCGCGCCCCTAACGCCGTCACCGCTGTCGCCGCCCCGACGCCATCGCCGCCCCAACGAGACGCCCCCGACGCGCCGCCTACGTCGTCGCCGCCCAAGACGCGCCGCCTACGTCGTCGCCGCCCCAGACGCGCCGCCCCCCATTGCCGCCCCTGTCGCACGCCGACCCCTCCTCGAGCTCGCGCGCCGTCGCCGTCGCCGTCGCCCCGCTGTGAGCCTCTGACTCCCCTCTGGATTTTTTTCTTAATAATTAGATGAATTTTAGATATATTAGATGTTAATTAGATGTATATTAGTTGTTAATTAGATGTATATTAGATGAATTTTGAATGTTAATAAGATGTTAGATGAATTAGATGTTAATTAGATGTTAGATGTATATTAGATGTTAATTAGATGTATATTAGATGATTTTTGAATGTTAATTAGATGCTAATTAATTAGATGTTAATTAATTAGATGTTAGATTAATTAGATGTATATTAGATGTTAGATGTATATTAGATGTATATTAGATGAATTTTGAATTTTAATTAGATGTTAGATGAATTTTCATTAGATGTTAATTAGATGAATTTTGAATTTTTTATTAAATGTTAGAGGAATTTTTTATAAGAATTTTTTCTCGGAGTCAACGATGTCTGGCCCCCATCCTTGTCGTCGACTCGTTCGCGACGACATCCTGCTTCAGAGGCACCATGTCCGGGACTGAGCCCTGTCGGGCTGGCACTGGGAGGTGCTACCTTCAGGGGCGCGCAGCTTGGTGAGGAACCCGGGTCCCCTCGTCGACCCGGAGCTTATTTGGTGGCGTTCGCCTGGGCCACTTTCGATGCGGAGGCAGCCGGCCCTGTCGGAGGTGGTACGTCGCCGTGTCAGGGAGGAGGACGAGCACGTCCGTCGGTACATGGATGCGTTGGACGTCAGGTTCTCCAATACGTGGCAGGTTCTTCAGGGATCTCGGCCGAGCTATGATCCTCTCATAGTTCCATATCTTTGGGTGTCCAACGCCTGCCGTGCGAGACGTCAACTGGATCTGTAGTAGTGATATTATATAATCAATAATATTCAAGATGTATTAGTAATAATATTCGAGATGTATTCGAGATTATATTCGATAATATCCGAGACGATTTATTCGAGATTATATTCGATGATGCATATTATGTACTATGATTCACTTTTCCTTATTGATTGCATGCATTCTAATTTGAAATACTAATTTGTTTATCTTTCTTCTGGGTTAGTTAAATAAAAGCTATGGACAATACCGATAGAGAAGTAGAAGAGGCTCTTTTCAACATCATACGCTCCACGAGCTCAGAGCATGAACATGAAGATGATGACGGCTCGCAATATCTGAACAATTCCAGTGAGGGTTGTATGTTTGATGAAGAGAGAGAATAGATGAACTCGAAAACGATATTGACGAAGAAAATGTTCTTCAAATAACAAAGACCGGCAAGGTTTATTTATTATATAAGCCATCCGGTGATCATTACATGTATTAATTGAGTTGTATATGTATTAACGAATCAATGTTTCTTCTTTTAGGCCTCCGTATCGAGCAAACCTTCTACAACCGAAAGGGTAGTTCGAGGCCCGTTGAAAAAGTTAGACCCTGACGTAAAGTTCAGCATCGATTCCATCAATGCATCAACCAGCGAACCGTTTGAACCTAAGAAAGATGCGACCAATTTCAAGAATCAATGCGGAGTTATTGTCTGCGACCAAATCCCGATCTCCACACAAGAATGGAAAAAGCCAGTAAAGGGAGATCCAGAAGGAGTTACTTTTGTCGATGAAAGAGCAAAAGATGTGCTTTGGACCGAGCTGATGTCACATTTCATACTACCAGATATTTTACCAGATGCAGATCTGAAGAAAATCAGAAACTATGCTCTTAAAAAGATTGCGATCGCATTCAACACCTTCAAGAAAAATGCCTGGGCTGCGTACGTCAAAGCAAACAAGACGACTCCAAAATTCAAGGGAGCACTGGTGAAGGCAAAATATCACTGGGACGATTTCGTGAAGTTCAAGGAATCAAAACTAGCTAAAGAATGATCGAGAAAGAACAAGATTAATGCTGCGAAAAAGCGGTGGCACCATACTTTGGGGCCAGGTGGCTACCAGACTGTCCTGCCTAAGTGGTATCAATTCGAAAAAGATATGATTAGTGCAGGGGTCACTCCAGTTACAGTGACCTGGCCCTCGAGGTGCAGGACATGGTTTTATGCGCATGGGGGGAAGTTGGACCCAAAGACAGGGGCTATTATGGTGAAGGCAAGTTTTAAAAAAGTGACACACGAAATACTGATGAAGATCGAAGAAGCTCAAACGGGGGTGTTCACGCCCAACATAGAGGACGACGATCTTACGCGCGCCCCGAAGAATCCTGAACACTCGGGAAGAACACAAGGGAAAGACGTTGTTCTGTGGTTTGAGGGGTTCGCTGGTTGGAACGATGACTACACAAGCCATGCGAGAAAGAAGATGCAGGAGGAGCAGAAGAAGAAGGAGGAAGCACTCCGCCTTGAAGGGCTCGAATCAAAGCACCTAGAGTTGGAATCCAGAGTCAGGCGGCAGCAGGAGTAGATCGACTCACTCAACCAGGAAAGGGCATCTCAGAGACAGGATGAGCAGATCGATCCAGCATTGGATACCACCATCCCATCTATGCCGAGAAGCAGCGTGGGTTCCGCCTTGGCCGATATCGATGACGATACATTGCTAGCTAGCTACCCTATGGATGATATCAAAGACAGGACTAACTGTGAGCTACAGATGGAAGTGAAGAACTTATCCATGAAGGTGGCAGGCGGCTATGCTTTAGCAAATCTCTAGAAGCAACCTTCCATTGCAATCCCATTCCTGCTGGCCATGCTCGTGTCGGGGTTGATGAAGTGATGTCAGCATATCACGAGCTACAACTTGACAATCCTGGAGGTGATGACGAGGGAACACTGGGAGAGGCCATACTGTTGGGGAACGCGATAGAAAAAAAATTCTGGTATAGCGAGCACGCCTAGGACCACTATGGAGACTGCATACAAGGTTTGATCTGATCCGTACCGACTCGAAGCGCAGCGGAAGAAGAGTCGGTGGAGATCGTTGGTGCAGATCCCCGCGGCTAGGATTTTACAACCTCCCAACCGCGAGGATGTACTCCTTCTTCGGACAGCCCTTCGGGAGGCGGTCGGACAGTCCCCCGGACGATGTTGCGGACAGCCCTTCGGGAGGACCCTCGAAACTCGAACGAAGACTCGGACAGCCCTACGGGAGGACACACGAATAGCCCCTCGGGAAAAATATCGAAACGATGACCTCTCTACGGGGTTGCACACATACGGTGTCATCTATCCAGCAGGGCTTCGCCGTCTAGAACTAGTTCCCGCCGGAACCCAGACAGCCTTTCGGCTCTACGAAAGATTCTTTTCGTGGGAGGGAGAGAGAGAGAGCTTGCAAAGCAAAGAATGTGTATGAGAGCACAAGGATGAAGAGATGGCAGCCCACATCTCCTCTATTTATAGGAAAACCAAGGGGTAGGGTTGGGACTTGAAAATACCAAACTACCCCCACTTTATGTCACACATAAAAAACATAAGAAGGAAAAAGGGGTGCCATGTGGAGCTCCATGGAGGAGCTCCACCCTTGGCCGGCCAACCCTTGGGCGGGCCCCCATGAGGAGCTAACTTGCTCTCCAATCCCTTCTAGAAGCCTTTTTGGAAATATCCAAAAAGGTCCTTTTCCATAAATATCCAAAAAACACTTTCACTATTCATGACGACATTTTTCAGCGTCCGATCGAACTGAAAATATTTATGTGGGATTAGAACAATTCTAGTACCCCACTAAAATACTTTTTAATACGATCCGAAACAATTCTGGAATAGTGATTTTCATCTGCAAAAAGCATCTGAAGCGGTTCCGGCAGCTCCGGAACATTTCCGGTTTTTCTTCCAGAAAATTCCCAGAAGTTTCCAGAATGATTCTGGCACCCTCCAAGAATTATCAGGCATGTGCCAAAACCAATTTGACTTAATGGTATCCCCTGAAACTACTTTTTAGTTTTACCGAAACTGTTCCGGTGACCTGTCTACGGAACTTTTCCGCTGTCCGAAACTTTTCCGGTGTCCAAAACTTTTCGGTGATTTTCTCTCAGACTCCCTGTCTAGTATTCAACAGATAGATGACCCTTAAGCGTGTGACCCTATAGGTTCGGTGAAGTTAGACATGACCTGGAACCCCTTCCGATCAATGATCAACATCGGAGCCGTGGACACCCATATTGACCCCTATACCCACACGAATGAATATTCGAGTGAACCTCTAGTTGCCGTGAGCTATTCCTGTTGCTTCGCGATATGTTATAATTACCCGAGGTGAGACATGTAGGCTTCCTCGTGGATCAACAACTTGTCCACTATGCCAGTTACCTCGTTGCCGGTATTGTTCTCTTTTCTCGTTCCTGTGTTACGGCATCCCCGTGATCAAATCACAAAGTGTCTGGCCAGACGATGATGGATACCGTAACACCGAGAGGGCCCAGAGATATATATCCATCGTCGGAGGAGCAAATCCCAATCTTGAGGTAACAAGTTACTTGACATACTTTTCCATGAACCCGTAAGCCGCCGTAATAGCCACCCATTTACGGATGACGTTTAACAAACCCCAAAGTTCATGAAGCAAGCATGAAGAAACTCGATACTCTCATGGTCTAAGGAATTATGCAAACGTTAACCATCTCTGTGTTATTAACCATTAACTTGTGACGAATGTATCTCATAGCATCACATCAATTCGGATCGATTCAACACGAGTGTTCTACCAACATCGCGTCCTCAAAATTGCCGGCATGGCCATGCCCATGATCAGGAAAACAGGACCATCATGCAACACTTGAGCCAGTCTTAGAGGCAAGACTAGGAATACAATTTACCGTTTATTATACCACACATGCACATGAGTTTCCCTCCAAGCCTTGTTTAATTTGTAGACTCGAGAATCATTGCAGTTATAGCATGGAACATAAACATTCATTACAAACTTTGGAGATACAAATAACTGTTATTACTGCCCCTAGGGCATATCTCCTACACATACATCATATTATTCTATGGAAAAAGGATTGCATTGTCTTTCCAATGCCACCGACTCCTCCTCCTCCAAGTCCGGCACCGCATCAGCCGGTTCCTCCTCCAAGTCCAGCACAACGTCAGCCAACTCCTCCTCCTCCAAGTCCGGCACCGTGTCAGCCGACTCCTCCTCCAGATCCGGCACGGCATCAGCGTTCTCCGTCAACTCAGCATGCTCCATCGCCTGAGCAACAATGGAAGAGAGAGGTCGCAGCTACGATGACTAGCGCTACAACAGGCAAAAAATACAAATATGGTCCAAGCCTCAAGCCTCTTCCGAAGTTGCCTTACCACCTGACCAACGAGGAACTCGACGGCGCAATGGATGCCAATTTGAAGGCCCATTTTGGACCGAAACCGTCCCATCTGCCAAAGGAGAAAGTATCTAAGCATGTCTTGCAACACTTCATTGATATGGCCCGACCGGCTCAGAAGGATAGCGACTATGTGCGGTCTATCAAGAAGTCATATCTTGCAGGACAAAAGGAGTCGAGCTCGAGCTCGAGCCAAGGAGTTGGCAAAAAAAGCAGGAAAACTACCCCCTAGCTGGGAGAACAGGCAGTGCAATCGACCCCCCCCCCCCCGCTCATTGTATAAACACCTATGAGTATCGCCGGTCAGCCAGAAGTAACCGAAGAACATATTAGGATGGCTAAAGAGGCCGGTGTCACTATTGAACAAGTCCTAGGCCTTGAGGAAATCCCCGTGCTTGAAGAGACACAAGTAAAATATCAATATGGCCACGGCAAACCTCTGGTCAAGCCTGAAGATCTCAAGCTTCTACCAACGAGAATGTATGATTTGCATACGTGGTACATGCAAATAAATGCAAATACCAATGAAGAGTCCCTCATGGTGAGAGTCAAAGAGAGACATTAATTCCATAAAAAAGATGTGTGGATTAATTATGCAGAGTTGTTTCAGTTATTCGATCAAGACGCACTCGACAAATCTTTAGTCTGTTGATATTGTCTGTAAATGATTTCTTTCTATAATTTAAGTCTCTAGCTAGTTGTGCTGTCGTTCATTACCTGGATTATCATCACTAGCTATATTCGTTTCTGTGACATTGTGTAGAATAAAGATGTATGAAATAAAACAAGTTGGACACTATGGCATTGGGCTCATTGACCCAAATATTCGAGAAAAGACATAGAGAAAGCCATGCTAGATTTTTTGAAGCATCTAAACACCCAACCCGAAATATTACTTCCTTACAAATTCGTGTGAGTGTTACTATATATATATATATATATATATATATATATATATATATATATACCTTGTACTATAAATTTTATTTTTTTCTTTTCAGATGTTTATAGGTGTTGTTGATGAGTTATGCAGTTACCACTGGATCTTGTTAATCATTGAAGTTAACAAGGAAAAAGTTGAAGTACTCGACTCGCTATTAAAGGATCCATCCGAATACGCAATCGTGAGGGGGCTGCTTGACTGGTAATTTCAATCATTATCGCACTATGTCGGCCTCTTTAATTACTTCATTTCTTGATATCAACTAGTTAATAACTCATTTATTCTTTTTTTTTGCCTACGGGCAGGGCTTGGGCCAAGTTCATCAAACAGGTCCCACGCGACTGGGCACAACAACTGAAATGGGTGTGACCGAAGGTAATTAAGTACTACTAGCTAGCTAGCTACGTCCGTGTATCTCTTTAATTCTAGTTTCAATATCATTATCATGCTTGATTAATTATTACCTGATTGAATTTTATTCTCGCAAAGTGCATGAGACACGAGCAGGGGAAACAACATGAGGGGTCTTACCGTATTCAAAATTACTCTTAAACGATTGCAAATTTGAGAAAACGTTCAACATGACTAAGTTTTGCATTTTTGATAGCTTTTCAATGGTATATTATTTGCCTCATGTCGACAAACTTTTAAAAAAGTCACATTCGAAACCAAATTTCATCGAATTTGAATTGAAATTTAAAACGTTAAGAATTAAAAAAATCATTTGCATCAATCCGACAAACCATTTGTAAAAAATCGCGAAAATACGTTTCGCCCAGAATTTCATTGTTTTTAAATTACTTTTAAATCATACAAAATTTGAAAAAACATTCTACATATGGAAGATGCAGATTTTCACCAGATTTCCAATGCTATCTTATTTGCTCAGTTCTATAAACCATTTGAAAATTAACTCCAAAATACCGTTCGCATTTTTGGTTCTGAAAAAAACATTTTTTTCAAAACTGCTCTTAAACTATGATGATTTTGTGAAATATTTCTATCTGACTGTAATATAGGTGTCAAGAGCTTTCCAACGATATATTACATGCCCCGTTTTGATGATTTTTTCTTGCAATGTTTGTTATTTTTGTTTTGAACTAAACACGATCAGTTTGACGTAATGGAAGTATCGGTCCAACTGCTCGAAGACATCAGTTCAACAATAGCTCCCAAAACCAGATTATGTAGAACGCACCACTCGCAGCTAAAACGGTTAGCGCATCTCAATCGATCGATCGCTCATGTCTACGTCGCAACGACAGTTTGCCGCAGCGAGCGACAAATAGGAGAAGCCCCTGACTCCGTCATGGTCAGATTAATCTGTTGTTCACCAGCTGTTTCATAAGCATGTTACGCCATCACCACTTTGATCGTTACTCAATGCCATCGAAACTGCATCGTCAAATATATCGCATTTTCCTTGGATTCATAATGCCAAGATTCCCCGCAAACAACGCCTATACCTCGATGGACCATTGAGACAATTTCTATGTCTGGGTTTCTTGGGCGATTTATTCCTCTCGGCTCCTCTTGATCAATATATCCATCCTCCTCATAACCTTCCTTGTGATACCACTTGTCAGAACAACCAGAGATGATACCCGCGTTTTGCAGAAGGAGTTGGATACAATATCAGAATTGAAATTCAAGCACATATATAATTTAATATATTTGATTATTATATAATTATCGAAAGTTTGTTTAATATAATTATAACATGCAAGATGCATGTTTTCTCATGTGAGTGGGCATACTTGCATATTAAGAGAGTTAAATTTAGTGGGGGCATGCATGGTGGCACGATGAGGTGGCATGTCAAGATAGGATCAACTATTTAAATATATAGGATTTGAGACGCATGTCTATCCACCAAAGACAAGCTATCACACGAAGTACAAAGACGGCATCGAGATATATTAACCAGGTTCACCAACATGCTACATTTGTGGGGCATAACTATGGGCACACCTCCCATGTACTAGCTCGATATAGTACATATCGATGACAAGACCGCCTAGGCAGTCATACACGGTTGTGCTCTTTTTTTTGGCTCCAAACCATTGTCCTGATGATGCAAGAGCGGCCACCTCCAATGCAAGCGGGTTGCATGATATTGCAAGCAAACACACGTGCATGTTGTAAGCACGATGCGAACCCACAAGCAAGAGGCGCACCGATGTTGCATAGCTGATCGTGGGATACCGCAATGCTAAGAGCAAGTCGGCCTCTTTGTTTCATAGGATTTTGAAAACGTGACAATAGAAAAAGTATAGGATTGAAGTGACATGTTTTTTTAAATTATGTAGGATTAGCAAGGAGTGTTTAATTTCTAGAGAAAAAACAAAAAAATGTAAAAAATAATAATATAAAATGAATGTTAGATTTTCTATGAAATGTAGTATAAAAGATTTCGTAAGAAAAATTCTTATCTATGAATCAAACAACATCCCAAGAAATTCAGTCCTTCAGAAATCATATAGAGTTCCTTTAAATTAAAGGAGCCCTTAAAAGTTTACCTGACTCCAGGAGGCATAGTTGCAAGCCGGTCTCCGACCGTTAAAAGGTTGGCCGCTTGCAGTAGATTTTTTCTGCTAAAAGGAGAGTTGTGCAACACTGTGATGCCAGTAGTAATTGTTGTAAGCTGGACACACATTGTTATGGTGGCGACGATGTCGACAACGACGGCCACACCGACCCTATTGTCAGAGGCCTGAACCAAGGACGTCTCCAGAATTTGAGGCCTCGGTGTAAAATGTAAAATGAGGCCCAGAAATTATAGAAAAAAGTATGGCTAATATACTAGACATAATTCCACTTAGTTATATATGTTTGAATATGTGTTATTTTGTATAATATTAAAAAATGTATCATATGGTAATGCTAAAGAATAAATGTAGTATTGAAAAGAACTTTTAAATCCATCGAATCTACTCACAAAAGAAAAGTAGGTACCTCTGTCAAGTCTCTAATTAAAACATGTTATATTTAGAGAGGGAATATTAATTTTGATTAAAATTAGGTACATATCTAGTCGAGTAGCACTGCTGTATCAGTAGCATCAAAAGAACATCAAAAGAGACATAAAAAGAGAACGGTTTGCACCTCAGCGTCAAGGAGCATCAATATCGGCCAGCTTTCCGTCGAGCAGTCTGGGTACGCGCACCAGCGAGGAGCGAGCACATGAACCACTCTCTCACGTACATGTACGTACGTACGCCCCTCCCCTTGCGTCGTTATCGCCACCGCTGATTCTGCCCTCGCCGGCGGCGTGTGCGCAAAAGCAAAAGGCGCCGCATTCAGCTCGGACGTGCAGTGCAGGCATGCTGGGCTGGTGCTGCTGTGCATGCCGCCAAAATGATGTGCTCTTTGTGCACCTCGCCGGTGACTAGCCCGATGGACTTACCTTCACGTACGGTTGACTTGGACGTGGTCTGTCAAGACGAAGATGGAGAAGCACCTTCTGCCGACCGCTCGACGGTATGTTCGGTCGTGTCCGTCGTCGGTGGCGACGCGTACGTACGTACGGTCTGGACTATGCTACAGTAGTATAGTACATTACGTAGGTTGCCGCTGGTTATTCGCAGTAGTACGTAGTATACTATCCGAGTTAACTGGTCCGTGTTGGTTTCGTAATCGGGTCGTTTCTAGTCTGTATCGGTTCTGTCCGGCTCGGCTGCAAACCAGGGGGCCGTGCGTGTATATATATCTGCACTATGGCGTGAGATTGTACCGCGAGTCTGGTTTTGATAGGAACGAAAGAAATAGACCGAGGGCCAAAGTTTGTCGCGGGCGTCTACCGTTCCAGCTTTCTCAGGCATGGCTTTCGCTGGCGCATCCCTCGTCGCCGATGGCATGTTGTGCGCATCCACCAACTCGGCCGTCGACTCCGGCGCTGACAGCGGATACCACCTGCTCGTTGTCGAAGGCTACTCGCGCGCAAAAGAGGCAACACCCAATGGCGAGTGGATTGAGTCTCGTCCTTTCATTGTTGGAGGCCGGCGCTGGACCATCCACTACAGCCCTAATGGCGATGACTCGAAAGATGAAGAATTTATGTCGGTTTTGCTTCTACTTAAAGATGATATCAAGCAGAGCGTGAAGGTTCAATATGTCTTCAGTTTCATCGACTAGCCTGAGTTACGGGTGTCAAAGCACATACGGGGAAGCGAACCGGTCTGCTTCGACGGACAATATGATAATCATGGCCAGTTTAGATTCATGAAAAGGGAGGTTTTTGAAAAATCAAAGCATCTCAAGCACGACCGCTTCGTCCTCCGGTGTGACCTTGTTGTCCTCAAGTCGGATGGGGGTACCGTGGAGCAGGGCGCCAGCACCACCGCTCTTCCTTTCATCAAACTGTCAGCACCGTCCGACTTGCAGAGCCATTTGGGCGATCTCCTCCAGAGTCAGGAGGGTGCTGACATTACATTTGAGGTTGGCGGCCAGAAGTTTCCTGCGCACCGTTGCGTTCTTGCAGCCCGATCCGTCGTCTTCAAGGCACAATTCTTTGATGCCAAGGATGAATCGACCATCGTCAAGATAAGTGACATCAAACCAGACGTCTTCGAAGGCTTGCTTACTTTCATTTACACTGATGCAGTGCCTGAATTTGTCGACATGGAAGCAGTCGATGAATATGACGAAATGGTATTTGCAACTAGGCTGCTGCAGTTCCTCGAAGTTGCGGAAATATATGATCTTCAGAGGCTCAAATCGATATGTGAAGATAAGTTGGCCAGTTTCATATGCCGAAAACTGTGGCAAACATCATTGCCGTGACTGAGCGGATGCAGTGCTTCGGTTTGATGCAGGTCTGTTTGGAGTTCATCAAAGCCGACCCAAGTTTACACGCAATTTCGCAGCTGGTGGCCTGGTGGCCTGGGGCAGTCCCTCCCTACTCAAGCGGCTTCTCTCAAAGTTTAGTTTGCTGAAACTCTGAAGTTCTAAAAGCATCCATTGTAATTCGTATATATATTTGTCTTCTAATTAGTTTAATATTCATTGATGTAAAAGATGGTCATGCATAGTACTTTGTTGATGAACCAATACCTACTACTAGTCTACTACCACTACTGTTTCAAATTTGTCTGTTTATTGAAACGCAGCAAGCTAATATATTTATTAGTGCTTATCTTGCTTTCATTTGATCACGCATGGCTTCAGGTTGACATGTTGAGCTGAAAACGTTTGTGTTGGGTGCATCCATGAATAACCTATTAACCTGCTTCCAACCTGTCCAAATTCGCTAGCATATGCTCACTTCTCCGATCCAATTGAAGATGCGTGATGATACGAAGATCGTAGACAAATCTTATGGACAACCAAAGCACGACACACATTCTATTCCACATGATTGTCGATGTCCTCACTACCAAAATAACAGCTAAGGCCGACGGCCTAATCTACGCCGACGGCCCGTGTCGGCATTGAGGGAGGTATGCCGACGGCCTAGGCGAAGCCGTCGGTGCAGGAAAGCCGTCGGCGTGCCTGGAGATATGCCTACGATGACCGTCGGCATACCGTAATGTATGCCTACAGTGGCCGTCGGCATATAAGGGCCGTCGGCATAGATGTGGGCCCGGCGAGCCTTCGTTCGACGGGAGTCTGACGTCGTCATACCTATGCTGACGGCTCTCACGGTGGCCGTTGGTATAGCTATGCCAACGGCAAGGCTGTCGACATTGGTTTGGTCCACGTCATCGATCCGCGACGCGTGCCACATCATTGATACAAGGCCTACGGTCGATCCGTGGGCAAACCGATGCCGACGGCCTTGCCGTCGGCATATCTTTCTTTTATCTGTTTTTTACTTATTTTTATATTTTACTTTTTTTCTAAATTAAAATTTGATTAACTTAAATGTGCCTTATCTAAACATAAACATACATAATAAATTATATATAGATTTGTGTAGAATTTTTAATATATTATGTATATGTAGTTTGTATTTGTTTTCAAGTATGATAGTAATGTGACCACATGTTCTTTTGCATATAGGTTCTTATACTTTATTGAAATCACAAACAATTGATAATTACAATTAGTTTGACAAGTTCTATATGTTTTTTATAAGCATCTTGAAAGTGCTAGATCCGCCAGTCAACTGTGCCGGTTAGACGGGACGATGTACTTGGGGGGTCTTGGGCTGGGCTCGGACCTTGTTCGGGAGTGTAGCTATGGGCTGGCCTATCACAAAGGGAATCTTGTGGTGGATTGGGGCCGGACCGTGTTCGGGGGTGTAGCTATTGGCTTGCCTATGACAACCAGGTGAAAAGGTCCATCGGTCAAACTCCGTCCGGTGAAAGTCAAAGGCGTAGATCCGCCGGTCAACAATGATAGAGTTAGACGGGACGGTGTACTTGAGGGGGTAGCTACGCCATCAGGTCTTGCGTTGGGCCGTCTTATAGGTCTGGAAGCGTGGTGGCAGGTGCTATCACCAGGCACCGGCTCCATAGTGTGACCCCCCTCACGGAAGTCACTGCCGCCGTCGCACGGAGGAGGGAAACGACCACGTTTGGCAGACACGGAGAGAATTTTGCAATGTGTTGGGGCCGGACCTTAATCGGAAGTGTGCCTATGGGCTGGACTGTCACAACTAGGTGAAAAGATCCATCAGTCAAACCCCGTCCGGCGAAAGTTAAAGGCCTAGATCCACCGGTCAACTGTGGCACGGTTAGACGGGACGGGACGGTGTACTTGGGGGGGGTAGCTATGCCTCCAGGTCTTGCTCTAGGCCCTCTTACACTTCTGGAAGCATGGTGGCATGTGCGAGCACCCGACACGCGCCTCCGTGGTGTGACCCTCCTCACAGACGTCGCTGATGCCGTCTCACGGAGGGGAAACGGCCACATCGGGCAAACACAAAGGAAATCTTGTGATGGATTGGGGCCGGACCGTGTTCGGGGGTGTAGCTATTGGCTGGCCTATGACAACCAGGTGAAAAGGTCCATTGGTCAAACCCCGTCCGGTGAAAGTCAAAGGCGTAGATCCGTCGGTCAACTGTGATTGGGTTAGACGGGACGGTGTACTTGGGGGGGGGGGGGCGGTAGCTACGCCACCAGGTCTTGCGCTGGGCCGTCTTATAGGTCTGGAAGCGTGGTGGCAGGTGCAAGCACCAGGCACGCGGCTCCGTAGTGTGACCCCCCTCACGGACGTCACTGCCGTCATCGCACGGAGGAGGGAAACGACCACGTTTGGCAGACACAGAGAGAATATTGCAGTGTGTTGGGGCCGGACCTTAATCGGAAGTGTGCCTATGGTCTCGACTATCACAACTAGGTGAAAAGATCCATCAGTGAAAACCCATCCGGCAAAAGTCAAAGGCCTAGATCCGCCGGTCAACTATGGCACGGTTAGACGGGACGGTGTACTTGGGGGGGGGGGGGGGGTAGCTATGCCTCCAGCTCTTGCGCTAGGCCCTCTTGCACGTCTGGAAGCATGGTGGCATGTGCAAGCACACGACACGTGCCTCCGTGGTGTGACCCCCCTCACAGACGTCGCTGATGCCGTCTCACGGAGGGGAAATGGCCACATCGGGCAAACACAAAGGGAATCTTGTGGTGGATTGGAGTCGGACCGTGTTCGGGGGTGTAGCTATTGGCTGGCCTATGACAACCAGGTGAAAAGGTCCATCGGTGAAACCCCGTCCAGTGAAAGTCAAAGGCATAGATCCGTCGGTCAACTATGATAGGGTTAGACGGGACGGTGTACTTGGGCGGGGGGGGGGGAGCTACGCCACCAGGTCTTGCGCTGGGCCGTCTTATAGGTCTGGAAGCGTGGTGGTAGGTGCAAGCACCAGGCACGCGGCTCCGTAGTGTGACCCCCCTCACGGACGTCTCTGCCGCCGTCGCATGGAGGAGGTAAACGACCAGGTTTGGCAGACATGGAGAAAATTTTGCAGTATGTTGGGGCCAGACCTTAATCGGATGTGTGCCTGTGGGCTGGACTATCACGACTAGGTGAAAAGATCCATCAGTCAAACCCCGTCCGGCGAAAGTCAAAGGCCTAGATCCGCTGGTCAACTGTGGCACGGTTAGACGGGACAGTGTACTTGGCGGGGGGTAAGCTATGCCTCCATATCTTGCGCTAGGCCCTCTTACATGTCTGGAAGCGTGGTGGTATGTGCAAGCACCCGACACGTGCCTCCGTGGTGTGATCCCCCTCACAGACGTCGCTGATGCCGTCTCACGGAGGGGAAACGGCCACATCGGGCAAACACAAAGGGAATCTTGTGGTGGATTGGAGTCGGACCGTGTTCGGGGGTGTAGCTATTGGCTGGCCTATGACAACCAGGTGAAAAGGTCAATCGGTGAAACCCCGTCCGGTGAAAGTCAAAGGCGTAGATCCGTCGGTCAACTATGATAGGGTTAGACGGGACGATGTACTTGGGGGGGGGGGCTACGCCACCAGTTCTTGCGCTGGGCCGTCTTATAGGTCTGGAAGCGTGATGGTAGGTGCAAGCACCAGGCACGCGGCTCCGCAGTGTGACCCCCCTCACGGACGTCTCTGCCGCCGTCGCATGGAGGAGTTAAACGACTAGGATTGGCAGACATGGAGAGAATTTTGCAGTATGTTGGGGCCAGACCTTAATTGGATGTGTGCCTATGGGCTGGACTATCACGACTAGGTGCAAAGATCCATCAGTCAAACCCCGTCCGGCGAAAGTCAAAGGCCTAGATCCGCTAGTCAACTGTGGCACGGTTAGACGGGACAGTGTACTTGGCGAGGGGTAAGCTATGCCTCCATATCTTGCGCTAGGCCCTCTTACACGTCTGGAAGCGTGGTGGCATGAGCAAGCACCCGACACGCGCCTCCGTGGTGTGATCCCCCTCACAGACGTCGCTGATGCCGTCTCACGGAGGGGAAACGGCCACATCGGGCAAACACAAAGGGAATCTTGTGGTTGATTGGGGCCGGACCGTGTTCGGGGGTGTAGCTATTGGCTGGCCTATGACAACCAGGTGAAAAGGTCAATCGGTCAAACCCCGTCTGGTGAAAGTCAAAGGCGTAGATCCGTCGGTCAACTGTGATAGGGTTAGACGGGACGATGTACTTGGGGGGGAGGGGTAGCTACGCCACCAGGTCTTGCGCTGGGCCGTCTTATAGGTCTACAAGCGTGGTGGTAGGTGCAAGCACCAGGCACGAGGCTCCGTAGTGTGACCCCCCTCACGGACGTCACTGTCGCCGTCGCACGGAGGAGGGAAACAACCACGTTTGGCACACACGGAGAGAATTTTGTAGTGTGTTGGGGACGGACCATAATCGGAAGTGTGCCTATGGGCTGGACTATCACGACTAGGTGAAAAGATCCATCAGTCAAAACCCGTCCGACGAAAGTCAAAGGCCTAGATCCGCCGGTCAACTATGGCACGGTTAGACGGGATGGTGTACTTGGGGGGGTAGCTATGCCTCCAGATCTTGCGCTAGGCCCTCTTACACGTCTGGAAGCGTGGTGGCATGTGCAAGCACCCGACACGGGCCTCCGTGGTGTGACCCCCCGTCACAGATGTCGCTGATGTCGTCTCACGGAGGGGAAACGGCCACATCGGGCAAACACAAAGGGAATCTTGTGGTGGATTGGGGCCGGACCGTGTTCGGGGGTGTAGCTATTGGCTGACCTTTGACAACCAGGCGAGAACGTCCATCGGTCAAACCCCGTCCGGTGAAAGTCAAAGGCGTAGATCCGTCGATCAACTATGATAGGGTTAGACGGGACGGTGTACTTGGGGGGGGGGGGTAGCTACGCCAGCAGGAGTTGCGCTGGGCCGTCTTATAGGTCTGGAAGTGTGGTGGCAGGTGCAAGCACCAGGCACGCGGCTCCGTAGTGTGACCCCCCTCACGGACGTCACTGCCGCCGTCGCACGGAGGAGGGAAACGACCACGTTTGGCAGACACGGAGAGAATTTTGCAGTGTGTTGGGGCCGGACCTTAATCGGAAGTGTGCCTATGGGCTGGACTATCACAACTAGGTGAAAAGATCCATCAGTCAAACTGTCGGCATAGTGCCCCCTTATCCACTCAGGCAGCTGCCCTTGAGACGTGGGACCCATGCTATGCCGACGGACAAACCGTCGACATAGTGCCCCCTTATCCACTCGGGCAGCTGCCCCTCACACGTGGGACCCATGCTATGTCGTCGGCCAAACCGTCGACATAGTGCCCCCTTACCCACTCGGGCAGCTGCCCCTGACACGTGGGACCCCATGCTATGCCGACGGCCAAACCGTCGGCATAGTGCCCCTTATTCACTCGGGCAGCCGCCCCTGACACGTGGGGACCCATGCTATGCCGACGGCCAAACCGTCGGCATAGTGCCCCCTTATCCACTTAGCCGTTCCTCCTCCTTCACTCGTTTAGTCTCTCACCGACCCGACCCCAATCTCCCTCTCTCTCTCGACCATGACCGCCGCCGCCGCTCGCTATCGCCGCCGGCTGCCCTCATCCCTGCCCGCTGCACCCCGCCGCCCCGCACCGCCCTGCCGCCCCGCCTCGTCGCGCCGTGCCGCCCCGCACCGCCCCGGCGTGCCCCCCCGCCCCGCCCCGCCCCGTCGCCCCGCACCGCCCCACCACCCCGCCCCGCCGCGCCCCGCCGCCACGCACCGCCCCGCCGCCGCCCGCCCTCGTCGGCCGACCCTCCTCTGCTGCAGCAGCGGCCCCGTCCCCCGTCCACCCTTCCTTGGCTCCGCCCCCGGCCTCCCTGGACGCGCGCTGCACCGGCGCCCAAAACACCCTCGGTGAGTTTATTTCTCATTTTTTGCATTATGTTTATGTTTGGTATGTGCATGGATGCATGGGTAAATTTTGTTAGATGGATTGATGAATATTGGTAGATGGATGGATTGATGAATGTTGGTAAGTTTTGTTAGATGGATTTGTGATAGATGGATGGATTGATGAATTTGTTAGATTGATTTGTGATAGATGGATGGATGAAATTTTGTTAGATGGATTTGTGATAGATGGATGGATGATCTAACATGCTAAAAATGCTGATGGTGTAGCTAAAAATAGATATTGTGTCGGGTCTCCCCGGAGTGACCCTCGTCGGAAGCGGTTGTCTCTGATGAGTGGTTTTTCGGATGGATGGATGCTATCATTTTCTCATCAAAGATTGCTATACGAGATGTGATGACCTATTTTTTTCACTTGTTGGAATTTACAGGCTTCGTGGTGTTGCATCTCCCTGAAGTGATCGTCGACGTCGGAGCTATTGGTCCCCGATCGTCCTCTGTTGTTCGACTACTTCCTCTACAGCCCACGGGGTAGCTGCGTGGTAACGCAAAGCTACCAAAGCAGGTTCCTGCTACTGAGGAGTAGAAGTGGCTCATTGAACCCACGGGAAAAGAGTAAGTGTCACTTTATAATAATTTCATTATTTTGCTTGTCACATGCTCATTCCGGTTGTTATTTATTTTGCTTGTCACATGCTAATAGTTCATTCTTTTGCAGCAACTGGATATATTCTAAAGGGGTCTGTATTCCCAACGGCCTCATCACCGTCTTGCTGAAGTTATACTGGCCGGGGTTGTACTATTCGGATCCAGTCAGGCACCCAGACAGTCGCATTTTGGCCACAAGCTGGGACCACTGGAAAGCGGCCCTCCATGCGGAGCATGAGACCCATGCCAAGGCCGTGATAACTACTTTTTGGGTGAGTTCTCTTCGGAAGCACAAGTCCATTCTAGTTTCACGAATGATTTAACTCATGGCTTCTTCCATTCTTGTTTCATTCATGATTGTAGAAATTCTATCGAGTTCTTCCGAAGCACAACGCCAGAGCCGACCAGATCGTGCTGCGCCAATGCAAGAAGAAGGCCGCCAGATGCAGTACGAGGTGCGCTATGTGGCCATCTCGACATACTATCACGACGCTCTTGGTGTGAAGATGACCAAGGAAGATGCGCGGAGGATGGGCATTACCTTGGAGAGGGACCAATACTTGGCGGTAAGTATAAAAGATTTTTCATTCCGATGTTTGTGGTACACTTTACCGTTTCGTGTTGACATGCCATTATGCTTTCATTATGTATGTGTGTCCAAATTGGTGTTATGAAAAAGCCGAGTCTTGGGCCGCATTGGTGGATGTTTGGTGTGATAAAGATGGAGCCTGGGCGGCTACGAGCATCAAAAACAAGGCTAACCAAGGGATGGAAGGAGTACATGCTCAGGGAAACCGAAACCACTTTCTCCACAAGGCACTTAATGTATGACTAACCTCATTAAACATTCTTCTTCTTCTGTTTACCGTCACTTTGTTATGTATGACTAACCTCTGTTTGGTGGTGGAGGAGGAGAAACTGAACCGGCCGATCTCACACATGGAGGCGTGGGAGATCGCCCATATGTGGAGGAGCGCCAAGCCTGGCGAGCCCAAGTACTATGGCAACACCGCGCAGAAGAAGCAGGCCTACTCTCAGGAGTATCTCAGGTTACATCCTGGCACATCTGACCCCATGAGTGCGGATCTGGACGAGAGGGTGGTGGTGGGCATGGGGCCCAAGAAGCACGGTCGGCACATGGTTCTCGATGCTGTTATCACTCCTACTATCGCCCATATACCTGGCGGCCGGACGGGTTCCTCAATTTGCATCAGCACCACCTCCTCCAGCACAACCAACGCTACTTACCTTTGAGGAGTTTGTGGCATAGCAGCACGATGACCCCTCGCCGGTATGTACATCCCCCAACTATTCACCCAAAGCATATCATGCCTTTCAACACAATCATATATCCCGTTAATATGTCTTTTCAACATCCAGGGAACCCTTGGATGAACCATTGGTGGTGGTCTTCGCAACACTCCCGAGTCACGGAGCCCGACCACTCCGATCCACAGAGGCGGAGGTGGAGGCGATCTTGGCGGTAGCGCTGCTGCTAGCAGTGACGACCTGGGTTTCGGCGGTCTTGACGGTGACGACCTCCGCGGTGCTCGACGTCTTGGCTCTTAAGACTTTCGGGTACTTGTGTGCTTATACTTATGTTTCTTTAGATGACTTGTGTGCTCCTGCCCCGTGGCGAGCAGCCGTTGGTCAGCACTTGACGGCGGCCGGCGTTAGGCGGGAACGTTGCCGACGGCCCGGGCCGTCGGTATAGTACCTATGCCGACGGCCCCCAGGCTACGCCGACGTATATGTTGCCGACGGGCCTATGCCGACAGGGGCCGTCGGCATAGTCCTGTCCCGACGGGAATCAAGGCTATGCCGACGGCCAGGGCCGTCGGCATAGGGTGCGATTCTGGTAGTGCCTATGTACATAACATTGTTTTTTGTCCTGGATTTTTTCATGAAAATAGCAATGACTAAACTCAAGTAGCTTCATTCTAACAGTATAGTCCATGCAATCCATATACACAGACAGTACATGGCACAAATGCTCAATACATGTAACATCTGCAGACCGTCAAGTGGCTATTGCGGAGGAATCAATATACAGCTCGCACGATTCTTTTTTTGAAAAGGAGGTTAAACCCTTTTTTATTGAAAATGAGGTTAAACCTCCGGCCTCTACATCAATCGATGCATACAACTCGCAGGATAGTTTACATTAGTATATAATGGCTATAGTCAATTATATATAAAAAGCGATTAACGTGATCATTAGAAAGAAATAAGCTAGAAATAACCACAAAACTTAGAAACATCTGCCCTTTTTTTTAGTTTCCTTCTTGTATTGGTAGGTCAAGGCCGGACCCCGTGGTATGGGCTGTGCCATGGTCCTCAGCTACGATCAAGTATACGATATGGACGGGAGTGCACTGTTCAATCTGCTCTGATACTCAGCTGAAAAACGCAAGTTCACCACGGGAATCCGCAACATGGTCCAGGTTGCCTAATCTAATGGCCCGTCCTGGGGCGAAATTTTCGATATAGCCAAGGTGGCCACTCGAATCTGCATAAAGCATGATGCGAATGAAGACAAAGAGTTGTCTAGGCAAAATAATCAAGCCACAGTCAACGCTATTGTCGATCACGAGGCAAACCATCGAGCAATTTCGACTATCGAGAGGCCACTAACGACGGAGTCGAATCTGGCAGATCTCGGGTAGGGGGTCCCGAGGTAGTAGCATTGGCACGATGGTAATAGAGACACAAGATTTTACCCAGATTCAGGCTTTGACTAAGGGATAACACACTACATCATTCTTTCCTTAGAGTATGCGCCAAGTCTTCAGAAGATTACATGTTGATTCCTCTGAGATCCTGAAGATTGTGGCCCACGGGTCGGTTTTTTGGGGGGTCCTCAGCACGGCCCACATGCCAGGGAGCTGACCTAGTTAGCACCCCCGTATCTAGAACACCATCGATGGTCACATGTCAGACTAAATTTGATCACACACATTCAGACGAATCCTTGCTGCCAGACAGTTCCTTATAGGTTATAGGGATTTTCTCATGGTCCTATAAAAACTTTGTAACATATAAAAATAGAATAGTGCAGACGACCCCTTTTAATGAGAAACTAGAGGGTGGACATTCCGGGCTTACCAAACAAGAGATTCATCAAATCACATTAAGGTTCGAAGCAACTTTTCCTTTTTGCATGTGATCCTAATATGGACACACTAGGGAATGTAAATAGCACAACACAATAGCCCACAACATCAAAGTAGGAAAATGTTGGTAATTAATTGGAGAGGGATGACGAAATTGTGGGATAAAAAAGACAATGAAAGCTAGCCTGTACATAATGGTGAGAAATAAGAAAAATAAATAAAATCCAATAAGTAAATATAACTGAAAATGCAACACATTAAAAATCATTTTTTGTACTAAAAATAGGTTTGGAAAAAATAGAACGCGTGTAAGCCGAGTGCCGTTTATCGGGTACCCTGCTTGTAACTAGCACGGTCATGGAGCCGTCTACGGCCTCAGTGAACGCCACCTGGCAAAAAGCTTTGCCAAGTGCCTTCCTGCCCATGTGATGAGTTTTCATCATATGCTCGGTTTTTGTACTTTCTCGGCTTATGCACGGCTTACATAGACGTAAGCCGATGACCCATGTTTTATCCTTTGGCCTACAGGCATATACACGGCAACACGTGAATTACCTGTGGTGAGCCTTGCGTGCCACAAATCCATTACCAAGGTGGCAAGTAAGATCAACTATAACGGCAACTCGAACAAGCGCACATAAGTTTTGCACGCTAAAATAATTTTAAGGCGTCACGACAGCACTTTTAGCGTGCCGGAGCCAACATTGAGTTATCAGATGCCTAAAAACATGCATATAAAAAAACACG
Organism: Hordeum marinum; assembly: GCA_022496015.1. Classification (NCBI taxonomy): domain Eukaryota; kingdom Viridiplantae; phylum Streptophyta; class Magnoliopsida; order Poales; family Poaceae; genus Hordeum; species Hordeum marinum. Next base: position 43,354,943 of record CM039677.1, read on the forward strand.
CAGTGTAAATTGTGAAGCGCGCACAATACGACGCCCAAAATATGCTACACGCCATAGCGCTTTTAGCGCGTGCCTAAATTTTTTTAGCGCTCGCACTATGTTACAGTATCTATTTGAGTTGTCTGACGTTAAAAAACGAATATTTTAACGTGCGGAGCAGTTTTTGATGCCTATTAAAAATGCTACAAGTATCATACATGGAGCAGCTATATATGTCTTCATGGTCATCTTGCCTAACCGGGTACGTTTGCTGTGAGTAGCATGTGTAGGAGTCTGTATAGGGCTAAGCGTGATCGGTGTTTGTCGGTTGATTAGGCAAACTTCAACGTATAATCCTAAACGGACGTTCATTTTATTTGGATTTCGTTCGTTAGGGATGGGAATGAAGTAATGTTCGTCTGAATTTCCGTTTGAGTTGGTCATGGGTCTAACGCACGATCACATCTTGGAACCTATCGCGTTCGTCGAAGGTCAAGTACAATTTAAATCAAGCATAGCGAAAATAGTTTAAATCATGCAAAATAAATGGTTCCATGTCCAAAATACTCTTTTCCTACAACCCAATCAAAATTTTAAGAATATGAAATAGTCTACAAAACCACTTAAAGTTTGTGCCCACGTAGATGCTACCATCACGTTTATGTACAGAGATTAAACGGATATATCTACTAATTGCCAATGTATTTCCACATGTGCTCAACCAAGTCATCTTGCAGCTGGTTATGAATGTCTCGATCACGCATCTCACGATGGAACTGGACGAACTGTTGAAAGGTGGCAGGAGATGGGTGGTCGGGCTCAACATTCTCACCCTAGAAATCAAACGCTTGCTCGTAGATGCTAGCATCACGTTCATCCTCAACGATCATGTTGTGCATGATCGCACAAGCAGTCATCACCTCCCAAAGCTTCTGAGTGGTCCATGTTACTGCAGGGTTTCGAAGCGATACCCCATCGAGATTGAAGCACACCAAATGCACACTCCATATCTTTTCTAACACTTTCCTGTTTTTAGGCAAACCTCAATCTTTTCTCTCCTTGTGGATTGAATATGGTCTTCACAAGTGTTGACCAATGGGGATACATACCATCAACAAGGTAATATCCCTTGCTGTAATAGTGGTCATTGATCTCAAAGTTGACTTTTGGATAGTGGCCTTTTGCATGCCTTGCAAACACCGGAGAATGCTAAAGAACATTAATATCATTGTAAAAACCATCCATGCCAAAGAAAGAATGTCATATCTATAGATCTTGTGAAGCCTCCGGTCATGGAAAACCAATGATGCCACCACTATGTCCTCATCGTTCGAGGACAAGTCATCCGATGAACATACAAAAGTTGTGGAAAAAATACTCATACCTGCTATCCATGGTACCTTGCGAGCAAAGCGCCAAATACCTTGTGGTCCTGGTGAAGACGCGGACGGAAAGGACACGTAGAGTCCCTTCTCACGTAGCAAAGCAAGGTGGAGGAAGAAAAGGGGCCATGCTGCCGACGCGCAAGGTGGACGGCATGGGTGGCATCGGCGATGAGAAGGGGGGAGGGCGGTGTCGGTGTCAAAATCGGCGGATCTCTGTTAGGGGGTCCCGAACTATGAGACTAGAATCGACAGTAATAGGAGACGAAGGGGATACGAGTTTACCCAGGTTTGGGCCCTCCTATGGAGGTAATACCCTATGTCCTACTTGATTGTATTGATCGTATGGGGGGTTACAGAGTTGACCTATCTTGAGATCGAATAGCTAACCCTAGATGAGTTGTTCTCTCTCTATACCCTAAAAAACCCAAATTATTTAGATGCCGAGGATGCCTAGGGCTTACGCATGGTCGGTTACAAGCCAAAGAGATAAACATGCCTAATTACTACATCAAACGTGGAGCGCAAGCCGTGCTTCCCAAAGCTTTCATCTTGGAGACCGGGCCTTCAAATCCTCCTGTGTCGGTAAGTAGCCCATATAGTTCGGCCTATGAACAATAGGTTGGCTATCCGAGGACCCCTAATCTAGGACTCCCTCAGTAGCCCCCGAACTTGCCTCCAATGCCAAAGGTCGTCAGCTCCCATTGCTTCGCGAACAGAGTCTTCGGCTTGCGAGGTGAGTTCCTTCCTGCCGAACCATAGTTCGGCCTCCGATGATAAGCAGTTTTCCGCATAGTGGCACATCCGAATACAGCAAATTGATCGGCTTTGAAGGCTAAACGTCAAGGGGGAAACAATGCTCCTCTGACGACCCTTCTGACTAAAGGCTACGACCCACCACAACCGCTAGGCTAGTCGCATAAACTCGATTCATGGTTCGAGGCCATTTTAATCATCACGATCTATCAATATACCGATGGTGTCCTGTTTTATATGGGATATACTTAATCACACGCACGCAACGGCTCGCGCGTGTCAGGAAGTGGAGGGATTCATGGCGCAACAAGGGGAGTCCAAATCGATAGGCCTCATAAAAAGATAAGGAAAACCCCAATGGATTTTTACACTCTCCATTCAACTTCTCCGCTTCCTATTCCCTTGTGCCTCCGGAGCATAGATCTAGGTTACTCCGACCCCGCCTCCGAGCTCAACATTGGCGGGCTCCAACGGCTAGTGGGAAGCTTCCACGCGAAGCCGAGCCCACAGTCCGGAACCTCCCCCGCACTACGCGGGAGAAGTTGTGGAAGGCGCTCTTCAAATCAATGAAGAGCGGGCCAACCGAGGAAGAGGACAAAGGTATGCATACCACCAAGCCTGACTTTGAGGTACGATACATCCTAGCTTGGCCAGCTTTATTACATAGGCGATTCCTAACCTCTTATCCGATCTGTCTGTGTAGAGATGGTTGTCGAAAGCCGTCAACATCAACAGTCCGGTGCCTCAGCCCGAAGATGAGAGGTCCGGGCTGTTAGCCAAGATGCTCATGGTGAAGCCTGACGAGGCTCCCACTAGGAAAGAGAAGAAGAAGAAACCAGGCCAGGCTAGCCTCCGCATTAGGGACCAGCCTGATGCCACATTCGAGGATACACCCGTCTTCTCAAATCAGGAGGAGGCTGAGGAGGAGGAAGAAGACGAAGAAGAGGAGGAGGAGGACGAGGTCAAGGAAAAGCAGGAAGGCAATTCCCCCCCATGCCAGGAAAAGGGCGGCGTCTTCGGACGCCCCGGAGCAGGTCGCTTCTCTTGCCCCGAAGAGGGCGCGGTAGACGCGGCTGGTTCTGTCCGACGATAGCTTGGACTCGGGCTCCGCGTCCAAAGACCCCGAGGAGGTTGCTCGGAGGAGCCTACGGGTCAAGGGCCCCCCATCCAGATTAGCATCAGAAGACCCGCCTATTCATAAGGAGTAGATTTAGAGTTTGCTAACACACAGGTTATTGGCCTTGCAGCCCCCTGCGCGTTATCCCCACCGAGGTGATATCGGACGGGGAAACCCCGCCCACCGAACAGGCGAAGAGTGGGGACGCCTCGTGCCCCATCACTCCAGGCGCCACGAAGGATGCCATGACGGTGTCGTCCTAGCCTGCTCCAATGGAGGTGGACACAGGGGGCGAGGGAGATCATAATGTGGCCGAGGCTAACGCTTCGGCTACTGAAGACCGGGGGGCACCACCCCACCCGAACACCGAGGAGGTCAGACGAGCGGACACTAAGTCCCCTCCGAGAACATCTCCGGAGCGCACTATGCCTCTGGAGGTACTGGTTCAATCCCCAGTGGGTGATCAGGAAATCCGATCATCCCTGGCACCACCGACCAACGGATGATCGGTCATGGAGGAGGCTCTCTCGAGCGCCTCCATCCCCGAGGATCACCGCACCCTTATGGGTGCGGTACTACAAAGTCTCCAGTCCATTGACAATGGACTGAAGGAGATCTTCAAAGGTCTTATTGCGGGTTTTCAAGTAAGGCACCTGATGTTTAGTCTGCAAAGATTTTTATTTATTCGCATTGTATACATGGCAGCCCCCGATCCCTAGGTGAGGTGGTAAAGATCACGTAGGGGTCACATCTGAATCCGATACCGCCCTGGAAACACTTTAAGTGTCCAGCATGTTAGAATAACCCAACATATGATCGGATTGTCTACAATTTGGGGATTGAGAGCCCATGTAATGTATTAATTGTGTGTATTGCAGGCTTCGTCATCGACAGCAGCCATAAATGGCGCTGAGGTGGAGGAGCTAAATCGGAAGCTGAAGCACTCCAAAGACGAAGGTGAGGTCCTTAACCGAAGGCTCGACGAGGCTCAAGGTATGTCAAAACAGAATCCGAATGCCTTCGTCTGAGTTTTATAATCCGAATACTGTCGATGAAGATTATTTATCTTTGTGTACTGCACGCACAGCCTTAGAGAAGGAGGGGGAGAGGCTCAAGGCCGAGCACCAGCGCGCGAAGGACGAGACGGCCACCAAGAGGGCGGGTGCTAAGGAAATGGCTATCACCCGTTCCACCATGGGGGCCACTAGTGGCAAGCATGAAGCTTATGTGGCAGAGGTCCATCAGGAGCTCAAGGATATCAGCGAGAAATGCGAGGCCTTGGAGCAGAAGAATAAGGCAAGCTCGGTCGAACTATCCACCATGAAAACCAAGCTCTAGAAGGTGAAGATGGACAGACGGTTCTACGAGGAGCCAGTGCGCCAGGCCAAGGAAATAGACGATGGTAAGCCGTACTCACTAAAGTGTGTATTTAGGGATAGCAGATTCGAATTGCTTACCCGGGTGTGGCGATCCTCAGGTGCGTCCGCCGATCTCCAGAAGAGCGTGGTGGACGCCAATCAGCTGTTCGCCTTGCGGGGAGAGGAAGATGAAGCTCGGATGTTCTGGGCATAGTTCGGAGCCCCCGAGCGTCCTCCTCTTCTGGTGGGGATGAAGAAATAGTTGATGGAGCTGCACCAGATGGCAGAGCTGGCCATGAAGGACCTCTACATCCGCTTATGGCCCGGCAAGCCGCTACCTGGCAGCTACTTCGGCCTGGTGCAGAGACTGATCGCTGCTACGCCCCGCCTCGACACCGTCAAGCGCTCCTCCTGCATTGAAGGAGTCCGGATGGCCCTTGCCAAGGCCAAAGTGCACTGGACGGGGCTAAATCCAATGAATGTCGCCACTGACCCGCCACCACCCTGGAAAGGAGCATCAACGCCCCGAGCTATACTTTGATGGAGTGATGGAGAGTGCCCGATGATAGCGTCGCAGTGTTCGGATGAAAAATTATTTGAATGAGCTTGTAATGTGTCTGAAGACTTGCGTTAACTTTTAATGATATTAGTATTTTCTCTTATATGGTTCTGCATTCCTTTATAACTCCTATGTGGCTGCTTAATACTGAATGATGCGAGTAATCGGCTTCAACCCCCACGTGGATACTACATGGGGTGTCTATGCCAATGCACTATGTCCCTTAGTTGTATTATCGGAACCCGAAGGCGGCATAGTGCGGCAGACTAGGCAATCAAACTATAGTGCTTTGTTTCTTTCACTTAGCCGGAGGGGCATGAAAAGGACTACGGGAAGCATACGATTAGCCACCGGAGTGTTGTGATGTTCGGACTTACCGTGGCCGAAGCAGCATCACAATATCTACACAAAGGGCAAGTTCCTCGTATTACATGGAATAACTGTGTACGAGGGTTGAGGTATAACACTTCTAGCTCGGGGTTCATAGATCGGATCGCGCATACTATGACAATCCGTTTTCGGCTTTCTCGCCTGAGGTGCTTGACCGGATTATCCGGAAGCACAATCGCAGGGGTGCTCCCTTTGCCCTTTTAGCCGAACAAGCGAAACGTAAAGGGGCAAGCACAAGAGCCGGGCAACCCAACTTATTGACCAAAGACATTGTTCAGAACCAATGCATATAAAGCGAATGCCAAGACACCGAACACATGATAAATAGGGCGATTTGTGTTTGAACGCGAGCACCCTGTCTATTAGTCGGTTACCTCGCGTCATACCGAACAGGTTCACGAGAAGAGGGAGAAAGGAAAAATATGCACCGAAAACAGGACAAATGAGGCGAACATGCGCCATGCAATTTTTGCATTTTCCCAACAACTCTTATAACTCGGATTGCCGAAGCATCTGTTTATACGTATGTGAAAGAAAATAAGAAATAAAATCGTACAAGAGTTGTTGTACCAGGGGTCTTCAACTGGTAACATGACGTCCTCAGATATGCCCCCTTGCTAGTTGACTCCTACTCTTAGATGCACCTTGATGGGTGTTAGTGTTCGGCCGGCGGATTTTGCTAACAAAATCTTGAGAGGTCGCCGAATTGTAGGTGAGCTTTACACCGTAGTCCGAAGACGTGTTGATGGTAATAGTTTGGAGCAGCTGAACACCCATCTTAATTTCACGACTTCTACCCATGGAATCTTGACTGCGAAGTTGTGCCTCCTTGGCACGTACTTTGCTGGTCCTGGGGTTGTGCAGTGGGGCGCGAGTCCCTATAGAGGGGAGGAGGGAGGATCTGAGTTTTCGGTCCGAAGCGGAACTCGCTTCCAAGCCTTCTATGCCTTTATGACGGATATCGAAACTTGCCGATCTTCTTTGTAACTGAATTCGTCCGCTAGGGCTAGTGCATGTTCCTCATCTCTAAGGGAGCGCTCGGTATTGCCGTTGACAGTAATGACCCCCTTGGTGCCCATCATCTTGAGCTTGAGGTATGCGTAGTCTGGGACCGCATTGAAACAAGCGAACGTTGTCCGACCAAGTAGCGTGTGATAGCCGTTGCGGAAGGGCATGATGTCGAAGATCAAGTCCTCGCTGCGAAAGTTATCAGGCAAGCCGAACATGACTTCTAGAGTTACTAAGCCCGTGCATCGGGCCTCATTGCCCGGGATCACTCCTTTGAAGGTAGTGCTGCTAGGTTTGATCCTTGATGGATTGATGCCCATCTTTTTCACCGTATCTCAGTAAATCAGGTTAAGTCTACTTCCTCCATCCATTAGGACCTTTTTGAGGTGATAACCATCTATAATGGGGTCTAGGACGAGGGCCGCCGAGCCCCCATGGCGAATACTGGTCGGATGATCACGCCGATCAACGGTGATCGGGTATGCCAACCATGGGTTAAACTTCGGGGCTACGGGTTCCACCGCGTAGACTTACCGGAGGGAGTGCTTTCTCTCCTTCTTCGGTATGTGGGTGGCGTATATCATGTTCACCGTTTTGACTTCGGGAGGGAATATCCTTTGTCCGCCACCGATTGGACCCCGAGGCTCATCTTCGTCCTCGCTGCGAGAGCTTTTGCCTTGGTCTTCGGGTGGCATCTTGCCGGCCTATTTAAACACCCAGCAGTTGCGGTGTGTGTGGTTGGCGGGCTTTTACAAAGTCCCAAGGATTTGGCAAGGCCTTTCCATGATCTTTTAGAGCTGAGTGGGTCCGTCATGATTTCCTTTACGGGGTTCTTCCGCTGCCCGGGTTGGGAGTTGCGGAATCCGGCATTAACAGCCGTGTCATCGGCATCGCAATTATTGTGCCAGCACTTATTCTTATTGCGCTTTGGCTTTAAGTTGTCATCCCGGGCCTCGGGTGCCACAAGATCTTTAAAATTGTGGCTGCGTCTTACCGGCTAGTTATCTTCGCCCGCGCAAAAGCGGGTCATGAGGGAGGTAAGGGCGGACATAGTCCGATGCTTGTCCTGGCCTAGCTGGCGGGCCAGCAATGTTGGGAAACGTAGTAATAATTCAAAAAGATCCTACGTGTCACCAAGATCAATGTCGAAGATGCTAGAAACGAGAGAGAGGGAATGCATCTTCATACAATTGAAAATTGCTAAGTAGAAGCATTAGAAAGAGCATGGTTGATGGAGTCATACTCGCGGTGATTCAAATCACGGAAGATCCGGTTCAAGCGCCGAACGGGTGGCGCCTCCGCATTCGACACAAGTATAGCCCGGGGATGTCTCGTCCTTCTTGATCCAGCAAAGGGGGAGGAGAAGTTGAGGGAGAGCTCCGGCAGGACGACAACATGGTGGCGGTGGAGCTCATGGTTCTCCTACAGAGCTTCGCTAAGCGCTACGGAGGACGAGGAGGTGTAGGAAGGGGGAGGGCTGCACCAGGGGAAGGGGTGCGGCTGCCTTACCACCCCCACTATTTATTGGGGGAATGGGAGATGGCGCCGGCCCCCCTATATCCATCTAGAGGGGGGCGCTCCCCCACCGGGGGGGGGGGGGACTTGCCCGCTCAAGTTAGGTGGGAGGCGCCCCCACCCCCAAGGGTTTCCAACCTGTTGACACACGAACACGTCACTATGTACCCTCGATGTCGGGGATGATGCACCGCAGCTCACGTCGAAGGAGGTCCATCCGGCAGCGCGATACGCAAGACAGTCGACGGACGCTTTTGTAGACCCGAAACCCCACACACCCGGGAGGGACCCCGTTAGGGAGTGCGGCGGCTATGGGCTGCCCTAGGCCGATTCTCTCGCCCCTAGAGCCTCGGGATTCACAGCTCTCAAACACGAAGAACAACGAAGAACGACAGAAAAATGAAGAACGTAGATGAAAAAGTAGTATAGATTGATTTGTTCGATTGTGTGTTGTTCAATCGGCTGTCACCTCCAACATATATAAGAGGCGGCTGGACTTCCCGTACAGGCGAAGGATTCATCTAGGCTTTCCTTACAAGAAAATTACATCAATTCACGTCCTAGAGTCCTAGTTCTAATTCCACTCGGATTCAGCCCAAATCTAGCCCAATCTTCTGTCTCGCTTCTTGCGTGGGCCGTGGAATCTGCATATGACCTCCGATGGAGACGGTCGAAACATCAATTTTGTGTGCTCTGATGAGGCCAACAATCCGTATGTTGATCACTTTCCCAAATAAAGCCACCTTGAATACTCCACGAGGTCATCTTTAACTTCGAATCGGACTTGATCAGGTAGCAGACTGGGTTGTCCGAGTGTTGTAGCGTCTCTCCAGGCCGTATACTATCTCAGATCACTAGTAGAAAACAGACCATTCGTCCCAAGCATTAGTCCCGGTCTGGTTATGAGCCGGTACTAAAGACAGTATTAGTCCCGGTTCGTGTCGGCTCCAACGGCTAGGAGCAGGGCAACATTTAGTACCGGCTCATGAGCGATCTTTAGTACCAGTTCGTGTCACGAGCTGGTACTAAAGGGGGCGTGGCAAGCTTTTGGTCAGACTTGGGCCCCTCAAGCACCTTTAGTACCGGCTGGTGACACCAACCAGTACTAAAGGGCAACCTTTAGTACCGGCTGGTGTCACCAGCCGGTACTAAAGAGTTCCTACATATACGCTTAGTCCGCAGCCGATCGAAGGGGCTCGATCGTTTCTCTGTTTTCACCCCTGTTCTTCTTCTTGCTTGAAGCTCATCCTCCATTTTCCAAGGATTTGTCAAGATTTAAAGGCACCCCATCTATCCAAGTGTTCATAAAGGCTAGCAAATTTGCTCCTTCATCTCTCATTGCTAGATTAGCTTGTGGTATGCTCAAAGATATGTGACTTGTGGGTTTTAGCTAGGTTTTGGAGGAGTGATCATTATGTGGGAGTTTATTTGATTTATATTCAATTTGAGCTCAAATTAAATTGTTAGGTTGCATATGTGTAGGTGTGGTTTATTTGGTGCCTTCCCATCCCCGGCCGTCCTAACCACCGTCGATCGTCCGCACCATCTCGTCGCGGCACCGACCACCTTGGTGAGCCTCTTGTTCTTCTTAAAACTTTTAAAAAAATTACCTGTAGGATCTAGATAGCTGCATATACGATTTACTTACCTGTAATATTGTTAGTTATTCTATAGTGTCATGGTTATGGTATCCGCCCACGTCGGCCCTCGTCAAGTCTATGATTCAGATGTGGTATGTCGTTATCTTTTATAACTATTTCACACATCATCTAATGTCTATGACAATTAATTATGCCACCAAATTGACGCAGATGTTTTTATCTATAGGAAGTAGTTGAACCAGAAATTCCAACCGACTATGCAATTCTGCTCGAGAAATTAACACAAGCTGAAAAAGAAATTGATCATTTGAATGAAAAATTGAAAAGAACCGAAGATGAGAAGATGGGATTGGAGTTGCATGTTGTCGATATCATCGATGATCACAAGAACAAGATGGCTGGAATGCGCTTGAAGCGTAGAAAGATTAGAAAATATGCCATTGATAAAGAGGCTTGGTATCATTATGCCGTTGGATCAATTGTTACTTTAGTATGTTGTTTTATGAGATGTATGTATGAACTATAAGTATATATTATTTGTAGTAATAACATTTGGTCACTGCTAGCTCTACTTTTGGTTGTAATGTGATGATGAAGTTGTATTAATTTGGTCACTTCGATGTTGTGTAGTGAACATGAGCTGGCAAACAAGCATGAACATGCCAGGGTTTCTTAATGGCCTGCATGATTTTATTTGTGTGGCTGAGGCAAACAAGCAGAATGGTTTGATGTGTTGTCCATGTCGTGACTTTAAGAATGATAGGAATTACTCTACCTCAAAAACCCTTCACTACCACCTGCTGAAGTCCAGTTTCATGTCCGGCTATAGCTGTTGGACCAAGCATGGAGAAAGAGGGGTTATAGTGGAAGACAATGAAGAAGAAGAGGATCATGACAACTATCCTTTCGCCGATACAACAATGGGGGAAGCTGAAGATGAGGCATCAGATGAGCCCGCTGATGATTTGGGTCGGGTCATTGCTGATGCAAAGAGAAACTGCGAAAATGATAAGGAGAGGTTGAAGTTGAAACGCATGTTAGATGATCACAAGAAATTATTGTATCCAAATTGTGAAGATGACAAGAATGGTGTAACTGACAAGGGATTCCAAGAATTGCTGATAATGATAAAGAAGATGCTTCCAAAGGATAACGAATTGCCTGAAAGTACATACGAAGCAAAGAAGGTTTTCTCCCCTATAGGATTAGAGGTGCAGAAGATACATGCATGCCCTAATGATTGCATCCTCTACCGCGGTGAGGAGTACGCGAATTTGGATGCATGCCCGGTATGCGGTGCACTGCGCTATAAGATCCCCCGCGATGACCCTAGTGATGTGGAGGGCGAACACCACAGGAAGAGGGTTCCTGCCAAGGTGATGTTGTATGCTCCTATAATACCACAGTTGAAACGTTTGTTTGAAAACAAAGATCATGCCAAGTTGTTGGGATGGCACAAAGAAGAACGTAAGAAAGACGGGATGTTGAGAGCACCCGCTGATGGGTCACAGCGGAGAAAAAGTGAGAGGAAGTTCGAGGACTTTGCAGCTGATGCAATGAACTTATGGTTTGGTCTTAGTACAGATGACATGAATCCTTTTGGGGAGCAGAGCTCCAGTCACAGCACCTGGCCCGTGACTCTATGTATCTACAACCTTCCTCCTTGGTTGTGCATGAAGCGAAAGTTCATTATGATGCCAGTGCTCATCCAAGGCCCTAAGCAACCCGGCAACGACATTGATGTCTACCTAAGGCCACTAGTTGATGAACTTATATGGTTGTGGAAAAAACTAGGTTTATATGTGTCGGATGCGCACACACAGCAGGAAATTGACCTATGAGCGTTGCTGTTTGTAACCATCAATGATTGGCCTGCTCTTAGTAACCTTTCAGGACATACAGACAAGGGATACAATGCATGCATGCACTGTTTAGATGATACTGAAAGTATATATTTGGATAAATGTAAGAAGAATGTGTACCTGGGACATCGTCGATTTCTACCGATCAAGCATATCTTAAGAAAGGCAGGCAACCATTTCAAAGGTGAGCCACATATCCGGAAGAAGCCTGGCCTCCATACTGGTGAGTATATATTTGATATGGTCAAGGATTAACAGGTAATCTTTGGAAAGGGTCCTGGCGGACAATCTGTTCCGAATGACGCCAATGGACACGCACCCATGTGGAAGAAAAATCTATATTTTGGGAACTTGAATATTGGAAAGCCCTAGAGGTCCGCAATGCAATCGATGTGATGCACATGACGAAGAATCTTTGTGTGAACCTTCTAGGCTTCTTGGGCGTGTATGGAAAGACAAAAGATACACCAGAGGCACGGGAGGACAAGCAAAGAATTAACGAAAAAGACGACATGCCTTCAAAGCAGTATCAAGGTCCTGCCAGCTACGCTCTTACGAAAGAAGAGAAGGAAATCTTTTTTGAATGCCTTTTCAGTATAAAGGTCCCGTTTGGCTTCTCGTCGAATATAAAGGGAATAATAAATATGGTAGAGAAAAAATTTCAAAATCTAAAGTCTCATGACTGCCACGTGATTATGACGCAATTACTTCTGGTTGAACTTAGGGGGCTTCGACTGGAAAATGTTCGATTAGCCATTGTGAAGCTATGTGCATTCCTAAATGCAATTTCTCACAAGTTAATCAATCCAGAAATCCTACCAAGGTTACTGAATGACCTGGTCCAATGTCTTGTCAGTTTCGAGTTGGTGTTCCCTCCATCCTTCTTCAATATTATGACGCACGTTCTAGTTCACCTAGTCGAAGAGATTAACATTCTGGGTCCTGTATTTCTACACAATATGTTCCCCTTCGAGAGGTTCATGGGAGTCTTAAAGAAATATGTTCATAACCGTGCTAGGCCAGAAGGAAGCATCGCCAAGGGATATGGAAAAGAGGAGGTTATTGAGTGTTGTGTTGACTTTGTTCTTGACATTAAGCCGATTGGTCTTCCTGAATCGCGGCATGAGGGGAGACTGGGTGGAAAAGGCACATTAGGAAAGAAAGAAGCAATAAATATGTATGGGCATTCTTTCACTCAAGCACACTACACGATTCTACAAAATTCCACCTTGGTGACTCCATATATGGAGGAACACAAGGATATTATATGGTCCAAGAACCCGGAGCAGTCTGACCCCAGGATTGAACGTAAACACATGGAGACTTTTGCCGGTTGGTTGCAAACAAAGCTCATCAATGACAATGATGTTCTAGATGAACTGTACTGGTTGGCCAAGACACCAAGTTCGACTGTAACGACTTTCAAAGGGTACGAGATAAATAGGAATACATTTTACACGATCGCCCAAGACAAAAAGAGCACCAACCAAAACAGTGGTGTTCGCTATGATTCAACTAACTTTCAAGACACATATTATGGTTACATAGAGGAGATATGGGAACTTGACTATGGACCTGATCTTAAGGTCCCTTTGTTTTGTTGCAAATGGGTCAAATATACTGAATGACAAGAGTGGATCTCAACAATCTTGGATACACGAACGACTCATTCGTCCTAGCCAATGATGTGGCTCAAGTTTTCTATGTGAAGGACATCTCTAGCAAACCGAGGAGAAGAAAAATATAAGAAAGCCAATACATCATACATGAGCCAAAGCGCCACATAGTTCTTTCAGGGAAAAGAAACATTGTGGGAGTGGAGGACAAGACACACATGTTAGAAGATTATGAAAAGTTTCATGAAATCCCTCCATTCGGAGTGAAGACTGACCCAAGCATCCTGTTAAATGATGAAGATTCTCCATGGTTACGGTGCAATCATAAGCAAGGGACAAACACGCAGAAAAAGTCTTACACCGCGAGATCCCACTCTGGGATGTGACCGGCTTCATCATCATCACTTTCTATGTGAAGGACATGCATGCATTTTCTAGCATGGTATCTTTGTAACAGTTTGTACATGAAGTGCATCAAGTTTGTACACGAAGTTTTTGCTATAGCCCTCTCAACTCTTTAGAAGTTGCTATGTGGGTGAAATTATGATGTCATGCCAAGTTACAACCTTTTCAGAGTTCATTTGTACTGCTTTTCAAATTCAGGGTCATTTAGCTCAAAATAAATCATTAAATGCATGGAAAATATCAAATGAAGTCAGAAAGGGTTGAAAATTGATAATGTTCCTTTGTATGGTGCATATTGAACACACAAAAAGAATGGAGTTAAATAAGTTATTAAAAATGAAATCCCTTTGTAATAGATGAGTTTTGGTCCGAAACCCTCATACTTCGAAACGGATTGTCCAATTTGTACACGAAGTGCATCCAATTTTTGCAGTAACCCTCTCAACTCTTTAGAAGTTGCTATGTGGGTGAAATTATGATGTCATGCCAAGTTACATCCTTTTTAGAGTTCATTTGTACTGCTTTTCAAATTCAGGGTCATTTAGCTCAAAAAAAATCATTAAATGCATGGAAAATATCAAATGGAGCCAGAAAGGTTTGAAAATTGATGATGTGCCTTTGAATGGTGCATATTGAACACACAAAAAGTATGGAGTTAAAATAAGTTATTAAAAATAAAATCCCTTTGTAATAGATGAGTTTTCGTCCGAAACCCTCATACTTCGAAAGAGATTGTCCAATTTGTACACGAAGTGCATCCAGTTTTTGCCGTAACCCTCTCAACTCTTTAGAAGTTGCTATGTGGGTGAAATTATGATGTCATGCCAAGTCACAACCTTTTCAGAGTTCATTTGTACTTCTTTTCAAACTCGAGATATGACATTTCAAATGCCATTCAATCAAATTGTCCTATACAGCAGTTTAAGTTGTTCAAACATGCATGGAAACATCGTAAACAGATTCTTTATATTTTTGTGATATTTTTTCATATATTATTTATTTCCATTGAAGTCATAGTTTTTTTCGATGGTTTTTTAAAGTTTAGGTTTTTTTCTAAAATAATAACTAATAATGAATTGAAAAAACCTTTAGTACCGGCGCGAGTCATGCACCGGTACTAAAGGTCCACCGCCCCACGCGGTTTTGGGGAGGACCTTGACCTTCTCCCGGTGCGTGGCTCGCACCGGGATGATGGCGACACTGTTTATACTGGGCGGGCCTTTAGTACCGGTGCGTGGCTCGCCCCGGTACTAAAGACCCTTTAGTACCGGCGCGAGCCACGCACCGGTACTAAAGGCCCTCCACGTATAAATAGTGTCGCCGTCGTCCCGGTGCGAGTCACGCACCGGGAAAAGGTCATTCACGCGCCACCAGGCTGCCGGAATTCCTCATCGCCGGACCTCCTGGCCCTCCTCCCCAAGCCAGATCCTCGTCGCCATCCCCGAGCCCTGCCTGACGCCCTCGCCTCCGAACCGTCCCTAAGCCCTGTTCGCCGACGCATTCGCCGGACTTCGCCTCTCCCTCCTCCCTAAGCCGCCGGCCCGCTCCTCGTCGCCGCTGGCCCGCTCCTCGTCGCTGCCGGACACCCTCGCCGAGCCCTCCCCAACGCGTCATGTCGCCAGCCCGCCCCGATGATCCATCCCGCCGGTGAGCCCCGACGATCGAGCCTTGCCAAAATAGAGATTTTAATATGTATGAGATGTTAGATGATTTTAATTTTTGGAAATAGAGTTCATTGTTTTAAATATGTATGAGATGTTAGATGATTTTAATATGAAAGTGATATGATGATTTTATATGGAAAATGTTAATGGATGTATATATATATATAGAAAATGTTGATATGATGATTTTTGGATGTTAATTATTTTTTATGGATGTTAATTATTTTTGAAAATTATAGTTTATAAGATTGACTGACTTTTTTTCATAATTGGAATCAGTTTTTGGCAAAGGGTGAAAACAATTTCAAAATGAGTGAAAGCGGTCTTTTTGACTGCGAGAAATGAATTAGTTTAGTTTTAGGTTTAGTTTAGGTTTAGTTTAGGCCCCCCGACCCCGACACGACACCCCCCGACATCCTGACCCCGACACGACACCCTGACACCCCGACACGGCACCCCCGACCACGACACAGCACCCCGACCCCGACACGACACCCTGGCACGGCACCCCCGACCACGACACAACACCCCTACCCCGACACGACACCCCCGACACCCTGACCCCGACACGACACCCCGACACCCCGACACGGCACCCCCGACCACAACATAGCACCCCGACCCCGACACGACACCCCCGACACCCCGACACGACAACCTGACACGGCACCCCCGACCACGACACAACACCCCTACCCTGACACGACAGCCCCGACACCCCGACACGACAGCCCCGACACCCTGACCCCGACCACGACACATCACCCCTATTTATTTAGTTAGTTAGTTAGGTTATCAGGTTAGTTTAGTTAGTTTAGTTAGTTAGGTTAGTTTAGTTAGGTAGGTCATCCTTAGGTTATTAGGGCATGTGTTAATTTTGTTAGATGCTAAGTGTTATTTAATTTGTTAGATGCTAAGTGTTAATTTTGTTAAGTTTTATTTAATTTGTTTTCATAATTAAGTGTTTTTCTCGACGTTGACGATGCCGATCCCGCATCCTCGTCGTCGAGTCGCCGGAGGAGGTCACTTGCTTGAGCGAGGGGCCCTGTCAGGGATGTCGGGCTGGTACTGGGAGGTGTTGTGTTTCAGGCGGCACAACTTGGTGAAGAGCCAGCCCGTCGTCGACCCGGAGGTTCTGTGGTGGTGGCCGTATGGGACATGGAGTTTTCAGAGGCTTGAGTCCCCCACGGAGGTGGTACAGTACCATGTCAGCAAGGAGAACGAGCACGTCCGTCACTACATGTTAGCTTTGGAGGCCAGGTCCGACAATACCTGGCAGATTCTTGAGGGATCTCACTGCAGCTATGTTCCTGTGATGGTTCCTTCTCTTTTGGTGTCCACCGCCCGCCCCGATATCCGTCGGGCGAAAGGGTTCTAGCTAGATCGATATATTAGCTACTATATATGTATTATTATTATGTATTAGCTAGATCGATGGATTAGCCGATGTATTACAATTATCCGAGATTATGAGATGAGATCTTTTCTAAGAACTACTATATATGTATTCTATGATGCATTATTAATTAAATATTAGTTATTTGGCTTCTTGAATGCATGCTAATTTGAATACTAATTTGATTTATCTATATTATTATGGATTAGTTATTAAGCTATGGACAATATCGGTAGATCTCATGAAGAGGACATCTTCGACATGATACGCTCCTCCGAAAACCCAGTGGACCTTCTGGGTGAATCACATGATGATGACGGCTCACAATATCTGAACGATTACGGTGATGGATGTGAGGCCGAGGAAGAACAACTTATGTTCCAAAATTCGGAACAACTAACAATGTCTCGCGAGGTATATACACATATTAGCCTCTGGTGATCATTACATGTGTATGTATTGATTTGTATATATATATATATATATTAACAAATCTTTTTTCTTTTAATTATCAGCCCTCCGGATCGAGCCAATCTAGTAGAAAGGTACGAGGCGGTGCCAAAATATTGAAAACCAACGTAAAGCTCAATCTGATGCTTTCAAACATGATGGCGCACCGATTCACCCTGAAGCCAATGCCAAGACATTTGGTCGTCAATGCGGAGTGGTTGTCAGGGATGGAGTCCCGATCACAATGCAAGAATGGATTCAACCAAACAACCCAAAACCAGGAGTTAATTATGTCGATACAAGAATTAAAGATACCCTTTGGCAAGATCTCATGGAGCATTTCATCCTCCCAGATTCTCTCTCGGAGCGCCAAAGGGACAAAGTCAAGGAGTTTGCTCTCCAAAAGATGGCCGGTGCGTTCCATACTTGGAAGAAAAGATTATGGACCGAGTACAACGCTAGAGGCCAAAAGGCGCCCGAATTCATAGGAATATACGAGAAGGTAAGGAATCACTAGGACGCATTTATCGAGTACAAGACATCGGAAACTTCTATGGAGAAGTCAGTGAAGAATAAGATAAATGCGGAGAAAAAAAGTATCACCATAAACTAGGGACAGGTGGATACAAGTCAGCCATTCCTAAGTGGGATGCATTAGAGAATAAGATGCATGCTGAAGGGATCACTCTAGTAACCTTCCACTGGCCCCGGAGGTGCATGAATTGGTTTTTTGCGCATGGGGGAAAGTTGGACCCAGCAACAGGGAAGATTATTGCACTGGCCAGTCTGAAGCATGCATCAGGTGAGTTGATTGATGCAATAAAAGTTGCCCAAGAAGGACGGTTTCACCCCGATAGAGAGACCGACGAGCTTACACGCGCCCTCGGGAATCCCAAACACGGAGGACGAAAACGAGGCATGGGCGTTGTTCCGTGGTACGAGGGGTTTGCGGGATGGAAGGACACTTATAAAAGCCGTTCGGGAAAAAAGAAGGTGGAAGCAGACCGACTTTCAACGTTGGAATAGAAGTACGAGCAGCAGCAGCTGCAGATACAGGTACTGACTCAGCAAAGGGCAAGTCCGCGGCAGGAGGCAAGGGAACCTGTCCCATCTACACTGCCAAAAAGCAGCATGGGTTCCACGAGGGCACCACTCGGTCACACCCCCGTGGATGATATCACCGAGAAGACATCTTGTGAGCTAATCCAGAAAATGAAGAACATACCCGTGCGGATCACGACGGGCTATGCTTTACCAAATACACCTGATGTTCTCTAGCATTGCAATCCGGTTCCAGCTGGGTATGCTCATGTCGCGGTGAACGCAATAGAGCCAGGATATGATGAAGTATTGCTTGACATCCCTAGAGGTGAGGGGGAGTCCACACTGGCAGAAGCCGACCGTGGTCTCATTCTATGGAGTAAGGACTGCATCGTCTTTCCACACTCGATGCTAAGGCCACCGGCTCCTCCGAGTATCGATGTCCAGCGCGAGGGATCCCAGCCAGAGGCATCGTAGCGCCAGCAGTCCTCCCCACCTCCACATCAGTCCTCCCCACCTCCCTAGGAGTCGTCCCTACCTCCCCAGAAGTCCTCCCCACCTCGAGAGGCGTCCCACCTCGCCAGCATTCCTCCCCACCTTGCCAGAGTCCTCCCAACCTCGGGACGGAGCACGACACGAGTCCATATAGTCGATATCTATCTCCGCCGCGTGAGCCGACTCCACCCCGGTAGCGGTCCCGCCAGCAGGGCTCCCAAAAGAGGAAGGCCAGGAGTAGTCCTCTTCGGAAGGAGCAGTCCTCCGGCCAAAAGGAAGCTGCCTTACGACATGACACCAGAGGAAAACAAAATTGAAAGCGATCGCCAAGTGAAAGCCTTTTTTGCGAAGAAGACCGTGCCGCCAAAGGAGGTAATACCCAAGGAAGTCCAAGAGCACTTTATGGAACACTTTATTGATCGACCCGAACATATGTCGAGCGTATACTGACAGACTATGAGCAACAGATTCAGAAGGCAAGTGAGCACAGAAGTCGGCCCAGCCCAAGGAAGAAGTCGGGAAGTACGACATCAACGACAGGTGGTACTACTAGCGGGAAAACAGTTCCCCAGCTCGGAGAACAATCCAAGCAATCGATCTCTTCTCTCAACGTGAGTACCAATCCAAGCAAGAAATCGATCCAGCTAGTCGACGTGCAAGGCATCCCAATTGACCTTGAAGAAGTAGAGGCTGCAAGTCTCACTCTTGGCCAAATCCTTGGCACCGAGGAAATCCGCGGGTACGGTGCAACTGAGTACGCAATGCAATATGCCATCAGAAAACCACTTGTCACACCCAAGCAGTACAAGGAACTACCAACCGCGATGTCACGGTTGCATGATTGGTACCTGCGTGAAGCAAAGCGAGGGGAGACGGCAGTCATGGGCAAAGTAAGGAAAGAGCATTACGTCAATGGATGTGACATATGTCTTGAATTCTTAGAACTTTTCCAGTTATACCACATGGACTCTATTGACAAAACTCTCATTAGTTGCTATTGTCTGTAAGTGATTTATATCTTTAATAATTTAAGTCTCTAGCTAAGATATTGTTCATTGGCTTATTCTCACTATATATGTTCTTTTCTATTCTACTATGCAGATTGAAGATGTGGGAATTGAAACAAGAGGGAATCGATGACATTGGATTCATGGACCCAAGTACCGTTAATGGTCATGTGGTAAAACATTATACCAAGGACACAGAAGATCTCTTGGAAAAATTTCTAGAGGCACTAATGAATACCAAATCTACTATAATATTTCCTTACAACATGGGGTGAGTGTTTACTCTCTTGTACTACTAGGTCCGCGCATCTCTTTAATTCTAGTTTCAATACCATTATCACATCCTTGATTATTAATTATCTTATTGAATTCTATTCTTTTGCAAAGTGCGCGAAGCAGCCACTGGGGACAAATTTATGTGGATACTTCGTCAGCGAGAACATTCACATCCAGACCGAAGGTCGTATACGTCGCAGAGGAGCACGTGAAAGACAACTCCAGGTTTGGCAGATGATGTCAAAGCTCTCACCCGAGAAACACTTTGTAGCACTTCAAGAGGAATTTGCAGCATTTCTTCTTCAACATGTCATTGATATAAATGGAGAACACTATTACTTACCGCCGCCTCAATAATGCCAGCAAATCAGTAGTTGAAAAATGAGATTTCATCCGGAGCACTAGCTAGCTAGTCCCGTCCGGGTTTTGGGCCTTAAGTTATAAGTCCGAGAATACATATGGATGTGTAATTCCATTTGTATATATACCGTGTATGAGATATTGTATATTATATTACATATATATATATGCATCAACTTGTGTAATGTTTAAAGTATGTAGCACCGTAAAATAAGTTTCAAATGAATGGAAAACTAAAACCAAATTAAAAGCTAAATAAAAAACAGAACACTTAGTACCGGTTGGTATCACCAATCGGTACTAAAGGTCCCCCACCACCAGCCCACGCAGGCAGCCACGTGGTGGGCCTTTAGTACCGGTTGGTATCACCAACCGGTACTAAAGGTCCTCCACCACTAGCCCACGCAGGCAGCCACATGGTGGGCCTTTAGTACCGGACCGTGGGCCAGCCGGTACTAAAGGTCTGGACCTTTAGTCCCGACCCTTTAGTACCCGTCGGGGAACCTGTACTAAAGGAACATCCTGACCGGTACTACTGATCGACATTCTACTAGTGGATGATAATGACCATAAAGCAAATTTGACCATTCCGACGTGTCAAACAACTTTCATGTTGAACACTTTCCGATCCGAGGCCATTTTACACTTTCACTCGACCGAAACTGTCACTCGACGGTGATTTTCACTCAGACGGCAATCGCACTCAGGTCGAAACTGTCACTCGACGGTTATTTTCACTCGGATGGCAATTACACTCAGACCAGTATTTCCACTCAACCAGTACTTTTTACTCGGACGGGAATGGCAATTTCACTCGGCCGGACAGGAAACTTTTCACTCGACGACAAACTTTCACTCGGAAATCCCGAGTGAGACCTAAGGCTGATTTTGTTTTGCTTCTCCAGGTGGCATACGACCTCGGATTGAGAAGATTTATATATCATAATCAATCGCCTCGACGATGCAAAACTTTTTTATGTTGTAAGTTTTTCCATCCGAGGAGGTCTTGAATGTGTAATGGACCAAAAAGCACTCAGAACATCTACATGACAATCCAAGTGTGATTTGGCCTTTCAAATGATGTCGAATGGTGATGGCCTAAACATCAAGGTTGTTTCACTCAGCAATATGAACTTTATCATAGAAAAAACCGTTTCGTTTGAGTCCATCTTTATTGCATTTTGCACCGTGCCAAAATCAGGTGTCAACACATGCCCCCCTGTTTTTCATCAAAGCTAGCATGCAGAAAAATAATTTGCACTATGTTTGTCCTAAGGACGATGTCAACACTCCATCGGCCATTTATATTTCTCAGGGCGATAATTATATATTGGCCATGTTTATGCTAAGGGAGATAATCATATATCGTCCATTGCCTAATTTGGCTTCTTGCTACACACTCGGGTGGTACTTCTTCAGATATTTGCCATTGAGAGCTCGAGGTAATAATACTCCTTGTATGGATTCTACTAATTATGAATTTCTAGGAACTATTGTTGCAATCCTCGAAGGACCTTCCCAGTTTGGAGACCACTTCCCAAATTTTCTATCTCTAGAACCAATCAGCAGAATCACTTTCCACACAAGATCGCCAACCTGAAAATTCTTCAACTTGACCTTTTTATTGTAAGCTCTTGCTACCCTTAATTTGTCCTTCTCTATGGCCTTTAATGCAACCAAACGTTTATATGCAACCTCATCAATATTGTCCATCATCAAATCATAAAATTCCACTGCCGATAAATCATTTCGTTTGGCTATTCTCAAAGCACTCAAATTTACCTCCACAGGTAAAACAACCTCTTGCCCGTATACTAGCTCATACGGACTTACCTTTGTAGCACCATGCCTTGAGATCCTATGTGCCCACAAAGCCTCAGACAACAACCCATGCCATTTTCTTGGAATATCCTCAATTTTCTTCTTGATGAGTTTAATCAATATTTTGTTGCTAGACTCAGCTTGTCCATTAGCTTGGGCATAATACGGAGATGAATTGAGCAACTTTATGTTGTATGATTCGGCAAATTCTCCAACTTGATGTGACACGAAAGATGAACCTTGATCTGTAGTTAATGTCTGAGGAATGCCGAATCTATGAATAATGTGTTCGGTTATGAATTGAATTACCTCCGTGTGTGTCATGTTCTTGAGAGGTACTGCTTCAGACCATTTAGTGAAATAATCGGTTGCCACCAACACGAACCGATGCCCCTTTGAAGAAGATGGATGAATTTGTCCAATGAAGTCTAAACCCCATCCCCTAAAAGGCCACGGCTTGATAATAGGATGTAACATAGCAGCAGGAGCCAACTGAATATCACCAAAATTTTGACAAGCTTCGCACCCTTTGTAATACCTAAAGCAATCATTCATCATAGCCGGCCAATAAAATCCAGCACGCTGCAAGAGCCATTTCATTTTGGGTGCCGACTGATGAGTACCACAAATGCCTTCATGTACCTCTCCCATAGCAACTCTTGCTTGGTCTTCGGCCAAACACTTTAAGAGATCATCTTCAACCATTTGGCGATAAAGACCATCATCTCTCATCGTATATTTGAAAGCCATACGCCGAACAGTCCTGTCCACCCTTTCACTCGGATTGCACATGTAATCAATAATGGGCTTCCTCCAGTCATGATTTTCACCTGTACTAGATTTATTGTTAGTGGCCGAGTCAGTAGGCTCTAATTCGGCCTCTCCCACATTAGCAAGATAAGACATCGGCTTCTGAGAAATATGAAACATGCCATGATCAATATTATAGCCGGATGCTTGTTGTGCTAACTCATTTGCTCTCCAATTGTCATGTCTAGATATATGAGCAATGCTAAAATAATCCAAAGTAGAAATCGCATCCAGACACTTATCAAGATAAACATTAAGTGATTCGTCTAAACATTGAAAGATTTTGGACACTTGCTGCACTACTAATAACGAATCACCAAAAGCCTCAACATGCATAGCACCTATAGCGAGCAACATTTCTAAACCGAATAATAATGCTTCATATTCGGCTTGATTATTTGTGCAAAAGTATTGTAGTCGGCATGAGGCTTGAAAAACAGCACCATAAGGAGATATATAAACAATACCAACACCTTGGCCATTGCTACAAACTGAACCATCAAAATATAACCTCCATGGCACTAATGAGACAAGGTTTATATCAACATCATGCTTGTCATTAATCCGATGCTCAACAATAAAATTAGCAACAATTTGGCCTTTCATGGATTTTAGAGATTCATAAGCCAAATCATATTCAATTAAATCGTAAGCCCACTTGACAATTCTACCATTAAGAATTGGCCTATGCAACATGTACTTAATGACATCGGTTCGACAAGCTACTATGCAAGCACTCGGCACAAGGTAATGTCTCGGTTTTGTACAAGCATAATATAAACAAAGGCATAACTTTTCAATAAATGTATACCTTGTCTCAACATCTAATAAGTGTCGACTCAAATATGTAATAGTATGTTCTCTTCCTTCAGTTTCTTGAGTCAATACAGCACCAATAACACCTTCCTTTGCTGCAATGTAAAGCCTAAAGGTCACTTTATGTTTAGGTGCTCTCATTACTGGAGGAGTACTTAAATAAGTCTTGATCATGTCGAATGCCTCTTGCTGTCTTGCCCCCAATTAAAATCAGCATCATTCTTTAACCGAAGGATAGGAGTGAATGCATCAACCTTCCCTGACAAATTAGCTATGAACCTCCTCAAATAATTGACCTTGCCAAGGAATTTTTGCATATACCTCTTGCATGTTGGAGCCTCCACTTTTTGTATAGCTTCTATCTTTTTGGGATCATTTTCTACGCCATTCTCATGAATAATTATGACCGAAAGCTTTCCAACTGACACGCCGAATGCACACTTCAAAGGATTCATCTTAAGTCCATATTTTTTCATTCTTTCAAAAGCTAAACATAAATCAGCCAAATGAGACATAAAAGCATCCGATTTGACAACAATATCATCAATATAGATTTCAAGTATAATTCCGAGTAAATCATGGAAAATTAAAGTCATAGCTCTTTGATATGTCGCACCCGTATTTTTTAATCCGAATGTCATCACCGTCCACTCGAATAAACCAAGGAAACCAGGGCAACGAAAGGCTGTCTTGGACATGTGCTCTTCGGCCATAAAAATTTGATTATAACACGCATTACCATCAAGAAAGCTAATAACTTTATGTCCAGAAGCATCATTAATAAGCCCGTCGGCTATTGGCATGGGGTACTCATCTTTGGGTGTAGCTCTATTCAAATCTGTGACATCAATGCACACCGTTAACTAGTCGGATCCTTTCTTCTCCACCGGCACAATGCTTTAAGCAACCGACCGATCTCCTCCTTGATCCGGTCATATGTTTTTGGATTAAATTATCTAGCCAATTGTTTGTAAGGTCTAAAACCGGCCTTTATAGGTAACCGATGCTCCACTAGCTCTCGGCTTAAATCTGGCATCTCATGGTATTCCCATGCAAATCAACAAACATATTCTTTCAATAGCTCGATCAACTTAGCTTTATGACCGTCTTTCAAATTCTTGTTTACAAACGTCGGCCTAGGAACTAAACCATCCCCTATATCCATTTCTTCTAATGGATCTGCCGACTGAAAACCCTGTCCTAATTTATCCATATCATCCAACTCCTCTACAGATTCATACATATGGTTCTCACTAGACCGATATTCTGCAAGACGTTTCTGCAACCACTCGGAATTAGAATCCATTTAAACATATCATACCTTGGAGCCGATTGCCACTAATCGGCTTTAAAGAGACGGGCACAAAGCCATTCTTTGTTGCGCCAAGGAAATCAAACTCTGACAAGTCGCGTCCCGTCAAGCAAGTAGCATTGGGATGTTGCCAATCCACCGATGCATCGGCTAAAGCAACACAAGCCGAGTTATCCGCATGAATGACTTCTACCTCATCATCAACCCACTGGATCAAAAACTGGTGCATGGTAGATGGTACGCACTGGTTTGCGTCAACCCAATCACGGCCTAGTATGACGTTGTAGTTACCTTGCACCTCAGCAACAAAGAATGCAGTAGCCAAAGTTTTGCTCCCGTCTGTAAGCTCCACATACATCACACCTTTGGATTCAGTTTTCTCCTTGCCTTCAAACCCATTAAGCACCATATTGGTCTTGATCAATTCATCATCGAGCAAACCCAATTTCTTGAAGACCGAATAGGGCATGAGATTCACCACAACACCACCATCAACAAGCATCCGAGTGAGTGGTGATTCATTGATATGACCTCTGAGATACAATGGTTTCAAGTGCGTCACTGGTTCTTTTGGCTTCGAGAATATTGCATTTCTGGAGCCAAAATTCAGCTGAGCCACTTCCCCTTCTTCATCTACAGCGCAGAATTCAGCGGGTAAGTAATACACCATATTGATATCCATACCTTCATGAACCGGTGTAGACTCATAGTCCAACAGATCATGTTCCTCCTCGCGCGCGTCCACTGAATCTGAATTCTTTCCGAGTGAAGGAGAAGTAACATGCGACTGAGACAATGTCACAGCTACATCGTCCTCTTTTGATGGTGTAATTGCTACAATGGTAGATGTAGAATCCACTATGTTTTGTACTAGTTTGGGCTTCCACACCTGCTTCGCTGGTATCATGGGCCGAGTGACATTGAACAACTCGTCCCTCTAGTTCTCAGCTTCTTGTTCTGCCATCTCTTGATTCCTCAACCTCTGTAATTTCCTCTTTTGTGTGTTAGTTAGCCCTGGAGGACACCACTTTGGTCGAGTGTATTTAGGATCAACTGGCTTTACTTGTCTGGTACTTGCTTCATGATCATTGGTCGAGTGCTTTGGTGCGATAACAAGTATCGGCTCAGTTGGGTTGCCACGCATAGTCGACTGTTGCATGGTGAACGTTTTACTGCCCAAGACGATTGAGTCAGCATTGATATTTTCCTTGCCTTTCCCTGACTCCACTGCTGCAACACTCAGCAGCTTGACGCACCACACTTGTCGACTTTTCTGGCCTGTGAAGCTTTCACTCGGGCGCACCCTTTTACTCGGACGAAATCCACTCGGACGTTCGACTGCATAGTATGCACTCAACCGTATTCTTTCATTCAGATAACTTCCGCCCGGCTGCATTCTTACACTCGGATAGTTTCCACTCGGAGGCATATTTTGACCAACCGACTAATGGACACCCGTGTTCAGTCGGCTTTCATATGAGCATCCAAGTCGATCCCTAACAGCTTGTCGCTGTTCTTGTGGAAGCGGCATCCTTGATCAAGTCGGTTTTGCATGCCGAGTGAACATATCAGTTGATGGTGACCTTGGTTGCTTCAGGTATGATGACCGATTAGAGCTAGAACCGGTTGACTAATTTGCATATTTGGACAGCAGCATATTGAAAGTTGGCTTGACACGCTTATGATGTACCTTGGCTTCGTTCGTCTTCCACTTGCCAACTTATGGACTCTTGGGTTTAACAAACTTAACACGAGTGTCTTGTTGCACTTCTTGTTGCCCCCGAGTGCAGGATTCTTGACGGTGATCTTGATTACTTCCCTGCCATCGGGTTGCTTATCAAGCACAACCTGCCTCCCCAAGACCTTGCTGTCCTCCTTGCTTTTCCTAGGCTCACCAATAATGACATTAGTTTTATTAGCAGATTCGGCTACCTCTGGCCGATTGAGCAACCTTTTCCCCTCCAAATCCAAAGTATTCATTGAGAAGAGCTGCTTATCAACTTGCATCTCATAAAAGTTCAATTGTCCGTCATTAATGGCCGATTGTATCTGTCATCGGAAAACATTTCAATCATTAGTAGCATGAGAAAAAGAATTATGATACTTGCAATAAGCACGCCGTTTCAACTCTTCAATCGACGGTAAAGTGTGAGATATCCTAATGACATTAGCTTGCAGCAAAGCATCAAATATTTTGTCACACTTAGCAATGTTAAAAGTAAATTTCATCTCTTCGTCACGATTCTTATGAATCGGTTTTAGATCATTGCAAGTAAATGGTTTGGCCTTAGACGGCCAAACAAATTCGGTAGCATACATATCACCTTCATCGTCCGAGTGATCACTACCATACTCAACCATGTTCATCTTAGGACGATCAGTTTTATATCTATGCACCTCTTTGAGATCTTTTCTCTGGCTCTCCTGAGCCAAAGCTTATTGCAGGACCTGGTTGACACTTAAGAACTCATAGCCTTCTAGCTTTTTCCTAAAGTGAGTTTTCAAACCACTATGCACAAGGTCAGCCAAGTCCCTCTCGGTTATCACCAAACTATAGCACCGGTTCTTTGTATCTCTAAATCTCTTGACGTAATCGGTGACCGATTCATCACTTTTCTGCTTAACAAATGTAAGATGTGATAATTTAAGTTCGTTGTCGCCGCTATAAAAGTGATCATGAAATTTTTGTTCCAGCTGCGACCACACACGGATAGAACCATGTGGTAGAGAAGAAAACCATGAAAATGCAGTACCAGTTAATGATAAAGGAAACAAGCGCACTTTCAATTCATTCAGCGGATCTACTTCACCTAGTTGTGCTGAGTATTGACTAATATGCTCCCATGTGGTTTTTGTGCTTTCTCCATTGAACTTGACAAAATCTGGAATTTTATATCCCGGAGGGCAGTAGTTAGCATCAAAGTACTCGGGGTGCGGTTTTTGGTAAATCCGATTCCAAGGTAACTCAACTCCAAATTCTCTCTAAGCATCTTAGCCATCTCCTCTCTAAAACTAGCTAAAGTATCATCTACAACAGATGGTGAAGTTTGATGTTGTGGGATGGGAGGAGTAGAATTATTGGTAGTCAGCAGGAACTGTGGCACACATGCCGAACTATAGTTCAGCTGTGGCCAAGTGCTTGCACCTACAGGTACAACTTGGTTCGGTATAGGTACCAAACTTAGCACGCTCATGATGGAATTAGCAGGTGCAGCCACAATCTGATTGGTGTGGGTAGGATAGTAATTCATCGGCATGGGAGGTGCCAATGAAAGAGGTAAAGACAGATTAGGGTTTCCTACACTAGCAGCCACACCACTATTACCACTAGACGATTGAGGCATATTTTTCTGCGCATTGGTATTTTCTAAGAAAGTTTGATAGACCAAATCATTACCGTCGGCAATACGACTCTCAATCTCAGCCCACTGCTCAGGAGAAAAGGTAGTACTTATAGGAGGTTTAACCTGCTCGGCCTGAAGAGGAGGGAACTTGATTTCTCCAATCGAAGTGATATTGCCTTGGTGATCTTTCTTCAAGTTTCCAAGGAATTCCTACAACTCCTTCTCTTCACGTGCCTTCTTGTACTCCTCATAAGCTTGGCGATGATCAGCCAATAGTTCATCAAGCTTGGGCTTAATGATGTTATCGGCATCTATCTCAGATGGCTTGGGAAGATTAGAACTGATAGTTGATGAGGATGATTGATCTTTAGTCCCCAATGGAGTCGCCAAAAAGAGTGTTGACACACGAACACGTCACTGTGTACCCTCAATGCCGGGGGTGATGCACCGCAGCTCACGTCGAAGGAGGTCCGTCCGGCAGTGCGATACGCAAGACAGCTGGCGGACGCTGTTGTAGCCCCGAAACCCCACACACCCGGGAGGGACCCCGTCAGGTTGTGCGGCGGCTATGGGCTGCCTTAGGTTGATTCGCTCGCCCCTAGAGCCTCGGGATTCGCAGCTCCCAAACACGAAGAATAGCGAAGAACGAGAGAAAAACGAAGAACGTAGATGAAAAAGTAGTATAGATTGATTTGTTCGATTGTGTGTTGTTCAATCGGCCGTCACCTCCAACATATATAAGAGGCGGCTGGACTTCCCGTACAAGCAAAGGATTCATCTAGGCTTTTCTTACAAGAAAATTACATCAATTCACGTCCTAGACTCCTCGTTCTAATACCACTCGGATTCAGCCCAAATCCGGCCCAATCTTCTGTCTCGCTTCTTGTGTGATCCGTGAAATCTGCATATTACCTCCGATGGAGACGGTCCAAACATCAACTTTGTGTGCCTCGACGAGGCCAACAATCCGTATGTTGATCACTTTCCCAAATAAAGCCATCTTGAATACTCCACGAGGTCATCTTTAACTTCGAATCGGACTTGACCACGTAGCAGACTGGACTGTCCGAGTGTTGTAGCGTCTCTCTAGGCCGTATACTATCTCAGATGATAATGACCATAAAAGCAAAGTTGGCCGTTCCGACGTTTTGAACACATTTCCATCCGAGACCATTTCAAACTTTCACTCTACCGAAACTTTGACTCGACCGAAACTGTCACTCGACGGTGATTTTCATTCGGACGGCAATCGCAGTCAGGCCAAAACTGTCACTCGACGGTGATTTTCACTCGGATGGCAATTGCACTCGGGCCAGTATTTTCACTCGACCGATACTTTTTACTCAGATGGCAATGACAATTTCACTCGGCTGGCGATTTCCCTCGGCCGGACAGGAAACTTTTCACTCGACGGCAAACTTTCACTCGGAAATCCCGAGTGAAACCTCGGGCTGATTTTGTTTTGCTTCTCCGGGCCGCATACGACCTCGTATTGAGAAGATTTATATATCAAAATCAATCTCCTCGATGACGCGAAACTTTTTCATGTTGTAAGTTTTTCCATCCGAGGATGTCTTGAATGCGTAATTGACCCAAAAGCACTCAAAACATCTACATGACAATCCAGGTGTGATTTGGCCTTTGAAATGATGCCGAATGGTGATGGCCCAAACATCAAGGTTGTTTCATTCGGAAATATGAACTTTCCCGTAGAAAAAACCCTTTCATTTGAGTCCATCTTTATTGCATTTTGCACCGTGCCAAAATCAGGTGTCAACACAACCCTAGGCGCCTTGTGCCCTTGGGGGCGCACCAGTCCACGAAGGGGCTTGTTCCAATCCAACTACAACCCATTGGGTCCACAGGGGCAGGTGGACCCTCCCGGTGGACACCCGTAATCCCTTCGATGGTCCCGGTACAATACCGATAAACCTAGAAACCTTTCCGGTGAGTGAAACTGGACTTCCCATATATAAATCTTCACCTCCGGACCATTTCAGAACTCCTCACGACATACGGAATATCATCCGGGCCTCCGAACAACTTTTGGTAACCACATACAATTCCCATTACAATTCTAGCATCACCGAACCTTAAGTGTGTAGACCCTACTGGTTCGGGAACCTTGTAGTCATGACCGAGACACCTCTCCGACCAATAACCAATAGCGTGATCTGGATACCTTTATTGGCTCCCACATGTTCTACGATGATCTCATTGGATGAACCATGATGTCGGGGATTCAATTAATCATGTATACAATTCGTTTTGACCATCGGTATGTTACTTGCGCGATATTCGATCGTCGGTATCCCTATACCTTGTTCAATCTCGTTACCGGCAAGTCTCTTAACTCGTTCCGTAACACATGATACCGTGACTAACTCCTTAGTTACATTGAGCTCATTATGATGATGTATTACCGAGTGGGCCCAGAGATACCTCTCAGGTACATGGAGTGACAAATCCCATTCTCGATTCGTGCCAACCCAACAGACACTTTCGGAGACACCTATAGTGCACCTTTATAGTCACCTAGTTAAATTATGACGTTTGATACACCCAAAGCATTCCTACGCTATCCGGGAGTTTCACAATCTCATGGTCTAAGGAAATGATACTTGACATTAGAAAAACTCTAGCAAACGAACTACACGATCTTGTGCTATGCTTAGGATTGGGTGTTGTCCATCACATCATTCTCCTAATGATGTGATCCTGTTATCAACGACATGCAATGTCCATGGCCAGGAAACCATGACCATCTATTGTTCAACGAGCTAGTCAACTAGAGGCTCACTAGGGACATGGTGTGGTCTATGTATTCACACATGTATTATAGTTTCCGGTTAATACAATTATGGCATGAACAATAGACAATTATGATGAACAAGGAAGTATAATAATAACCATTTTATTATTGCCTCTAGGGAATATTTACAACAGTGTCCCACTTGCACTAGAGTCAACAATCTAGTTACATTGTGATGAATCGAACACCTATAGAGTTCTGGTGCTTATCATGTTTCGCTTGTGAAAGAGGTTTAGTCAACGGATCTGCGACATTTAGATTCGTATGTACTTTACAAATATCTATATATCCATCCTAAATGTAACCATGAATGGAGTTGAAGCGGCGCTTGATATGCTTGGTCTTCTTGTGAAACCTGGGCTCCTTGGCAATGGCAGTAGCTCCAGTGTTGTCACACAAGAGAGTCAATGGGAATCACTCCTAGGTCGGGAATGAACTCCTTCATCCAGACTCCTTCCTGTGTTGCTTCCGAAGTAGCTACGTACTCCGCTTCACATGTAGATGCCGCCACGACGCTTTGCTTGCGACTGCAGTAGCTGACTGCCCCACCATTCAAAATATACATGTATCCGGTTAGTGACTTGGAGTCATCTAGATCTGTGTCGAAGCTAGCATAGATGTAACCCTTTATGACGAGCTCTTCGGTACCTCCATAAACGAGAAACATATCCTTAGTCCTTTTTAGGTACTTAAGGATATTCGTGACTGCTGTCCAGTGTTGCATTCCGGGATCACTTTGGTACCTGCCTACCAAACTTATGGCAAGGTTAACATCAGGTCTGGTACACAACATGGCATACATAATAGGGCCTATGGCTGAGGCATAGGGGATGACACTCATCTTTTCTCTATCTTCTGCGGAGGTCGGGAAATGAGTTGTGCTCAATCTCATACCTTGCAATACAGGCAAGAACCCCTTCTTGGACTGATCCATATTGAACTTCTTCAATATCTTGTCAAGGTATGTGCTTTGTGAAAGACCAATGAGGCGTCTCGATGTATCTATGTAGATCTTGATGCATTATATGTAAGCAGCTTCTCCAAGGTTCTTCATTGAAAAACACTTATTCAAGTAGTTCTTTATGCTTTCCAAAAGTTCTATATCATTTCCCATCAACAATATGTCATCCACATATAAAATGAGAACAACTACATAGCTCCCACTCACTTTCTTGTAAATAAAGGCTTCTCCATAAGTTTGTATAAACCCAAACGCTTTGATCACCTCATCAAAGCGAATGTTCCAACTCTGAGATACTTGCACCAACCCATAGATAGAGCGCTCGAGCTTGCTTGAGCATTCTTAGGATCGACAAAACCTTCCGAATTCATCATATACAATTCACCAAGATCAATCGTTAAGGAATGTCGTTTTGACGTCCATTTGCCAGATCTCATAATCATAAAATGCGGCAAGTTCTAACATGATTCATATGGACTTCAGAATCGCTATGAGTGAGAAGGTCTCTGTTGGAGAACGTTCCATGGGTACCAAAATTTTCCTACGCTTCACCAAGATCAATCTAGGAGATGAGCATCTACGAGAGGGGAGAGTGCATCTACATACCCCTGTAGATCGCTAAGCGGGAAGCGTTATGAAATGTCATTGATGTAGTCGAACATCTTGGCGATCCAAATCGCCAAGCGTCATGCGATCCAATCACGATCCGTCCCGAGCTAGTGTCGAACGGACGGCACCTCCGCATTCAGCACACGTACGGCTTGATGACGATCTCCGCCTTCTTGATCCAGCAAGAGGGAGCAGAGATTTAGACGAGTTCTCGGGTAGCGCGACGGCATTGCGGCGATGGTGGTGGAGTAATTCCAGCAGGGCTTCGCCTAAGCACTGTTGACACCGATCTAGAGGAGAAACTACGGACTAGAGGAGAGGGCAACGCGTGGCTAAAATTCTGTAGCAAAACCCCTCAAAACCACTAGTATATATAGGGGGAGGAGAGGGAGGAGACTTGGATCCCAAGGGAGCCAAATCCACTTCGGTCGAAGCTGAGGGAGGAGTCCTCCTCCTCTACTCCTAGTAGGATTAGGACTCCTTCCATTTTTCCACTTTTGCCTTTCTTTCCACCTTTGGTTTCTTCCCTAGCTGCATGGGCTTCCTGTGGACCTTCGGCCAGCCCACTAAGGGATGGTATTCCTTCTCCCTCAGCCCATGTAGCCTCTTGGGTCCAAATACCCCTCCCGATGATCCCCCGGTACCCTCTCGGCACTCCCGGTACACTATCGATTAGCCTGGAACTTTTCCAGTGACCAAAACAAGACTTCCTATATATCAATCTTTACCTCCGGACCATTCCGGAGCTCCTCATGATGTCCAGGATCTCATCTAGTACTCGGAACAACCTTAGGTCACCACCATCCATAACTCTATACTATCGAAACGTCACGAAACCTTAAGTGTGGAGACCCTTCGGGTTCGAGAACTATGTAGACATGACCTAGACACCTCTATGGTCAATGACCAATAAAGGGACCTGGATGCCCATATTGATTCCCACATATTCTACGAAGATCTTTATCGGTTGAACCTCTAAGTCTGGATTCAGTTAATCCCATATGATGTTCCCTTTGTTCTTCGGTATGTTACTTGCCCATGATTCGATCGTCGGTATCTGCATACCTAGTTGAATCTCGTTATCGGCAAGTCTCTTTACTCGTTTTCGTAATACAAGATCCTGTGGATAACACTTAGTCACATTGCTTGCAAGGCTTATTCTGATGTTGTATTACCGAGTGGGCCCTGAGATACCTCTCCGTCACACGGAGTAACATATCCCAGAGTTGATCCATGCCAACCCAATAGACACCCTCGGAGATACCTGTAGAGCACCTTTATAGTCACCCAGTTATGTTGTGACGTTTGATAGAGACAAGGCACTCCTCTGGTGTCCGTGAGTTGCATGATCTCATGGTCATAGGAACATATACTTGACATGCAGAAAACTGTAGCAATAAACTGACACGATCATATGCTGCGTTTATAGTTTGGGTCTTGTCCATCCCATCATTCTCCTAATGATGTGATCCCGTTATCAAATGACATCTCATGTCAATGGCTAGGAAACCTTGACCATCTTTGATCAACGAGCTAGTCTACTAGAGGCACACTAGGGACAAAGTCTTGCTTATATATCCACACATGCAATGTGTTTCCAATCAATACAATTATAGCATGGATAATAAACAATTATCATGAACAAGGAAATATAATAGTAAACACTTTATTTATTGCCTCTAGGGCATACTTCCAACAGTCTCCCACTTGCACTAGAGTCAATAATCTAGTTCACATCACTATGTGATTTATATTGTAATGAATCAAACACCCATGCAGTTCTGGTGTTGATCATGTTTATCCCTTGGAAGAGGTTTAGTCAATGGGTCTGCAACATTCAGATCCGTGTGCACTTTGCAAATATTTGTGTCCTTCTTCTCGATGTAATCGTGGATGGAATTGAAGCGTCGCTTTATGTGTCTGGTCCTCTTGTGAAACCTTGGTTCCTTGGCCATAGCAATGGCACTAGTGTTGTCACGGAATAGATTCATTGGATTTAGTGCACTAGGCACTACTCCAAGATCTGTCATGAACTGCTTCATCCAAACGCATTCCTTCACTGCCTCCAAGGCTGCGATGTACTCCTCTTCGCATGTAGAATCGGCTACCACACTTTTCTTGGAACTGCACCAGCTTACCGTTCCCCCGTTGAGAATAAATATGTATCCGGTTTGCGACTTAGAGTCATCCGGATCAGTGTCAAAGCTTGCATCGACGTAACCCTTTACGACGAGCTCTTGATCACCTCCACAAACAAGAAACATTTCCTTACTCCTTTTCAGGTACTTAAGGATATTCTTGACCGCAGTCCAGTGCTCCATTCTAGGATCACTTTGAAACCTTCCGGCCATACTTATGGCAAGGCTGACATGGGGTCTTGTGCACAAAATTGCATACATGATAGAGCCTATGGCTGAAGGATAGAGGATGACACTCATCTTCTCTCTATCTTCTGTAGTCACTGGGCAAGAACCCCTTCTTGGATTGATCCATTTTGAACTTCTTCAAAACATTATCAAGGTATGTGCTTTGTGAAAGTGCTATCAAGCGTCTCGATCTATCTCTATAGATCTTAATGCCTAATATGAAAGCAGATTCTCCTAGGTCCTTCATTGAAAAACTCTTGTTAAAATATTCTTTCATGCTTTCCAGCATTTCTATATTGTTTCCAATCAGCAATATGTCATCCACATATAATATTAGTAACGCTATAGAGGTCCCACTCACTTTCTTGTAAATACAAGCTTCTCCATAAACTTGTATAAACCCACATGCTTTGATCACCTCATCAAAGCGCTTATTCCAACTCCGACATGCTTGCACCAGTCCATAAATGGATCGCTGGAGTTTGCAAACTTTTTCAGCATTCTCTCGATCGACAAAACCTTATGGTTGCATCATATACAACTCTTCCTCAAGGAAACCATTGAGGAACACTGTTTTGACATCCATCTGCCAAATTTCACAGTCGAAATATGCAGCTATTGCTAACATGATTTTGACGGACTTAAGCATCGCTACAGGTGAGAAGGTCAGATCATAGTCAACTCCTTGAACTTGTGAAAACCCTTTGCCACAAGTTGAGCTTTATAGACGGTGACATTACCGTCCGCGCCCGTCTTCTTCTTAAATATCCATTTGTTCTGAATGGGCTGTCGCCCTTCAGGCAATACTTCCAAAGTCCATACTTTGTTTTCATACATGGATCCCATCTCGGAGTTCATGGCCTCTAACCATTTCTCGGAATCCAGGGCCATCATCGCTCCTCCATAGCTCGTAGGTTCATTGTTGTCCAACAACATGACCTCCAAGACAGGGTTGTCGTACCACTCAGGAGCAGTACACGCCCTTGTCGACCTATGAGGTTCAATAGTAACTTGATCTGAAACTTCATGATCATCATCATTAACTTCCTCTACAACTGTCGTCGGCTCCACATAAACATCTTTATGTGCTGCGCTACTCTCTGGTTGAAGCAAAGGTTCACCTCATCAAGCTCTATTTACCTCCCACTCAATTCTTTCGAGAGAAACTCTTTCTCAAGAAATGTTTCGTTCTTAGCGACAAACACTTTGCCTTCGGATCTAAGATAGACGGCATACCCAACTATCTCTTTCGGGTATCCTATGAAGATGCATTTCTCTGCTTTGGGTTCTAGCTTTTCAGGCTGAAACTTTTTGACATAAGCATCACATCCCCAAACTTTAAGAAACGACAACTTTGGCTTCTTGCCAAACCATAGTTCATATGGCATCGTCTCAACAGATTTTGATGTTGCCCTATTTAAAGTGAATGCAGCTATCTCTAATGCATAACCCCAAAATGATAGTGGCAAATCGGCAAGAGACATCATAGAACGCACTATATCTAATAAAGTTTGATTATGACGTTCGGGCACACCATTACGCTGTGGTGTTCCAGGAGGTGTCAATTGTGAAACAATTCCACACTGTCAAACTCATAACTCAGGTATTCATCTCCTCGATCAGATCGTAGGAGTTTAATCTTCTTGTTATGATGATTCTCTACTTCACTCTGAAATTGTTTGAACTTTTCAAACGTTTCAGACTTGTGCTTCATTAAGTAAATATACCCATATCTACTTAAGTCATCAGTGAAGGTCATAAAATAACGATATCCACCACGCGCCGAAACATTCATTGGACTGCACACATCAGTATGTATAATTTCCAATAAGTCACTTGCCCGTTCCATTGTTCCAGAGAACGACGTTTTAGTCATCTAGCCCATGAGGCATGGTTCACATGTGTCAAGTGATTCAAAATCAGTAACTCCAAAAGTCCATCAGCATGTAGCTTCCTCATGTGTTTACACCAATATGACCTAAATGGCAGTGCCACAAGAAAGTGGTACTATCACTATCAACTCTACATCTTTTGGCATCAATGTTATGAACATGTGTATCATTACTATCAAGATTCAATATGAATAAACCCCTCACATTGGGTGCATGACCATAAGAGATATCACTCATATAAAGAGAACAACCATTATTCTCTGATTTAAATGAGTAACCATCTCGCAATAATAAGATTCAGATACAATGTTCATGCTTAACGCAGACACTAAATAACGATTATTCAGATTCATCACTAATCCCGATGGTAATCAAAGAGAGAGCGTGTCGGCAACGATCACATCAACCTTGGAACCATTTCCCACACGCATCGTCACTTCATCCTACGCCAGCCTTCGTCTATTCCGTAGTTTCTATTTTGAGTTGCAAATGTGAGCAGCTGAACCGGTATCATATACCTAGACACTACAACGAGAGCTAGTAAGGTACACATCAATAACATGTACATCATATATACCTTGTTTATTGTTGGCCGCCTTCTTGTCAGCTAGATACTTAGGGCAGTTCTGCTTTCAGTGACCAGTTCCCTTGGAATGAAAGCACTCAGTTTCTGGCTTGGGTACAACCTTGGGTTTCTTCACGGGAGGGGCAACTATTCTGCCACTCTTATTGGAGTTAACCTTCTTTCCCTTGCCATTCTTCTTGAAACTAGCGGTTTTATTGACCATCAACATTTGATGTTCTTTCTGGATTTCAGACTCAGCGACTTCCAGCATCGCAAACAACTTGGCGACTGACTTGTTCATCCCGTGCATGTTATAGTTCATCACAAAGCTTTTGTAGCTAGGTGGCAGTGATTGAAAAACTATGTCAGTGATCGCCTCTGGCAGAAGGGGCATTCCCAACTCCGCTAGACGAGTCGGATACCCGGACATTCTGAGTATATGTTCACTGATAGACCCGTTCTCCTCCATTTTGCAAGCATAGAACTTATCGGAGGTCTCATACCTCTCAATCCGGGCATTCTTACCAAATATAAACTCCAACTCCTCGAACATCTCATATGTTCCATGACATTCAAAATGTCTTTGAATTCTCGGTTCTAAGCCATACAATATTGCACACTGAACTATTGAGTAATCTCCAAAAAGTGCCTCTCAAGCGTTATTAACGTCTTCGGATGATATGTTTTCGGGTTGGTTACCAAGCGGTGCATCAAGGACATATGACTTCTAGGAAGCCGTGAGGATAAACCTCAGATTATGGGCCTAGTCCACAAAGTTACTTCCATCATCTTTCAACTTAGCTTTCTCTAGGAACGCATTAAAATTCAGGGGTGCTACTGCATGAGACATAGATCTACAACATAAATATGCAAAGGTTACTAAGACTATTCTTCAAGATAACGAGTTTAGTTAATCAAATTACTAAATCTCCCACTCAAATTGACATCCCTCAGGTCATCTGAGTGATACATGATCTGAATTCACCAACTCAAGTCCGATCATCACGTGAGTTGAGGTGGTTTCAATGGTGAACATCATCATGTTGATCATATCTACTATATGACTGATGTTCGACCTTTCGGTCTCTTGTGTTCCGAGGCCATGTATGTACATGCTAGGCTCGTCAAGTTTAACGTGAGTGTTCTGCACGTGCAACACTAGCTTGCTCTCGTTGTATGTGAATGTAGAGTCTATCACACCCGATCATCACGTGGTGTCTCTACACAATGAACTTTCGCAACGGTGCACACTCGGGGAGAACACAATTTTTACCTTGAAATTTAAGTGAGGGATCACCTTATAATGCTATCGTCGTCCTAAGAAAAACAACATGCATAAAAGTATTAACATCACATGCAAATCATAAGTGACATGATATGGCCATGAACTTATGCTTTTGATCTCCATCTTGAAAGCACCGGCATGATCTCCATCGTCACCGCCATGACACCATGATCTCCATCAACGTGTCGCCATTGGGGATGTCGCACCCATCATGTTTCTACTACTATTGCTAACATTTAGCGATAAAATAAAGCATTACATAGCGCTTATTGATTGACATGCAGGTCATACATTAATTGAAGACAACCCTATGCCTCATGTTGGTTGTCGTACTGATCGACATGCAAGTCGCGATATTCTATACACCACATGATCATCTCACACATCACATATATCTCATCACGTAATTGGCCATATCACATCACAACATACCCTCCAAAAACAAGTTAGACGTCCTCTAATTGTTGTTGCATGTTTTACGTGGCTGCTACGGGTATATAGCAAGAACAATTCTCACCTACGCAAAACCACAACGGTGATACATAAGTTGCTTTTCAACCTTCTCAAGGATCTCCTTTGTCGAATCCGACCCAACTAAAGTAGGATAAATAGACACCCGCCAGCCATCTTTATGCAACGAAGTTACACGTCAATCGATGGAACTGGTCTCTCGTAAGCGTACAAGTAAGGTTGGTCCGGGCCGCTTCATCCCACAATACCGTTGAACCAAAACACGACCAAGGGAGGAAGTAATATAAGCATCAACGCCCACAAACTCTTTATGTTCTACTCGAGATCTCATTTACACATAGACCTAGCTCAGGATGCCACTATTGGGGAACGTTGCATGGAAAACAAAAAAATTCCTACGCTTCACCAAGATTAGTCTAGGAGATGAGCATCTACGAGAGGGGAGAGTGGATCTACATACCCTTGTAGATTGCTAAGCGAGAAGTGTTAAGAAACCCGATTGATGTAGTCGAACATCTTCGTGATCTAAATCGCTGAGCATCTTGTGATCCAATCACGATCCGTCCCGATCTAGCGTCGAACGGACGACACCTCCGTGTTCAGCACACGGACGGCTTGACGACGATCTCCGCCTACTTGATCCAGCAAGAGGGAGCGGAGAGGTAGATGAGTTCTCCGCAGCGAGATGGCGTTGTGGTGATGGTGGTGAAGTAATTCCAGCAAGGCTTCGCCTAAGCACTGCTGAAACCGATCTAGAGGAGAAACTACGAACTAGAGGAGAGGGTAGCACCTGGCTAAAATTATGTAGCAAAAACCCTCAAAACCTCTAGTATATATAGGAGGAGGGGAGGGATGAGACTTGGCTCCCAAGGGATCCAAATCCACTTCGGCCGACGTGGAGGGAGGAGTCCTCCTCCTCTACTCCTAGTAGGATTAGGACTCCTTCCTTTCTTCCACTTTTGCCTTTCTTTCCACCTTGGGTTTCTTCCCTAGCCGCATGGGCTCCCTGTGGGCCTTCCGCCAGCCCACTAAGGGCTGGTATGCCTTCTCCCACAGCCCATGTAGCCTCTTGGGTCGAAATACCCCTCCCGATGGTCCCTCGGTACCCTCCCGTCACTCCTGGTACACTAACGATGAGCCCGAAACATTTCCGGTGACCAAAACAGGACTTCCTATATATCAATCTTTACTTCCGGACCATTCCGGAGCTCCTCGTGACGTCGGGATCTCATCCGGGACTCTGAACAACCTTCGGTCACCATCATGCATAACTCTATACTACCGAAACGTTACCAAACCTTAAGTGTGTAGACCCTGCGGGTTCGAGAACTATGTAGACACGACCGAGACACCTTTATGGTCAATAACCAATAGCGGGACCTGGATGACCATATTGATTCTTACATATTCGACGAAGATCTTTATCGGTCGAACCTCTATGTCAAGTATTCCGTTAATCCCGTATGATGTTCCCTTTGTTCTTCGGTATGTTACTCGTCCAGGATTCGATCGTCGGTATCTCCATACCTAGTTCAATCTCGTTACCGGCAAGTCTCTTTACTCGTTTTCGTAATACAAGATCCCGTGGATAAAACTTAGTCACATTGCTTGCAAGGCTTATTATGATGTTGTATTACCGAGTGGGCCCTGAGATACCTCTTGTGACGGAGTAACAAATCCCAGTGTTGATCCATGCCAACCCAATAGACACCCTCGGAGATACATGTAGAGCAACTTTATAGTCATCCAGTTACGTTGTGACGTTTGATACACACAAGGCACTCCTCCGTGTCCGTGAGTTTGCATGATCTCATGGTCATACGAACATATACTTGACATGCATAAAACTGTAGCAATAAACTGAAACGATCATATGCTACGTTTATAGTTTGTGTCTTGTCCATCCCATCATCTATCTATTATATACTGAAAACGATAGAAAACGAACGGTGATGATTTGACACTCTAAAACTAAGATGTATCGACGGTTAAGATTAGGCAAACACTAGACATCAAGGAAATTGAAATAAGACAAGTACTACACGTCAAAAAAAACACTGCGGAAATCCTAATTGTACACGTCTAGAAAGTCTACACATCTACAAAGAATAAGCAAGTACTACACACGTGGAAAAACTGAGATAGACAAGTACTCCACGTCAAATAAAATACTACAGGAATCCGAATAATACATGTCTAGAAAAACATGCATCAGTCACGTCCTACTAGCAATCTCTAAAACTTAAATAAATATTTACATGTACATGCCTTTTAAAAAGGAGTCCCCTGTTGCATGTACGTGTATTGTAAGGGAAACTCAAAACCGCTGCATCTACGTATATGAATTAGAGGCACTAATTTTCTCCCGACACGGATTGGACGATCATCCTGCTGGGTCAATCCCAAGTTAAAGTCTGGAAACAGTCATACGTCCCTACATTCATCTAGACAAACAGACTCCTATGTCCACGTAGATGCCAGTGAGCAGATTGTGATCTAAAAAGAATAGTCTCATACGTCCCCGCGTATACCAGTGATTAAACTGTTGTGAAAAAAACATGCCAGACTTTTCTAAAAAAAAGGTTATGACTTTATACCAATATACATATATACATGTTTTATTTTGCCAAAAATACAAACATGCAATAAAATAATTTCCATTGATTTGAATTATAAAGTTCGAGATTAAAGGATGGAAAATTTACTTAAAACTTCTATCGTGTGAAAATAAGTATTTTTTCGCCAACATAGAAGTCTTACGATTTGTTTTGGGGTGAATATAAGTCTTATGATTGACACATAGAACCGAGTATGTTATGTACACGTACGGAAGAAGATAACCTATACATGAAAAAACACAAGCGCCCCCCCTACAGATATATGCATGCTGATGAAACGAACGAACGGCTGATGCACTATCATTGTTTTCCATGCACGTAGTGAGAAGATGAGCTGGAGTTCAATTCCAAATCGGATTTGCTAAACACGAGGAACTAATTGTTCTGCCAATTTAGCTTCTCTCTTTCTCTCTAACATCCAACTATACGAATTATGCCTAAGATGTAATTCCTCTGCCCTACGGCACAGAAGCGCATGCACAAGGTATGTTTGATGCGTGTACACTTTTTCTCATATCTCTCAAAGTATGCTTCACTGAAAAACAATTAGCTCCAAAACAATGAATTGACATTTAGATTGTTTCGAATTATATTCAATCTATGTACATTTGTAGGCAAGCATACTACACGCAGAAAAATGGTTTCCTGAATAATACTGAAGGTTAATAGAAAACAAACCAAGTTAATATAGCTACGATGAACTAACCAAATTTTAGTAATGGATATGACACACACACGACTTTATATTCTGTTTTCTTCCAGCCTGTTTATTTAGCTTATGCACATCTACATACACATCACCGTGACGATGAAAAGAAATTAATGAATGCCTAGAGGAAGAGATGCGAGTAAAGGATATCATATTAATACACAAGATTAAAAACATAGGAGGCTTCCTATTATATCTTCTATGTAAACTTTAAACCATAAGTTCGGTAGCCACATATTTTGGATGATTTTTATCAATTAAACTTAAATCTTTCGGTGGTACTAAAAACTAAAGATGTAATTCCATAGTAACTTAAAAAATTAATTAGTAAGTAGATGAAATACAGAGAATTGACAAGACATAATAAACATTGTATATGGTAATACATGATATTTCTAGCCGCGCAAATGTGCGGGTTGCCTTGCTAGTTCTCCTAATGATGTGATCCCATTATCAAATGACATCTCATGTCAATGGCTAGGAAACCTTGATCATCTTTGATCAACGAGCTAGTCTACTAAAGGCACACTAGGGACAAAGTATTGTCTATATATCCACACGTGCAATGTGTTTTCAATCAATATAATTATAGCATGGATAACAAAGAATTATCATGAAAAAATAAATATAATAATAAACACTTTATTTATTGCCTCTAGGACATATTTCCAACAGTCTCACCGTTGTCAACTCCTTGAACTTGTCGATAACCCTTAACGACAAGCTGAGCCTTATAGACGGTCACATTACCATCCGTGTCAGTCTTCTTCTTAAAGATCCATTTATTTTCCATGACTTTCCGATCATCGGGCAAGTCCACCAAAGTCCACACTTTATTCCCATACATGGATCCCATCTTCGATTTCATGGCTTCAAGCCATTTGTTGGAATCTAGGCCCGCCATGGCTTCTTCATAGTTCGAGGGTTCACTTTTGTCTAATAACATGATTTCTAGGACAGGGTTGCCATACCACCCTGGTGCGGAACGTGTCCTCGTGGACCTACAAAGTTCAGTAGTAACTTGATCATAAGTTTCATGATCATCATCATTAGCTTCCTCTCTAGTCGGTGTAGGCACCACAGAAACATTCTCCTGCGCTGCGCTACTTTCCGCTTCGAGAGGGGGTACAATTACCTCATCAAGTTATACTTTCCTCCCACTTACTTCTTTCGAGAGAAACTCTTTCTCTAGAAAGGATCCATTCTTGGCAACAAAGATCTTGCCTTCGGATCTGAGGTACAAGGTATACCCAATAGTTTCCTTAGGGTATCCTATGAAGACACACTTTTCCAATTTTGGTTCGGGCTTTTCAGGTTGAAGTTTCTTGAGATAAGCATCACATCCCCAAACTTTCAGAAACGACGGCTTAGGTTTCTTCCCAAACCAAAATTCATATGGTGTCGTCTCAACGGATTTATAAGGTGCCCTATTTAAAGTGAATGCGGCAGTATCTAATGCATATCCCCAAAATGGTAGCGATAAATGAGTAAGAGACATCATAGATCGCACCATATCCAATAGAGTGCGATTACGACGTTCGGACACACCATTACGCTGAGGTGTGACAAGTGGCATGAGTTGTGAAACAATTCCACATTTCCTTAAGTGCGTGCCAAATTCGTGACTCAAATAGTCTCCTCCACGATCAGATCGTAAGAACTTTTTTTCTTTTCATGTTGATTCTCTAGGTCACTCTGAAATTCCTTGAACTTTTCAAAGGTCTCGGACTTGTGTTTCATCAAGTAGACATACCCATATCTGCTTAAGTCATTAGTGAGGGTGAGAACATAACGATATCCACCGCAAGCTTCCACATACATCGGTATGTATTATTTCCAACAAGCTTGTTGCTCGCTCCACTGTTCTGGAGAACGGAGTCTTAGTCATCTTGCCCATGAGGCATGGTTCGCATGTGTCAAATGATTCATAATCAAGAGACTCCAAAAGTCCATCTGCATGGAGTTTCTTCATGCGTTTGATACCAATATGACCAAGGCGGCAGTGCCACAAGTATGTGGGACTATCATTATCAACCTTCCATCATTTGGTATTCACACTATGAATATGTGTAACATCACGTTCGAGATTCAATAGACATAAACCATTGACCAGCGGGGCATGACCATAAAACATATCTCTCATATAAATAGAATAACCATTACTCTCGGATTTAAATGAGAATCCATCTCGCATCAAACGAGATCCAGATAAAATGTTCATGCTCAAAGCTGGTACTAAATAACAA
Source organism: Hordeum marinum (assembly GCA_022496015.1). NCBI lineage: Eukaryota > Viridiplantae > Streptophyta > Magnoliopsida > Poales > Poaceae > Hordeum > Hordeum marinum. The sequence goes on from CM039677.1 coordinate 43,399,817, forward strand.
TTATTGAGGTTTAAAACTAATCCCTAAGGTAGATGTAGAGGTAGCGTGCCAACAACGATCACATCGAATGTTTTGAGTTACAAATGTGAGCAACCGCACCGTTGTCAAATACCCAGGAGCTACTATGAGCGCTGGTAAGGTACACATCAATAACATGTATATCATATATACCTTTGATGTTGCCGGCCTTCTTATCCGTTAAGTATTTGGGGCAGTTCCGCTTCGAGTGACCGGTTCCCTTGCAATAAAAGCACTCAGTCTCAGGCTTGGGTCCATTCTTGGGCTTCTTCCCGGCAACTGATTTACCAGGCGTGACAACTTCTTTGCCGTCCTTCTTGAAGTTATTCTTACCCTTGCCATTGTTGAAACGGGTGGTCTTATTCACCATCAACACTTGATGTTCCTTTTTGATCTCCAGCTCCGCTGATTTCAGCATTGAATATAACTCGGGAATGGACTTCTCCATCCCTTGCATATTGTAGTTCATCACAAAGCTCTTGTAGCTAGGTGGAAGCGACTGGAGGATTCTGTCAATAACCAAGTCATCCGGAAGATTAACTCCCAGCTGAGACAAGCGGTCGTGCAACCTAGACATTTTGAGTACGTGCTCGCTGACAGAACTATTTTCCTCCATCTTACAACTGAAGAACTTGTCGGAGACTTCATATCTCTCGACCCGGGCATTAGCTTGGAAAATCATTATCAGGTCTTGGAACATCTCATATGCTCCATGTTCCTCAAAACACTTTTGGAGCCCCAGTTCTAAGCTGTAAAGCATGCCACACTTAACTAGGGAGTAATCATCACTACGTGACTGCCAGGTGTTCATAATGTCTTGAGTTGCTAGGAAAACGGGTGCGTCACCAAGCGGTGCATCATGGACATATAATTTCTTGGAAGCTATGAGGATGATCCTCAAGGTATGGACTCAGTCTGTATAGTTGCTTCTAGCGTCTTTCAGCTTGGTTTTCTCTAGGAACACATTGAAGTTGACGGCAACATTAGGGTGGGCCATTGGATCTACAAGATAGATTGTAAAGACAATTTTAGACTAAGTTCATGATAATTAAGTTCATCTAATCAAATTATTTAATGAACTTCCACTCAGATAGACATCCCTCTAGTGATCTAAGTGATACATGATCCACATCGACTAGGCTATGTCCGATCATCCCGTGAGACGGACTAGTCATGGTGAACATCTCCATGTTGCTCGCATCTACTATACGATTCATGTTTCACCTTTTGGTCTCTCATGTTCTGAGGCCATGTCTGTACATGCTAGGCTCGTCAAGTCAACCTAAGTGTTTTGCGTGTGTAAATCTGGCTTACACCCGTTGTATGCAAATGTTAGAATCTATCACACCCGATCATCATGTGCTGTTTCGAAACAACGATCCTTCGCAATGGTGCACCCTTTATGGGGAACACATTTCTTGAGATTTTAGTGAGGGATCGTCTTATTTATGCTACCATCGTTCTAAGCAAATAAGATGTAAAAACATGATAAACATCACATGCAAATCATAAAGCAACATGATATGGCCAACGTCATCTTGCGCCTTTGATCTCCATCTTCGGGGCGCGGCATGATCACCATTGTCACCGACACGACACCATGATCTCCACCATCATGATCTCCATCATCGCGTCTTCATGAAGTTGTCTTGCCAACTATTACTTGTACTACTATGACGAACGGTTAGCAATAAAGTAAAGTAATTACATGGCATTTTTGATTGACATGCAGGTCATACAATAAATTAAGACAACTCCTATGGATCCTATCGGTTGTCATACTCATCGACATGCAAGTCGTGATTCCTATTACAAGAACATGATCAAACTCATACATCACATATATTTCATCACATCCTTTTGGCCATATCACACCACATAGCATACCCTGCAATAACAAGTTGCACGTCCTCGAATTGTTGTTGCAAGGTTTACGTGGTGCTATGGGTTTCTAGCAAGAACGTTTCTTACCTACGCAAAAGCCACCATGTAGTAATAATTCCAAACAATTCTTACATGTCACCAAGATCAATCTAGGAGATTCTAGCAACGAGAGAGAGGGAGCGCATATTCATACCCTTGAAGATCGCTAAGAGGAAGCGTTATAAAGAACGCGGTTGATGGAGTCGAACTCGTGGCGATTCAAATCGCAGAAGGTCCGATCCCAGTGACGAACGGGCGGCGCCTCCATGTTCAACCCATGTACAGCCCGGGGATGTCTCCTCCTTCTTGATCCAGGACGGGGGGGAGGAGAAATTGAGGGAGAGCTCCGACAGCACGACGTCGTGGTGGCGGTGGAGCTCGTGGTTCTCCGGCAGAGCTTCACTAAGCGCTATGGAGGAGGACGAGGTGTAGGAAGGGGAGGCCTATGCTAGGGGAAGGGGTGCGGCTGCCCTCCCCCCACTATTTATAGGGGGAAGGGGAGAGGTGCCTGGCCCCCTAGATCCATCTAGAGGGGGGCGGCGACCCCCGGGGGGGACTTGCCCCCCAAGTTAGGTGGGAGGAGCCCCCACCCCCTAAGGTTTCCAACCCTAGGCGCCTTGGGCCCTTGGGGGGGGGCACCAGCGCACTAAGGGGCTGGTTCCCACCCAACTACAGCCCATTAGGTCCACCGGGGCAGGTGGACCCAACTGGTGGACCCTCGGAACCCTTTTGGTGGTCCCGGTACAATACTGATAAACCTTGAAACCTTTCCGGTGACTGAAACTGGACTTCCCATATAAAAATCTTCACCTACAGACCATTTTGGAACTCCTCGTGACGTCTAGGATCTCATTAGCAACTCCGAACAACTTTTGGTAACCACATAAAATTCCCATTACAACTCTAGCATCACCGAACCTTAAGTGTGTAGACCCTACGGGTTCGGGAACCATGTAGTCATGACCGGGACACCTCTCCGGCCAATAACCAATAGAGGGATCTGGATACCCATATTGGCTCCCACATGTTCCACGATGATCTCATCGGATTAACCACGATGTCGGGGATTTAATTAATCCCGTATAAAATTCCCTTTGTCCATCGGTATGTTACTTCCATGAGATTCGATCGTCGGTATCCCTATACCTTGTTCAATCTCGTTACCGGCAAGTCTCTTTACTCGTTCCAGAACAGATGATCCCGTGACTAACTCCTTGGTCACACTGAGCTCATTATGATGATGTATTACCGAGTGGGCCCACAGACACCTCTCCGTTACACGGAGTGACAAATCCCAGTCTCGATTCGTGCCAACCAAACAGACACTTTCGGAGACACCTGTAGTGCACCTTTATAGTCACCCAGTTACGTTGTGACGTTTGATACACCCATAGCATTCCTATGGTATCTAGGAGTAGCACAATCTCATGGTCTAAGGAAATGATACTTGACATTAGAAAAGCTCTAGCAGACGAACTACACGATCTTTTGCTATGCTTAGGATTTTCTCTTGTCCATCACATCATTCTCCTAATGATGTGTTCTCGTTATCAACAACATCCAATGTCCATGGCCAGGAAACTATAACCATCTATTGATCAACGAGCTAGTCAACTAGAGGCTCACTTGGGACATGGTGTGGTCTATGTATTCACACATGTATTACGGTTTCCGGTTAACACAATTATACATGAACAATAGACAATTATCATGAACAAGGAAATATAATAATAACCATTTTATTATTGGCTCTAGGGCATATTTCCAACAAGCCATTCGTCCCGAATATTGTGCTGGAAGGAGGCTATGGATTCAGCATCCGTACAATCGATGATTTGGTTCTTCTTAGTCAAGAACCGATTCCAGGATGGCTTTTGGACGACGTTGCTGAGATTGGAAGAGTCCAGCGGGCGGACATAGGTCCCCTGCAGGTAAGAGCGGAATGCATCTTCCTGGTCTTCTCAGTATCGAATGGAGGTTTCAGGGAGGCTGTTTAACCAGTGCCGAGCTGGCCCCTTAAGCTTAAGAGAGGGAGGTATTTGATGTCATGGAGGTCCTCTCCTCGCGCCATGTGGATATGGAGGAGGAAGTCTTTGATCCATACAGTTGGGACAGTGGTCTCATCGTACTACTCTATATTCACGGGTTTTAAACCCTTCAAGGAACTGATGCCGCATTACTTTATCTATGAAACACAGTGGGTAGGCGGCGCCTCTAACCCATGCTATGTCCCGCCTATATTTGGCGTCTCTGTGGGGCCGATTGCGTTCCTGAACTCTGTTGTTTTGGTCGAACCATGGTATTTATCCACCGCGTCTATCGAGCGAGTACTCTTTGGATCCATAAATGGATCTAGTGTGGCCTGCTCTATGATCCAGGTCATCTCGTAGGTCGAACCTGTCATTGGGCTGTAATGGCTCCTTACCCCATCTTCGGGGCACTGCCGGTATATAACCGGCATCGTCAGCCATCCTTTCCCGACTACGAGGGGGTCGGTCCGGCTTGTCGTACGGAGTACGGTCTGCAGATGGAGTATCAGTAAGTTCATCATCGAATTGCGGCAGCAGCCTTCTCTGAGGGTAGGTTTTGGGCTGGGTTGATAGACCAGTGTCTTATACTTCCTCGACTGAGAGGACTTTCGTCCATCGATCATTGAGGTCGGCCTGTTCGGCTTTGAGTTGTCGTTCCTTAGCCTTTAGGCTGCGAGCCGTTGCTATGGGCTGCTGCCTGATTTCTTCTTGATCTTGGAGGTTATCAGGAATGTACAAGTCATCGGCTTCCAGTATACCTTCCACCTTGACGGGGGGAAGGTACTCATCGCCTTCAGGGTTGTTGACATTATCGGGGTTGTTTTGGTCCTCAGGCCCCTCTGGACCACTAGTAGAAAACGGGTTTTTAGTCCCGGATTTGCAACCGGCACTAAAAGGTGGGGACTAAAGGCTCCCTCCTTTAGTCCCGGTTCAACACTGACCGGGACTAAAGGACCTCCACGTGGCGCACTGGGGTTGGAGGACCTTTAGTCCCGGTTGGTGTTACCAACCTGGACTAAAGGAAAAAAAATTGATTTTGATTTTTTATTATTTTCGAATTTTTTTATTTTTTATATTATTATTTTTGAAATCTTTGAATTATTTGACAATTTAATCTCTAATCATCCTTACTCACTGCTCCATCGTGGTTCTATCGCCCCTGGTTTCCAAATCTGTACTTATTGTTTTCCTAACAATAGTAAGATAACAATCCTATTAACCCTTAGGTCTTGATGTCACATGATTTATTTATTTTAATTCCAAAAAATTATTAAAATAAACAAAATAAGTAATAATAATATTGACTTTCAATGAAAGTAAATTACGTAATGATACGATTTTATTCATTTTTTGCCATTTATTCATTTAATATGGTATAATTAATATCTTTAAATCTGTAAATCGAAATCTAACAAATAATATATCTGTTATTATCAGAAAATATGAGGAGTCCAAATATGACATGATTTATTTAGTTTTAAATAAAAATATATTTTTTATTTTTCTGGAAAAAATCTTCTTTTTGAAATAACATTTTTTACTTTTGGAATTTTGAGAATCTAAGAAAACTTCACTGGGTAAACCCACACTACAGGAATCATTGAATATGCCTACGGCCAAAATTATGCCTAAAGTGCCCATAGGCGTAGTGTTAGCTAAGCCGACGGGTTGGACAAAACCGTCGGCAAATTTCGGCCCTCGGCAACGTCCTACATATGCCTACGGGACCCGTAGGCATACAAAAACCGTCGGCAAAATGCACACCTATGCCTACGGGCCCCGTAAGCATATACCGGGTCATCGTCATACAACCTAGAGGCTGACGGGAGGCTGCCTCCGTTAGAGCTACGCCGACGGGCCCCGTAGACATGTCACTAGAGGCTCCCGATACCGCCACGTGTCCTACATATGCCTACGGGACCCGTAGGCATAGATTGTTTGTATACCTATGGTTAAACCGTAGGCATACTTAAACCGTAGACATAGATCATATGTAGGCCTATAGGCATTTATAGGACAATTGCACAGACCATATGTCGTCACATGTCAAATTACACCAGAGTGTGACCCCCTTCACGGATGACAATAACACCGGAGTCTGACCCCTTCACGGATGGCGATAACACTGAAGCTACCCCCCCCCCCCCCCGCAAATTTCCCTATCAACCGGCCTAGGTTAGGTCACTCGGAGGCTGGCAATCCCACCAAACTTGCATTCGTTCCTCACACATGTCTAAAAATGTGGTGATAGGTTTACACACCCAACACGCAGCTCCGGAGTGTGACCCGCTGTTAGGGAACGTTGCATGGGAAACAATTTTTTTCATATGCACATGCAAGATCTATCCATGGTGATGAGAATCTACGAGAGGGAGAGTGCTTCTACATACCCTTGTAGATCGCTAAGCGGGAAGCGTTAAGAAACGCGGTTGGTGTAGTCGAACGTCTTCGCGATCCAAATCGCCGAGTATCCCGCGATCTCATCACGATCCGTCCCACGATCCAATCACGATCCGTCCTGCGAACTCATCACGATACGTCCCGCGATCCAATCATGATCCGTCCCGCGAACTCATCACGATCCATCCCGCAAACTCATCACGATCCGTCTTGCGGTCTTGATCTCGGTCCTTCCGATCTAGCGCCGAACGGATGGTACCTCCGCGTTCAGCACACGTACAGCTCGATGACGATATCCGCCTTCTTGATCCAGCAAGAGGGAGCAGAGAGGTAGACAAGTTCTCCGGCATTGTGACGGTGCTGCGGCGATGGTGGTGGACTAATTCTGGTAGGGCTTCGCCTAAGCACTACAGAAAACCGATCTAGAGGAGAAACTATGCACTGGAGGAAAGGGCAGCATGTGGCAGAAAATTCTGTCCAAAAACCCTAAAACCTCCAGTATATATAAGAGGAAGAGAGGAGGAGGCTTGTCCCAAGGGCCAAGCCTCTAGGAGTCAGCCGAACCAAGGGGAGGAGGTGGAATCCACCTCCAATCCTAGTAGGACTAGGATTCACCCTATTTTTGCCTTTTTCCACCTTTTCTCTTTGGGCTTTTTCTCCCTAGACGCATGGGCTTTGTGTGGGATTTCCACAAGCCCACTAAGGGCTGGTATTTACTCTCCCACAGCCCATGTAGCCTCTTGGGTCGAAATACCCCTCCCGATGCTCTCCCGATACACTACCGGCACTCCCGGTACACTACAGATGAGCCCGAAACTTTTCCGGCGACCAAAATAGTACTTCCTATATATGAACCTTTACCTCCGAACCATTCCATAGCTCCTCGTTATGTCTGGATCTCATCCGGGACTCCGAAAAACCTTAGGTCACCACCATACATAACTCTATACTACCAAAACGTCACCAAACCTTAAGTGTGCAGACCCTGCCGGTTTGAGAACTATGTAGACATGACCGAGACACCTCTACGGTCAAAAACCAATAGCGGGACATGGATGCCCATATTGGTTCCTACATATTCTACGAGATCTTTATCGGTCGAACCTCTATGTCAAGGATTCAGTTAATCTCGTATGATGTTTCCTTTGTTCTTTGGTATGTTACTTGCCAGAGATTCTATCGTTGGTATCTCCATACCTAGTTCAATCTCGTTACCGGCAAGTCTCTTTACTCGTTCCGTAATACAAGATCCCGGACTAACACTTAGTCACATTGCTTGCAAGGCTTATTGTGATGTTGTATTACCGAGTGGGCCCTTAGATACCTCTCCGTCACACGGAGTAACAAATCCAAGTCTTGATCCATGCCAACTCAACAGACACCCTCGGAGATACTTGTAGAGCACCTTTATAGTCACCCAGTTACGTTGCGACATTTGATACACGCAAGAAACTCCTCTTGTATCCGTGAATTGCATGATCTCATGGTCATAGGAACATATACTTGACATGTAGAAAACAGTAGCAATAAACTGACACGATCATATGCTATGTTTGTAGTTTGGGTCTTGTCCATCACACCATTCTCCTAATGATGTGATACCGTTTATCAAATGACATCTCATGTCCATGGCTAGGAAACCTTAAGCATCTTTGATCAACGAGCTAGTCTATTAGAGGCATACTAGGGACACCGTTTTGTCTATGTATCCACACATGCATCTAAGTCTCCAATCAATACAATTATAGCATGGATACTAAACGATTATCATGAACAAGGAAATATGATAATAACTAATTTATTATTGCCTCTAGGGCATTTTTCCAACAGTCTCCCACTTGCACTAGAGTCAATAATCTAGTTCACATCACCATGTGATTCGGGTTGTTATGAATCTAACACCCAATGAGTTCTGGGGCTCGATCATACTTTGCATGTGAGAAAGGTCTTATAGTTAACAGGTTTGCAAAATTCAGATCCGTGTGTACTTTGCAAATCTCTATGTCAAACCGTAAACACTGCTACCACACTCCACTTGGTACTATTCCAAATGGTTGCTCCACTATACGTATCCAGATTGCTACTACGAGTCATCTGGATTGGTGTTAAAGCTTGCATCGATGTAACTCTTTACAACGAACTCTTTATCACCTCCATAATCGAGAAACATCTCCTTAGTCTTTTAGTTACTAAGGATAATCTTGACCGCTGTCCAGTGATCCACTCTTGGATCACTCTTGTACCCTTTGACGGACTCATGGCAAGGCACACACAGGTGTGATACACAGCATGGCATGCTATACAGAGCCTATGGCTAAGGCATAGGGGTCGACATTCGTCCTTTCTCTTTCTTCTGTTGTGGTCAAGCTTTGAGTCTCACTCAAGTTCACACCTTACAAAGCAGGCGAGAACACTTCTCTCTGACTAATCCATTTTGAACTCTTTCAAAATCTTGTCAAGGTATGTACTCATTGAAAGTCTTATCAAACATCTTGATCTATCTCTATAGATCTTGATGCTCAACAATTAGGTAGCTTTATTCAGGTCTTCCTTTGAAAATCACTTTTCAAACAACCATTTATGCTTTCCAGAAATTCCACATTATTTCTGAATAGCAATATGTCATCCACATATACTTATCAGAAACTCTATAGTGCTCCTACTCACTTTATTGCAAAAAAAAGTTTCTCATAAACTTTGTATAGACTCAAAAACTTTGATCACCTCATCAAAGTCTACATTCCAACTCCGGGATGCTTGCTTCAGTCTATAAAAGGGTCACTGAAGCTTGCACACCTCTTAGCATCCTTAGGACTGACAAAACCTTCTGGTTGTATCACATACAACCTTTCCTCAAGTAAACCGTTAAGGAAACGATGTTTTGACATCCATCTGCCAGATTTCATAATTGAAAAATGCAGCAACTGCTAACATAATTCGAACAGACTTCACCATCGCTACGAGTGAGAAAGTCTCATGGTAGTCAACTCTCTGAACTTGTCGTAAACTTCTTTGCAACAAGTCGAGCTATGCAAATGGTGACATTTACCATGAGTGTCTGTCTTCATTTTAAACATCCATTTGTACTCAAAGACCTGCCGTCCAACGAGCAAGTCTACCAAAGTCTATACCTGGTTTTCATACATGGATCCTTTCTCGGATTTCATGGCCTCTAACCATTTGTCGAAATCCGGGCCCATCATCGCTTCTCCATAGCTCGTAGGTTCATCGTTGTCCAACAACATGACCTCCAAGACAGGGTTGTCGTACCGCTCAGGAGCAGTACACGTCCTTGTGGACCTACGAGGTTTGATAGTAACTTGATCCGAAGCTTCATGATCATCATCATTAACTTCCTCTTCACCTAATGTAGGCTTCATAGAAACATCTTCCTGCGATGCGCTACTCTCTGGTTGAACAAAGGTTCAACAACCTCATCAAGTTCTATCTTCCTCCCACTCAATTCTTTCAAGAGAAACTCTTTCTCGAGAAAGGACCCAGTTTTAGCAACAAACATTTTATGCTTGGATCTGAGATAGAAGGTTTACCCAACTGTTTTTAGGGTATTCTATGAAGATGCATTTGTCCGCTTTGGGTTCGAGCTCATTAGGTGAAAACCCTTTTTCACATAAGTGTTGCAGCCCCAAACATTAAGAAATGACATCTTAGGTTTCTATCAAACCATAATTCACACAGTGTCATATCAACGGATTTAGATGGTGCCCTATCTAAAGTGAATGTAGTTGTCTCTAATGCATAACCCCAAAACGATAGTGGTAAAAGGATAAGAGACATCCTAATTCGCACCATATCCAATAGAGAACGACTATGACGTTCGAACACACCATCACACTATGGTGTTCCAAGTGGCGTGAGTTGTGAAACCACTTTCACATTGTCTAAAGTTGTATGCCAAACATGTAACTCAGATATTTACCTCCACGATTATATCGCAGACATTTTTATCTTCTTGTCACGATGATCTTAAACTTCACTCTGAATTTGCTTGAACCTTTCAAACGATTCAGACTTGTGTTTCATTAAGTAAATATACACTATATCTACTTAAATCATCAGTAAAGGTAAGAAAATAACGATATCCACCACACGCTACAAGATTCATTGGATTACATATATCAACATGTATCAATTCCAATAAATCACTTGCCCGCTCCATTCATCTGGAAATGGGGTCCTTAGTCATCTTGCCCAAGAGGCATGGTTCACATGTCTCAACCGATTCGAGATCAAATGAGTCCAAAAATCCATTATCATGGAGTTTCTTCATGCGATTTATACCAATCTGACATTTAGCAGCAGTGCCACAAGTATGTGGTACTATCATTATTAACTTTGTATCTTTTGGCATCAATGTTATGAACATGTGTATTACTGCTATCAAGATTCAACAAACCATTCTCATTGGGTGCATAAACATTGAAGGTGTTATTTATGTAAATAGAATAACCATTATTCTCTAACTTAAATGAATAACCGTGTTGCAATAAACACGATCTAATCACGTTCATGCTCAACGCAAAACACCAAATAACATTTATTTAGGTTTGTCTCCAATCCCGAAGGTAGAGAGAGCATGCGATGTTCATCACATCAACCTTGGAAACATTTCCAACACACATCGTCACCTCACCCTTAGCTAGTTCTCCGTTTATTCCGTAGCTTTTATTTCTAGTTACTAACGTTTAGCAACCGAACCAGTATCCAATACCTAGGTGCTACTAGGAGTACTCGCAAGGTACACATCATTAACACATATATCAAATATACTTCTGTCGACGTTGCCATCCTACTTATCTACCAAGTATCTAGGGTTGTTTCGCTTCAGTGACCGCTCTCCTCATAATCGAAGCACTTAGTCTCGGGTTTGGGTTCAACTTTGGGTTGCTTCACTGGAGCAGCAACTGACTTGCTATCCACGAAGTTTCCCTCCTTGCTCTTGCCCTTCTCGAAACTAGTGGTTTGACCAACTATCAACACTGGACGCTCCTTCTCGATTTCTACCTTCGCGGTGTCAAACATCACGAACAGCTCAGGGATCATTATTTCTATCCCTGGCATTTTATAGTTCATCACCAAGTTCTAGTAGCTTAGTGACAGTGACTTGGAGAACTATATCAATCGCTATCTTATCTGGAAGATAAACTCCCACTCGATTCAAGCGATTGTAGCATCCAGACAATCTGAGCACATGCTCAACAATTGAGTTGTTCTCTTTCATCTTGCAGGCAAAGAATCTTGTTGGAGATCTCACATCTCGCAACACGGGCACGAGCCTGAGATCCTAATTTTAGCTCTTAGAACATCTCATATGTTCCATGACGTTCAAAATGTTTCGGAGCCTCAATTCTAAGCCGTAATGCATGACGCACTAAACTATGAAGTAGTCATCACAACATGCCTGTCAGATGTTCACAACATCTACAGACGAAGCTAGAGGGGTTGGCGCACCGAGCGGTGCATTAAGAACATAAGCCTTCTGTGCAGCAACGAGGACAATCCTCAGATCATGGAGCCAGTCCGCAATATTGCTACCATCATCTTTCAACTCTATTTCTCTAGGAACATATAAAAATTCAAAGGTGCTACAGCATGAGCTAGTAATCTACAACACAGTTTGCAAAGACACTAATGACTATGTTCATGATAATGATTTCAATTAATCATATTACTTAAGAAATCCCACTCAAACTGACATCCCTCTAGTCATTCGAGAGATACATGATCCAAATTCATCAACTCAAGTCCGATCATCACGTGAGTTGAGGTGGTTTCAATGGTGAACATCATCATGTTGATCATATCTGCTATATGACTCATGTTTGACCTTTCGGTCTCTTGTGTTCCGAGGCCATGTCTGTACATGCTAGGCTCGTCAAGTTTAACTCGAGTGTTCTGCACGTGCAACACTGGCTTGCACCCGTTGTATGTGAACGTAGATTCTATCACACCCGATCATCACGTGGTGTCTCAAAATGACGAAGTTTCGCAATGGTGCACACTCGGGGAGAACACAATTTATCTTGAAATTAGCTGAGGGATCAACTTATAATGCTACCGTCGTCCTAAGCAAAACAAGGTGCAAAAAAGGATTAACATCACATGCAAATCATAAGTGACATGATATGGCCATGAACTTTTGCTTTTGATCTCCATCTTGAAAGCACCAACATGATCTCCATCATCACCGGAACGACACCACGATCTCCATCATCTTGATCTCCATCAACGTGTCACCATCCGGGTTGTCGCGCCCATCATGCTTGTACTACTATTGCTACCGTTTAGCGATAAAGTAAAGCATTACATAACGCTTAATGATTGACAAGTAGGTCATACAATAATTAAAGACAACCCTATGGCTCCTGCCGGTTGCCATACTCATCGATATGCAAGTCGTGATAATATATACATCACATGATCATCTCATACATCACATATATCACATCATGTAATTGGCCATATCACATCACAACATACACTACAAAAACAAGTTAGACGTCCTCTAATTGTTGTTTCATGTTTTACGTGGCTACTACGGGTATCTAGCATGAACAATTCTCATCTATGCAAAAACCACAACGGTGATACACTAGTTGCTTTTCAACCTTCTCAAGGACCGCCTTTGTCGAATCCGATCCAACTAAAGTGAGAGAAACTGGCATCTGCAAGCCATCTATGCAACAAGTTGCGGTTGAGGGAACCGGTCTCTCGTAAGCGTATGAGTAATCTTGGTCCGGGTCGCTTCATCTCACAATACCGCTGAACCAAAACCCAACCAAGGGAGGAAGCAATCTAAGCATCAACGCCCACAAACTCTTTGTGTTCTACTCGAGATCTCATCTACACATAGACCTAGCTCTGATACCACTGTTGGGGAATGTTGCATGGGAAACAAAAAATTTCCTACGCACACGCAAGATCTATCCATGTTGATGAGCATCTACGAGAGGGATAGTGGATCTACATACCCTTGTAGATCGCTAAGCGGGAAGCGTTAAGAAACGCGGTTGGTGTAGTCGAACGTCTTAGCGATCCAAATCGCCGAGCGTCCCACGATCTCATCACGATCCGTCCCGCGATCCAGTCACGATCCGTCCCGCGAACTCATCACGATCCGTCCCGTGATCCAATCACGATCCATCCCGCGAACTCATCACGATCCGTCCCACGAACTCATCACGATCCGTCTCGCGATCTTGATCACAGTCCTTCCGATCTAGCGCTGAACGGATGACACCTCCGCGTTCAGCACACGTACAGCTCGATGATGATCTTCGCCTTCTTGATCCAGCAAGAGGGAGCGGAGAGTTAGACGAGTTCTCCGGCAGCATGACGGTGCTGCGGCGATGGTGGTGGAGTAATTCCAGCAGGGCTTCGCCTAAGCACTACAGAAAACTGATCTAGAGGAGAAACTATGCACTGGAGGAACGGGCAGCACGTGGCAGAAAATTCTGTCCAAAAACCCTAAAACCTCTAGTATATATAAGAGGAAGAGAGGAGGAGGGCCAAGCCTCTAGGAGTTGGCCGAACCAAGGGAAGGAGGTGGAATCAACCTCCAATCCTAGTAGGACTAGGATTCACCCTATTTTTGCCTTTTTCCACCTTTTCTCTTTCGGCTTTTTCTCCCCAGCCGCATGGGATTTGTGTGGGACTTCCACCATCCAAATAAGGGCTGGTATTCACCCTCCCACAGCACATGTAGCCTCTTGGGTCGAAATACCCCTCCCGATGGTCTACCGGTACACTACCGATGAGCCCAAAACTTTTCCGGCGACCAAAACAGGACTTCCTATATCTGAATCTCTACCTCAGGACCATTCCGAAGCTCCTCGTGACATCCGGGCTCTCATCTGGGACTCCAAACAACCTTCAGTCACCACCATACATAACTCTATACTACCGAAACATCACCAAACCTTAAGTGTGCAGATCCTGCGGGTTCGAGAACTATGTAGACATGAGCGAGACACCTCTACGGTCAATAACCAATAGCGTGACCTGGATGCCCATATTGGTTCCTACATATTCTACGAAGATATTTATCGGTCGAACCTCTATGTCAACGATTCAGTTAATCTCGTATGATGTTCCCTTTGTTCTTCGGTATGTTACTTGCTAGAGATTCGATCGTCGGTATCTCCATACCTAGTTCAATCTCGTTACCGGCAAGTCTCTTTACTCGTTCCGTAATACAAGATCCCATGACTAACACTTAGTCACATTGCTTGCAAGGCTTATTGTGATGTTGTATTATCGAGTGGGCCCTGAGATACCTCTCCGTCACACGGAGTAACAAATCCAAGTCTTGATCCATGCCAACTCAACAGACAACCTCGAAGATACCTGTAGAGCACCTTTATAGTTACCCAGTTACGTTGTGACATTTGATACACACAAGGCACTCCTCCGGTATCCATGAGTTGCATGATCTCATGGTCATAGGAACATATACTTGACATGCAGAAAACAGTAGCAATAAACCGACACGATCATATGCTACGTTTGTAGTTTGGGTCTTGTCCATCACACCATTCTCCTAATGATGTGATCCCGTTTATCAAATGACATCTCATGTCCATGGCTAGGAAACCTTAACCATCTTTGATCAACGACCTAGTCTACTAGAGGCATACTAGGGACATGGTTTTGTCTATGTATCCACACATGCATCTAAGTCTCCGATCAATACAATTATAGCATGGATAATAAACGATTATCATGAACAAGTAAATATGATAATAACTAATTTATTATTGCCTCTAGGGCATATTTCCAACACCCGCTTCATGGACGACACTACCGTCAACACTTAGAGGGGGAAACTATGACGGAGGTTTGACCCGGGGGGAATCTTGTGGTTGGTTGGGACCAAACTTGATTTTAAAATATTCCTAGGGGTTGACCTATCACAACTATGTAGAAAAGTCCATTGGTCAAAGGCCATCCAGTGAAAGTCAAAGGGGGTAGCTTTCCGGGTCAATCAAGCTAGGGTTAGGTCGGTCCGGGGCCAGAGAGGGGTAGCTATGCCATCAGAACTTGTGTTGTGCCCTCCTAAATGTCTGAGAGTGTGGTGGGATGTTTAAAGAGGCAATACGCAGCTTTGAAGTGTGACCCCCCTTCACGGACGGCGATAATACCGAAGTAACGTTCGGCATTTTCGCTGTTATAGTAGAATTAGTTGCTCATGCATGTTTTTTTAATGTTTATATCACTGGATAGAAATTAAAAATCAGGTGTTCAATTTGAAATTTTTAACTATTAGTTTTGTGTTTTGCCACAATAGAGAAAGCTACCCCCCCCCCCAAACTTCCTTGTCATCCGGCCTAGGTTTAGGCCACTCGGGGGCCTCGGGGACTGGCAATCCCACCAAAACTTGCATTGGGACCTCATAAATATCTAAAAGTGTGGTGATAGGTTCAAACACCCAACACGCAGCTCCGGAGTGTGACCCGCTTCATGGACGACACTACCGTCAACACTTAGAGGGGGAAACTACGACGGAGATTCGACCCGGAGGGAATCTTGTGGTTGGTTGGTCCCAAACTTAATTTTAAAATGTTCCTAGGGGATGACCTATCACAACTAGGTAGAAAAGTCCATTGGTCAAAGGCCGTCCAGTGAAAGTCAAAGGGGGTAGCTTTCCGGGTCAATCAGGCTAGGGTTAGGCTAGTCCGGGGCGAGAGAGGGGTCGCTATGCCATCAGAACTTGTGTTGTGCCCTCATAAATGTCTAAGAGTGTGGTGGGATGTTTAAAGAGGCAATACACACCTTCGGAGTGTGACCCCCTTCACGGGCGGCAATAATACCAAAGTAACATTCGACATTTTTGCCGTTATAGTTACATTGGTTGCTCATGTATGTTTTTTTAATGTTTATACCACTAGATAGCAATTAAAAATCAAGTGTTCAATTTGAAATGTTTAATTATTAGTTTGATGTTTTGCTCCAATAGAGAAACCTACCCCCACCCAAATTTCCCTGGCAACCGGCCTAGGGTTATGTCACTCTGGGGCCTCGAGGACTGGCAATCCCACCAAAACTTGCATTGGGTCCTCATACATGTCTAAAAGAGTGGTGATAGGTTCAAACACCCAACACGCAGCTCCGGAGTGTGACCCCCTTCATGGATGACACTACAGTCAACACTTAGAGGGGGGAACTGCGACGGAGGTTCGACCCGGAAGGAATCTTGTGTTTGCTTGGGCCCAAACTTGATTTCAAAATGATCCCAAGGGCTACCTATCAACGGGGGTAGCTTTCTGGGTCATTCAGGCTAGAGTTAGGCCGGTCCGAGGCCAGAGTGTTGGAAGACGTAGTAGTAAATCAAAAATTTCCTACCTATCACCAAGGTTAATCTATGGAGAAACCAACAACGAGAAAAGGGGGAGTGCATCTTCATACCTTTGAAGATCGCAAAGCGGAAGCGTTACTAGAACGCGGTTGGTGTAGTCGTTCTCGCAACGATTCAGATCACGGTGGATTCCGATCTAAGCGCCGAACAACGACGCCTCCGCGTTCAACACACGTGCAGCCCGGTGACATCTCCCATGCCTTGATCCAGCAAGAAGGAAGTAGAGGTTGAGGGAGAGCTCCGGCAGCACGATGGCGTGGTGACAGTGGAGTTGCGTGGTACTCCGGAAGGGCTTCGCCAAGCGCTACGGAGGACGAGGAGGAGGAGGGGTAGGGCTGCACCGAGAGAGAGAGAGATGTACTTTGTGCGCAGCGCAAAACCCTCCACTATTTATAGGAGGAGGGGAGGAGGGTGCGCACCCTCTAGGGTTCCAAACCTAGGTGGTGCAACAGCCCTAGATGGGACTTAGGGCCGATGGCCAAGGGAGGGGAGATGGGGTGCGGCTGCCCTAGGCGCCCTAGGGTGGGCCTAGGGCCCATCTGCGCTAGGGTTTGCCCTCCTCTCTCCTTTGCTACACCTTGGGATTGGTGGGAGGCACACCAGCCCACCTAGGGGCTGGTTCCCTCCCACACTTGTCCCATGTAGCCTTCCGGGGCTGGTGGCCCTCCTGTTGCCCCCCCGGAACCCTTCCAATGGTCCCGATACATTACCAGTGATGCCCGAAACACTTCCGGTGACCAAGTCCTCACTTACTATATATGAATCTTTACCTTCGGACCATTCCGGAACTCCTCATGAGGTCCGGGATCTCATCCGGACTCTGAACAACCTTCGGTAACCATGTACACTATTCCCATACAACCCTAGCATCACCGAACCTTAAGTGTGTAGACCCTACGGGTTCGGGAGGCATGTAGACATGACCGAGACACCTCTCTGGTCAATAACCAACAGCGGGATCTGGATACCCATGTTGGCTCCCACATGCACCACGATGATCTCATCTGATGACCCACGATGTTGGGTATTCAATCAATCCCGTATACAATTTCCTTTGTCTACCGGTATGACACTTGCCCGAGATCCGATCGTCGGTATCCCTATACCTTGTTCAATCTCGTTACCGTCAAGTCTCTTTACTCCTTCCAAAACACATCATCCCGTGGCTAACTCCTTAGTCACATTGAGCTCATTATGATGATGTCTTACCAAGTAGGCCTAGAGATACCTCTCCATCACACGGAGTGACAAATCCCAGTCTCGATTCGTGCCAACCCAACAGATACTTTCGGGGATACCGGTAGTATAGCTTTATAGCCACCGAGTTACGTTGTGACGTTTGGCACACCCAAAGTATTCCTACGGTATCCGGGAGTTGCACAATTTCATGGTCTAAGGAAACGATACTTGACATTAGAAAAGCTTTAGCAGACGAACTACATGATCTTGTGTTATGATTAGGATTTCGTCTTGTCCATCACATCATTCTCCTAATGATGTGATCCCGTTATCAATGACATCCAATGTCCATGGTCATGAAACCGTGACCATCTACTAATCAACGAGCTAGTCAACTAGAGGATCACTAGGGACATGTTGTGTTCCATGTATTCACACATGTATCATAGTTTCCAGTTAATACAATTATATCATGAACAACGAAATATAATAATAACCATTTTATTATTGCCTCTAGGGCATATTTCCAACAGTCCCCCACTTGCACTAGAGTCAATATTCTAGTTACATTGTGATGTATCGAACACCCATAGAGTTCCGGTGTTGTCAGAGAATAGTCATCGGGACTGACGCATTGGGAATCACTCCTAGGTCGGTGATGAACTCCTTCCTCCAGACTCCTTCTTCGCAACTTCCGAGGCAGCTATGTACTCCGCTTCACATGTAGATGCCGCCCCGATGATTTGCATGTTGCTGCACCGGCTGACTGCCCCTCCGTTCAAAATATACACATATCCGCTTTGTGACTTGGAGTCATCCTACTACTAAAAAACGACTATAGCTAATATGGACATTAATGACGCACCATGTATGTGGTGCGCCACTGCTATATAGCAGTGGCGCACCAGATATAGGTGCGCCATTAATGGCCTTATTACTAATGGCGCACCTAGTGTGTCGTGCGCCATTACTAGTTTTGTCCTTGCGCCACACCCTTCCCAGACTTAGCAGTGGCGCACCAGGGGAAAGTGCGCCATGACTAGTTTTAACTAGTAATGGCGCACAACACCCACGGTGCGCCACTACTAACAAATTTTTTCAATTTTTTTTTCAAAACTACTAATGGCGCACCACACACCAGGTGCGTCATTAGTAACCCTAGTTACCAATGGCGGATTCTTAGGAGGTGCGCCATTGGTAATCTGAGAGCAGCTAGATATTTTTGAAAGCCACCTACCACAGTCACTTTCCCCACTTCATTCTCTCCACCTCTACCAAGCTTGGTCTCGGTTGCCTCCTCCTCCTCACCTTATTTGCACTATAGATTCACCCAAATTAAGTGGTTAAATTTCCTTTTCTGATAGGTAAGTAAGGGGAAAGCTTTCTTTATGTTCTATATCTACTTTTTTCTCCCTCCAACGTACACACTTTTTATGGCCTAGATCTACGTATGTTTGTGGTGTTGCATATGTTTGTGTTTGCAGGTACCGGTATTTGAAATGAGATAGTTGCCAATATTTTGTCAGAATGTTTATTCATTTCCGTTTTGGCGAGAATTTGGCACTATGCATTCTTTTTTGTCCTATTTTTAGGCAAAGTCATGCCAAAAAAAATTTGGTTCTAAAATATCGTTTTGCTCTACCCCGCAGGAAACCATGGTTCACACGATGACCGAAGGCATCGTGAATAGGTTTTTGAGCTCCGCGAAGGCCGAGATGCTTCAAAAGAACGAGACAGAGATAAGATGTCCGTGTCGAAGATGCAAGCTGAAGAGCCTTATGGACCCGGATTCCAGACAGGTGCGGGACTACCTGCTCGTGCGTGGTTTCATGGATGGCTATCGGTGGCAAGGTGATGAAGATGATTATGAAGTCGTCCATGGGGGCCGGGCAAGAAATAAGGAAGGGCAGCAAGGCAATAGCAGCGAGGGCGGGCGAGAAGACGAAGAATCTCCAGGACATGATCACGAAGTAGATGCAGGACACAGTCATCATGTAGAAGATGCCGGACATGATGATGAGGAAGATCAAGACGAAGGGCATGATCATGAAGATGAACATGCCGGAGTAGACGATGATGGACCATCGATGGGCTGGGTGCAGGACCCTCATATTCAAGAGCTGCTTCTCAAGAAGACGGGTAACGCAAGAGCTACCGCCCGAGAGAAAGCCAAGCTAGATCAACTGGAGATAGACACGGTTCCTCCATTGTATGAAGGATGCAGGTCCGAGGATACCCGCCTGAAAGTAACGCTCATGGCTATGGAGATGAAGGTAAAACACAAAATGACCGACGCATGCTTCGACGAGAACATGTCATTCTGGCATGAACGTCTTCCCAAGGGGAACAAGTGCCCGACGAGTTTCGAGGAGGCAAAGAAAATCATGTGTCCTCTGGATTTACCGCACGTGAAATACCATGTGTGCATGAACGATTGCATCATTTATCGGGACGAGCACGCGGGACGAGCACGCGGGATTTACCGCACGTGAAATACCATGTGTGCAGCGTCACTTGATACAAGAAGAGGAAGAAAGCTCCTCGAAAAGTGGTGTGGTACTTTCCGATCACTCCTCGTCTACAGCGGTATTTCGCAGATCCTAAGCTAGCAAAGCTCCTACGTTGGCATGCGGATAGGGAGGAGAAGAAGCGAGAAGATGACGGAAATGATCCGGAGATAAATAAAAAAGACAAGATGCTGAGTCACCCTAAGGATGCGAGCCAGTGGCAAGCGTTGAACTTCGAACACCCAGAATTTGGGGACTATCGAAGGAACATCATGCTGGGCGCGAGCACCGATGGAGTCAATCCATTTGGCAGCCAGACAAGCACACATAGCACCTGGCCTGTGTTTGTGTGGATATACAACCTGCCCCCCTGGATGTGCATGAAGAGGAAGTACATTCACATGAGTATGCTAATTGAAGGGCCCAAACAACGAGGGAACGACATCAATCTGTATCTGGGGCTACTGAAAGAGGAGCTAGGCACGCTGTGGAAAACACCAGCCAATACGTGGGACGCCACAGCGAAACAATATTTCCTTATGAGAGCCGCACTGCTCATGACGGTGCACGACTATCTCGGTTACGGATATGTCACGGGGCAGGTGGTCCACAGATTTTCTGCATGCGTCAGGTGCATGGATGACACAACGTATCGCCAGCTAGATAGAGATCTCGGGTCTTCGAAAATCGTGTTCATGGGACATCGAATGTGGCTTCGCGACGATGACGCACGGAGAAAATGCAAGGATCTGTTCGATGGTGAAACCGAACCCCGAAGACCCCCACGTACGAGGAGCGGCGAGAAAATAGACGAGCTGTTGAAAAATTGGAAAGAGTGCCCAACGTCGGGAAAGAAGCGAAAGGCGCCAGAGCTGCTGCTGAAGGTATGGAAAACGAGGTCTGTTTTCTGGGACTTGTCGTACTGGAAGATCCTCCATGTGCCTCATAGCCTTGATGTCAGGCATATCACGAAGAACGTATGCGAGAGTCTGCTTGGTACCCTGCTCAACATGCCAGAGAGGACCAAAGATGGTCCGAAAGCAAGGGCAGACTTGCAATCAATGGGCATCAGGGAGGAGCTTCACGTAAAACGCCCTAATGATGATGATGATGATGATGAGGCGAAGGACACGGAAAGTCATCGCAGAGGCAAAAAGGCGAAGAAGATCGAATATGACTACCCTCCCGCGTGCTTCACTCTAAGTCAGAAGGAGATCGAGCAGTTTTTCACCTGCCTCGTAGGAGTAAAACTTCCTTACGGTTATGCGGGGAAGATAAGAAGATACCTAGACTCAGCGAAGCAGAAGTTCAGCAGG
This sequence comes from Hordeum marinum, assembly GCA_022496015.1. NCBI lineage: Eukaryota > Viridiplantae > Streptophyta > Magnoliopsida > Poales > Poaceae > Hordeum > Hordeum marinum. The sequence continues at coordinate 43,421,562 of CM039677.1, forward strand.
ATGAAGTCTCACGACTATCACGTGCTAATGACGCAGATACTTCCAGTTGCAATTCGTGGGATCATGGACGCGCACGTCCGTGAAACGCTATTTGGCCTATGCAACTTTTTCGACGTCATCTCCCGGAAGTCGGTTGGCGTGAGGCAACTCAGAAGGCTACAGGAAGAGATCGTGGTGATACTATGCGAGCTTGAGATGTACTTCCCGCCCGCATTCTTCAACGTTATGGTGCATCTGCTGGTCCATATCGTGGAGGGTATCATCCAACTCGGGCCGACGTTCCTGCACAGCATGATGCCGTTCGAAAGGATGAATGGTGTCATCAAAGGATGAATGGTGTCATCAAAGGGCTTTCTGACCGAAGAGTGCATCTCCTTCTACACGAATTATCTAGGCATCGAGAACCCCGTTGGTCTGCCCGTCAAGAGGCACCTCGGCAGGCTCGCTGGATGGGGTCACCGCAAGGGTCCCCGCAAAATGCATGTCGACTTCAAGGGTCAACTCGCCGACTTTGAAAGAGCAAACCTAGTCGCGCTAAAACACATAGACGTGGTCGATCCTTGGGTGGTAGAGCACAAAACCTTTATTGAGAAGACGTACAATGACCGAGGCCAACAGAGGACGGACGGAGATATAATCAAAGAGCACAACTCATATTTCACGCGTTGGTTCAAGGACAAGCTTCTGTCGTACCCTTTACATGAGGATTCTTCCACGGAAGAAAAACTCATATTCGCCTTGTCACAGGGCGCCGAGCACAACCTGATGACCTATGAGGCGTACGATATCAACGGCTACACATTCTACACCGAGGAAAAGGACATGAAGAGCGATTATCATAACTTCGGGGTAACGATGGAATCCTACACCGGTAACGACAAGGACAGATACTACGGAAGGATCGAGGATATCTGGGAGCTGAGCTACGCTGGAGAGAAGGTCCCGATGTTCCATGTCAGATGGGCCAAGAGCGTCCTAAAAGAAGACTGGTATTTCACCACCATGGTTATACCCGAAGCCAAATCCAAGACCGCGAGCGCAAACATCAGCGCGAAAAATGAGCCATGGGTACTGGCTTGCCAAGTGGACCAATGCTTCTTCATTATCGACCCGTCAAAGCCCAGTCGTGTTGTCGTGAGGAGAGGCAAAAGGAACATCATCGGAATGGATGGAGTCGCCAATGAGCAAGACTTCGACAAGAATGCGCAAGACTTCGAGAAGTACGGCAACCCAAAGATGGAAGATGACGACGACGATGAAGTACCATACACCACAAGAAAAAGAAGGACCACCCTACCTAAAGGACGTCCATTCAAGAGAAGAATTCAAGGAGATCCGGGGCTAAATTATTCAACCGCGAGAAACAAGGGCAAGAAGATTGTGAAAAGATAGCTAAGATCGAATCACGACGTGTCGACCGCGTGTGTGTGTCACTTGCAAGCTCAATCTTTGATGACTGTTATTTCATATCACTTGATTTCAACCATGTCATCTAATTCTAAATCTTTGCACAATGGTTTTATCACTCCATTTGCATTTTCCTTTTCTTTTATCTCAAATATTAAATTATTACATGCAACTAAAAATCCAAAAAAATAAAAAAAACGTTAGTAATGGCGCACCAGGAGAAGGTGCGCCATTGCTATCATGGTTTTTATGGCGCACCCCTAAAAGGTGCGCCATTGATATACCAATAAAAAAAAGTTAGTAATGGCGCACCAAGAGAAGGTGCGCCATTGCTATCACGGTTTTTATGGCGCACCCCTAAAACTTGTGCCATTGCTAACCCTCCCCCCACTACGGCCTTCCGTCCCTCCCCTCCCGCCTCCCGCCTTCGATCCCCTTCTTTCACAACCGGCCATCGCCTCCCACCCCCGCTCCGCTGTCCCACCCCGCTCCGCCGTCCCACCCCGCTCTGCCATCTCCTCCCCTCCCCTCCCCTCCCAGCGGCTCCAAAATCTTCAAATCGTCTGCGCGGGAGTAGAGGAAAACCACGCCCCGCCAAAATCCACACCAGCCGGCCGAGCCCCGCTAAATCGTCTACGCCGGAGAGAGGAGCGGGGGACTCTGCTGCTACCCGGTGGTCTTGCTCGCGATCCCACCGCCCACCGCCCATCGTCGTCACGCCTTCCTCGGCGAGGTAAAGGTTTCTCCCATCATGGCAAGTTCCCATCTCGGCGAGGAACTTAGGCCTTGTAAAAAATGAATGTCCCTGTACATCAAGTTCTTGTGCTGACCAGCAAGTTTTAGGTCATACATGGTGTTGTGTTCATAGGATTTGGATTCATTCTAGTGTGTTAGGCAATAGGTTTATACTTACATCTTTCTGTATAGGAAAAAATGTTAGCTCTTGCTTGGTATGGTAGGAGCACCCTTCAGAATTTCGACTATAATCTGGATACTCCATATGTGTCCATCTGGTTCAGTTCTAGTAGTCAGCAATCAGAATCGTAGGTCCTCTGCTAATCTCATGTGCATTCTTCGCTTATAAATTTAGCCAAGATCCGAACATTTCAATCTAATATCTAATTAACTCATGCCTGCTATAGTTGAAACCGCATTGTCTAAAATGTCAATATTCAATTTATGATCTTATCACACAAATATTGTTATTTGGTTTAGTTGTAGTGGTCAGCTTTGTAGAAAGAAAGAGCCAAGTGTTATATAAGTATGACTATGAGCTCTAGGTTCTCCGTCTGTCTGGAGCTGTATACAATTAGGAAGATATTGATGAGAAAACTTTTAGAGTTGAGAGTTTATATCTTTGTTACTACCCCTGTTCGGATATACATGACATCCTTTTACTCCTAATAAGAAAGTTTTTAGACTGGTCAGGTGAATATACTATCATTAGGTTTGTCATGAGAAATATTTTCATAGTATCATAGTTCTCGAGAACTCTTTTCCGGTCGATATGAAAAGTATAAGTAAAAGTTACATGCAGCAGACTGGGCCCATGTTTTATATGAATAGAGGGAATACATGAGCATGTGCTTATCGATAAGTCAAACTTTTGCCATTTTTGCATTTTATTCTAGGATACCAGTTTTAATTTTGTTGTGAGAGGAGCACATAAGAAGGTAGTACTAATGTACAAGGAGCATTTGCAGATCATGTTGTTGGCGTTCCTACAATTTTAAATTTTCTGTCATACCGTAATAATGCGCTCTATTTAGTCACCTACATTTGGTTGTCAGCTATTATCTCTCCAAGACAAACTATGTTCTTCATCTTCATATTCAAAACATGTGACCTTGGTTGATTACAAGTGTACCAAATTACCAATAAATATTTTTCCCTCTTATTGTCTCATTAATTATCAAGGATCCTTAACTAGTTTTAGAGGTAGCTATTCTGGTGATGAATGACATAGTTTTATGAATGACATAGCCACCTGACATAGTTGTATGAATAAACAATCATTCTATCGGGTTAGCCTTGGATATTTTGTAAGTGACAAGTGACCCAAAGGGTTATGCTTATTTGTATGAATGGCATAGCCACCTGATATATTTGCTTTCATGTAGTACTAATTACTGTGGTCACTTGTTATCTGTTCGCGTGGGCTGAATGGGGGCCTGCATTATCTCCTTGGGCAATCCTTTACATTTTCTGCTCTTTATTCCCATTTGTGTATGGCCATGCTAAATATTGATGACTGCCTGTTATATGGAGTCATAAATTTTAAGTTGGTGGCACTGGCATCTTTTATAGTAATGGAATATTGCGGTTGCTGCATGTAGAGATGCTGCTGAAGAGATGTTAGTTTCATTTATTAAACCTGCATTCCTTTCGTCTGTTTAGGGCAGAGAACAAAATGATTATGTTTGTAGCTATGGCTAAGCACCTTTTAAGTTTGTTGTTGGTCACTACAGTACTACTTATGCACCCCTCTGCCGTTTTCCAAATTTCCTGTTTTGATTGAACTGTCCATCAGATCTATTTGTCCTACTTGAACTCTCACTATACTGTTGAGTTTGTAATTTGTCAATCTAAACCTATTTTTGAGGCATCTTCAGGTTTTTTTCACCCCTGTTTATCCGGAAGGTGGCTAGCCCTTGTTTTTTTAATGGAAGGAGCGTCTGGAGCACTGGATGCATAGGCCTGTCAATATTTTCAATTGCTAAGCACCCGTGTGTCCTGGAATGTTGACGCCAGGACAAATAGTTACCCCTTTCTCCTGAAATGTTGATTAATTTCCGTGTCGGTTGAGAATGGGGCACTCCTAGGTCAAGAAAATTAGCAAAGGTCATGCCCAATTTTCTTGACCTAGAAGGTGCCCGATTCTCAACCGAAATAAAAATTAATCAACATTTAGAGACAATGTTTTATTCTCAGTTTTCCTCTAAATCTGAGAAGAATAGATACTACCCCGATCTCATCCAATAACTCTAGTAGCCTTTTTTCCTATTTAGAGCAAACATGGCCAACAACTATGAGGCCGGCGGTTCGGGCAAGCCATTCTGGAAGCTGTCCCAGGAGATGGAGGAAAAACCTCACCGCTATGAGGACGCCACGGAAGACACCGATACCGACTACACAACCCCTAGTGGCGTTGGGGTTGACACCACTGATGGTGTTGCCGGGGATGCCACCACTAATGATGGCAATGAACGCACAGATGGCAGCCAACCGAAGAGGCAACGGATGGACCGGCGCCCGAACGTGCTCGGCACCGTCAAGGAGGAATTTACTGAAGTGTCCTCCAGTGGGCATCCAACGACGCCCAAAGAATTAGTCCGTGGGTACGCAGGGCAACTCGGGTGCATTCTCCGAAGCACCGTCTCGATCAACACCGAGAACCTAAGGCATCGTGACCGAGGGAATTTGCGCAAACTCCTCTTCACGAAGCTGCATGAACGATACAAGTTCCCCGGTGACTTCGCAAACACACGTCTCTCAGGGAATAAAGTGAATAGTGCCGCCCTCACGAAGATGAGCATGGCCCTGGCTACTTGGAGAGCCGCGGTGAAGAGAAGGATTCTAAGTGGTGATAGTTATGAGAAGATCAAGGAGACAAATCCTTCGATCAGTGAAGCTGACTACCTGGAGTTCAAGATCAAGTGCGAGAGCAACGCATCCGCGGAATCAGGTCAATGGGGGAAGATATGTGGGACTTGAACTTAGGGGTCCACAAACTCGGTCCCGGCGGTTACAGAGTGGCGGAATCTAAATGGGACAAGGAGGACGCGGAGCGTGCCAAGCAAGGCCTACCGCCCCTCTTCGATAAATACCTTGAAAAGCAGACCAAGAACTACGTTAGGGCCCGCTACAAGGTGGCCCCGATAACAGGGGAGCTTAACGGATCCGAAGGTGAAGGAGCTTGAGCATGTTCTGGTAAGGAATACACCCCCGCGTAATTAGCTCCATATGGTTGCATTCTAATTAATGAAGCCAAATTTCTAAATGGTTCACGTTCCTTCCACAGGAAACTGAAAGCAGTAGCGTGGGGTCTTAGAGCTCCCCATCTGCCCCTTGGGACACCACTTTAAATAGGGCGTTGAACGTAATGAAACACAAGGATAAGTTCAGTAAGCCATCGTCAACTGGTCATGTGGCTGGCGAAGGCTTGTCCACGAAATGATCGGAATACTATAAGGCTGGGCGAAAGGAGAGAAAGACCAGCTCGGAAAGCCAGGAGCGCGAGGTTAAAGAACTCAAGGCACAAGTGGCGCGGATTCCAGAGATAGTCCAAGAGCAAGTGCGAGACCAACTGGGAGCGATGATCACCGCCATTATTCCTTCTTTGGTTGAGGGGCTGCGGGGGTGGATTGCGGGCGGCCAACAGGGGCCACCAACGATTTCCAGCTTCATGGGCAGCAACTCGCACAACGCGCCGACATTGGTGTCTCTGACGGAGGCGGCATTGGTGTCTCCGGCGTCGGCGCCGGTATTGGAGCTTAATGCACCGGGGTGTGGGAAGAATACGCCGGCCGACACCTCGGCAGCAAGCGGCCCCTCCATCACTTGCACGCCCGCCGTTGGCGGTGCCTCAACATTAGCCGAGCTCGACGCCACCATGGTAACTAAGCCTCGGCCGATGACTTCATCTCCTTTCCTTCGACTGGGTATCCCTGATGCCCTACATGTTTTCGCAGGGCGCCGCCAACATTTCATGCACTCTCCTGCACTTCATGGATGTCGAGTTGATCGATGTCGCCAAGGCCAAAATCGTTGAACCGGGCAACTGCGTGTTCCACGGTAATCCGATGCCACCCACCATGTATAGGGTTCAACTGGTTCAGGTGCTGAGGGTCTGCGATGACTTGTTACCTCCGTATCGCCCCCCTTGGGCCGACGAAGATGATGTGATGACCCTCAGCACATGCTTAAACTGGTCCATGCTATGGCCGAAGAGCCAGATTCGTTTGGGGGTGGGGGACACCACCCCACAGACAACACCACCAGTCATGCCGGCGCCAAGCCATGGCAAGACCGCCGCAACGCTACCGCCGTCAGCTGATCTCGACATGCATATGGCACAGGATCCGGACGACGATGACGGCACATTTTCCAACGTCAATAAGTACATCAACGAAGATGGGTACGGTGACGAATTCTTGGGGTCTCCTTCTCAAGAACCCAACCCTGCAAAAGACGATCGCGATCTAGCTAGTACCACGGAGAAACCCAATTGCAACAGGTGTCATCTGTTCAGTTCTTGGGAGACACCTCCACCTGCCGCCCTCACTGAGACTCAAATAGCCGAGGTGCGAAATATTATCAGCCCCAACACACTCAAGAAGGTGGTCTCTGAGCAGAACTCGATCCCATTACAGCAGAAGAAGCAGAAGGGACGGAAAAGAAAAAATAACAAGGGTGCGAGCCAGCGGCACCGAGTACGATCCGTGCTCAGGACGGGCCACCGATACCTAAGGATATCTCGAGGAGGGTGCATGTGGCGGGTAGGCCGATGCTACCGACTAATCTGCTCAATGCTGCAACTGGTGCTACGCGGAGTCTGCATGACGGTGTTCTTTCTATGAAGACGCGGCGTCTCTCCGAGAATGATGTGGCATACCCGGTTTTCGTGGCAAAGGTGCCAGAGGGCAAGGGCTTTGTCGATAGCACCATCGGGCGTATGATTGTACTGCGGTTTGATTACATCTTCACTGTATTTAACCTTTATCCACTACACTACACCTTCACTCGGCTATTTTTGCTCGGTATGGAGATGTGTATCATTAGAGACAAGAGCCCGGACATCGTGATAGTCGACCCCTTCTACGTGCGTGCCAAGATCTTGGGCAGCACTGGGGACCGGCAAGTCGCGAGTTCATACCTCGAAGGCGTCATTCTGGCGAACCGAGATAAGGATAACTTCCTCGTGCCTTACTTTTCCGAGTAAGTCATCCCCTCACCGCCCCGTAACATATGATTTCTTAAATTTCGATCGTTCTTTTTTTTCTAACATTCCGTGTTTTGTGCAGTGACACACATTCCACACTCATCCTCTTAAGCCTGAAGTATTCCATGGCCACGTATTTTGACTTGGACCGTCAATCGAATAAAGACTACACAAATATCAAGAAAGTTATTGATGATGCTCTCCCCGGCTACGCCAAATCTGGAGGCACCTTCAGGAGGCAAATTTGTAGGTACGACAAGCACGTGTTCACCCATGTAACGATGTTCCCCTGCGTCAAGCAGCCACCTGGCAGTCAGAAGGATGCCTACTACACCCTCCATCACATGCGAACGATCGTACAGGACCTTCATCACCTTATGCTACCAAATAATCTCAAAGAATGGGCCGCACGCTTGTCGGCAATCCAGGGCGCGGACATCAGACAAGAATTCTTTCGCATCCAGTCGGAGTTTGCGGAAATAATCTATCAAGATGTCCTTTGTACCTCGGGCAGTTCTACCTCAAATATCAACAGTCCAACAGTGAAATAGAAACAACGCTACAAATGCAGGCTGACAACGACCGCACATTCATGACCATCACAAAAGACGGCGGCTTCATCCACGCTCCAGTCCCTGAGTCGAGTCGAAAGTATTGATGTTATGTAGTTCTGAAATATCGATTAGCTCATGTTGTAATTAAACTTTAATGAACTTGTATGTCTCTTTAGTTTGGACAGTCGTTCAACTTAGATGTAATCGATGCTGTTTATTAGTAGGACCATGAATCGTGCTATTAATGTGTTGTTTTTCTCTTCTGATCCTTTTGTTGCATACTTATATATTGCTTATATATTATCTGTGAATTGCTACTAACGTTTGGTTTGTCTAGTGCATAGAGATGTCGTCATATGTCATGTACAAGGGTGAGGTTCCCAAAGACTACGACGACTAGTAGGAGTGTCGGACACAGGTTCACCGCTAGGGCGGAGGAGGGAGCGGAGGAGGAACCGAATGAAGACCAGTTTCATCGCGATGATGCTCATCGTGACCGCATATCTCTTCTATGTGACAGTAGTTTAGATGATCGATATCGACTTTGTAACGTGACGACAAACTCGGCTAATATGATGAACTTTGCTAATGTCTCGAGACCTAAACTTGGCTAATGTTTGAACTTTGTTCGCTATTTCGAATTTGGAGACTAATATGATGAATTCTATTGTGTGATGTTTATATTCTTTGCTGTAACGTATTTTGTAACCTGTGCAAATACCAGAAAAGCAAAAAATAATAATTCCTAATATTCATAGTAGTGGTGCACCATATTGAGCATTAGTGGTGCACCAAGGCTAAATACCAGTGGCCCATTATGGGGCATAGTAATGGCACACTTGGGGGCATAAGTGAAGGTAAATATGGCCCCCTAGGAGGCATAGTAATGGCGCACTGTTGGACATAGTAATGGCGCACTATGTGGTGCGCCACTATTATATGGGATACTAATGGCGCACCAGAGGTGCGCCATTACTATTTGTTACTAGTGGCGTGTTAATAGTGGCGCACCTATAGTGCGTCATTAATAGCAAAAACTGGTGCGCCACTAATAGCCTTTTTTCTAGTAGTGTTCGGATCTGTGTCGAAGCTAGCATCGACGTAACCCTTTACGATGAGCTCTTCGGCACCTTCATATTCTCGACCGTTGTCTAGTGTTCCGCTCCGGGATCACTTTGGTACCTCCCTACCAAACTTATGGCAAGGTTCACATCAGGTCTGGTACACAGCATGGCATACATAATAGAGCCTAGGGCTGAAGCATAGGGGATCACACTCATCTTTTCTCTATCCTCTGCCATGGTGGGGCATTGAGTCGTACTCAATCTCACACCCTGTAACATACGCAAGATCCCCTTCTTGGACTGATCCATATTGAACTTGTTCAATATCTTGTCAAGGTATGTGCTTTGTGAAAGACCTATGAGGCGTTTTGATCTATCTCTATAGATCTTGATGCCTAATATGTAAGCAGCTTCTCCAAGGTCCTTCATTGAAAAACACTTATTCAAGTAGGCCTTTATGGTTTCCAAGAGTTCTATATCATTTCCCATCGATAATATGTCATCCACATATAGTATGAGAAATGCCACAGAGCTCCCACTCACTTTCCTGTAAATACATGGTTCTCCATAAACCTGTATAAATCCAAACGCTTTAATCACCTCATTAAAGCGAATGTTCCAACTCCGAGATGCTTGCACCAGCCCATAGATGGAGCGCTGAAGCTTGCATACTTTGTGAGCATATTTAGGATCGACAAAACCTTCCGGCTGCATCATATATAGTCCTTCCTCAAGGAAGCCATTAAGGAACGTCGTTTTGACGTCCATTTGCAAGATTTCATAATCAGAAAATGCGGCAGTTGCTAACATGATTCGGATGGACTTCAGCATCGCTATGGGTGAGAAAGTCTCATCGTAGTCAACTGCTTGAACTTGTCGATAACCCTTAGCGACAAGCCGAGCCTTATAGACGGTCACATTACCATCTACGTCAGTCTTCTTCTTAAAGATCCATTTATTTTCTATGGCTCGCTTATTATCGGGCAAGTCCACCAAATTCCATACATTGTTCTCATACATGGATCCTATCTCGGATTTCATGGCTTTAAGCCATTTGTTGGAATCCGGGCCCGCCATCGCTTCTTCATAGTTTGAAGGTTCACTGTTGTCCAACAACATGATCTCAAAGACAGGGTTGTCATACCACTCTGGTGTGGAACGTGTCCTTGTGGACCTTCGACGTTCAACAGCAACTCGATCTGAAGTTTCATGATCATCATCATTAACTTCCTCTCTAGCCGGTGCAGGCTCCACAGAAACAACTTCCTGTGTTGCGCTACTCTCCGATTCGAGTGGAGGTACAATTACCTCATCAAGTTCTATTTTACTCCCACTCACTTCTTTCGAAAGAAACTCTTTCTCTAGAAAGGATCCATTCTTGGCAACAAAGACTTTGCCTTCGGATCTGAGGTAGAAGGTATACCCTATAGTTTCTTTGGGGTATCCTATGAAGACGCACTTTTCCGCTTTGGGTTCGAGCTTCTCAGGTTGAAGTTTCTTAACATAAGCATCACATCCCCAAACTTTTAGAAACAACAACTTAGGTTTTTTTCCAAACCATAATTCATATGGTGTCATCTCAACGGACTTAGACGGTGCCCTATTTAAAGTGAATGCGGCAGTCTCTAATGCACATCCCCAAAATGATAGCGGTAAGTCGGTAAGAGACATCATAGATCGCACCATATCCAATAGAGTGTGATTACGACATTCAGACACACCATTTCTCTGAGGTGTGCCAGGCGGCATGAGTTGTGAAATGATTCCACATTTACTTAGGTGCATGCCAAAACCGTGAATCAAATATTCTCCGCCACGATCAGATCGTAGGCACTTTATTTTCGTGTCGCGTTGATTCTCTGCCTCACTCTAAAACTCCTTGAACTTTTCAAAGGTTTTAGACTTGTGTTTCATTAAGTAGACATAACCATATCTGCTTAAGTCATCAGTGAGGGTGAGAACATAACGGTAGCCACTGCGAGCCTCAACGCTCATTGGACCGCATACATCGGTATGTATTGTCTCCAACAAGTCAGTTGCTCGCTCCATTGTTCCAAAGAACTGAGTCTTGGTCATCTCGCCCATGAGGCATGGTTCGCACGTGTCAAATGATTCAAAATCAAGAGACTCCAAAAGTCCATCAGCATGGAGTTTCTTCATGCGTTTGACGCCAATATGACCAAGGCGGCAGTGCCACATGTAAGTGGGACTATTGTTATCAACCTTACATCTTTTGGTACTCACACTATGAACATGTGTAGCATCACATTCGAGATTGATCAAAAATAAACTGTTGACCAGCAGGGCATGACCTTAAAACATTTCTCTCATATAAATAGAACAACCATTATTCTAAGATTTAAATGAGTAGCCATCTCGCATCAAACGAGATCCAGATTCAATGTTCATGCTCAAAGCTGGTACTAAATAACAATTATTAAGGTTTAAAACTAATCCCGAAGGTAGATGTAGAGGTAGCGTGCCGACGGCGATCACTTCGTCCTTGGAACCATTCCCGACGCACCTCGTCACCTCGTCCTTTGCTAGTCTCCGCTTATTTCGCAGCTCCTGCTTGGAGTTACAAATGTGAGCAACTGCACCGGTATCAAGTACCCATGAGCTACTACGAGCGCTAGTAAGGTACACATCAATAACAAGTATATCACATATACCTTTAACGTTACCGTCCTTCTTATTCGCTAAGTACTTGGGGCAGTTCCTCTTCCAGTGACTGGTACCCTTGCAATAAAAGCACTCAGTCTCAGGCTTGGGTCCATTCTTGTTCTTCTTCCCAGCAACATGCTTACCGGGCGTGGCAACTACTTTGACGTCCTTCTTGAAGTTCTTCTTACCCTTGCCTTTCTTGAAACTGGTGGTCTTATTCACCATCAACACTTGATGCTCCTTTTTGATCTCGACCTCCGCTGAGTTCAGCATCGAGTACAACTCAGGAATGGACTACTCCATCCCCTGCATCTTGTAGTTCATCACAAAGCTCTTGTAGCTAGGTGGGGGCGACTGGAGGATACTATCAATAACCGAGTCATCTGGAAGATTAACTCCCAGTTGAGACAAGCGGTTGTGCAACCCAAACATTTTGAGTATGTGCTCACTGACACAACTATTTTCCTCCATCTTACAACTGAAGAACTTGTCAGAGACGTCATATCTTTCAACCCGGGCATGAGCTTGGAAAACCATTCTCATCTCTTGGAACATCTCATATGCTCTGTGTTGCTCAAAACGCTTGTGGAGCCCCGGTCTAAGCTGTAAAGCATGCTGCACTGAACCAGGGAGTAATCATCACAATGCGACTGCCAGGCATTCATAATATCTTGAGTTGCTAGGAAAATGGGTGCGTCACCTAGCGGTGCATCAAGGACATATAATTTCTTGGAAGCTATGAGGATGATCCTCAAGCTACGGACCCAGTCCGTATAGTTGCTTCCATTGTCTTTCAGCTTGGTTTTCTCTAGGAACGTGTAGACGTTGAGGGCAACATTGGCGTGGGCCATCGGATCTACAATATAGATTGTAAAGACAATTTTAGACTAAGTTCATGATAATTAAGTTCACATAATCAAATTATTTAATGAACTCCCACTTAGATAGACATCTCTCTAGTCATCCAAGTGACACATGATCCACGTCAACTAGCTCGTGTCCTATCATCACGTGAGACGGACTAGTCATCAATGGTGAACATATCTATGTTGATCGTATCTTCTATACGATACATGTTCGTGCTTTCGGTCTCCCGTGTTTCGAGGCCATGTCTGTACATGCTAGGCTCGTCAAGTCAACCTAAGTGTATTGCGTGTGTAAATCTGGCTTACACCCGTTGTATGCGAACGTTAGAACCTATCACACCCGATCATCACGTGGTGCTTCGGAACAACGAACCTTAGCAACGGTGCACACTTAGGGGGAATACATTTCTTGAAATTTTAGTGAGAGATCATCTTATTCAAGCTACTGTCATTCTAACCAAATAAGATGTAAATCATGATAAACATCAAATGCAATCATATAGTGACATGATATGGCCAATATCATCTTGCTCCTTTGATCTCCATCTTCGGGGCACCATGATCATCATTTTCACCAGCACGACACCATGATCTCCATCATCATGATCTCCATCATCGCGTCTTCATGAAGTTGTCTCGCCAACTATTACTTCTACTACTATGGCTAATGGTTAGCAATAAAGTAAAGTAGTTACATGTCGTTTTTGATCGACACACGGGTCATACTATAAATTAAGACAACTCCTATGGCTCCTGTCAGTTGTCATACTCATCGACATGCAAGTCGTGAATCCTATTACAAGAACATGATAAATATCATACATCACATATATCACATCACATCCTTTGGCCATATCACATCACACGACATATGCTGCAAGAACAAGTTAGACGTCCCCTAATTGTTGTTGCAAGTTTTTACGTGGCTGCTATAGGTTTCTAGCAAGAACGTTTCTTACCTACGCCAAAATCACAACGTGATATCCCAATTTTTATTTACCCTTCATAAGGACCCTTTTCATCGAATCTGATCCGACTAGAGTGGGAGAGACAGACACCCGCGAGTCACCTTATGCAACAAGTGCATGTCAGGCAGTGGAACCCGTCTCACGTAAGCGTACGTCTAAAGTCGGTCTGGAACGCTTCATCCCACAATACTGTATAATCAAGATAAGACTAGTAACGGTAAACAAATTAACAAAATTGACGCCCACAAAAACCTATGTTCTACTCGTGCATAGATTCTATGCTTAGACCTAGCTCATGATGCCACTGTTGGAAGACATAGTAGTAAATCAAAATTTTCCTACGTGTCACCAAGATCAATCTATGGAGAAACCAAAAATGAGCAAAGGGGGAGTGCATCTAAATACCTTTGAAGATCACAAAGCAGAAGCATTACTAGAACGCGATTGGTGGAGTCGTACTCGCAATGATTCAGATCGCGGTGGATTCTGATCTAAGCGCCGAACAACAGCAACTCCACGTTCAACACTAGTGCAGCCCGCTGACGTCTCCTATGCCTTGATCCAGCAAGGAGGAAGGAGAGGTTGAGGGAGAGCTCCGGCAGCACGACGGCATGGTGACGGTGGAGCTGCATGGTACTCCGGCAGGGCTTCGCCAAGCACTATGGAGGACGCGGAGGAGGAGGGGTACGACTGCGCCGTGAGTGACGGAGATGTACTTTGTGGGCAGCCCAAAACCCTCCACTATTTATAGGAGGAGGGGAGGAGGGTGCGCACCCTCTAGGCTTCCCACCCTAGGGGGTGTGGCAGCCCTAGATGGGACTTGGGGCCAGCGGCCAAGGGAGGGGAGAGGGGGTGCGGCAGCCCTAGGCGCCCTAGGGTGGGCCTGGGGCCCATCTGCGCTAGGGTTTGCCCCCCCTCTCTCCTTTGTTATGCCTTGGGCCAGGTGGGAGGTGCACCAACCCACCTAGGGGCTGGTTCCCTCCCACTCTTGGCCCATGTAGTCTTCCGGGGCCGGTGGCCCCTCCCGATGGACCCCCTGAACCCTTCCGGGGGTCCCGGTACATTACCGGTGATGCCCGAAACACTTCCGGTGACCAAATCCTCACTTCCTATATATGAATATTTACCTCCGGACCATTTCGGAACTCCTCATGACGTTTGGGATCTCATCCGGACTCCGAACAACCTTCGGTAACCACATACACTATTCCCATACAACCCTAGCATCATCGAAACTTAAGTGTGTAGACCCTACGGGTTCGGGAGGCATGTAGACATGACCAAGACACCTCTCTAGTAAATAAAAAACAACGGGATCTGGATACCCATGTTGGCTCCCACATTCTCCACGATTATCTCATTGGATGAACCACGATGTCGGGGATTCAATCAATCCCATATACAATTCCCTTTGTCTACCGGTATGACACTTGCCCGAGATTCGATCATTGGTATCCCTATACCTTGTTCAATCTTGTTACCGGCAAGTCTCTTTACTCCTTCCGCAACACATCATCCCGTGGCTAACTCCTTAGTCACATTGAGCTCATTATGATGATGTCTTACCGAGTGGGCCCAGAGATACCTCTCCGTCACACGGAGTGACAAATCCCAGTCTCGATTCGTGCCAACCCAATAGGTACTTTCGGGGATACCCATAGTATACATTTATAGCCACCCAGTTACGTTGTGACGTTTGGCACACCCAAAGTATTCCTACAGTATCCGGGAGTTGCACAATCTCATGGTCTAAGGAAACGATACTTGACATTAGAAAAGCTTTAGCAGACGAACTACACGATCTTGTTCTACGCTTAGGATTGGGTCTTGTCCATCACATCATTCTCCTAATTATGTGATCCCGTTATCAACGACATCCAATGTCCATGGTCATGAAACCATGACCATCTATTGATCAACGAGCTAGTCAACTAGAGGCTCACTAGGGACATGTTGTGGTCTATGTATTCACACATGTATCACGGTTTCTGGTTAATACAATTATAGCATGAGCAATAGACCATTATCATGAACAAGGAAATATAATAATAACCATTCTATTATTGCCTCTACGGCATATTTCCAACACAAAGAGGGGTAGCTATGCCATTAGAACTTGTGTTGTGCCCTCATAAATGTCTGAGAGTGTGGTGGGATGTTTAAAGAGGCAATACGCAGCTTGGAAGTGTGACCCCCTTCACGGATGGCGATAATACCGAAGTAACGTTCGGCATTTTTGCCGTTATAGGTGCATTGGTTGCTCATGAATGTTTGTTTAATGTTTATATCACTGGATAGCAATTAAAAACAAGTGTTCAGTTTGAAATGTTTAATTATTGGTTTGTTGTTTTGCCGCAATAGAGAAAGCTACCCCCCCCCCCAAATTTCCGTGTCAACCGGCCTAGGGTTAGGTCACTCGGGGGTACTCGAGGGCTTGAAATCCCACCAAAACTTGCATTGGGTCCTCATACATATCTAAAAGTATGTTGATAGGTTCAAACACCCAACACACAGCTCCGGAGTGTGACCCCCTTCAAGAACGACACTACCGTCAACACTTAGAGGGGGGACTGCGACGGAGGTTCGATCCAGAGAGAATCTTGTGGTTGGTTGGGCCCAAACTTGATTTGAAAATGTTCCCAGGGGCTGACCTATCACAACTAGGTAGAAAAGTCCATTGGTCAAGGGCCGTCCAATGAAAGTCAAAGGGTGTAGCTTTCCGGGTCAATCAGGTTAGGGTTAGGCCGGTTCGGGGCCAGAGAGGGGTAGGTATGCCATAAGAACTTGTGTTGTGCCCTCATAAATGTCTAAGAGTGTGGTGGGATTTTTAAAGAGGCAATACACAGCTTCGGAGTGTGACCCCCTTCACGGACGGCGATAATACCGAAGTAACGTTCGACATTTTTGCCGTTATAGTTGCATTGGTAGCTCATGTATGTTTGTTTAATGTTTATATCATTGGATAGCAATTAAAAATCAAGTGTTCAGTTTGAAATGTTTAATTATTAGTTTGGTGTTTTGCTCCAATAGAGAAAGCTACCCCCCCCCCAAATTTCCCTGTAAACCGGCCTAGGGCCAGGTCACTCGGTGGCTGGCAATCCCACCAAAACTTGCATTGGATCCTCATACATGTCTAAAAGTGTGGTGATAGGTTCAAAAACCCAACACAAAACTCCGGAGTGTGCCCCCTTCACAGACGACACTACCGTCAACACTTAGAGGAGGGAACTGCGACGGAGATTCGACCCGGAGGGAATCTTGTTGTTGGTTGGGCCCAAACTTGGTTTTAAAATGTTCCCATGGGCTGACCTACCACAACTAGGTAGAAAAGTAAATTGTTCAAGGGTCGTCCAGTGAAAGTCAAAGGGGGTAGCTTTCTGGGTCAATCAGGCTAGGGTTAGGTCGGTCCGGGGCCAGAGAGGGGTATCTATGCCATCAAAACTTGTGTTGTGCCCTCATAAATGTCTGACAGTATGGTGGGATGTTTAAAGAGGCAATACACAACTTCGGAGTGTGACCCCCTTCATGGACGATGATAACACTGAAGTAATGTTCGGCATTTTTGTTGTTATAGTTTCATTGGGGGGCCTTCAGGGGATAGCAATGCCACAAATACACCATGCTGGGTTCTCCTACATGTCTTAAAGTGTAGCGGTAGGTTCAGACACCCAGCATGCAGCTTCGCAGTGTGACCCCCTTCATTGACGGCGATAATATCGAAGTAACATTTGTACTTTGCCAGCTTCAATGACGCCGCCAGGACTTCCCCTTCGCATGTCTAAAAGTGTGGTGGGTGTCTTCGGAGTTTAGAAATCACCTTCTCCATTTGCTTCCCCTTGCTCCACTTCTTCTTCTGCTTGCCTACGACGGCTTCGACGATGTCATGGGCACTTTCTCCTTCTTCGGTTCCTCCATCGGACTTCTTCTTCTTATTTTTGAAAAATTTCACAGTTTTAGAGAAGATGTTCAAATAATTTTAAAAAAAGTTCATGTTAGGAAAGTAGACCTATATATGCTTGCCCGTTAAAAAAGAGAAGTGCCTACACATGCCCACGGTTAAACAATAGGTATATTAATATATGTCTACGGTTAAACAGTAGGCATAGTTTCTTATCCACTTTTTTCCCTGGGTACCTTATCCACTCATAGTCCACCTCCACCTCTCATTCCTCACCCCCATGCATGCAGCCGCCGCCAGACCCGTGCACGCAGCCGCCGCCCCGCCCCCGGCCGCCGCCTGCCCCAGCTCCTCCCTCTGCCGCCCGCGCCAGGTCCTCCCTCTCCGCCGCCCGCCCCAGCTCCTCCCCTCGCTGCCGCCCGCACCAACTCCTCCCGCCGCCGCCCCGCCCCCGCTCCTCCCTCGCCGCCCAGCCCCCGGCCGCCGCCCGCCCCCTCAGTCGCCGCCCGCTCCACCTCGCCCCCGGCCGCCGCCCCACCCCAGCTCCTCCCACGAATGGTCTGCCCCGCCCCGTCCCTACCTGCTCTGCCCCGGCCGTCGTCCTGCCCCGCTCCCGCCCTGCTCCTCCCCGACCCCGACCCCCGCCGGTGAGGCCCCTCCCTCTTTTTTCTAAACTGAGCCGAGAGGAACAAGGAGAGCGCTCATCCAGCCTCCTCCGACTCCTTCTTTCAAAGTTATATATCTGTTAAATGAAGTCTATCTCCTGATTATTAGCATTTCATGTCAGGCAATTTGCTTTTCTATATACTGGGCACATGTTACTTTCTAGCTCGGTCTTCTACACTGGAATGGCTGCTCATTGGGTGGCCGTTTGAAGTGCATGACACCTTGACTATAGGTGTGGTTGGTGCAACGAGTCAAACTATACGGTAAAAAAATAAATCCCAAACGTACTCGCTGTTTTGCCAAAATAGAGGAAAACTATAGTCTTTGGAAACTAAAGTATTCATTGTACACGCATTCTAAAACTGAGGTTTTGAATTACTACAGTTTTTATAGAACCGTGTGGCCAAACTAGGCCTTGGCCTGAATTTGCCTCCAGTACTACCCAATATATATGATGATTTTTATTTTATCAAAAGAGATATTAGCTGATAATTTTATTCCGGCATAAATTATCATGCAGGATTGTCATCTAGTATCATTTTTAGTGTGAGAACTCAAAGCAACATGCTTCAAAAATGAATTAATTTGTATGACCTTTGGCGGCACTTTTGTGTTCATAGATGCTAAACTACAAGTCTCCCAATTAGCATCACATGTCAGACAACCGAAAATAAAAAGAAAAACTGAGATCAGTATTTTGACAGCAAGATCAAAAGTGAGAAATGTTATTAGTAGTATTTTTGACACGCAAGATCAAAAATGAGAGATGTTTAGTACTCCTTCCGTTCACTTTTATAAGTCCGCTCACTTTTATTAGTAGACAGTATATGGATAGTGCTAACCTTGCCTAGTTGCCTAATTAGTGGTTGGAGAAGGAGATCGAATGCAGCCATAGGGCATCGGCAGATCATTTTCACGGCGGTGACCGCCATGATTATTTTTTTGCTACATCAATTT
This sequence comes from Hordeum marinum, assembly GCA_022496015.1. Taxonomy (NCBI): domain Eukaryota; kingdom Viridiplantae; phylum Streptophyta; class Magnoliopsida; order Poales; family Poaceae; genus Hordeum; species Hordeum marinum. Next base: position 43,440,547 of record CM039677.1, read on the forward strand.
CTTACATCAAATTGATGCATTCTGTGAACCGTGCGTCAAGGTTACATGAAATTTATGTGATGGTATAATTGTTTCTCTATATGGAATTTTCAGGCATTGTGGTGTTGCATCTCTTTGGAGTCGTCGTCGTCGGAAGCGTTGGTCGCTGATCATCCCACCGTTGTTCAACCACTTCATCTATAGCCATGGGTGAGCTATGAATACTCCTCCTCCTACGCTCTTTTAATCATGTCACTAGATTTTATTTTTGCATCAACTCGCGTAACCACGGTGTCTCCTGTCCGGAAGAGTTACATCGATAAATATGCATTTGATTGCATATTTATCACCGTAACTCTTTTGGATTGTCCAGCGTTTTCCACGGACAGTCCGAGGATGTGTAGATTGGGTACATTTTCCATGCTCTACCTCGTTTCGAGACAAGATTTCGGTAGCGCCTCCCCGTTGTTCTCCGGATGCACATTCTCTCGACTTTTTGCCGAGACGTGTATCTGGAGAATAGCGGGGAGGTGCTGCCAAAATTTTGTCTCGTAGCGGGGTAGATAATGGAGAACGTACTCAATCCTCGGGTGGGATTAGGACCCTCTTTACCTATTAGAGAAGTAGGTGGATTCGTTGTCGTATCTCGTAAACCCGCTAGAAAATAAAGAAGTGATGCTATTAATTTGATAAGATTAATTTGAATGAAATGTTAATTTTGTTGTGTGGCTCCTAACAAAGCAGAGGATGGTTGATAATAAGTGGATGTACAGTGGTCATATCGGTTCGAATAGAACAACCGAAGAGTGGGCTGCGAAACCGATGTGTTCTTGAAGGAGGTTCACCGTGGTCCAAAGAGAGCTCCCCCACATTGCCCGTGTGCCCGGTGTGAGAACCATCATCGCCTACAAAAGTCCAAGATGACAAAACACTTTTGCAAGTTTGGGTATATGAAAAACTTTACCATGTCGGTAAACTTTGCCGAGGAGGGGCGTGTTAGAGAGGAGGTGATGCAACAACGCGTCGATGATCATGGGGACGATGGGGTTAGAAACTTGGTTGATGATATTCGTGCTGCAGAGATGCCACATTCCACACCTTCAGAGAATGAGCCGGAGGAACCAGAGGAAACCGCAAAGGAGTTCATGCGGATGTTGGCCTCGTCAAAGAAACCTCTTTACAAGGGAGCCAAACTTTCTCAGCTGGATGCCATCTCGCAATTGGTGGCAATCAAGGCTGAGTATGGCTATAAAGGATTTACTTTGAAGCATTTCTGAGAGTATGGGGTAACGGCCTCCCTAAGAATGATGAACTTCCTAAAAGCATGTACGAGACGAATAAAATCATGAAGGCACTGTCTATGGATTATGAGAAGATACATGTTTGTCCAAAGAATTGCCTTTTGCTTAGAAATGAGTATGCAAATGAAAAGTACTGTAGGGAGTGTGGTTCCTCTAGGTATATTGAGGTGGACAGGGATGATGGTCAGAAGATGCAGCTATCCATCCCTATAAAGGTTCTTCGGTATCTCCATTTCATAGAAATATTGCAACGTCTTTTCATCACCGAGGAGTCTGCCAAAATGCTGAAGTGGCACAAGGATGGAAAAAGGTACCATCCAAATAAAATAGTACATCCGTCGGAGGGTGAGGCATGGAAGGCATTCGATAGAGAATACCCCAATGAAGCTGTTGAGCATGGGAATCCAAGAATTGCGCTATCAGGTGATGGGTTCAATCCATATGGTATGTCGTCTAATTCATACAACTGTTTTCATGTGTTTGTTATTCCGTTTAATCTCTCTCCTGGCGTCCTAATGCAACGCAAGACCATGTTCCTGTCGCTAATCATTCTGGGGCCTGAAAACCCCAGGAAGAATTTAAATGTGTTCTTGCAGCCGTTGATGGACGATTTGCACCATTCTTGGTACTTCCCGAGGTTGACATACAACCGAAATTTGCAAAGAAACTTTTTGATGAAAGTTTGGTTGATGTATTGCATGCATGACCTTCCCGGCTATGCCATATTCTGTCGATGGTGTACAAGTGGGAAGATGCCATGTTCAATGTCCATGCAGGCTCTATGTTTCTTTTGGCTGAAAAAGGGTGGCAAGTATTGTGCCTTTGACATGCATCGACGGTTTCTCTCTGTCGACCATGAATACAGGGAAGACAAAAAGAACTTCACGAAAGGTCGGTTTGTCCATGAAGTAAAGCATATTCCAACATTTTCGGGTGAATATGTTCTTGCTTAGCTAAATGCTCTCCAACCTAAAAGCAAAGGCAAAGGAAAAGGCAAAGGGGGTAAAGGTTTTTAGGGCTATGCCGAGACGCATAACTGGACTCACATTGCTTGCGTCACCAAGCTTCCCTATTTCAAGGACCTCGAACTTCCATATAACATCGATGTGATGCACACTGAAAAGAATGTCACAGAGTCCCTTTTTCGCACGATCCTCAACTTTCCTGATAAGACAAAGGATAACGTTAAGGCTAGAGCCGATCAAGAGAAGATTTGTGATAGAAAAAAGCTAAACATGCAGCCACCAGTCAAAAAACTTGGTTCAAGCCAGATGCTGACTTCGTCCTTACAAAGCCACAAAAGATGGAGGCTTTGAAGTGGCTCAAACACATCGTCAAGTTCACTCATGGTTATGCATCAAATATGAGTAAGGGAGTCAATCTCTCAAACGAGAAAGTCACTGGACTCAAGAGTCATGACTATCACATATGGATTGAGCGGTTAATGCCAGTGATGGTTCGAGGCTATCTCCCCGAGGCCAGAGCCGACCAGGTCTTCGAGGCAGCTGCGGCTTTGAAGCTCCGTCAGATGACATACGAGGCATGCTGGTTGGCCATCACACAGTTCTACCACATTATTCTACACCAGAAGATGACCAAGACGAAAGCGGGGGCGAAACGCCCCGCTATGACCAAGGAGTAGTACATGGACGTAAGTAGCACATCCTTCTTGTTCTCACTTTTGTGCTAAACTTGATTGTTTGATCTTGAAATTCCATGCTTTCCTTGTTTAGGTGATTCTGGGTTGGTGCGATGGAAAGGCTGATGGATAGTCGGCATTGGTCGATAGGTGGCTCGGGGAAAATGAATCGTTTGCGACCACGAGCACAATCAACATGAAAACCGAGGATCTGACAGAACACACATTCAAGGAAATCTGAGCCACCATCGCTTCAAGAAGCACAAGGTGTATATATATATATATGAAACATCATTGCTTTCATTTCCTGTCATGTTGGTATGCATGTGTAACATCTTTTTGCCGTTGCAGGAGGCCGTGTTGAATAGGTCCATCTCACATATTGAGGCGTGGTCGCTTGGCCGTGTGCAGAAAGATCCTATGAAGGGGGAGAGCCCTTACTATGGCAGGTCAGAGGAGCATCTGACAAACTATAAGGCACCGTTTAGTGAGAGGAACCCTCCTGGTGCTGATCCCATAGTGCTAGAGACCGACGAAACGGCGGTGGTTATGTCTACACACGGCAGGCCATATGGCCTCCGGGGGTTCTTGGCAGCGTGTTCCAGCCCACCGTCAGCACTGGCGCGAGTTACGTCCACCAAAGAGGAAGAAGTAAGCATCTCTCCTTTTCATCCTCGTTCACACATTTCTTTTTTGCATGGTTAGGATGCTTACATTCATTGTGTCGAATTGTAGGACTATTCTAGGTATGTCAGAGATGATCGTCAAGAGTTTGCTGAAGACAAAGCCAACCGGGCTCGGCTCGAGGAGTACCATGCCCAACAGTTGCAGGTTAGTTAGTTTTCACCGCTTAGAGCCAAGCTAGCTAAATTTTGTGCTTTCAATATTTTTGACTTCCGTCTTCGCTTTTTCAACTAACGTGCAAAATATGTATAGTTGGATGGAACATGGCACTCGGGTTGCACCAATGGGACCGGCACCACCCAATCCTGGGCCAACCCCAGTAATGCTAAAGATCGAGGAATTCTTGACACGTGGTGACGACGAGACTCTGGTTAGTACATTGCCAAGCACTTCAAGCATTACCTATCATTTTTTCAACATATAGCTTGAGAGATCTCTTAATGTCACTTTCGAACACAATGTAGGGATTCGGCCAAGCATCAAACACTCCTGGTGATGGTACTCCTGCTTCACGGAGCACGGTGACCCCAGTTCATAACCCAGGTTGTGGTGGTTCTACCTCGAGCCGTGGATCACCTCTTTTTGTATGTCCCCTACTCCCAAGATGCATTTTTCGTGGTTATATTCCAAAGCCGCAAACTTAGAACTAGACAAAATGCCATCATCCTAAATGGTTGTGATTATTCATTTTGTAGTGATGATGCTATTTGGAGGTGGACTTCGGGTTCTGGCAGTGGGCGTTGCTTGTCGGCCGACGGTCTTTGGCTGGGACTTTGATATGATGCTTTATGTTTGATGTTCATGCTACATTGATGATATGTAGTGGATGCTCTATGTTTGATGTTCATTCTATATTGATGCTATGTAGTGGATAGTCTATGTTTGATGCTATGTAGTGGCTTCTCTTTATTTTGTTTCAATAGATGACTTGATAATGCTATATAGTTGTGTGATGCAAATGCTAATATCTATATTGGTTTTGCTGTTGTACCTATTTTATTTGCTGTGCAAATGAAAAATAGCAAAAACAAAAATTTAGGCAAAACTATGCCTACGGTTAAACCGTAGGCATAAACCCAAGGTTGAACCACCAGATCGTGACACGTGTCCTCTATGCCTACGGGGGAACCGTAGGCATATGACAGACGTATGCCTATGGGGAAACTATAGGCATAGACATCCGACTGGAGACACGTCAGGTGCCGCCACGTGTCCAATATACGTCTACGGGACAACCGTAGGCATAAATACGATATACGCCTATGGTTATACTGTAGGTATACTGTCAACACGTGTTAGGATCTGAGCTAGGCATGTGTGCGTATGGAACTAGACGGACGCGCCGTCAAATATTTTTTGCCGACAGTATATATGCCTACGGTTACCGTAGGCATAGATAAGGTATGCCGACGGTTTTTCTACGCCTACGGGTGATGCAGGTTTGCCGACGCTATTGATGCCTACGGGTATATGCCTACAGGGACCGTAGGCATATCCTATGCCTATGGTTTAGAGCTCTTCGCCTACGGTTTAAACCATAGGTATAGACCGTGATTCCTGTAGTGCCGGTTGAAATCGAGTCCCAATGTTTCTCTAGTTTTTTTATATATATTAAACTTTTTTTCGACGTCGTATGCAAAAGTTATGGCCGTTTTACCATTTTTTCATTCTTTTTACAAAAACGGTCAAAATTCATATTTCAAATTTTCTATACCAACTAGGCACTAAAACCTAACTACTCCCTCCGTTCCTAAATAAGTCTTTTTAAAGATTTCACTAGAAGACTACATATGGAGCAGAGTAAGTGTATCCACATTCTAAAGTATGTCTATATACATCGAGAGTCACAATTAAGGTTAACCAAGCCAGAGTTAACACTTTCTAACTTCATTTGCTATTTTTCATGCCTTTAATGTTTTTTTGAGCTACATGACTGAAATTGAAAAGCCCTACAAATGAACTCTGAAAAGGTTGAAACTTGGCATGATATCATCATATCACCCACATAGCTTGTGCTAAAAAGTTGAGAGGGTTACGGCAAAAAATGGATGCACTTCGTGTACAAACTGAACCGTCTCCTTCGAAGTATCAATGTTTTAGACAAAGCCTCATTTGTTACAAAGGCATTTCATTTTTTAGCTTATTTCAACTCCAGAATTATTGTGCATACAATATGCACCATTCAAAACCACATCCTCAAAGTTCAACCCTGTCTAACTTCATTTGCTAATTTTCACGCATTCAATGATTTTGTTGAGCTAAATGACCCTGAAATTGAAAAGCCCTACAAATGTACTTTGAAAAGGTTGAAACTTAGCATGGTATCATCATTTCACCCACATAGCTTGTGTTAAAATTTTGAGAGGGTTATGACAAAAACTGGATGTACTTCGTGTACAAGCTGGACCATCTCCTTTCAAGTATCAAGGTTTCGAACGAAAACCCATCTGTTACAAAGGCATTTTATTTTTTTAACGTATTTCAACTCCAGGCTTTTTGTGCATTCAATATGCACCATTCAAAGCAACATCCTCAAAGTTCAACCCTTTCTAACTTCATTTGCTAATTTTCATGCATTCAATGATTTTTTTTGAGCTAAATGATCCTGAAATTGAAAAGCACTACAAATGAACTCTGAAAAGGTTGAAACTTGGCGTGGTATCATCATATCACCCACATAACTTGTGCTAAAAAGTTGAGAAGGTTACGGCAAATACTGGATGCACTTTGTGTACAAACTGGACCATCTTCTTCGAAGTATCAATGTTTTAGACAAAAACTCATTAGTTACAAAGACATTTCATTTTTGAACTTATTTCAACTCTAGACTTTTTGCGCATACAATATGCACCATTCAAAACCACATCCTAAAAGTTCAACCATTTCTAACTTCATTTGCTAATTTTCATGCATTCAATGATTTTGTTGAGCTAAATGACCCTGAAATTGAAAAGCCCTACAAATTAACTTTGAAAAGGTTGAAACTTAGCATGGTATCATCATTTCACCCAAATAGCTTGTGTTAAAAATTTGGGAGGGTTACGGCAAAAACTGGATCTACTTCGTGTACAAGCTGGACCATCTCCTTCGAAGTATCAAGGTTTCGGATGAAAACACATCTGTTACAAAGGCATTTTATTTTTTTAACGTATTTCAACTCCAGGCTTTTTGTGCATTCAATATGCACCATTCAAAGCAACATCCTCAAAGTTCAACCCTTTCTAACTTCATTTGCTAATTTTCATGCATTCAATGATTTTTTTGAGCTAAATGACCCTGAAATTGAAAAGAACTACAAATGAACTCTAAAAAGGTTGAAACTTGGCATGGTATCATCATATCACCCACATAGCTTGTGCTAAAAAGTTGAGAAGGTTACCGCAAAAACTTGATGCACTTCGTGTACAAACTGGACCATCTTCTTCGAAGTATCCAGGTTTCGGAGGAAAACCCATCTCTTACAAAGGCATTTCATTTTTTTACTTATTTCAACTCCAGACTTTTTTGCATTCAATATGCACCATTCAAAGCCACACCCTCAAAGTTCAACCCTTTCTAACTTCATTTGCTAATTTTGAAGCATTCAATGATTTTTAGAGCTAAATGACCTAAAAATTGAAATGCACTACAAATGAACTCTGAAAAGGTTGAAACTTATCATGGTATCATCATGTCACCCTCATAGCTTGTGCTAAAAAGTTGAGAGGGTTACGGCAAAAACTGGATGCACTTCGTGTACAAGTTGGACGATCTCCTTCCAAGTATCAAGGTTTCGAACGAAAACCCATCTCTTACAAGGACATTTCATTTTTTTAAACTTATTTACACTCCAGACTTTTGGTGCATTCAATATGCACCATTCAAAGCAACATCCTCAAAGTTCAACCCTTTCTAACTTCATTTGCTAATTTTCATACATTAAATGATTTTTTTGAGCTAAATGACCCCGAAATTGAAAAGCACTACAAATAAACTATGAAAAGGTTGAAACTTGGCATGGTATCATCATTTCACCCACATAGCGTGTGCTAAAAAGTTGAGAGGGTTACGGCAAAACCTGTATGCAATTTGTGTACAAACTGGACCATCTCCTTCGAAGTATCAAGGTTTCGGACGAAAACCCATCTGTTACAAAGGCATTTCATTTTTTAACTTATTTCAACGTTAGAGTTATTATGCATTCCATATGCACCATTTAAAGCCACATCCTCAAAGTTCAACCATTTCTAACTTCATTTGCTAATTTTCATGCATTCAATGATTTTTTGAGCTAAATGACCCTGAAATTGAAAAACACTACAAATGAACTCTGAAAAGGTTTAAACTTGGCATGGTATCATCATTTCACCCACATAGCTTGTGCTAAAAAGTTGAGATGGTTACGGCAAAAACTGGATGCACTTTGTCTACAAACTGGACCATCTCCTTTATATAGACAAACTATTTTTAAACTCAAGTTATTCGCAATCTAGGGTTTGAATATTTTTAAAAAAATTCATATTTAAACCATACAAATTTGAAAAGTAATGGCATAAACAGAAACTAGACAAAATTTTGAATCTAATGCAAAAAAGAATCACTCAAAAACATCAAATATCCTAAAATATAAGCAATATAAAACAGAAACTTTTAGAACCCCTTTAGTCCGGGTTGGTGTCTCGAACCGGGACTAAAGGTCTAACCTTTAGTCCCGGTTGGAGACACAAACTGGGACTAAAGTCTCAGCCCCTTTAGTCCCAATACATGGCACGAACCGGGACTAAAGGTCCGGAACGAACCAGGACTAATGATGCCCGTCCCGAACCGAGACTAATGGTCTCATTAGTGTCAATTCAAAACCTGACCGGGACTAATGTATGAACAAAAGGTCTGTTTTCTACTAGTGGACCCTCAAACGTGTGCTCGAGGATATCCGAATTGTCATGATCAGCGGGGGCGTTACCGTCCAAGTTGCTGAAAATAGCTCTTCTTCCCTTTTTGCTTTTAGACCGCTTATGAGACATCCGGCACCTTGATGGCGCATCGCTCGATTTGTCTCCGTCGTTGTGAGGCGTGTTATCGCCGTTGGTGGCAGGAGTATCCACCATCTAGACGTCGTGTGTCGAAAAGGCGGTCCAACTCCTGGTGTTAACGGGGGTGGGGGCACGGTCCTCTTCATCCATGTATTCTGCCTCCTCAGAGGCATAGTCCAGCACGTCGGTTAAATCTTCGACGGTGGCTACCAAGTGGGTGGTCGGTGGGTTGAAAAATCCGTCCCGCCCGCATTGTAACCGAACTGAGCATAGATCGGGGCTAGGCTGCGAGTGATCTTCATCGATGAGAATTGCTCCAGGGCCTCGCCGACTGCTGAGGGCCCAATCGGATCTAGCTGTTCAGAATTCGTGGAATTAACCTCCATGACGTCTAGACATGGGGAGTGCTTGGAAAGAACGTGTGTCCAGTCATCTGGCTTAACGGCCAGACTGGGATAAGAGATCGGTTCATCGCCATGGGTGATCCCATTGGCATGTCCGAAGAACGGGCTCGAGGTTAAGGCCTCAAAGTCCTCGAAGGCTAGAAGCGAAGCTGCGGGCCCCATTAATGACAAGTGACCTCGAGAATTGACGGAGAACTCTAAGTTTTCGAATCTGACCTCTCGATCGGGGGCGAAGTTCTCAACGCGGCCTAAATGGCCAGCGGAATCAGCGTGTAGCACCACGCTGCCAAAGGCGAAGATCTGTCCGGGGAAGAAGACGTCCATGTTGCGGACCTCTTCGTTGATAACAAGGCGAGGCGTCGATTCCATCTCGCTCACAAAGGAACTCTCAATGAAAGCACCAATGTCAGTGTCAAAACCGGCGGATTTCGGGTAGGGGGTCCCAAACTGTGAGACTAGAATCGATGGTAACAAGAGACGAAGGGGACACGAGTTTACCGAGGTTCGGGCCCTCCTATGGAGGTAATACCCTATGTCCTGCTTGATTGTATTGATCGTATGGGGGGCTACAGAGTTGATCTACCTCGAGGTCGAATAGCTAACCCTACATGAGTTGTTCTCTCTCTATACCCTAAAAAAACCCGTCTTATCTAGATGCCGAGGATGCCTAGAGTTTACACATGGTCGGTTATATGCCGAAGACATAAACATGCCTAATTACTACATCAAACGTGGAACGCAAGCCGTGCTTCCTGAAGCTTCCATCTTGGAGACTGGACCTTCAAATCTTCCTGTGTACAGTAAGTAGCCCATATAGTCCGACCCATGAACAATAGGTCGACAATCCGAGGACCCCCTAGTCCAAGACTCCCTCAGGCGGAGCAAGGATCTAGGAGCGAGGAGGACAGGGGATCAATAAATGAGTTGTGTCCTAGACTGACGGGCCAAGGGAAGACAAGGACACACGATGCGCCCGCCCGCGCGTATCCGTTTGGCCGCAAACGCCATCCAAACTTGGGCCGGGTTTGAGTCAAAAGCGGATCAAAAACGGACATTTGTTCGATTGCGGTCACGTGTTGAACCACAATTTGTGTCCATTTACCTCAAGCGAACGCAGACGGACGATTTGGGGTCATGCGTTGAGTTGTCCATAGATCAGAAAAGGTATTCTTGTACGGTCTGGACTATGCTACAGTACTAGATCACGTAGGTTGCCCGTTGGTTATTCGCAGTAGTAGTATACAGTACTATCCAAGCTAGTCCGTGTTGGTTTTGTAATTGGGTCGTCCTAGCCTATTTCGGTTTATGTGTCCGGCTCGGCTGCTAACATGGGGTCCGTCAGTCCGTGCGTGTATATATATCTGCACCATGGCGTGAGATTGTACCGTGAGTCTGATTTTGATATATAGAAATGAAAGAGATGCCGGCGGAAAATCTTTCTTTTCTAAAACAGAAACAAAAGAGATAGAGGGCCAAACTTTGTCGCGGGCATCTACTGTTCGAGTTTTGTCAGCCATGGCTTTCGCTGGCGCATCTCTCGTCGCCGACGGCATTGCCGTGTGCCTCCACCAAGTCAGCCGTCGACTCCGATGCCGACAACGGTACCACTTGCACGTAGTTGAAGCCTACTCGCGCACAATAAAGACGAACTCCCAACGGCGAGTGGATCAAGTCTCGTTTTTCCATGGTTGGAGGCCATCGCTGGACCATGGACTATAGCCCTAATGGTGTTATCCCCAACGATGAAGAATTCATATTGGTTTTCCTTGTCCTGCGCGACGACGATGTCCAACAGAGCGTGGAGGTTCAGTCTGTCTTTAGTTCCATTGACCAGCCTGAGCTCCGGATCTCAAAGCACATCCGTCAAAGCAAACCAGTCTGCTTCTACAAACGGCTTACTAGTCATGGCCAGTTTAGATTCATGAAAAGAGAGGTTTGTGAAAGATCAAAGCATCTCAAGGATGGGAATACCAAGGAGCAGGGCGCTGACACCACCGCTCTTTCGTTCAATGAACTGTCAACATCATCCGAGTTGCAGAGCCACTTTGCCGATCTCCTCATGAGCAAAGAGGGTGCTGAAGTTACATTTGAGGTTAGTGGCGAGAAGTTTGTTGAGCACCGGTGGCACCAGTAGAAAACATGAAACTAGTTTCGATTTTTGACGGCCTTTAGTTTCAGTTCTGAAACCGGGACAAACCAAGCCGGACTAATACCCAAAATCATTACTCCCAGTTCGCTTACGAACCGGGACCAAAGAGGCTCCACGTGACCGCTGCGAGGCGCCCAGGCAGGAGTACGTTTAGTTTCGGTTGGTAACACCAGGACCAAAAGGCCGCCACGCGTCAGGCGTTGGGTTTTATTTTTATTTTTTTGGAAGGGGGTTTAGGGGGTTTTGAGGATTAATTTAGGGGTTTCATATTGTGTTAGCTAGCTAATAGAGAGAAGTGACCTCTCTTTCTTCATACTTGGTCGACGCTAGCTACTATACATATAGAAAGAACTCGACGCTAGATAATAACCAAATGAATGAAACCATTACTTACACAAGATCGTCATGCTGAACATATATAGAGAAGTGACATCTCTTTCTCCGTACTTGGTCGAACAACAAGTTTTTGTATATCTATCCGACGGTACTACATATATACAATATAACATCTTTTACAATCCCTAACATCATCTACCTAAGATCCAATCACAAATCCACATAGTATTCTCCGTCTTTAGGTATGACGTGGTGAAGAAATAATCATGTCAATTCCTCTTGAATTACTCATATGCGATTATGTGGTAGGAGTTCATCCCGTATCTGCTAGATCTAATTTAAAGAAGGGGGTCAATACATGCATATATATGAATGAAACTCAACACAATTGATGGTAATATATAAAATAAAATTGTGAATATTATTTACGTACTTCAAATTGTTTGTTAGAGAGGCTCTGCTCAGAGGTCGAGTGACGAATGAACTCGCATACGTAGTATTCACATAAAACAGTCCCAGTTTTCTGGTACAAGCACTTTACGAGAATAGAGTTCAATCAAACTGATAAGCAAGCATGGTAATGATATATTGATGAAAATTTGAATCAATTACAGATGCGCGGAACTAGCTAGTACTACTTATTTTGAGGTGTGTAAATTGCAACTCTTTGTTTACACCGAAAACCTTTCGGGTGAACTTTTTCCAAACCCTTGCAGGCAAAGAAAATGATTACTTGATATCAGGAAATGAATGAAAGTTGCATGTAGATATGGCCTCGGTATTGATTGAACTTACTTCTTGAGCATTGCAGTCATGTCCGCACAATCCTCGTGATCTTTACGTCTCGAGTCTAAGACAGTTACTAATACCCCGTCAAGCTTAATGCATAGCAGAATAAAGGGGTAATTGCGCACGCATATATAAATCATCAATTAAATTACTTAACTCGAGTAAGCGAAACGGAATATACAAAAGACAGAAGACAGCAACACTCACTTGAAGTTGTAAGGAAAGAGTATTTCCGTTTTGTTTTGATGTATAAGGAACGACTTCAGCAAGTTCTCCTCGGTCTCTTTGACACTATTTCGTACCGTATATTCATTTACGGCATCTGGGCCAATGAACCCAATGTCAAAGATTCCTTCTTTTTTGCATTCGACGATCTTCAATATGCATAATATAGTGAGGATAATTATATATATAGGCAATGAACAAGCCGAGCTAGAGACTTAACTATAGAAGTAATACTTACATACAGTTGCAAGTTATGAGTTGTTTGTCGATTGTCAGTTGATTGTATAACTTAAATAACTCCCTAAATTCAATAGGCATCACGTTAAGTCCAATGAATTCGTTCTCTGGTTTAACTCTAAAATACATAGTGTCTCTCCCAGACTTCCTATAGGTTTTCATGCACCAGTCGTGCAAATTGTACATCATCGTTGTTAGATGAGGATGATCAGGTTTGACGAGAGGCTTCCCGTTCACGTATTTATATTCTTCTACTATTACCTCAACCGTTTCAAAAATTACATCATCCCCCAAGTAATCACCAGATTTGGTACCGGGCAGTAGCACCGGATGATTAGATATATCGCTAGACACCTTGAGCGGGGGGCACGATTGCTTCTCATGTTCGTCAAGCTGGGGAATTGTTTTCCCACTTCTTTGTTCTTTGACTCTTGCAGCACTAGAAGTACTTCTCGACCACTGCGCTACATTATATGTCTTTATAATACAGAGGTCATAGTTTCATGGCAGCAAAGGCGGTGATGGTCGCTTTAGGGCATCCATAGTGTGCTTCGCTTTCACTGGATCTACCGTTTCCTTCGGAGGTGGATGTTTTCGTGCAAAATGGGCCTTCACTTCGGCTTTACTGATGTCATCGTTTTCTTTGTCAGTCCTCTCGTATGGTAACTTTGGAAGAGGCTTGAGGCTTGGACCAAATTTGAATTTCTTCTCACCTATTGTACTTTTAGTTGTCGGAGCGGCGGCGACATCTCTCTTTCGTCATGGCTGACGCGTCTAAGGAGGCGGAGTGGCCTGACGCGCCGGAGGAGAAGGAGGAGGCGGAGTGTCCTGACATGCCGGAGGAGGCGGAGTGGACTGACGCGACGGAGGAGGCAGAGTGGCCTCACGGGTCGGAGGAGACGAAGGAGGAGGCGTAGTGGCCTCACGCGCCGAAGGAGGCGAAGGAGGAGGCGGAGAAGGAGACGGAGTGGCCTCATGCGTCAGAGGAGGCGAAGGAGGAGGCGGAGAAGGAGACGAAGGAGGAGGCGTAGTGGCCTCACGCGTCGGAGGAGGAGGAGGAGGAGGAGGCGGAGTGCCCTGACGCTCCGGAGGAGGCTGAATCTGCGGAGGCTTCCAGTTTGGAAGCTTGATGTACTCCTTTCTCCATAGACAGGTACTCATCTGAGCATTTTCCAGAAGAACAATATCCTCTTCACCTGTAGGGTTATCAAGCTCCAGCCCTTCATATCCATCCATTTTATCGTCCACCGTCACAACAGCATAGCCATGTGGAATTGGACGACAATGGAAAGTTCCCTCAGCTCGAGGACGTACAACAGAGCCGATCGCCGCCTTGAAGGTCAGGTTCTGGCATCTCATCATTAGCTCGCAATGTTGAGCCTCCGTGATACTATCCACGGGGTTAGCGAGGAGCCGTCAAATCGGGCTGAACGAGCTCCGTGCAAGGCATGCTGCTTCTCCGCTGAGATGGTGGGGTATCTTCTGGGCTGGCGTCGAAGGAAGGATCTTCGTGCCGCTCAGATGGTTGGCCGGTAGCTCGCTGGCTCTCAAGTTCCTCTAGTTTTGCTAATCTTGCACTGAGCTTCTGCATTTTGCTTGCTTCTAGTTTCCTCTTTCTCTCTCGGCTTCTATAACTGCCGCTGTTGGGAAACCCATGCTTCCACGGAACAAAGCCTGATGTACCTCGTGTTCGTCCAGGGTGTTAAGGATTCCCGAGGGCCTTTGTCAGCTCGTCCTTTTCTCTATCGGGAATGAAAGTCCCTTCCTGCGCTGCCTTGATTGTTGCCTGAAGCTTTGTGATGGGTATTGCAAGTTGAGCTCTTGTCCAGACACACCTCCCTGTTTCTGGGTCCAAAGTTCCCCCAACCCCGAAGAACCAAGTCCTTGAACGATCTGGCCAGTGCAATGTCTCTGCGTGGACATTCTTAGCAAGCAGGTCTTGCTCAGCTTTGTCCCACAACAGTCGGGCTCTGTAGTAGCCAGCTGACCCCGTGTGATGGTGATACTACTTCGCTACAACATTTTTCTTGTTTCTTAGTGACATTTTCTTACTCTTCTCCCATTTCTTGTAGGCCACAAATTCCGGCCATTGATCTCTTATCTTCTCATATCAACCGGCGAACTTCGGAGTCTCCTCTTTCTCGACAAACTTTGTGTTGAACTCTTTCTTCCTGTTCCTGAATAGTTCTGACATCTTCTTAAGAGCCCATGACTTAACCTTTCGCTCTATAACTGGGTTATTCAGATCCTCCTCTTGCGGTAGGCTGAAATTTCTCATTAGCTCGGTCCAAAGATCATATTTCAGTCTATCATGGACATAAGAAATGTTGGGGTCCTTATTATTCTTATTCCATTGCTGGGTGGTGATCAATACATAGTCCCTAACAACAACTCCACACTGATGTACAAATGCATCTTTGGTCCGCTTTGGAGCAATCGGTTAGCCATCGTTCACGACTTCTGTGATCGTGAACCTTTCATCCTGGCGCAACCTTTTATTCGGGGCTCGTCTCGTTACCTCATTGGACTTTGCAACAGTTGAGGACCCCTGCTCCGTTCGGTCACCGGTACCTTGATCATCATCTCGTTCCTCCGCCATTCGATCACCGAAGCCGTCATTATCTCTTGAATCCTCCATTGTTGGATCACCGGAGCCATCCTCTCCTTCCTGATCATTGCTGTCGTTGAGATATGCCAAGGGATTACACCCGGCGCAGATTATATCCCCCAACAAGTCTTCTTGTTCTATGTCTCTGTGATCCATAGTTTCTGCAAATATTATGACATGGAAATATACAAATATGAGATATGGAAATCAATACAAGGCATTAATAAATAGTCTCAAGCAGGTGGTTGCCACCGAGTCGACGACGAGGATGCATGCTGGCCGGGCATCGTCGACTCAATGGCTACGCTATACAAGTAAACATTTAAACATGTAAACATCATATATATGCCAAATATAAAATTGTTGATATCGTCGGGGACTCTCGCTCCCTCATCGTCGATTGTCGGGGACTCTCACTCCCTCATTGTCGATCGTCGGGGACTCTCCCTTACCGACGATCATCGGGGACTCCTCAATATCGCGTCACCGATAAAACAACTAAAACAACTAAACAACTAAAACTTAAAAGAACTAAACTAACTAAAACAATATGAACACTTAATTCACTAAAACAAATAAAACATAAAAAAACTAAACAACTAAAACTACTCAAACACAAAACAACCAAAACAACTAAATTAACTAAAACATAAAAAACTAAATTAACTAACATATGAAACAACTAAAATGATCATCTTCACCGGGGCTTGACGAGAGGAGAGCGGCGCGACGGGGATAATGGCGATGGGGAGAGCGGCGACGATGACGGGGAGAGCGGCAATGGCGATGAGCGGCGACTACGTCGGTTCAAGGCGGTGATGGGGTAGAGGCGGCGACGGGACGAGGGTATCGAGGGCGGTGATGGTGGCGAGGGTGATGGCGTCGGGCCGCGGGGCAACAGCGGCATGACAGGAAGAGCGGCGACGGCGGCGGCGGGTTGGGGAGTCGGCCAGAGGGCGCCAAGGGCGTCGACGACGAGCTCAGGCAACCTGGCGGCATCGATGTGCTCGGCGTCGTCGGGGCAACTGCAGGTAAAATCTGCAAATTTTCCTAACTCCCGCTTATATACTGAAACCTTTAGCCCCGATTGGTGGATGCAACTGGGACTAAAGGGTTGCATTAGTCCCAGGTGCAGCCTCCAACCGGGACTATAAGGATAATTTCGGCAGCCCAAAGGGCGGGAAGTAGAGGCCTTTAGTCCCGGTTGATGGTAGTAACTGGGACTAAAGGGGGACCTTTAGTCCCGGTTGCTGCCACCAATCGGGACCAAAGGCCTGGAGCAGTGGTGTCAAAAGTTTAGTCCCACCTCGCTAGTCGAGAGGCGACCGCACCGGTTTAGAAGCCCTGCTGCGCATGACTTGTTGAGCTCCTCTTGAAAGCAGGCTATGTATATGCCCAAACTCTGTCTCTCCCATGTTGGGCCTGCTGTGCCCGCAGGCCTGTGTCCTGGCCTATGTTGAGATGAGTTTCTAGTCGTATGCAGGCCGTGGTTGTCTAGTAGGCGGCATTTTCTTTTATGTTTTGTTTGTTTGCTATTAAAGCTTTTTAGTTTCGGTTGGTGCCACCTCGCCAAGCGAAGGTTGCCCGAACCTGTTTATAAGCCCCGCCGCGGCTGCTACGTTGAGCTCCTCTCAAATTGAAAATAGATGCCCTTATACAGGAATTTTGACCTAATTTAAAATGCTAGTTAGGCGTCTAACTAGGACTTTGAATTTAGGTTGAATTTTCTCTATAATCAAATCTATTTTCACTTTCATCATTTTTATGCTATTTTTTTGCATATTAAAAGGTCTTAACAAAAATAATATTTTATGAATATTCTTTTTGATATTAAAGCTTTTAATAAAAAAACTTTGATAATTTAAATTGCATAAGTTTTATACAATATAAAGTTTAGTTATATAACTTTTATCACACGAAAACACGTCTGTTATAAAAAGATTTCAATTTTTAAAAAATATTTGAACTCAAGATTTTTTCTGCATTCAATATGCACCATTCGAAGCCACGTAATTCCTTTTCAACCCTTTTCTGACTTTAGTTGCTATTTTTCATGCATTTCATTATTTATTTTAAGCTAAAATGACACTAAATTGAAAAGCACTACAAATTAACTCTGAAATGGTTAAAACTTGGCATGATACCATCATTTCATCCACATAGCATGTGCTAAAAAGTTGGCAGGGCTACAGCAAAAACTGGATGCACTTCGTGTGCAAAATGGACAATCTCTTTCAAAGTATCAGGGTTTCAAACGAAAACACGCCTGTTACAAAAGGATTTCAATTTTTTAAACATATTTGAACTCAAGAATTTTTTCTACATTCAATATGCACTATTCGAAGCCACGTAATTCCTTTTCAACCCTTTTCTGACTTCAGTTGCTATTTTTCATGCATTTCATTATTTATTTTAAGCTAAAATGACACTAAATTGAAAAGCACTACAAATTAACTCTGAAATGGTTAAAACTTGGCATGGTACCATCATTTCACCCACATAGCATGTGCTAAAAAGTTGGCAGGGTTACAGCAAAAACTGGATGCACTTCGTGTGCAAAATGGACAAACTCTTTCCAACTATGAGGGTTTCAGACGAAAACACGCCTGTTACAAAAGGATTTCAATTTTTTAAACATATTTGAACTCAAGAATTTTTCTACATTCAATATGCACCATTCGAAGCCACATAATCCCTTTTCAACACTTTTCTGACTTCATTTGATATTTTTTTCATGCATTTCATTATTTATTTTAAGCTAAAATGACCCAAAATTGAAAAACACTACAAATAAACTCTGAAATGGTTGAAACTTGGCACTAAACCATCACTTCACCCACATAGCATGTGCTAAAAAGTTGAGAGGGTTACGTCAAAAAATGGACGCACTTCGTGTATAAAATGGACAATTTCTTTCGAAGTATCAGAATTTGGACGAAAATACATCTGTTACAAAAGGATTTCAATTTTTTGAACATATTTGAACTCAAGAATTTTTCTACATTCAATATGCACCATTCGAAGCCACATAATCCCTTTTCAACACTTCTCTGACTTCATTTGCTATTTTTTTCATGCATTTCATTATTTATTTTAAGCTAAAATGACCCTAAGTTGAAAAGCACTACAAATGAACTATGAAATGGTTGAAAATTGGCATGGTACCATCATTTCACCCACATAGGATGTGCTAAAAAGTTGAGAGGGTCATGGCAAAAACTTGATGCACTTCGTGTAGAAAATGGACAATCTCTTTTGAAGTATCACGGTTTCGGACGAATACACGTCTTTTACAAAAGGCATTTCATTTCTTGACATGCAGTGATATTCTAAATCAAATCCATCATCAGAATAGTTGCGGAGAGAAAGTCTTCACTTTTTCTTCACATGTGTCCCTTGCTTATTGCGTTGTAACCATGGATAATCGTCATCGTTCAACAGGGCGCTTGGGTCAGCCTTCACTTTGAAGGGAGGAATTTCATGAAACTTTTCATAATCTGCACACATGTCTGCCTTGCCATCTACTCCCACGATGTCTATTTTCCCTGAAAGAACTATATGGCGCGTTGGCTCATCGTATGATGTATTTGCTTCCTTATCTTTTATTTTTCTCGGTTTGGTAGACATGTCCTTCACGTAGAAAACCTACGCCACATCATTGCCTAGGACGAGTGGTTCATCTGTGTATCCAGCCTCCTGATAGAATGACCCATTTGCACTGAAACAAAGGGACCTTAAAATCATGTCCATGGTCAGGTTCCCATATGTCCAGTATGTAACCATAATATGTCTCCTTTCCCCTGTTGGTTGCTGCATGCAAGAGGACACCATTGTTTTGGTTGGTCCTTTTTTGATCTTTGGCGATCGTGTAAAATGTATTCGCATTTATCTCATACCCTTTGTAAGTCAATACAGTCAAAGATGTTCCCCTGGCCAACGAGTACAACTCATCTGCAACAGTGGTGTTACCCATGAGATGTGTTTGCAACCAACTGCCGAAAGTCCTGATGTGTTCACATGTAATCCAGTCGTCACACTGCTCCGGGTGTTTGGAGCGTAGAATATTCTTGTGATAATTGACATATGGGGTCACCAAGGTAGAATTCTGTAGAACTGTGTAGTGTGCTTGAGACCAAGAATGCCCGTCCCTACATATTATTGAGTCCGGTCCTAGCGTGCTTTTCCAGTCAGTCTCCCCACATACCGCGATTGAGGGAGACCAATCGGCTTAAGGTCAGGAAAGAAGTCAACACAAAACCCAATGACCTCCTCTTTTTGATGGCCCGTGGAGATGCTTCCTTCTGGCCTAGCACGGTTACAAGCATATTTCTTTAAGACTCCCATGAGCCTCTCAAAGGGGAAAATATTGTGTAGAAATACAGGTCCCAGAATGCCAATCTCGTCAAATAGGTGAACTATGACGTGTGTCATGATATTGAAGAATGATGGTGGGAACACCAGCTCAAAACTGACAAGACATTGCACCAAACCACTCTTTAACCTTGGCAGGATTTCTGGATAAATTATGTTCTGAGAGGTTGCATTGAGGAATGCACATAGGTTCACAATGGCTAATCAAACGCTTTCCAGTAGAAGCCCCCTCAATGCAACCGGAAGAAGTTGTGTCATAATCACGTGGTAGTCATGAGACTTTCGGTTCTGGAACTTTTTCTCTGCCATATTTACTATTCCCTTTATATTCGGCGAGAAGCCAGACAGGACCTTCATACTGAGCAGGCATTCAAAGAAGATTTCCTTCTCTTCTTTGGTAAGAGTGTAGCTGGCAGGACCTTCATACTGCTTTGGATCCATGCCGTCTTCCCATACACTCGCAAGAAGCCTAGCAGGTTCACGCAAAGATTCTTCATCACGTGCATCACGTTGACTGAAGAGCGGACCTCTAGGTCTTTCCAATAGGGTAGGTCCCAAAATATAGATTTCTTCTTCCACATGGATGCGCATCCCGCATCGTCTGTCGGAACAGATAGTTCGTCAGGACCCTTTCCAAAGATTACTTGTAAATCATTGACCATATCAAGTATGTGATCACAATTACAGAGGGCGGGCTTGTTCCGGTGATCTGCCTCACCTTTGAAATGCTTCCCTTTCTTTCGACATTGATGGTTGGTCGGAAGAAATCGACGATGCCCCAGGTACACATTCTTCCTGCATTTGTCTAAATATATACTTTTGATGTCATCTAAACAGTGTGTGCATGCGTGGTATCCCTTGTTTATCTGTCCTGAAAGTTTACTGAGAGCAGGACAATCGTTGATGGTTACAAACAACAATGCATATAGGTCAAATTCCTCATGTTCGTTCTCATCTCACACATGTACACCTCTTCCATTCCATAGGTATAAAAGTTCATCAACTAATAGTCTTAGGTACACATGAATGTGATTGCCGGGTTTCTTAGGGACTTGGATGAGCACTGGCATCATAATGAACTTCCGCTTCATGCACAACCAAGGAGGAAGGTTATACATCATAGAGTCACAAGCTATATGCTCTGCTTGCTGCTCTGCTCCCCAAAAGGATTAACGCCATCCGCACTTAAACCAAACCATATGATCCTTGGGTCACCTATACAGTCGCTTCACTTTCTCTTGATATTTCTCCACTGCGACCCATCAGTGGGTGCTCAACTTCCCCTCTTTCTTACGGTCTTTTATGTTCCATTGCATCAATTCGGCATGCTTTTGTTTCTGAACAGACATTTCAACTATGGTATTATAGGATCATACCACAACACCGTGGCAGGAACCCTCTTCCCGGTGCGCTGTCCCTCAACATCACCAGGGTCATCTCTTTTGATCTTATACCGCAATGCACCGCATACCGGGCATGCGTTCAAATCCACGTACGCACCGCGGTAGAGGATGTAGTCATTAGGGCATGCATGTATATTCGGCACCTCCAATCCAAGAGGGCATAGAACCTTCTTTGCTTCGTACGTACTGCCGGGCAATACGTTATCCTTTGGAAGCTTCCTCTTCATTATTTCCAATAGCGAACCAAATCCCTTGTCAGATACACCATTGTCTGCCTTCCATTGCAGCAATTTCAGTGTGGTACCGAGCTTTCTGTTGTCATCTTCGCAATTTAGGTACACCCCTTAATTGTGATCCTCTAAGATGCGATCGAACTTCAACTTCTCCCTTTCACTTTCAGATTCTCTGTGTGCATCAACAATGACCCGGCGAAGATCATCATCGGGCACATCGTCTGGTTCCTCTTGATCTTTAGCTTCCCCCATTGAAGCATCACCGTATTCATAGGGTGGGTAGTTGTCATCATCTTCTTCTTCTTCGTTGTCTTCCATCATAACCCCTCTTTATCCTTGCTTGGTCCAAACATTATAGTGTGGCATAAAACTCTTATCAAGCAGGTGGAAGTGGAGGGTCTTAGAGTTGGAGAAAGCATTCGTGTTCTCACAAACAGTATATGGACAATGCATAAAATAATTCTGCTTGTTTGCCTCAGCCGCTTCGAGAAAATTATGCATGCCCTTAATATACTCGGAGGTGCGTCGGTCACCGTACATCCATTGCTAGTTCATCTACGTGCGTTATATAATAAAGTGTATCAAAAACCATTACAGAACATCATGAATAGATAAGTGACCAAATTAATAGAAATTCATCATCACATTTAAAGCCAAAGTACAATAGTGACCAAAATAAATACATAAAGTTCATACATAGTTCTCCTTGAATAACATATAGCTCTCTATAGCATCTAATTAAAATATACATTGAAACTATGTAAAAAATTTAAATGCAACAACAAATGCGATCATAACCGCAACTAAGGTACCAATTGATCCAACGACATAATAATACCAAGCCTCAGTATGAATGGCATATTTTCTAATCTTTCTAATCTTAAAGCGCATTGCATCCATCTTGATCTTGTGATCGTCGACGACATCGCCAACATACAACTCCAATTTCATCTTCTCCTCTTCAACTTTTTTTAATTTTTCTTTCAAGTCATTGTTTTCTTTTTCAGCCAAATTTAACTTCTTGACAAGAATTTCTACGTCGGTTGGAATTACCGGTTTACATAACTCCTAGATAAAACCATCTATGTCATGTTGGTCGGCACAATTTTCATAAACACTAAATGAAACAAATAGTTATAAAAGATAATATACCACATCCGAATCATAAACAGGACAAGGGCCGGCGGGGGAGGATACCAAAACCATGGCAATATATAATAACAAACAATAATAAAAGTAAGAAAATTATACAAGAATCTATCTAAATCATACAAGTAAGAATTTTTTTCTTTAACAAAGAAGATAAGAACAAGAGGCTCACCACGATGGTGCCGGCGACGAGATCGGCATAGGCGATCGACAGAGGTGAGGACGGGGACGGGACAGGACGGACCGCCAAACCTAGACAAACCTTGAGGAAAATGGAGCTTGGAGGTTGAGCTTGGAGAGGAGAAAACTTAAGTGTGGCTCGGGCATTTCATCGAACACCTCATATTCATAGGACGTGAGAGCTAGAGCAACACACATCCACACGCCGGCGTCCAAAAAAATAGAGTGTGAGTGGGCAGGGGCGGGGCGGGGGCATATATAGGCTTATATCTTTAGTCCCGGTTAGTGGCTAGAACCGGGACAGAAGACACACTTCTGGTCACGGTACCAGCTACCAACCGGGACTAAAGGTACTGGTCGAAGAGCAAGGCCCATTGGTTCCGGTTCTTGGCTGGAACCGGGAGCAAAAGTGTCAGAAAAACTGGGACCAATGACCTCCGAGGCTCTGGCGGCGCCCTGGCCTCACAAACCGGCACTGATGGCCCCTTTAGTCCCGATTCGTAAGTGAATCGGGATTACTGTCCTTATCATAGCCTCAACCAAAGCCCTGTTTTGTACTAGTGTGGGTCCTTGCAGCCCGATCATCCATGTTCAAGACACAACTCTTTGGTGCCATGAATGAATCGAGTGTGGTCAAGATAAGAGACATGAAAGCAGACATCTTCGGGCGCTTATTGACTTTCATTTACAATAATGCAGTGCCTGAATTTGTTGACATGAAAGCATACAATGACTATGAAATTATATATGCACCTCGGCTGCTGCAGTTCCTTGAAGCTGCGGAAAGATATGATCTCCAAAGGCTCAAATCGATTTGTGAAGAGAAGTTGTCATGGCTGAGCGAAGACGGTGCTTTGGGTTGAAGGAGGGCTGCTTGGAGTTCATCAAAGCCGACACAAGTTTACGCGTAGCTTTCACGGCCTGTTTCCTGGGACAGATAACCAGGACCCGCAGTCTCTCCCTTCTGAAGGGGATGCTCTCCAAGTTTGGTTTTGCTGAAACTTTGAAGGTTTAAAAGCATTCTTTGTAATTCGTATATATATTTCTCTTCTAATTAGGATAATATTCACTGATGTAAAAAATGGCCATGCATAGTATTGTGTTGACCACCCAATGTCCACTACTATTCCAAATTTGTACTTAATATTGAAATGCAGAAAACTAATATATTTTCCGTGTGCTTATCTTGCTATCATTTTAACATGAATGAATGGCTTCGGGTCGAAATATTGAGCTGAAAAATTTGTGTTGGGTCCATCCATGAAAAACTTGCTTTCGACCCATCCAAATTCTCTAACATATGCTCCCTTCACCGATCCAAATGAGGATGCATGATGATACGAAAATCCTAGTAAAATCACATGGACAACCAAACCACCGAGACAACACATTTTATTCCAAATGATTGTCGACATCCTATCTACATAAAACCGTTTTTTTGTCCTGGATTGTTTTCATGGAAATAGCCATGACTAAACTCAATTAGGTTCGTTCTAACAGTACATGTCCATGAAATCCATGTACACTTTACATGGCACAAATGCTGAAGACAAGTAACATGTGCAGATAGTGAGGTGGCTAAGCCGGAGGAACCAATATACAACTCAGCGCATGCTGGTCTACTTGAGTATATAATGGCTATTGATTCTACAAAGAGCATCCTCAGTAATTCAGGATTGATTACAAAAATAAATATACTTCTATAGCAGTAGTCTTCCATCTCACTGGCACCTGTCGCCTGCCTTGAGCTACTCTTCTGAGACACTATAGGCGCCCTTACTATGCAGTAACAAGGAACTCCCACCCCACAAGATAGTGAACTCTGTTCGGAGATGCTTTATCAGATGAAATGAACAAGGTTATGTAAAATAATAATGGTAGGGTGATATTAATGGACATGAAACCATGCGTAACACACGCCAAACAACGAGGGTGGGTTTGAGCCCTAATTAACAGTCCAGAAGCACATGTGGTCGTTTAACCTAGAAATGAGGCTACCATCTATCTATTGGAGTCGAACACCATCTGATATCTACTTTTCCATATAATAACCCATATACATGGAAACAAGCTCATACTATTTAGCGAGGTAGGCCAGGTTGGGTGCGAGGCGGAGCAAATATCACCCCGACTCCAAGGAACAAAAGGTCACGAAGAGAGGACCAACTTTTGTGGAAGATGGATGTGTGCTCGCCATTCCCAATGTGCATGGACGTGATCGAGCTGTATCGAGGGATTATGGAGGCAAAGACCTTCCAGGTGAAAGTAGATTAGATGGGGCGTTCCATCAGGTAACAACGTTGACCTACAGAGTCTTGTGAAGAGCTTATGGATCATTTTAAGGACTAGACATGTGTTTTGGAGCCCAATGTCGACAAGGCCGAGACTTGTTGCAAAAATGTTATCTTGAAACCCCATACTTTAGATAGTAGCAATGTGTACTCCATACCTTAGATAGTAGCAATGTGTAGTGTACATGTCTAAATAATGTGTTGTGTAGAACGGCATACACCTGACATACCATCAAAACCTAATAGATTTAAGACACCAGGACTAATTCTGAAGAAAACGTATTTCCATGAATAAGTTATGGGTACATATGTCTAACCATAAACTAATTGGCACAAAAACTATATGTCAAAAGATAGCATGCTGGCATATCTATATATTGTCTCCTTTTCCATTTTATGAACAGAAGGAATTAGAAATCAAAAAGATCATTCTATGTATGGATCTGGTCACCTTAAGCTTTTTTTTTGCCTCGTTTGAGAAAAAGTGGTTTGGCTGAATCTTCGGACCGTCTTTATACACACACTATGAAAAAATAATGGTTAATTGTACATCATGAATGCATGACACGTTAATGTACAAAACATAACCTATTTGTAGTATGGAGGGAGAATTATATTTTCAAAATATATTGTGTGTAATAAAATATTTATTTCCGTATTCCGATTTTTTGCTACTCTTTCTAATAACTCATTCTAGAAATAAAGAACAAACATATACTATCATGTTTTACCCTTAATATCATTCAAGCTAATTGAGAGGAAAAGAAGTAGATAAAAAATTCATCTTACTTTAGCGAGTGAATTGATGATACAAAAATAAGTTGGACATATAACATCCAACATAACGACGTGCAAAAAAACTTGTAATGAAGCAGATAGTCTAGACTTAGTTTTTTAATATTGTATATAGTATAGTACTACATCGTTCATACTTTCAGATGACAATTTTCCTTTTATATTTAAGTACATATTATATCACAATATTTTAATTGTATTCCCTATCTTTCTAAACGAACTTGCGCCAGCTGGACGCCTTTGATCAAAGGTGCTTCTAATCACGGCGACTATATCTCGGTTGTTAGTATCTTGTCAAATCTTAACGATGATAACGATAAGAATAATTTAATTTCTTTACAGTATGGCAGATTGTCAGTGATATTCTTCCAAACGGAGGTAATGCTCGCGACCGACTACGAACCTGCTGGGTTCAGAGAGCAGGAGCCATATATGCCAGCACGAAGCCGTTTCCCAAATCTGTTTGGCAACGTGGTAGAGGCAGAACTGGTGCCTCGCGGTCTCTAGCTCACACATACACAATGGCCAGAATTACTCCTTGTGACATCCTTGATTTTGAAGCATGTCAGCACACCAAATATGATTCAAATGCAAGCAACCAAGAGCTCGCGGTACAGAATTGGCATGCCATAATGACTGAAAAATTAAAACCAAATTGAATAATATTTCCGGTCCCTGCCCTTGCAATGATGGTCATCAGATACATGCATTTTGAAAGGACATCTTCATCACGCAAATGCTGCTACTTATGTTTATATATAGAGAAAAATAAGGCTTAGTAAGGGATGATTTAAAAGAACAAATTGCAAACACGTACTTCATCATGCATCACCACAACAAAGTTGTGCATTCGTCCTAGGTCGCACTGCCAAAGTCATAATGTGTGTGGCGTGGCATATGGCTGATGTCCACTGTTTTGTAGGAGACCTAGGAAAATATGATGGAAGGAGGCATTAAATTAAATCTCATAAGGATCCTATCATAATTAAGAACCAACAATAGAGAATCTCACCAACAAAATCTCATGCATGGGCGTATGCTAAGTTGCATAACCACATATCCATCATTTGACATAAAACTGTTGGGTGTGTCTTGTCTTTGTATGTATATAAGGACTGTGGTTCAACACGTGGGTCTCGATTATGGAGCAGCATGCGAAACATCAGCAGATTCTTTCCGTCAAACATGGATGCGATACGGGCGACTCCAGTGATCAGCAAAAGTGGTAACCTCATCGATCAGTTTGCATGGTGCCGCAATCCCTGTATACTGGTGAACAATTGGAGAAAGTAATAATATGGTAAACTCATACGTGCTAAATTAGCACACTAATAATAGAAATATTAAGAGAATGAAACGAAAAAGATACCATTGATTCAATTCTAAACCTGTAAAAACCGAAAAAAATCACTGTGTTATAATATGGGTAGTTGAGGAACATAATTTTTATGTGATAAGTTCCATGAGCGCACCGGATTCATGCGCCACCGGGACTGCCCATGAGCCACGTGCCCAAACTTATTTGCTCCAATTCAAGATTACAGGTATATGTTTTTCATGTGGGAAGAGAGACATGAGATGCTAAGAAAGCCACGTGAGATTGCGAGAGAGGAGATCCACGTGAGCTATTGAGAGAGACCTGAGAAGTTGATTCGTACATCTGATGGCTTTATTTACATTTTCCTAGCTACCTTTCTACAAAGATTAAAGCAAGGGCTTTAAAATAGGGAAGAATACTACATGCATGTAAAAAAGAATAAATCGTATATGACATGGAGTCTATCTCTTATTTACGTGAGGATTTTTAGGAGTCACAAATCAGGTATAATCCAATTTCCTTGATCAATGGCCGCAGTTTTTACCAGGCAGCAAGCCTGGTAAGCTATCTCAAAAAACAAAAACAAAAAACAATGGCCGCAGTTTTTATTTAGCGTGAGAAAGGTTGTAGATTTTTATAACGGGGGAAGATGCCGTGGAGCATTAGAAAAAAGATTGAGATGGGATTTTTTTTTCTTTCGTTTTCTAGAACCATTAAAAGAGACGGATAGTTGTAGACAGATTGAGCTAGGTTTTTTTTTTCTTCATGCGATTTTGGGCCTTCCTAGTGTTTTTTTGACTTTGGAGTTTATAGGTAGATCTACACCGTAATAATTCGGTCCCATCAGATTAACGACTCATAAATTCTAATTAACGTGGGAATTTCTTGGGAGTGTCTAATTAGTATAAGTATAGATTTAGGAACTTCTACATCTTTTGGGTTCCTCTTGGGCTCCCGAAAAATAAGGAATTCCTTATTGATATGAGTAGTCTATCATTCTTAATAAGCCAGGGCTAGATTTTTATAACGGGGAAAGATGCCGTGGAGCATTAGAAAAAAGATTGAGATGGGATTTTTTTTTCGTTTTCTAGAACAATTAAAAGAGACGGATAGTTGTAGACAGATTGAGCTAGGATTTTTTTTCTTCATGCGATTTTGGGCCTTCCTAGTGTTTTTTTGACTTTGGAGTTTATAGATAGATCTACACCGTAATAATTCGGTCCCATCAGATTAACAACTCATAAATTCTAATTAACGTGGAAATTTCTTGGGAGTGCCTAATTAGTATAAGTATAGATTTAGGAACTTCTACATCTTTTGGGTTCCTCTCGGTCACCCATCCTACTACTACGAATGGGCTCCCGAAAAATAAGGAATTCCTTATTGATATGAGTAGTCTATCATCCCTAATAAGCCAGGGTATCACATACACCACCACTCAGAGGAACCGACGTCCTCGTCGGGTCACAGGAACGTTGGCACAAATGTCTGTGCTTCCAGTTCAATACATGTATCATTCTGTGTGCCGTGACGGGTCACCAATTTCGTGAACAACATGACCGCGCACCTCTCGGCAAACATCCGTGTAACCGCGAGGTCGGCTTTGATACCATCTTGTAAAGCCTTGGACACACCCGCCGGTAGTCGTTACTCCTGGCGGGATCGAGACTAGCCTCACATATCAATAGTAGTCTTTTCTGCACACTTTTTTCTCACTCATGCGCACCCGAGACCAATTTCCCGGTCGGTCACCCATCCTAGTACTACTCCAAGCCAAGAACGCTTAACCTGGGAGTTCTGTTCGAATGGGCTCCCGGAAAAGAAGGAATTCCTTATTGATATGAGTAGTCTATCATTCCTAATAAGCCACGCTATCACAAAGAGCAACTCTAGATAATCTCCTTAAAGCTATGTTTGAGGGTTTTTTTGTTTAGGGGATTAAGAATGATCTAGAAGATCTCCTAGAACCCAATTTTCCTCAAATATAACTCCCCGCCCCCATAAATGTTCCCCAGCAGCTCAAATATAGACTGGAAGGGCACTTCTCGGGAAATATAGGGACGCACCATGTTGCTTCCTGCTCGTCTACAACTTTCTCACCCGACCCCAAGGTCGTCGTTGCTCGCCCGCCATAGGTTGTCCCAGGACCCGATGCGAGGAGGAATGGAAAACCCCACATCGTTGACTAATAGCCACCCTCGGTACCGCCAAAGACCCATCATTGGGCATGATTTGTTTTCAGCAACTACCAAAATGGCGAAGCAAAGGGAAGAACTTGATTGAGAGCTCTTGGTCGCTAGCGGTGATCGTCGGACAGTCCGCCGCCACCACCATACAGCCCTTGGCCTGGCCGGCCGACAAGTTTGGCCATCTACTAGTCCAGGTGGAAAACAACACAACTGCATTGGTGAAACATAAGAAGGTGTGGTCATCTCTCGCTTGACGTCCCATGGTGCCCACGAGTACCCTTCGACCTCCTGCAACTGTGCGGCCAGCTCCTCCACCATCAACGGCTAACAAGGACCCAAATTTTAAGGAAACTCGAAGCGAGGACGACATGCTCGAGGATATTTGATACGTCTCCAATGTATCTATAATTTGTGATTGTTCCATGCTATTATATTGTCATTTTAGGATACTTTTTGATTAATTATCTACCAATTTATATTATTTTTGAGCACTAACCTATTGACCCGGTGCGTAGTGCCAATTCCTGTATTTTGTGTGTTTTTTGTTTCGCAGAAATCCACATCAAGCGAAGTCCAAACGCGATAAAACTTTATGGAGATACTTTTTGTTATATATTTGAATTTTGGGAGTCGGAATCAACACAAGACGATGCCTGAGGACCCCACAAGCCAACAGGGCGCGCCACTAGGGGGTGGCGTGCCTCGATGTATTGTGGCCACCCCTTAGGTCGGTTGAGGCTCTCCTTCTATCGCCAGAATATATTTTCACGATAAAAATCCCCTCAAAATTTGAGCCTGATCGAAGTTATAGATCTCCATATATTTAAGAAACGGTGAAGGTGTCCGAAAACAGTCGCGGAAACAGCGGAAACAGAACAGAAACACACAGAGAGATCCAATCTCGGAGTGGCTCTTGCCCTCCGGGAGCCATGGCGGCCATGGACCAAAAGGGAAACCTCCTCCCACCTAGGGAGGAGCCCAAGTAAGAAGAACAAGGAGGGGGCTCTCTCCCCCTCTCTCCCGATGGCGCCGGAGCATCGGGGCAACCATCGTGACGACAATCTCCACCAACAACTTTGCCGCCCTCATCATCACCAACACCACCTTCCCTCATCTACCTACAGCACTCCACTGTCCCGCATCCCGCTGTACCCCATATGTTAACATGTTGTTTTATGCCACATATTATTATCCAATGATTTGTTGATTTCCTATGATGTTTGAGTAGATCCCTTTTGTCCTATGGGTTGATTGGTGATGTTGATTGATTTGAGTTGTGTGGTTTATATTGGTGTTGTCCTAAGGTGCTTTCCATGAGGCGCATACGTGAAAGATTTATGCCGGAGGGTGTTGCAATATGTTCATGATTCGCTTATAGTGGCTGGTTAGAGTGACAAAAGCTTACACCCAAGTAAGGTGGTTGTTTACATATGCGACTAAAGGGGACTTGATGTTTAATGCTATGGTTGGATATTACCTTAATGATCTTTATTAGTTGTGGATGCTTTCTAGAGTTCCAATAATAAATGCATATGATCCAAGTACGGAAAGTATGTTAGCTCATGCCTATACCTCATGTAAACTACAATGATGATTACCGATCTCGCTATCAATGGCCTTGGACAATATCGCAAATCCTACCATCACTTTTCCACACTCGCTACATTTACTTTATTATTAATTTATTAAAAAAATACCTAAATTTTATTTCCACATTCTTTATTATCTTACAAAACTATCCTTACACCCACAAAGTACTTCTACTTTTATTCCCGAAAAGCAGTTTCATACTTGTCCTAAGTAAATTAAGCGTTAGCGTGCGTAGAGTTGTATTGATGGTCGATAGAACTTGAGAGAGTATTAATTCTACCTATAGCTCCTCGTTGGGTTTGAAACCCTTACTTATCGAAAAAGGTTACAAACGATCCCTTACACTTGTGGGTTATCAAGACCTTTTTCTAGCACCTTTGCCGCGGACCAATAGCGTAGAGGTTGATATTCTTGTGTGTGCTTGTTTTCTTTACCACTAAGTTATTTTTATTTTTTGTTATTAGTTAATTTATTTTATGTTATTAGTTGTTTTATATCTTTAGTTATGGATATGGAACATGAAACACCAAAAATTAGTGGTACTTGCTACTCATGGAGATGGGGAAACTCCTAAAACCCTCGATTCTAGTTATGTGAAACGCGTTAATTACTCCTTTGATAATCCTGAGAAATCCTCATTAAATTTTATAATGTGAGACATGTTGGATCAACATGAGTACTTTAGGGAATATCGCTTATCTCAAAAAGGGAAACACTTGTGGGATCAAATTATAATTTGGCGTTGGTTTGCTTGGGAGGCATGTTTTAAATGTGATTATACTTGTTGCTCTAAGATTAAGGGTCTTCACCTTCCCTTTCAATGTGAATTTAATGATAGTAAAATCATGGCTTCTTATGCTAATGGTATATATGATTACTATGATGTGGACGAATAGAATATTTTTTTTGCTTTTAAAGGTGTTTATGAAATTGCTTCTTTGCTTGAAAACTATGATGATGTTCCTTACAATCTGAAAAATTGGCCAGACTTAAATATTGCTATGAGAATTATGAATACAATGCTGATATTATTGAATTTATTGAGAGAGTTCCCACTACCTTGGAAGAGACTAAAATTTTGCAGGAATCTATGGAAGAAGAAATTGTAGAAATTGTGAGCTCATTAGATGAAGAAGATGAGGAGGCGAGCGAAGAACAAAAGGAGGAAGAGCATATTATCTACCCGTGCCCACCTTCTAATGAGAGTAACTATTAAGCTCATACATTGTTTAATTCCCCTTCGCATATACCGAAGGATGAATGCTATGATAAATGCTATGATGATTGCTATGATCCCTTGGATTCATTTGAAATATCCCTTTTTTGATGAACTTGATGCTTGCTATGCTTGTGGCCATGATGCCAATATGAATTATGCTTATGAACATGAATTTGCTATAGTTCCTTATGTTAAGCATGAAATTGTTGCTATTGCACCCACACACGATAGTCCTATTATCTTTGTAAGTTCTCCCAACGAAACTATATCGGAGAAGTTTGCACTTATTAAGGATTATATTGATGGGTTGTGTCTTGCTATCACACATTATGATTTTGATGAATATAATATGCATGTGCTTTGTGCTCCTACTTGAAATTATTATGAGAGGAACCGAACATTCACCTCTCTATGTTTACAATACTATAAAATTGCAAGAAACTACTTATGCTATGTATTGGCCTTTACTTGATGTGCATGAATTGTTCTTATATGACATGCCAATGCATAGGAAGAGAGTTAAACTTCGTTGGAACATGATATATATCACTTTGTGATCACTACTAAATTAAAAATAATTGTTAATTAAAATTGTCTTTGATATACCTTGGGATCCGGGTGGATCAATTACTTGAGCACTATATGCCTAGATTAATGGCTTTAAAGAAAGCGCTGCCAGGGAGACAACCTAGAAGTTTTAGAGAGTCATTTATTTCTTTTGTGTTATTTTAAAATAACTAAAAATTAAATAAAGTGGGTAACATAAAAAGTTGTCAAAAATAAAGGTGAAAGTGAGAAAGATGAGCACCGTTGAAGTGGGGGCTAGCCTTGAACTTTGTTCATGTCCATGGAAACTTTGGGAATCTTGATTACAAAAACTTTTCAACAAGAATAATTATCCCCTTGTATAAATCCATTGTATTATAAAATTAATGTGCCAAGAAATAACTTTAGGATGTTTAAATTGCTTGTTTGATATGTGTTGTGCAAAAACAGAAACTTTGGCTATAGTCTTTGATTTTTCATATTTTACTGGAATGTGAAAAGTTTCTGAATTTTTTACACAGTCTGATTGTACAAATTATCTACCACTTACTAATTTTTCATAATTGTTTGAGTTAAATAAGTGTGGTAACCATCTGCATCTTTACAGATTGTCTTGTTTTTCACATATTGCTATTATAGTTCCTTTGCGTGCTTATGTTTGAATTCTTATTGAGCCTCATTGACTTGGAGACATAAAATTATGAGAGCATACAGTGGTTAATGTTGGATTATAATTATGCAATAATTTCATGGAAGGATATGATGAGATTTGATGATTATGTACTAACATTTCTAATAAAAGTTTTGTCAAGTTTTGTGTGAATGAAGTGTTCGAAGATAGGGGAGGTATTTGTATGAGAAGAATAAGTAGATCCAAGAGCTCAATCTTGGGGATTCCCAAGGCACTCCATGTAAATATTGAAGGATACTCAAGCATCTAAGCTTGGGGATGCCCCGTAAGGCATCCCATCTTTCTTCTTCAACAACTATCGGTATGTTCCGGTTTTGTTTTGTTCACATGATATGCGTAAATTCTTGGAGCATCGTGTGCCATTTATTTTCCTTTTAGCAATGCACCATGCTGGTTTGGGAAATTCCATGGTTGATTTATAGAATGCTCTTTGAACTTCACTTTTATCTTTTTAGTATGGCTTTATAGAATGCTTCATGCGCATCACTCATATCATTTGAAGTTGGATGTGTGTTTCTCTACATATAGAAAACCGTTATTTGTAGAATGCTATTTCACTTCACTTATATTTATTATAGCATGGATAGGTATTTTGTAGAAAGAATTAAACTCTCGTTCTTCACTTATATTTTTTTGAGAATTAATAAATAGTGACGGTAATTTGCATGGGTTATAAGACTAGTCCAAAAATAATATGTAATCACGGAGTGATAATTAAAACCTTCATGTAGCACATTAAAGAGAAATTGTGGGTTAATGATGTTGATATTGTAATGTGAAAGGGTGTGAGTGCATCAATGTTGAATCGTAGAAGTGTCGATGTTAGGACAGGTTAACTTCTTGTTTTTCTACAAATTTAAAAGTATGGTGATGATGTGTGAGCATTTCTATTCCTCGTCGAAATTCTAGTATTTCTTTGGGTCGGAGGCACGCGACGGTTAACTACTCCCAACCTCCTCCCCCGACGCATGCGAGTAGTACTATGATTTGTGATAGAACTAATAAAACTTTGCAATAAGTATATGAGTTCTTTATGACTAATGTGAAACCAGGGATATACCCACTCTCACCTCCACATATTTGCTAGCCTCTTCGGTATAGTGCATTGCCCATTCTCACCTCGAGGATCGGTGCAACTTTCGCCGCTGCATCCAAACCCCGTGAAATGATATGCTCTCTTGCACATAAGCCTCATTATAAATTCCTCAAAACAGCCACCATATCTACCTATCATGGCATTTATATAGCCATTCCGAGATATATAGCCATGCAGCTACCACTGTCACTTCATGTGACTTGTATTTCCATTGTCATATTGCTTTGTGTGATCGTAAGAAATCTAGCATGATATTTACATGGCTTGTCTATTTATTGATATATTTTGCTATGCTAGATTATTCAACATCTTGGTACACTGCCAGAGTCATTCATATAGAGTCATATCAGTTCTTCATATCGAGTTGTAAGTAAATAAAAGTGTGATGATCATCATTATTGTAGCATTGTCCCAGTGAGAAAAGGATGATGGGGACTATGATTCCCCCACAAGTAAGGATGAGACTCCGGACGAAAAATGAAAAACGGGGGAGGCCAAGTGTCCCACCACAAAAAAATGGGGGAGGCTGAAAAAAAGAAAAGAGAAAGAAACCACCATGAAAAAAATGAGATAAAAATAGAGAAGGGAGTTTGCTACTATCCTTTACCACACTTTTGCCTCAAAGTGGCACCATGTTCTTCATATAGAGAGTCTCTTGTTTTGTCAATTCCATATGCTAGTGGGAATTTCTATTATAGAACTTGGCTTTTATATTCTAATGACGGGCGTCCTCAAATACCCGAGGTCTGCATGAACAAGCAAATTGGATTCAGACCCACTTAGCTTCAATCGAGCTTTCATACACTTATAGCTCCAGTGCATCCATTGCATGGAAATCCCTACTCCTCACATTGAAATCTATCTATGAACATCTCCATAGCTCGTTGATATGCCGAGTTGATGCGAGACATTCTTCTCCACTTTTACCCCTTTGAAACCTACCACCACATCCTATTCCACCTATATACTATGTCTATGGTTCACGCTCATGTATTGCGGGAAGAATAAAAAGTTGATGCATACTGAAAAAGTACGGTCCCATTTCCTCACTTGGGCACTGTGGTGCTTGACATTTGTATTAATGTGGTGAACACACAGCCATACCTTGCTAATATAATAAGATGAATGGGGGTAAACATTCTTTGAGGATCGTATAATTTGAAAGATTGATGATTTGTTGCTTGTGCTTATAAGTATTACTATGTCAATGTTTGTTAATTCATCTTTTCTAAATGCGAATACATACAAAAGATTACATATTGGGTAGCATGTCACATGAAAAATTCTTCTTTATCATTTACCTACTCAAGGACGAGCAGGAATGAAGCTTGGGGATGTTGATACATCTCTAACATATCTATAATTTTTTATTGTTCCATGATATTATATTATCATTCTAGGATACTTTTTGATTAATTACTTACCAATTTATATCATTTTTGAGCACTAACCTATTGACCCAGTGCCCTGTGCCAGTTCCTGTTTTTTGTGTGTTTTTTGTTTCGCAGAAATCCCATATCAAAAGAAGTCCAAACACGGTAACATTTACAGATATTTGTTTGGAATATATGTGAATTTTGGTAGTTGGGATCAATGCAATATGAGGCCCGAGGGCTCCACAAGCCAATAGGGCGCGCCACCAGGGAGTGGAGCCTCCTGATGGCTTGTGGACATCCCCTAGGTCGTTTGAGGCTCTCGTTCTTCTGCAATAAATATGTTTTCACGATAAAAATCCCCTCAAAATTTCAGCCCAATCGGATTTACGGATCTCAGGATATTTAAGAAACGGTGAAGGGGTCCAAAAACGGTCGCGAAAATAGAAGAGAAACAGACAGACTTATCCAATCTCAGAGGGGCTCTTGTCCTCCGGGAGCCATGGAAGCCATGGACTATAGGGGAAACCCTCCTCCCACCTAGGGAGGAGGCCAAGGAAGAAGAATAAGGAGGGGCTCTCTCCCCCTATGTCCCGGTGGCGCTGGAGCGCCACCAGGGAAACCATCGTGACGGCGATCTACACCAACAACTTTGTCGCCATCATCGTCACCACCATCATGTTCACTCATCTATCTACATCAGTCCACTCTCCCGCATCCCGCTGTACCCCCTACTTGAACATGGTGTTTTGTGCCACATATTATTATCCAATGATTTGTTGGTATACTATGATGTTTGAGTAGATCCCTTTTGTCCTATGGGTTCATTGATGATCTTGATTGATTTGAGTTGCGTGGTTTATATTGGTGCTGTCCTAAGGTGCTTTCCATGAGGCGCACGCGTGAAAGATTCATGCTGGAGGGTGTTGCAATATGTTCATGATTCGCTTATAGTGTGTGGCTAGAGTGATAGAAGCTTACACCCGAGTAAGGGGGTTGTTTACGTATGGGAGTAAAGGGGACTTCATGTTTAATGGTATGGTTGGGTTTTACCTGAATGATCTTTAGTAGTTGCGGATGATTTCTAGAGTTCCAAGTATAAGTGCATATGATCCAAGTACAGAAAGTATGTTAGCTCATGCCTCTCTCTCATATAAAACTGCAATGATGATGGCAAATCTCGTTATCAATTGCGTAGGACAATCTCGCAAATCCTACCATCACTTTTCTACACAAGCTATATTTACTTTATTGTTATTTTATTAAAACAACACCTAACTTTTATTTCCACGTTCTTTATTATCTTCCAAAACTATCTCTACACCTACAAAGTACTTCTAGTTCAATTCTCGCAAAGTAGTTTCATAGTTGTTCTAGGTAAAGTAATCGTTAGCGTGCGTAGAGTTGTATTGTTGGTCGATAGAACTTTAGAGAGTATTAATTATGCCTTTAGCTCATCGTTGAGTTCAACACTCTTACCTCTCGAAAAAGGCTACAAATGATTCCCTACACTTGTTGGTTTTCAATATTCCACAAGGTTAAAACAATCTCTTTGTTTGGAATTCCTCAATTGAATGGTGCATGATTTGATATTTATTGACATGTTTCTTCTTTGATATTTTAGTGAGCAAGTTAATGATGATGTGGAACAAGGGAAACCACTCCAAAGCCTCCATCAGTACTACAATGATCTTGTTGGACATGTGAAGTGGGCAAGAAGGAACTTGAAACAACACCGAAGAGGCAAAGGCTCAACTAAGGTGATGACTTGAAAGATAACATGCGCACTCCTCGAGTCCGGATGGATGGAAAAGTAATGCAAAGCTTGACAAGAATCATCCTTTGGAAGCATATAAGGAAGCGTTGATGGCAATGTTGGAGGTGAGGAGCGCATCCGTGGCCGACCTAAAAGAGGACATGATGACTTGTTTGTATTTGAAGAAGATGGCAAGTAGGAGATGTGGAAGGCCAAGCTGGCGTCTGGGAGAAAAATGTATAGGTGCAGGCCGAGGAAAAGAACAATTGAGATTGATGAGGAATAAAATGGATCCTAGTAAGATGGACGATAAGCAATGGCAATTGAGAGCTATCTCGTGGCCAGATCTTTGCTAAGTTTGATGGAGGCGGCGTTGATGGTCTCTGCGGTGACGACGTGAGTTCATGAGGTAGTTGTGAACTAGCATGAATTTTGGCCCACCATGTGTATGGTGGTCTTTTGAATGAACTTGTTCATTCGGTGCCTTTTGAAAAAATATTTGTTGGATTGGATGGAGATTATTTATGCTCGGAGTTGAATAGTTAAGTTTTTTTATATGTGATGAATTTTTTTCAATTACTTCGTTTGAGAAAACGTTTGGATGAATCGGAAAAAACAATTGATGTTTAAGGGATTTTCTAGGTGAAGAAATTTAAAACATGGCTTTTTAGGGATTAGGGATACATTTTGGAATTATAGGATAGGAGTGTGCTAGAGTTGCTTTGAGACATGGTGACAAGTCCCATGTGATGTAGCTTTCAGAAGATTGAGCAAGGGTTATGTGCATCCAACAATAGCAAATTAATGAAGAAAATCCTAGTAGGACGTGGAAAGAAGGAATTAATGGACTACTGTTAAAAAATAATGATGACGCTGGAAGCCAACATCATTGCTAATGCAAATACGAATAGTGTGGAAGATGATTTCACGCCATCAGTGTCAAATGTATAGCTCGCGTCTGAATTCATGCCACAATCTAGCTGAAAGGACCATGCTATTGCCCTTTTCAACATGACATTAACGTAATTTGACGCTAGATCAAAAACGTTGTCGTGCCATTGTTGTGTGGTTTTGTGAAAGCATTATTCCACTGTTGTCGTTGGGGCAGCATTCTTCCATTGCCATGGTCGTGGTAGCTTTTTTTTGCTACCTTCAAATAAAACTAAGTTAATAATCTCAGCATGCGTCATCGGTGAGATGTGCAAGGGCATCAACCTTCATTTATTTATCTTTGAATGTAAAAAGTGTAAGGGAAACTCCAATTTGTCGATACATTTCGTCCACACATGTTCGTCTAGGTCGAAACGCACATAAAAGTGGCTCAATGCGTGGATGCAAACATACGGCCGTCTGATACGTATCCAACGTATCCATAATTTATGAAGTATTCATGCCATGTTTACAATAATTCTATATGATTTTGGTATGATTTTATTAGAACTAACCCGGACTGACGCTGTTTTCAGCAGAACTACCATGGTGTTGTTTTTGTGCAGAAATTAAAGTTCTCGGAATGGGATGAAAATTTACGAAGAATATTTGTGGGAAATATAAAAAATACTGGAGCAAAAAGAAACCGGAGAGGAGTCCCGAGGTGGCCACAAGCCATCAGGGCGTGGCCACTCCCCTAGGTGTGCCTAGCAGGCTTGTGGGCCCCTCGGGAGTCCCCTTGACGTGATTCCAACGCCAAGTGCTCTTATAAATCCTAAAACCCCAAAAATAAACCTAGATCAGGAGTTCCGCTGCCGCAAGCCTCCAGAGCCATGAAAAACCAATCGGGAGCCCGTTCCGGCACCCTGTCGGAGGGGGAAACCATCTCTGGAGGCCATCTTCATCATCTCAGCGGTCTCCATGACGAGGAGGGAGTAGTTCACCCTCGGGGCTGAGAGTAAGTACCTGTAGCTATGTGTTTGATCTCTCTGTCTCTCTTGTGTTCTTGAGATGGCACGATCTTGATGTGCCACGAGGTTTATTGATATAGATGAATCATATGGAGCTTTCCTCTCTCTATCTTCTTGTGATGAATTGAGTTTTCTCTTTGAAGTTTTCTTATCGGATTGAGTCTTTAAGGATTTGAGAACACTTGATGTATGTATTGCGATGGGATATCCATGGTGATAATGGGATGTTCTATCGATCCACTTGATGTATGTTTTGGTGATCAACTTGCGGGTTCCCTGACCTTGGGAATCTATGCATAGGGGTTAGCACATGTGTTCATCTTGAATCTCTGGTAAAAACTTTGGGGCACTCTTTCAAATTCTTTGTGTTGGATTGAACATGATGAATCTGAAATTGTGTGATGTATATCATATAATCAAGCCCATGGGTACTTGTGGTGACATTGGAGTATCTAGTTGACATTAGGGTTTTGGTTGATGTGTATCTTAAGATGTTATTTTAGTACGAACTCTAGGGCTGCTCATGACACTTATGCGAGAGGTATTTACATATGATTCAACTATGGCAGTATTGTTGAGAGAAATTGCACTAGCGAAAGTATGAACCCTAGGCCTTGTTTAAGAATTGCTATAACATTTGTGCTCACTTTTGTTACTTATTACCTTACTGTTTTTATATTTTCATATTACAAAAACCTATATCTACCATCCATATTACACTTGTATCAACATCTCTTCACCGAACTAGTGCACCTATAAAATTTGCTATTGTATTGGGTGTGTTGGGGACACAAGAGATTTATTGTATTTGATGCAGGGTTGTTTGAGAGAGACCATCTTCATCCTAGACATCCCATGGATTAATAAACCTTAGGTCACTCACTTGAGGGAAAATTTCCATTGTCCTACAAAACTCTACGCTTGGAGGCCCAACACGAGTCTACGAGAAGAAGGTTCTGTAGTAGACATCAAGCTCTTTTCTGGCACCGTTGTCGGGGAGGTGAGTGCTTCAAGGTATATCTTTAGATCTTGCAATCAAATATTTGAGTTTTGTGTGATTGAAGTTTTCAAGTTTTGGGTGAGAAACCGATCTGAGGAGAATAAGGAGTGAAAAGAACCTAAGATTGGGGATTCCCAAGGCACCCCAAGGTAACATCCAAAGAATACTCAAGCACCTAAGCTTGGGGATGCCGTAGAAGGCATCCCCTCCTTCGTCTTCAACACTATCGATATATCTTACTTGGAGCTATATTTTTATTCTTCACATAATATGTGTTTTGCTTGGAGCGTCATTCTATTTTGTTTTTCTTTGTTAGCTATTATTTATAATCTTTTTTTTCAATAAAAAGTTCCAAGAATTGCCTTTAGGATGCTTGAATTGCATGTTTGATGTGTGTTGTGCACAAACACAAACTTCTGCGCTTGCAGGCCCAACACGAGTCTACGAGAAGAAGGTTGCGTAGTAGACATCAAGCTCTTTTCTAGCACCATTGTCGGGGAGGTGAGTGCTTCAAGGTATATCTTTAGATCTTGCAATAAAATATTTTAGTTTATTGTTTTTCACTAGTTTGGTTTTGTAGTATAAAACTAAAAAAATGGAATTGAAGTTGCCTCATATGCTTCAACTCTTTAATGTCTTTCGTGAAAATGATGGGAAGGAAAATTGTGCTCAAGTGTTAGAAGAAGAAGTTATTAAAATATTTGGCACTAAATCATTGAGTGATGAGCATGATTGCAATGTTTTGAGTATGAATTCTCTGAATATTCAAGATGCTAATGATATGGAAAGCCACAAGCTTGGGGATGCTATGTTAGATGAATATGATATTTTTATTCCCACAAGTTTTGATGAGCAAAACAATAATGATGATAGCATGCCTCCTATGTATGATGATTATCGTGATGACATGTATTCTATAAAGAGTGATAGTAACCATGAAACTTGTTATCATGATTTTAGTATTGAAAGTGGTAATGGCAATCAAGTACCTCATGATAGTTATTTCGTTGAGTTTTCTCCCATTATTATGATTGAGAAGAAGTTTCCTTATGTGGAGACTGCTAAATTTTCTATGCTTGTAGATCATGAAAAGAATGTTGTATGTGATAGTTATATGGTTGAGTTCCTTCATGATGCTACTGAAAATTATTATGAGGGAGGAACTTATGCTTGTAGGAATTGCAATAATATCAAGTTTCCTCTCTATGTGCTCAAATTTTTAAGTTTTGCTTGTTTTGCCTTCCTATTCTAGATGATTCTTGTTCTCATAAATTGTTATCTCACAATGTCCCTATGCATAGGAAGTGGGTTAGACTTAAATGTGCTTGTCATGAGATTCATGATGCTCTTTTGCATGTTTCAATTTATTATTCATATACGAGCATCATTGAAATCATTATGCCTAGCTAAAAGGCATTAAAGAAAATCACTTGTTGGGAGACAACCCAACACTTTTAATTTCTATTTTAATGTGTTCACATGATTAATCTGCTATAGTAAGAATGTTTTGTGTATTTTATTTCAATAAAGTGCCAAGTAAATCCTTTGGGATAGTGTCGATACTTGCTTGTTTGATTGTATGCAAAAACAGAAAGTTTTGTGTCCAGTATATGAATTATCTTATTTTACTGGAGCTTGAAGAAATTCTGAAATTTTTACACAACCTGTATATGCAAATTACTTGAGTTTTATAATTTGAAAGAATATTTATATTCAGGGAAGTATGGTGATCATTCAGATCTTTACAGATTGTTCATTTTTTGAGTCGGGAAAGTTTTGCATGCATAGTTTGCTTGCTTTAGTGTTCCCATGGCTTCTATTCACTGATATTTCGAGAATGATGGAATACAGTAGGTATTATGTGAGAACAATTATTAATCTTTTCTTGATAGTACCTAAGTGAATGATTTATCTTTATTACACTAACCCTTCTCACAACGTTCTGTTAAGTTTTGTGTGATTGAAGTTTTCAAGTTTTGGGTGAGAAACCGATATGAGGAGAATAAGGAGTGAAAAGAACCTAATATTGGGGATTCCCAAAGCACCCCAAGGTAACATCCAAAGTATACTCAAGCGCCTAAGCTTGGGGATCCCGCGGAAGGCATCCCCTCCTTCGTCTTCAACACTATCGGTATATCTTACTTGGAGCTATATTTTTATTCTTCACATAATATGTGTTTCACTTGGAGCGTCATTTTATTTTGTTGTGCTCTGTTAGGTATTATTTATAATCTTGTTTTTCAATAACAACATCCAAGAATTTCCTTTAGTATGCTTGAATTGCATGTTTGATGTGTGTTGTGCAGAAACAGAAACTTCTGCGCTTGGAGGCCCAACACGAGTCTACGAGAAGAAGGTTACGTAGTAGACATCAAGCTCTTTTCTAGCACCGTTGCCGGGGAGGTGAGTGCTTCAAGGTATATCTTTAGATCTTGAAATCAAATATTTTAGTTTATTATTTTCACTAGTTTGGTTTTGTAAAATAAAACTAAAAAAATGGATTTGAAGTTGCCTCATATGCTTCATCTCTTTAATGTCTTTCGTGAAAATGATGGGAAGGAAAATTGTGCTCAAGTGTTAGAAGAAGAAATTATTAAAATGTTTGGCACTAAATCTTTGAGTGATGATCATGATTGCAATGTTTTGAGTATGAATTCTCTTAATATTCATGATGCTAATGATATGGAAAGCCACAAGCTTGGGGATGCTATGCTAGATGAATATGATATTTTTAGTCCCCCAAGTTTTGATGAGCAAAACAATAATGATGATAGCATGCCTCCTATCTATGATGATTATCGTGATGGCATGTATTCTATAAAGAGTGATAGTAACCATGAAATTTGTTATCATGATTTTATTATTCAAAGTGTTAATGGCAATCAAGTACCTCATGGTAGTTATTTCGTTGAGTTTTCTCCCACTATTATGATTGAGAATAAGTTTCTCTATGTGGAGACTGATAAATTTTCTATGCTTGTAGATCATGAAAAGAATGTTGTATGTGATAGTTATATGGTTGAGTTCCTTCATGATGCTACTGAAAATTATTATGAGGGAGGAACTTATGCTTGTAGGAATTGCAATAATATCAACTTTCCTCTCTATGTGCTCAAAGTTTTGAAGTTTTGCTTGTTTTGCCTTCCTATGCTAGATGATTCTTGTTCTCATAACTTATTATCTCACAAAGTCCCTATGCATATGAAGTGGGTTAGACTTAAATGTGCTTGTTATGAGATTCATGATGCTCTTTTGCATGTTTCAATTTATTATTCATATACGAGCATCATTGAAATCATTGTGCCTAGCTAAAAGGCATTAAAGAAAATCACTTGTTGGGAGACAACCCAACACTTTTAATTTCTATTTTAATGTGTTCACATGATTAATCTTCTATAGTAAGAATGTTTTGTGTCTTTTATTTCGATAAAGTGCCAAGTAAATCCTTTGGGATAGTGTGGATACTTGCTTCTTTGATTGTATGCAAAAACAGAAAGTTTTGTGTCCAGTATACGAATTATCTTATTTTACTGGAGCTTGAAGAAATTCTGAAATTTTTACACAACATGTATATGAAAATTACTTGAGTTGTTATAATTTGAAAGAATATTTATATTCAGGGAAGTATGGTGATCATTCAGATCTTTACATATTGTTCATTTTTTGAGTCGGGAAAGTTTTGCATGCATAGTTTGCTTGTTTTAGTGTTCCCATGGCTTCTATTCAGTGATATTTAGGGAATGATGGAATATAGTAGGTATTATGTGAGAAAAATTATTAATCTTTTCTTGATAGTACCTAAGTGAATGCTTTATGTTTATTACACTAACCCTTCTCACAAAGTTCTGTTAAGTTTTGTGTGATTGATGTTTTCAAGTTTTGGGTGAGAAACCGATATGAGGAGAATAAGGAGTGAAAAGAACCTAAGATTGGGGATTCCCAAGGCACCCCAATGTAAAATCCGAAGTATACTCAAGCGCCTAAGCTTGGGGATGCCGCGGAAGGCATCCCCTCCTTAGTCTTTAACACTACCGCTATATCTTGCTTGGAGCTATATTTTTATTCTTCACATAATATGTGTTTCACTTGGAGCATCATTTTATTTTGTTGTTCTCTGTTAGGTATTATTTATAATCTAGTTTTTCAATAAAAATTCCAAGAATTGCCTTTAGGATGCTTGAATTGCATGTTTGATGTGTGTTGTGCAGAAACAGAAACTTCTGCGCTTGGAGGCCCAACACGAGTCTACGAGAAGAAGGTTGCGTAGTAGACATCAAGCTCTTTTATGGCACCGTTGCCGGGGAGGTGAGTGCTTCAAGGTATATCTTTAGATCTTGCAATCAAATATTTTAGTTTATTGTTTTTCACTAGTTTGGTTTTGTAAAATAAAACTAAAAAAGTGGAATTGAAGTTGCCTCATATGCTTCATCTCTTTAATGTCTT
This sequence comes from Hordeum marinum, assembly GCA_022496015.1. Lineage (NCBI taxonomy): Eukaryota > Viridiplantae > Streptophyta > Magnoliopsida > Poales > Poaceae > Hordeum > Hordeum marinum. The sequence goes on from CM039677.1 coordinate 43,485,454, forward strand.
TCGTGAAAATGATGGGAAGGAAAATTGTGCTCAAGTGTTATAACAAGAAGTTATTAAAATATTTGGCACTAAATCATTGAGTGATGAGCATGATTGAAATGTTTTTAGTATGAATTATCTGAATATTCATGATGCTAATGATATGGAAAGCCACAAGCTTGGGGATGCTATGTTAGATGAATATGATATTTTTAGTCCCCCAAGTTTTTATGAGCAAAACAATAATGATGATAGCATGCCTCCTATGTATGATGATTATCGTGATGACATGTATTCTATCAAGAGTGATAGTAACCATGAAACTTGTTATCATGATTTTAGTATTGAAAGTGGTAATGGCAATCAAGTACCTCATGATAGTTATTTCGTTGAGTTTTCTCCCACTATTATGATTGAGAAGAAGTTTCCTTATGTGGAGACTGCTAAATTTTCTATGCTTGTAGATCATGAAAAGAATGTTGTATGTGATACTTATATGGTTGAGTTCCTTCATGATGCTACTGAAAATTATTATGAGGAAGGAACTTATGCTTGTAGGAATTGCAATAATATCAAGTTTCCTCTCTATGTGCTCAAAGTTTTGAAGTTTTGCTTGTTTTGCCTTCCTATGCTAGATGATTCTTGTTGTCATAAATTGTTATCTCACAAAGTCCCTATACATAGGAAGTGGGTTAGACTTAAATGTGCTTGTCATGAGATTCATGATGCTCTTTTGCATGTTTCAATTTATTATTCATATACGTGCATCATTGAAATCATTATGCCTAGCTAAAAGGCATTAAAGAAAATCACTTGTTGGGAGACAACCCAACACTTTTAATTTCTATTTTAATGTGTTCACATGATTAATCTGCTATAGTAAGAATGTTTTGTGTCTTTTATTTCAATAAAGTGCCAAGTAAATCCTTTGGGATAGTGTGGATACTTGCTTGTTTGATTGTATGCAAAAACAGAAAGTTTTGTGTCCAGTATATGAATTATCTTATTTTACTGGATCTTGAAGAAATTCTCAAATTTTTACACAACATGTATATGCAAATTACTTGAGTTTTTATAATTTTAAAGAATATTTATATTTAGGGAAGTATGGTGATCATTCAGATCTTTACAGATTGTTCATTTTTTGAGTTGGGAAAGTTTTGCATGCATAGTTTGCTTGTTTTAGTGTTCCCATGGCTTCTATTCAGTGATATTTAGGGAATGATGGAATATAGTAGGTATTATGTGAGAACAATTATTAATATTTTCTTGATAGTACCTAAGTGAATGATTTATCTTTATTACACTAACCCTTCTCACAAAGTTCTGTTAAGTTTTGTGTGATTGAAGTTTTCAAGTTTTGGGTGAGAAGCCGATATGAGGAGATTAAGGAGTGAAAAGAACCTAAGATTGGGGATTCCCAAGGCACCCCAAGGTAACATCGAAAGAATACTCAAGCGCCTAAGCTTGGGGATGCCGCAGAAGGCATCCCCTCCTTCGTCTTCAACACTATCGTTATATCTTACTTGGAGCTATATTTTTCTTCTTCACATAATATGTGTTTTGCTTGGACCGTCATTCTATTTTGTTGTTCTCTGTTAGGTATTATTTATAATCTTGTTTTTCAATAAAAAGTTCCAAGAATTGCCTTAGGATACTTGAATTGCATGTTTGATGTGTGTTGTGTAGAAACAGAAACTTCTGCGCTTGGAGGCCCAACACGAGTCTACGAGAAGAAGGTTGCGTAGTAAACATCAAGCTCTTTTCTAGCACCATTGCCGGGGAGGTGAGTGATTCAAGGTATATCTTTAGATCTTGCAATCAAATATTTTAGTTTATTGTTTTTCACTAGTTTGGTTTTGTAATATAAAACTAAAAAATTGAATTGAAGTTGCCTCATATGCTTCATCTCTTTAATGTCTTTCGTGAAAATGATGGGAAGGAAAATTGTGCTCAAGTGTTAGAAGGAGAAATTATTAAAATGTTTGGCACTAAATCTTTGAGTGATGAGAATGATTGCAATGTTTTGAGTATTAATTCTCTGAATATTCATGATACTAACGATATGGAAAGCCACAAGCTTGGGGATGCTATGGTAGATGAATATGATACATTTAGTCCCCCAAGTTTTGATGAGAAAAATAATAATGATGATAGCATGCCTCCTATCTATGATGATTATCGTGATGGCATGTATTCTATAAAGAGTGATAGTAACCATGAAATTAGTTATCATGATTTTAGTATTCAAAGTGGTAATGGCAATCAAGTACCTCATGATAGTTATTTCGTTGAGTTTTCTCCCACTATTATGATTGAGACGAAGTTTCCTTATGTGGAGACTGATAAATTTTCTATGCTTGTAGATCATGAAAAGAATGTTGTGTGTGATAGTTATATGGTTGAGTTCCTTCATGATGCTACTGAAAATTATTATGAGGGAGGAACTTATGCTTGTAGGAATTGCAATAATATCAAGTTTCCTCTCTATGTGCTCAAAGTTTCAAAGTTTTGCCTGTTTTGCCTTCCTATGCTAGATGATTCTTGTTCTCATAAATTGTTATCTCACAAAGTCCCTATGAATAGGAAGTGTGTTAGACTTAAATGTGCTTGTCATGAGATTCATGATGCTCTTTTGCATGTTTCAATTTATTATTCATATACGAGCATCATTGAAATCATTATGCCTAGCTAAAAGGCATTAAAGAAAATCACTTGTTGGGAGACAACCCAACACTTTCAATTTCTATTTTGATGTTTTCACATGATTAATCTTCTAGACTAAGAATGTTTTGTGTATTTTATTTCAATAAAGTGTCAAGTAAATCCTTTGGGATAGTGTGGATACTTGCTTGTTTGATTGTGTGCAAAAACAGAAAGTTTCGTGTCCAATATATCAATTATCTTATTTTACTGGAGCTTCAAGAAATTCTGAAATGTTTACACAAAATGTATATTCAAATTACTTGAGTTGTTATAATTTTAAAGAATTTTTAGATTCAGGGAAGTATCGTGATCATTCAGATCTTTATAGATTGTTCATTTTTTGAGCCGGGAAAGTTTTGCATGCATAGTTTGCTTGTTTTAGTGTTCCCATGGCTTCTATTTAGTGATATTTAGGGAATGATGGAATACAGTAGGTATTATGTGAGAACAATTATTAATCTTTTCTTGATAGTACCTAAGTGAATGATTTATCTTTATTACACTAACCCTTCTCACAAAGTTCTGTTAAGTTTTGTGTGATTGAAGTTTTCAAGTTTTGGGTGAGAAGCCGATATGAGGAGAATAAGGAGTGAAAAGAACCTAAGATTGGGGATTCCCAAGGCACCCCAAGGTAAAATCCAAAGAGTACTCAAGCGCCTAAGTTGGGGATGCCGCACAGGGCATCCCCACCTTCGTCTTCAACACTATCGTTATATCTTACTTGGAGCTATATTTTTATTCTTCACATAATATGTGTTTTGCTTGGAGCGGCATTCTATTTTGTTGTTCTATGTTAGGTATTATTTATAATCTTGTTTTTCAATGAAAATTTCCAAGAATTGCCTGAAGATGCTTGAATTGCATGTTTGATGTGTGTTGTGCAGAAACAGAAACTTCTACGCTTGGAGGCCCAACACGAGTCTACGAGAAGAAGGTTGCGTAGTAGACATCAAGCTCTTTTCTAGACCATTGCCGGGGAGGTGAGTGATTCAAGGTATATCTTTAGATCTTGCAATCAAATATTTTATTTTATTGTTTTTCACTAGTTTGGTTTTGTAAAATAAAACTAAAAAATGGAATTGAAGTTGCCTCATATGCTTCATCTCTTTAATGTCTTTCGTGAAAATGATGGGAAGGAAAATTGTGCTCAAGTGTTAGAAGGAGAAATTATTAAAATGTTTGGCACTAAATCTTTGAGTGATGAGCATGATTGCAATGTTTTGAGTATGAATTCTCTGAATATTCATGATGCTAACGATATGGAAAGCCACAAGCTTGGGGATGCTATGGTAGTTGAATATGATACTTTTAGTCCCCCAAGTTTTGACGAGAAAAACAATAATGATGATAGCATGCCTCCTATGTATGATGATTATCGTGATGGCATGTATTCTATAAAGAGTGATAGTAACCATGAAACTAGTTATCATGATTTTAGTATTCAAAGTGGTAATGGCAATCAAGTACCTCATGATAGTTATTTCGTTGAGTTTTCTCCCACTATTACGATTGAGACGAAGTTTCCTTATGTGGAGACTGATAAATTTTCTATGCTTGTAGATCATGAAAAGAATGTTGTGTGTGATAGTTATATGGTTGAGTTCCTTCATGATGCTACTGAAAATTATTATGAGGGAGTAACTTATGCTTGTAGGAATTGCAATAATATCAAGTTTCCTCTCTATGTGCTCAAAGTTTCAAAGTTTTGCTTGTTTTGCCTTCCTATGCTAGATGATTCTTGTTCTCATAAATTGTTATCTCACAAAGTCCCTATGTATAGGAAGTGTGTTAGACTTGAATGTGCTTGTCATGAGATTCATGATGCTCTTTTGCATGTTTCAATTTATTATTCATATACGAGCATCATTGAAATCATTATGCCTAGCTAAAAGGCATTAAAGAAAATCACTTGTTGGGAGACAACCCAACACTTTTAATTTCTATTTTGATGTGTTCACATGATTAATCTGCTATAGTAAGAATGTTTTGTGTCTTTTATTTCAATAAATTGTCAAGTAAATCCTTTGGGATAGTGTGGATACTTGCTTGTTTGATTGTGTGCAAAAACAGAAAGTTTCGTGTCCAGTATATGAATTATCTTATTTTACTAGAGCTTCAAGAAATTCTGACATTTTTACACAACATGTATATGCAAATTACTTGAGTTGGTATAATTTTAAAGAATTTTTAGATTCAGGGAAGTATGGTGATCATTCAGATCTTTACATATTGTTCATTTTTTGAGTCGGGAAAGTTTTGCATGCATAGTTTGCTTGTTTTAGTGTTCCCATGGCTTCTATTCAGTGATATTTAGGGAATGATGGAATATAGTAGGTATTATGTGAGAACAATTATTAATATTTTCTTGATAGTACCTAAGTGAATGATTTATCTTTATTACACTAACCCTTCTCACAAAGTTCTGTTATGTTTTGTGTGATTGAAGTTTTCAAGTTTTGGGTGAGAAGCCGATATGAGGAGAATAAGGAGTGAAAAGAACCTAAGATTGCAGATTCCCAAGGCACCCCAAGGTAACATACAAAGAATACTCAAGCGCCTAAGCTTGGGGATGCCGCAGAAGGCATCCTCTCCTTCGTCTTCAACACTATCGTTATATCTTACTTGGAGCTATATTTTTATTGTTCACATAATATGTGTTTTGCTTGGAGCGTCATTCTATTTTGTTGTTCTCTGTTAGGTATTATTTATAATCTTGTTTTTCAATAAAAAGTTCCAAGAATTGCCTTAGGATGCTTGAATTGCATGTTTGATGTGTGTTGTGCAGAAACAGAAACTTCTGCGCTTGGAGGCCCAACACGAGTCTATGAGAAGAAGGTTGCGTAGTAGACATCAAGCTCTTTTCTAGCACCGTTGCCGGGGAGGTGAGTGCTTCAAGGTATATCTTTAGATATTGCAATCAAATATTTTAGTTTATTGTTTTTCACTAGTTTGGTTTTGTAAAATAAAACTAAAAAATGGAATTGAAGTTGCCTCATATGCTTCATCTCTTTAATGTCTTTCGTGAAAATGATGGGAAGGAAAATTGTGCTCAAGTGTTGGAAGAAGAATTTATTAAAATGTTTGGCACTAAATATTTGAGTGATGAGCATGATTACAATGTTTTGAGTATGAATTCTCTGAGTATTCATGATGCTAATGATATGGAAAGCAACAAGCTTGGGGTTGCTATGCTAGATGAATATGATATTTTTAGTCCCCAAAGTTTTGATGAGCAAAACTATAATGATGATAGCATGCCTCTTATGTATGATGATTATCGTGATGACATGTATTCTATAAAGATTGATAGTAACCATGAAACTTATTATCATGATTTTAGTATTCAAAGTGGTTACGGCAATCAAGTACCTCATGATAGTTATTTCGTTGAGTTTTCTCCCATTATTATGATTGAGAAGAAGTTTCCTTATGTGGAGACTAATAAATTTTATATGCTTGTAGATAATCAAAATAATGTTGTATGTGATAGTTATATGGTTGAATTCCTCATGATGCTACTGAAAATTATTATGAGGGAGGAACTTATGCTTGTAGGAGTTGCAACAATATCAAGTTTCCTCTCTATGTGCTCAAAGTTTTGAAGTTTTGCTTGTTTGGCCTTCCTATGCAAGATGATTCTTGTTCTCATAAATTGTTATCTCACAAAGTACCTATGCATAGGAAGTGGGTTAGACTTAAATGTGCTTGTCATGAGATTCATGATGCTCTTTTGCATGTTTCAATTTATTATTCATATACGAGCATCATTGAAATCATTATGCCTAGCTAAAAGGCATTAAAGAAAAGCACTTGTTGGGAGACAACCCAACACTTTTAATTTCTATTTTGATGTGTTCACATGATTAATCTGTTATAGTCAGAATGTTTTGTGTCTTTTATGTGCCAAGTAAATGCTCTGGGATAGTGTGGATACTTGCTTGTTTGATTGTGTGCAAAAACAAAAAGTTTTGCATCCAGTATATGAATTATATTTTTTTACTAGAGCTTCATGAAATTCTGAAATTTTTACACAACATGTATATAAAAATTACTTGAGTTGTTATAATTTTAAAGAATTTTTAGATTCAGGGATGTATGGTGATCATTCATTTACTGACTGTTCTTTTTTTGAGTCGAGAAAGTTTTGCATGCATAGTTTGCTTGTTTTAGTGTTCCCATGGCTTCTATTTAGTGATATTTGGGTAATGATCGAATATAGTAGGCATTATGTGAGAAAAGTTATTAATCTTTTCTTGATAGTACCTAAGTGAATGATTTATCTTTATTACACTAACCCTTCTCAAAAAGTTCTGTTAAGTTTTGTGTGATTGAAGTTTTCAGGTTTTGGGTGTGAAACCGATATGAGGAGAATAAGGAGTGAAAAGAACCTAAGATTGTGGATTCCCAAGTCACCCCAAGGTAATATCCAAAGAATACTCAAGCGGCTAAGCTTGGGGATGCCCGGAAGGCATCCCCTCCTTCGTCTTCAACACTATCGGTATATCTTACTTGGAGCTATATTTTTATTCTTCACATAACATGTGTTTTGATTGGAACGTCATTTTATTTTTTTGTTCTCTGTTATGTATTATTTATAATCTTGTTTTTCAATAAAAATTTCCAAGAATTGCCTTTAGGATGCTTGAATTGCATGTTTGATGTGTGTTGTGTACAAACAGAAACTTCTGCTGTAGTGTTTGAATTTTCATATTTTACTCGAATGTGGAAAGTTTCTGAAATTTTTACAGGGTATTTTCATATCAATTTTATAGCATGTCCATAATTTTCATAATTGTTTGAGTTACAGAAGTACACTAGTTTAATAGATTGTTACAGACTGCTCTATTTGGACAGATTGGTGTCATAGTTTTGTTATCTTCTTATCCTATAGTTTCCATAGCTTATATTGGTAGATATAAATTGTGGAAATCATAGTATACAGTACCTAATGTTTGAAAATTATTGTTCAACTTGTCTTGGCAGTACATTAAGTGTTGATTTGTTCTTATGTGCACTAACCTATCTCAACAGTTCTTTTTGGGTTTTGTGTGGATGAAGTTTTTGAGAATAGGTGAAACCAGGATATGACAGGATTGAATGAGATACAAAAGATCAAGACTGGGGATGCCCAAGGCACCCCAAGTAAATATTTCAAGAAGTCTCAAGCATCTAAGCTTGGGGATGCTATGCATCCCACCTTTCTTCTTCAACAATTATCGGTTAGCCTATGTTGAGCCTAAATTTTAATTCGTTCACATGATGTGTGCTATTCTTGGAGTGCTATTTTTCTTTTGCTTGATGTTGAAATAAAATACTCAGATATTAAAATCTTTATTGAGAGAGAGAGAGAGAAAGTCCTCACATAGCTATTTAATTGTTTGACTACTCATTGATCCTCACTTATATGTTTTCACTACAGGAATGAGGGACTTTGCCGTCTACCATGGCTGACGGCAAAGGGCAGGACCCCGGACAGCAAAGGCATTTGTCGTCCGTTAGCCGATGGCAAACATTACGGCAAAGAAAAATCCGGTAAAGAGGTCCTTTGCCGTCCACCTTGTGCCCACGGACGGCAAACAATCTTTGCCGTGGGGGAGCAGACGGCAAAGAGCATGGATGGCAGACCCACAGGGTTAGGGCCGTCAAGTGTTAATGGTAGTCTTTGTCGTCCGCCTAGGGTCCACCCTTTGTCGTCTTCCTTAGCCCCCCCCCCTTTGTCGTCCGTGGGCTGACGACAAAGAAGCCTTAGGGAGTAGGGGTTTAAGGCCCTTTGCCGCCTAGGGTCCCCCCTTTGCCATCTACCTTAGGCCCCCCTTGTCGTCCGTGGGGAGACGACAAAGAGTAACCAAAATGTCCCTTTCATTTTATTTTTTATTATAACAATTTTCATATCAATATATGATATATATATATATATTTCACAGAAATAATGTTGTTGTCATACTGATAACCATATTAAAATAAGTTTCATCCATACATACATACATATTATGCAAGTTTCATCCGTACCAAACCATATTACAACAGTTTCGTCCATACATACATAGTTTCATATCCATATGTAGAAAGTGTCACCATGTTCATCGATACAAAATAAAAAAATACAAGTAACCCAAGCACTCCATCAATGCAAACTTCCGTGAAGTGAATGTAATCTACAAAATGATAAATAAAAAATTAGAAGAACAAGACTAGATGAAGAAGAGAACTAAGTAAGCTTATTATGTCATTTATGAGAGAACTTAGCTAAGTATAGGTCATTTTGATAAAATAGGCCATTTTGGAGCTAATTTAGCTTACTACGTCATTTAGGAGGAAACTAAGCTAACTATATGTCATTTTAGAGCAAACTTCGGTAAAAATAGGTCATTTTGGAGTTAACTATGCTTATTATGCCATTTTGGAGCTAACTAAGCTAATTATATGTCATTTAATAGCTAACTTTGGTAAAATAGGTCATTTTGGAGCTAGTTAAGCTTATTATGCCGTTTTGGAGCTAACTAAGCAAAGCATAGGTCATTTTTGATAAAATAGGCCATTTTGGAGCTAATTTAGGTTACTATTTCATTTAGGAGGAAACTAAGCTAACTATATGTCATTTTAGAGCTAACTTTGGTAAAACAAATAGGTCATTTAGGAGCTAACTATGCTTATTATGCCATCTAGGAGCTACCTAAGCTAAGTATAGGTCATTTAATAGCTAAGCTAGGTACAATCACTAGTAGAAAAAGGGCAATTTGTCCCGGTTCGTATGGCCCATTTGTGTCGGTTCTGGAACCGGGACTAAAGGGTCGGGACAAAAGCCCAAAACCTTTAGTCCCAGTTCTCTTACAAACCGGGACAGAAGGGGCTCCATGTGGCCTCTATGGGGAGCCCAGGCAGGAGGACCTTTAGTCCCGGTTGGTAACACCAACCGGGACCAAAAGGCATCCACGCGTCAGCATCTAGCAGTTGCTGCGTTTTTTTGAAAGGGAGTGGGTTTAGGGGGTTTTGGACAGTTAATTTAGGGGTTTTATATTGTTTTAGCTAGCTAACTAATAGAGAGAAGTGTCCTCTCTTTCTCCATGCTTGGTCGACGTTACCTACTATAGAGAGAACTCGACACGCTAGCTAGTAAGCAAATGAAGGAACCATTAAGTACAGAAGATCATCATGAACATATAGAGATAGAAGTGATCGACCTCTCTTTCTCCGAGAGATTAGTCGTATAACAAGTTTTCGTATGTATATTCGACGCTACGAGCTACATATATACAATATAAGATCTCTTACAATCCCTAACATCTAATGTCAACTTCTAGATGGTATTCTCCGGTTTTATTTATGACGTGGTCAAGAAAGAATCCCGCCAATTCTTCTTGAATTGCTCGTATGCGATCATGTGGTAGGAGTTCATCCCGCATCTGCCACATCTAATTTGAAGAAGGGGGTCAATACATATATATGGTAATAAAATAAAATTGTGAATATTATTGCTTACACACTTGAAATTGTTTTTCAGAGTAGCCCCGCTTAGGGGTCGTTGCGTTGTCGATGAACTCGCAAACGTAGTATCCACATAAATTATTCTCGGTTTCCTGCCACAAGCACTTAACGAGAAATAGAGTTCAATCAAACTGATAATCAAGCATGATAAATGGTATTGATGAAACTAGAATCAATGGGACATGCGCGGAACTAGCTAGTAGTACTTACTTTCGGGTGTGTAAATCGTAGCTCCCTCGGTAGTGCCGGAACAATTGCTGTGAACTCTTTCCAAACCCTGCCAGCCAAAGAAAATAATTACTTGATATCAGGAAATGAACAAAGTTGCCGATATGATGCGATAATGATCGATTGAACTTACTTCTGGAGAATTTTAGTCATGTCTGCATATTCCTAGGGATCTTTTCGTTTCGAGTCTAAGACGGTTACTACTCCCTGCTCAAGTTGAATCTCTAGCAGAATAAAGTGGAAATTGCACACGCATGCATAACTCATCAATTACATTACTATAAACCTCAAGTAATAAGGGAAACCGAATATGCACAAGATAGTAACACGCACTTGAAGTTGTATGGAAGGAGTATTCTCCCTTTGTTTTGATTTTTAAGCAACGATTGTAGCAAGTTGTCCTCGGTTTGTGTGGGATACTTTTGGAAATTATACTCATGTATGACATTTGGTTTAATGAACCGAATGTCATATATTTGTGCTTTTCTGCATTCGACGATCTTCAATCTACATAATATAGTAGTGAGGATAATTATATATACTTGCAATGAAAGAGCTGAGCTATGTACATAGAGAGATTTAATTACAGAAGTAGTACTTATAGAAGTAGCAAGTCATGATTGTTTTGTCGAGGGCCTTTTGATTGTATAAATGTAATATCTCCTCAAATTCAATATTCAACAGTTCTATTCCAACGAGGTCGTGCTCCTCTTTAACTGACAGTACCAAAGAATCCGTCCCAGACTCACGGCAGGTTTTCATGTACCATTCATGGAATTTTCGCATCATCGTTGTTAAAAGAGGATGATCAGGTTTGACGAGAGGCCGCCCGTGCCAGTAACGGAATTTGTCCACCTCCAATAACTTAAACTATACATCATCGCTCAGGTAATCACCAGGTTTGGTACCGGGCACCATCCCCGGATGATTAGCGATGATATCGCTAGACACCTTGAGCGGGGGGCATGATTTGTTCGCCTGTTCGCCGATCTGGGGAATTTTTTCCCGCCTCTTCATTTTGCTAACCTTCCATCACTGGAAGTACTTCCTGACTGGCACGCAGCTTGATATGTGTTTTTAATACAGCGGTCAAAGTTGGAATCCGGCGGAGGCGGTGGTGGTCGCTTCAGGGCATCGATAGTGCGCATCGCTTTCACCGGATATATCTTCTCCTTTGGAGGTGGAGTTTCTTTGCAAAATGGGCCCTCAATTCGGCCTGACATATCTCGTCGTTTTCAAACTCGGTCCTCTCATATGGTAACTTTTCCAGAGGCTTGAGAGATGGACCGTATCTGTATCCCCTCCTGCCTATGCTTGTATTGCTAGCCGCCGGAGCGGCGGCGGCTCCCTTCCGTCGTTGCTTACTAGGCGCCGGTGGAGCCAGAGTGGCGGCGTCTGTCTTCTGCCGTTGCCAACGAGGCTTAGGAGGAGGCGTACTGCTCCGACGTGCCGGACTAGGTGAAGGAGGAGGCGGAGTGCCCCCACGTGTCGGAGGAGTCGGAGAAGGAGGCGGTGTGCCCTGATCACTCGCTGGAGGAGGAGGAGGAGGATGAGCCGGAGTGCCCTGGTTCGCTTGAGGAGAAGGAGGAGGCAGAGGCGTCCAGTTTCGAAGCTTGATGTACTCCTTCTGCCATAGACATGTACTCCTCAGGGCACGAACTACCTTATTCTCTCCTTCACCTGTACAGTGGTCAAGCTCGAGCTCCTCAAATTCCTTCATTAATTACTTCATCCACCATCACAACAGCATAGCCATGTGGAATCGGATGATAGTCAAAAGATCTGTTGGGTTGAGGAGGTGCAACAGAGCCAATAGCCGCCTTGAAAGTGAGGTTCCGGCATTTCTTCATAAGCTCGCAATGTTGAGCCTCCGTGATAGTATCCACGGGGTAGCTAGGAGACGTGAAGTCAAGCTGAACGGGATCTATGGAAGCAACGCTGCTTCTCCCCTGAAATGGAGGGGTAGCTTCTGGGGTTGCTTCGTGCCCCTGAGATGGTTGGCCGGCATCTCGCTGGCTCTCAGCTTCCTCTAGCTTTTTTAGTCTTGCATTGAGCTTCTGAATTTCGCTCAGCTCTGCTTTCCTCTTTCTCTCCTGGATTCTGTAACCGCCTGCGTCGGGAAACCCAACCTTCCACAGAACGGAGCCTGGTGTGCCTCGTGTTCGTCCAGGGTGCTCAGCATTCCCTAGGGCCTCAGTCAGCTCGTCCTTCTCTCTGTCGGGAATGAACGTCCCTTCCTGCGTTGTTGTGATATACTTCTAAAGCTTGTTCATGGGTATTGCAAGTTGCTCGTCCGTCCAAACAAACTTCCCTGTTTCAGGGTTCAAAGTTCCCCCAACTCCGAAGAACCGAGTCCTTGAATGGTCTGGCCAGTTATATGTCTGTGGTACGATGTTTTTAGCAATCAGGTCATTCTCAACTTTGTCCTACAACGGCCGGGCTTTGAGGTAGACACCTGACCCCGTGTGATGGTGATACTGCTTCTTTACACCATTGACCTTGTTTGTCTCTAACATTTTCTTACTCTTGGCTGATGTCTTGTAGTCCAGAAATGCGGGCCAGTAATCTCTGATCTTCTCAAATCGGCCGGTGAATTCTGGAGTCTTCCCTTTGTCGACAAACTTTGATTTCAACTCATTCTTCCACCTCTTGAATAGAACTACCATCTACTTAAGAGCACACGCCTTGACCAGTGGCTCTATAACTAGCTTATTTGGATCCTCCTTTGGCAGTAGGGTGAAATTTGCCTTCAACGTGGTCCAAAGATCATCTTTCTGTCTATCGGTGACATAATCACCTTCAGGGGCGCCGTCCTTAGGCTTATTCCATTGCTTGATGCTGATCGGGATGTTTTCCCTAACAATAGCTCTGCACTGTGCAGAAAATGCCTTCTTGGTCCGCTTGGGTTCAATCGGATGGCCATCGTTCGCGAGTGTTGTGATCGTGAACTTTTCATCCTTGCGCAACCTCTTCTTCGGGCCTCGTCTCATTACTGAAGTTTGGCTTGATCTGAAGGGCTATAAAAGAAGAAATAAGAGTTAATTAATATATGTACATACCAAAATAATAACACATCAATTAGCTAGTCACCGGAGCCAAGACTTAATTAATATATATACCTCGCCGGATTTTGCAACAACTCCCTCCTCCGATCGGTGACCGGAGTCGCCATCATGATCATGTCCTTCCTCCTCCATTGTTCGATCACCGGAGCCATCATAATTCTCTCCTTCCAGACCATCAGTGTCATTGAGAAATGACAAGATATCACGTCCGCTGTGGATTATGTCCCCCAACAACTATTCTTGTTCTTCGTTTCTTGGATCCATAGTTTCTGCAAATATTACAACATGGCAATTAATTAATATACGAACATGAATGTCCGACGTCCGGACCGCCTCTCTCATGAATGTCCGACGGCCTCCCGGATAGGATAATTAATTAGCTTTTTGGTACGAAGTTCAGCAAGAGCCTTCCAAATATCGCTAGTTGGTCGGGTAGGGATGGGGTAGATCGACAACGATGATCTTTCTTCTAGGGTATGGGTGGCCTCGATAGTTGGTCGGGTGAGCGGACTGCCTCTCTCTCATGCATGTCCGACGTCCCCACTCATGTCAAAGTTATTGGGGACGGGGTAGATAGACAACGACGCTCTTTATTCTAGGGTTTGGATGGCCTCGATAGTTGGTCGGGCGAGTGGACCGCCTCTCTCACTCATGCATGCCCGACGTCCCCCCTCATGTCGAAGTTATTGGGGAGGGGGTAGATCGACAACGATGCTCTTTCTTCTAGGGTTTGGGTGGCCTCGGTAGTTGGTCGGGTGAGCGGACCGCCTCTCTCTCATGCATGTCCGACGTCCCCTCTCATGTTGAAGTTATAGAGGAGGGGGTATATCAACAACGACATACATTCTGGATCTGTTGGAAAGCTCTCACGGAGCCGAGGCCAACGTGATGATAGGGGGCCGCGGTGCTCCCGTGGCCTTGTTGATAGATAGAGCCGATGCCAACGTGATGATAGAATCGATGCCAACATTTTCATTTAACAAAAAAACTACCTTCAAAAAAAGACTTGCTTCGCCGTGGGTGCTCGGTGCGACGTGGACTCAGTGGAAAAACTTTATGAAAATGTGGTGGTGGCCGGGCCGGGCGGTTTTCTTTTCCTTCTTCATTTTTTACTTTGTTTTTTCTTATATGTTTGTTTTCGTTTTCACTCTACATTTTCGTACATATGAAAAACAACAAAACTTTTTACATGAACATATATATACATGAACATATACACACATGACACATATACATGAACATATATACAGATACATGAAAAAAAACATATACACCATATACATTAAAAAATATAAGGGGCGACGGCGGCTCATAGCGGGGGCGGCCGGCGAGGGCGACAGCGGGGGCGGCGAGGGCAACGGTGATGGTGGGGCGGGCTGGGGCAGGGCCGGCGGATGGCGACGACGTGGGCGGCGGACGGCGTCAGCGTGGGCTCGGGGGAAGGGCAGGGGGGCGACAGCGACGGCGTGGGTGGCGGATGGCGACGGCATGGGCGGCGGACACCGTCCGTGTGGGCTCGGGGGGCAGGGCATAGGCCTTCCAAGATTGAACCATGCCTTTGGCTTCGCTATGCTTTCCTTTCCTTTCCGTTGTCGCAAGTTTTGTAACGGCCTATCACATAGAGCCTCCTGGTCGATTATAGCCTTAGGATTATCCTTTGACTTCTCCTCTATGCCGAGCAATGCACGAAAAATAGCCTCCGCCATATTCTTTTCAGTGTGCATCATGTCGATGTTGTGTGGGCAAATGAGGTCTTTGAAGTAAGGCAGATCCCATAAGCAGGACTTGTGAGTCCAGGCATGTTCTGTATTATACCCTTTGAAATACCCTAGACGCAAAGGATCAAGCTCGAGAGCATTTAGCTGATCAAGGGTCTGTTCGCCTGTTGACGCAGGTGGTGCAGTGTTTTTGACAACTCTACCTTTGATGAAATTCTTGTTATCTTTTCTGAACTTATGGTCAGGATCCAGGAACTGTCTATGCCTGTCGAAGCAAGAAAACTTGCGACCCGCCTGCAGCCAACAGAACTGAAGAGCTGCCTTGCATGTAGGGCACGAGAACCTTCCATGCACACACTAGCCAACGAATAGCGCATACGTCGGATAGGCAAGCGTCGAGTACATGTACCACACATGGATTTTGAAGTTTTTTTTTGGTAGCGGTGTCGTATGTCTTCATCCCATAATCCCAGGCTTCTTGCAATTCATCCTTAAGTGGCTGCATGTACACATTCATATTCTTCCCCGGATATTTGGGCCCTGGAATTATCAATGTTAGGAAAATGTTCTTTCTTTTCATAATCTCTCCGGGGGAGATTGAGTGGAATGACAAATACAGCCCAACAACTGTATTGTGTTGCCGTCATACCATACACATTGAAGCCATGCATGCTGATGGGAACTCGGGGATGCCTTGGATCTGCCGATTTATCCTTATGTAATGCATCGAAGTGCTTCCACGCAAAAGCATGTGAAATGTGTACGAACATCTTGTCCCCATCCGCATCTAGTTCGGTTCTTTTGCCCAATTTCTGCCATGTCATCTGTCTGGCCGTCTCTTCGACCATGAAAAGACGTTCAAGTCTTGGTATGATTCGCAGATACCGAAGAACTTTAATGGGGATTTTGGTCTGAATCTCCTCACCCATACTGTTGTCTACCACAATATACCTGGAAGAATTGCATATGGGAAATAGTTCAGGGCCGCATACTCAAGCCTAAATAAGGCACATCCATTCTCACACGCATGTATCTTCTCATAGGGTATTTTAAGTACATGGACGATTTTGTCTGACTGGTACAGATTTGCAGCCAGTACATGGCCTTTGGGTAGAAAGCGTCCAAATATTGTCATCATCGCGTCGTAGCATTCTATTCCTAGGTTGAATTGAGCCTTCAGAGCCATTACTTGCACGGTGGCATCCAGCTGAAAAAGCTCAGTGTGCTCGTGGAGAGGACGTTTTGAAGACTCCAACATTTCATGGAAGGCCTTTGCAGATTCCTCCATCTCATCGTCCGAATCCCGAGCATCATCAAAGTCTTGCACATTTCTTCGATCCTGGTACCATGCTCGTCGGTGCGACGACGAACCACCTCAGCTTTGGCATGTTGGTTAGACTCACCATGAAAAGTCCACACCGTATAATTAGGTGTAAAACCCCATTTCTGCAGGTGTTTACCCATTTCAAACTATGTCCGCTTTTTATAGTTGTCGCATTTGGGACAGGGGCACCTTGTTTTTTGTTGGCCATTTGCAAATGCAGCTCTCACAAACCCCCTGGTTTTTGTTAACCATTCATTGGTCATGTCTTTATAACTAGGGTGACCAGTGTACAACCAAGCACGATCACCCATCGTCTTCTCCTTCTCCTCCACGAAAGCACTACAAATTTAAATCTACGTGATCACCAAGAATTTTCAATCCCGATAGAAAAAATATATATATATACACTACTTTTCCACATCTATTTTGTTCCTTTCCTCGTCAATATCTTCTTCTTTCTCCTATTTTTCTTCTTCTTCTGTTCTTCTTCTCCTCTTTTTCTTTCTCCTGTTCTTCTATTTTTCCTCTTCTTCTTCTCTTCTTCTTCTCCTCTTTTTCTTCTTCTTTCTCCTCTTCTTCTTCTCCTCTTTTTCTTCTTCTTTCTCCTCTTCTTCTTCTCCTCTTTTTCTTCTTCTTTCTCCTCTTCTTCTATTTTTTCTCTTCTTCTTTCTCCTATGTTTCTTGTTCTTTCTTCTTCTTCTTTTCCTTTTTCCTCTTCTTTCCCCTCTTATCCTTTTCCCTCTTCTAATTATCTAATTATCTAAACCTAAACCTAAACCTAAACCTAAACAAAATTAACACTAAACTAAATTTAACTAATAGTAGGACTAACATAAAACTAATGCTAGACCTAACTAAATAAGGTAAGGAACCCTAATTCCTAAAATCTTACTAACTACAATTGAACTACATTTTTTACATCTTCAACAACTAACTACAACTAATTAACTAACTACAACTAACTAGTACTAAAAAACAGAAAAATTACTAAAATACAGAAAAAAAATTGAAAAACAAAGAGGGGGAGGGGTCTCACCAGAGTGGGGGAGGTGGAGGCCAGCGTTGGTGGAGGTGGAGGAGGCTGACACCGGAGTGGGGGCATGGCCGAGGCCGGCCGGGGACGGCCGGGGGAGGGGCGGCCGGGGGCGGGGCCTACCAGGGGAGGGGCGGCCGGGGGAGGGCGGCCGGGGGCGGGGCCGGTCGGGAAAGGTGCGGCATGGGGGAGGTGGTTGGCGGTGGCGAGGGGGCTGGCAGCGGCAGTCGCAGGGGGAGGGGGTGGAGTGAGGGAGGAACAGAGTGAGAGAGAGATGAGTGGGGGCGGGGACGGCCGTTAGTAGGGCATTTCCTTTGTCGACTGCCCCAGACGGCAAAGAGAGCCAGGGCAGACGGCAAAGGAGCCCCAGACAGCAAAGATCCCGTTCGTTTGGACGTGGCCAGGCCCAAGGTCTAGTGGGACCCACCTTAGCTCTTTGTCATCTACCCTGGCTCTCTTTGATGTCTAGGGGCAGACGGCAAAGAACTGGCACATGGCAAACAGTGCCTTTTCCATGTGCGAATTCTTTCTCGTCTGCTTTATGACAACAGATGGCAAACTGCATCTTTGCCATGTGTCAGCAGACGGCAAAGAGCATCTTTGCCATGTGTGAGCAGACGGCAAAGGCCTGGCACATGGCAAATAACTGAATTCTAGTAGTATTTGGAGTAGTTTTGTCATTTACTCTCGTGCTTCACTTATATCCCATGAGTAAATGGTTGAAATAATTGAATATCATAAATCTGAAATTAAATATGTTTTATATGCTTATCCCATGGGGAGTAATGACTTCACATATAAGAATTATAGGTGGTAAAATTTATTGAAAGTTAGCAAACACCGCATTGGTCACTTGAACAATTCATGAAAGAATATTGAAGGAAGAGATATTTCACAAATAAATATACTATCTTGGAAATCTTCTATGATTGTGAATACCCATTAATTATTTTCAAACTTGAGCAAATTAGTTATGTTGGACAAGGAAGACAACGTAATGAGTTATGCTTGGGTATATTTTGATAGAAGTTATATTGTTTTGGATCCTCCAACATGTGGTGCTTGCTTCCACCTCATACTATCCAAAAAAATTGTACCAAGTAGAAATACTACGTGTGCATCCAAACACCCTTAAACCCAAAGTTGTTCCATATGAGTCCACCATACCTACCTATATGCGGTATTTACATACTGTTCCTAGTAAATTTGTACGTGCGAAACTCTAAACCTTCAAATAATATTCTTTTTTGCATGCCCGAACCGCTCATATAGTGACTAGGGGTTGTTAGTATCTTCCATGCTAGGTGGGTTATTCTCATGATATGTTTTGATTCACTATCATTCACGAGAAAGTGGCTAGTATTCGGGATGCCCAGTTCCATGCTCGAAAATCTAATCAAAATATAATGAAACAAAACTCCCCCGGGATTGTTGTTTGTATGGACGGTACCCGTGGATTCGGCTTGCCGTGGAGTGTGGTTGATTGGTGGAGGGGGAGTAAAAACTTTACCATTCTGTTTGGGAACCGCCTATAATGTATCTAGCATGGAAGATACGAGATATCTCAGTGGTTATTTTGGCAATGAAAGCATACCGCTCAAAATTATTATTCATCTCTGTTTTAAAAGCTCGAGCTCTGGCACCTCTATGAAGGGCCTATCTTGTACTTTCTAGTACTTACCTATTATACAAGAGTCATGGTGATCTTCACCACTTCCTATATTTCGCCTTTTTCTCTTGGCAAGCATCATGTGGCGGGGAAAGATCCAAGAATCTATGGCCATTCAAATATATTTGATCATGAATTATTATTGTTAACAATTATCTATATGATAAATAACTTGGGACGCGAAACTTTAAGCCCATATCTTTCTCTTTGTTCGACGGATGCCATTTCCTCAAAAATATGCTTTGAGAGTTAGCAATCATGGAAGACTATATGATAGTTGAGTACGTGGAATTTGCTAAATAAAAGCGCTTACATGGATCCTTCCTGAAAATAAGATGATTTGAAATTGTTTGGTGACTCAAAGCATAGTTTGTTAGTTTTCAAGAAACTTTATGATCTATACTTTAACATGTGAATACCTTGTTACTCGATCATAGGAAGTTTTATAAGATGAGCTATTGTTTATGATATATAATGATGCTAAAAAAAGTAATTAAAATTATCATTGATCAAACTTGTGCACCTGCTAGCATTCATAAATTATTTCTTTTATCATTTACCTACTCGAGGACGAGCAGGAATTAAGCTTGGGGATGCTGATATGTCTCCAACGTATCTATAATTTATGAAGTATTCATGCCATGTTTACAATAATTCTATATGATCTTTGTATGATTTTATTAGAACTAACCCGGATTGACACTATTTTCAGCAGAACTACCATGGTGTCATTTTTGTGCAGAAATAAAAGTTCTTGGAATGAGCTAAAAATTTACGGAGAATATTTTTGGAAAATATAAAAAATACTGGAGCAAAAAGATACCAGAGAGGATTCCCGAGGAGGCCACAAGCCACGAGGGCGCGGCCACCCACCTGGCCATGCCTAGTAGGCTTGTGGGCCCCTTGGGAGTCCCCTTGACGTCATTTCATCGCCAAGTGCTCCTATAAATACTAAATACCCCAGAAAGAAACCTACATAGGGAGTTCCACTACCGCAAGCCTCTAGAGCCACGAAAAACCAATCGAGAGTCTGTTTCGGCACCCTATTGGAGGGGGAAACCATCACCGAAGGCCATCTTCATCATCCCGGCGGTCTCCATGACGAGGAGGGAGTAGTTCACCCTCGGGGCTGAGGGTATGTACCAGTAGCTATGTGTTTGATCTCTCTATCTCTGTTGTGTTCTTGAGATGTGATACATCTCCAACGTATCTATAATTTATGTAGTATTCATGTCATGCTTACAATAATTCTTTATGATTTTGGTATGATTTTATTAGAACTAACCTGGACTGACGCTGTTTTCAGCAGAACTACCGTGTTGTTGTTTTTGTGCAGAAATAAAAGTTCTCAGGATGAGCTGAAAATTTACGGAGAATATTTTTGGAAAATATAAAAAATACTGGAGCGAAGAGTCACCGGAGAGGAAGGCCAAGGAAGCCACAAGCCACAGGGGCGCCCCCCTAGGGCGCGTCCTCCTGGCTTGTGACTTCCTCGGGAACCTTCTGGACATGGGACCGCCACCAAAAATTCTTGTAAATACCAACCCCCCCCAGAAACAAACCTAGATCGGGGGTTCCACCGCGGCACACCTCTAGAGCCATGAAAAAACAATCTTGGCCCTCTCCGGCACCCTACCGGAGGGGGTCACCATCACCGGAGGCCATCTTCATCGTCCTGGAGGGGCCATCAACCATTGAGGCCAAGGATAAGAGGGAGAACCTCCCCCCATAGAGGGGGAGGCCATGAAGGAGGAAGCACAAGGGGGAGAACCTCTCCTCCTCTCTCTTGGTGGTGATGGAGTGCCATCGAGGGAACCATCGCCGCGGTGATCATCTTCAGCAACATCACCGTCTTCATCACCATCCCCATCTCCTTTTAGCGGTCCACTCTCCCGCACCCCGCTGTAATCACCTACTTGAACATGGTTCTTTATGCTACATATTATGATCCAATGATGTGTTTCCATCCTATGATGTTTTGAGTAGATTACTTTTGTCCTTTGGGTTGATTGATGATCTAGATTGGTTTGAGTTGTATGTTTATTTTGGTGCTATCATATGGTGCCTTCCATGCCACGCACACGTGAAGGATTCCCGCTGTAGGGTGTTGCAATGTGTTCATGACTCGCTTATAGTGGGTTGCTTGAGTGACAGAAGCATAAACCCGAGTAAGGGGGTTGTTGCGTATGGGATAAAGGGGACTTGATGCTTTAATGCTATGGTTGGGTTTTACCTTGAAGATCTTTAGTAGTAGCGGATGCTTGCTAGAGTTCCAATCGTAAATACATATGATCCAAGTAGAGAAAGTATGTTAGCTTATGCCTCTCCCTCATATAAAATTGCAATAATGATTTCCGATCTTGTTAACAATTGCCTAGGATAATTCCGCACACCGACCCATCATTATTCCGCACTCCCTATTTGTAATATATTGTAATATTGTGTTAACAGCACCTGTTTTAATATTTTAGTTCTCTGATATCATGCAAAGTTATCCTCTTCATACCCACAACATAGTTTTATTTCTCGTTTCTAGATGGAAGCAAACGTTTGGTGTACGTAGAGTCGTATCGGTGGAAGATAGGACTTGAGAGAATATTTATCTTACCTTTATCTCCTTGTGGGTTCGACACTCCATGCTTATCACATCCACCTTTGGAAATTGCTACGATGATTCCTTGAACTTGGGGATTATCAAGATGGCACGATCTTGATGTATCGCAAGCTTTATCGATATAGATGAATCATATGGAGCTTTCCCTTCTCTATCTTCTGGTGATGAATTAAGTTTTCCCTTTGAATTTTTCTTATTGGATTGAATCTTTCAGTATTTGAGAACACGTGATGTATGTATTGTGATGGGATATCCGTGGTGACAATGGGATGTTCTATCGATCCACTTAATGTATGTTTCGGTGATCAACTTGCGGGTTCTGTGACCTAGGGAATCTATGGATAGGGGTTGGCACATGTTTTCATCTTGAATCTCTGGTATAAACTTTGGGGCACTCTTTGAAGTTCTTTGTGTTGGATTGAACATTATGAATCTGAAATTGTGTGATGCATATCATATAATCAAGCCCATGGGTACTTGTGGTAACATTGGAGTATCTAGGTGACATTAGGGTTTTGGTTGATGTGTATCTTAAGATGTTATTTTAGTATGAACTCTAGGGCTGCTCATGACACTTATACGGATAGCTCATAAGATTGATGGGAAAAGATAACTTTGAGGTGGTTTTGTAGCCTACAACAATTTCTTTGTTAGTTCTCCGCTATTTATGACTTTGGATAGAACTCTTTGTCACACGAGAGGTATTTACGTATGATTCAACTATGGTGGTATTGTTGAGAGAAATTGCTATAGTGAAAGTATGAACCCTAGTCCTTGTTTCTAAGAATTGCAATACCGTTTGTGCTCACTTTTGTTACTTCTTACCTTGCTGTTTTTATATTTTCAGATTACAAAAACCTATATCTACCATCCATATTGCACATGTATCACAAACTCTTCGCCGAACTAGTGCACCTATACAATATTCCATTGTATTGGGTGTGTTGGGGACATAAGAGATTTCTTATATTTAATTGCAGGGTTGTTTGAGATAGACCATCTTCATACTACACCTCCCACGGATTGATAGCCCTTAGGTCACCCACTTGAAGGGAAATTGTCACTGTCCTACAAAACTCTGCTTTTGGAGGCCCAACACAAGTCCACAAGAAGAAGGATGCATAGCATACATCATCGCCCATTTCTCGTCCACCCGTGATCCATTTTGGGCCCAAATTTGGCTCAGGTTTGTGTTTGTGCGAATGTGTGGCAGACGCGCGCAACGCCCGCCTTGTCCTCCCCTTGGTCTGCCAGTCTGAGGCACATCCACCCGCATTTGCCCCTCCCCCAAAACAACATCCCTTCCTCTCACACCCTCCCGCCCTCTCTCCAAGGCCGACATGCCAAACCCTGTCGCCACTCTTGTCCCTGCCGCCATTGTCGATGGCCTGCCTGTCCGGCCATGGCCCGTGACCAAGAAGCAACCCAAGAAGGAGAAGACACCAGAGCAGAGGGCCATACAGTTAGTGAACAGGGCTGTCCAAAGAAAGTTTGAGTCATGAGGCGGCATCATCTTGCTTGTAAGAAACTCTACAAGGGCTAGTCACCCAAAAGTAAGCAAGAGAGGAGACGAAGCGGCAAGAGAAAAAGGAGCAAACGAAGGCCTACATCGAGATACAAAAGAGGAAGATCGAGATCGAGGAGAACATCCAAACAAAGAAGGAAAAGAGGTGGCAATCACGCTAATGTCAAAGGAGGTTGAGATCATGGTCGACTTGAGCAAGGCGTCTCCTGGGAGAAGGGTTTGGTCCGAGAACAAACAATAAAAATGCTCGAGCTAGACAATTGAACTATGATTGTATGCTGGCATAAGTCACATCCGAGATGCATCAACTATGGTCCTTTTTGTGTGCTAGCAAGTGTGCTGGCATGAACTATGAATTTTTAGTAGGCCGGCGGCTGACATGTATGGCAAAATGAACTATCACTATAGAAAAAGGGGCCGTTAGACCCGGTTCCAAAGGCCCTTTATTCCCGGTTCTGCAAACCGGGACTAAACAATCAGAACGAATGCCCTACACTTTTAGGACCGCCGTGTTACGAACCGGGACTAATGGTGCTCCACGTGGCTGCTATGCAGCACCGAGGCAGGAGGACCTTTAGTCTCGGCTTGTAACACGAACCAGAACAATAAGGCAGCCACGCGTCAGCACCTGCCAGGCACTGGATTCTTTTTGGAAGGAGGGGTTATGGGTTTTGGAGGGTTTATAGGGGTTTCATATTGTGTTTCCCCATTTATTTTTGTGTTTACTCTTTACATTTAGGGTTTCATTTTTATTTTATATTTTACATTCAACTCGACGCTAGGTACTACATATAGCAATGAAGGAACCATTAATTACACAACATCGTCATGAACATATATAGAGAGATGTGACCTCTCTTTCTCCGTGCTTGGTCTAACAACAAGTTTTCGTATATCTATTCGGTGCTACTACATATAGTACATGATCATGCATATATACAATATAACATCTCTTACGATCCCTAACATCATCTACCAAAAACATATTGCAATTCCTGGTGGTATTCTCCGTCTTTAGGTATGACGTGCTCAACAAAGAATACCGGCAATTCTGTGTATGCGATCATTTGGTAGGAGTTGATCCCGATTCCTCTAGGTCTAATTAAAAGAAGGGGGTCAATACATATATATGAATGAAACTCACCATAATTGATGGTACTAAAATAAAATTGTGAGTATCGTTTACATACTTCTAATTGTTCTGCACTTATGCCGCCCCGCTCATAGGTCGAGCGGCGAATGAACTCGCAAACATAGTATCCACATAAATTATTCCCGGGCGCCTTCCACAATCACTTTACGGGAATAGAGTTCAATCAAAATGATAATAAAGCATGATAATGGTATTGAAACTACAATCAATGATAGATGAGCAGAACTAGCTATACTTGTACTTACTTTGGGTTGTGCAAATTGCAGCTCCTTTTTCCATTCACCCCTAACTCGTTTGGTGAACTTTTTCCAAACCCTTCCCGACAAACAGAATGATTAATTGACATTAGGAAATGAACGAAAGTTGCCGATATGGTGCGATAATGATTGAACTTACTTCTAGAGCATTTGACTCGTGTCCTCCCACTCCTTAGCCTCTTTACGTCTCAAGTCCAAGAAAATTAGTTGTCCCGCGTCAAGCTGAATGACTAGCAGAATAAAGTGGAACCTGCGCATGCATAACTCATCAATTACACTTAACCTCGAGTAAGCAAAATAGAATGTGCACAAGACAGTAACACTCACTTGAAGTTTTAAGGAAATAGTATTTCCCTTCTGTTTTGATGTCTAAGTAACGCCTTTAGCAAGTTTTTCTCTATTTCATCACTGTTTTTTTGTACCGTATATTCATTTACGGTATTTGGGTTAATGAACCCAATGTCATAGATTTTTCATCTTTTGCATTCGAGGATCTTCAATCTACATAATATAGTGTGGGGATAATTATACATGCAATGAACGAGCTGAGCTAGAGACTTCATTCCAGAAAAATACTTACAGACAATAGCAAGTGATCAGAGTTTTTTCGAGGGACAATTGATTGTATAAATAAAATAATTCTTCAAATTCAATGTATATCAGGTCGACTCCAATGAAGTCGTTCTCATCATTAAATCCCAGCAACATACTGTATGTCCCATCCTTGCAGGTTTTCAAGTACCAGTCATGCAATGTATGCATCATCATTGGTAGATGTGAAAGCTACTTAGGTTGGACGAGAGGCTTCCCATGCTCGTGCCTAAGGTTAGTTACTACCTCAGATATTTCGAACTGTACATCATCGCCTAAGTAATCACCAAGAGTTATAGCAAGACCACCGGCTGCTATCACCGGACCATTAGGGATATCGATAAACACCTTGAGCGGGGGGCATGATTGCTTTTCTTGTTCGTCGAGCTGGGGAATTGTTTTCCACTTTTTGCACCCATGCTAGTTCTTAAGCTTTTCGACCACTTTGCCTTATCAAATGTCTTTTGAATAAAATGGTCACAGTTTGATTGTAGTGGAGGTGGTGGTGGTCCCCTAAGGGCATCTAAACAGTGCTTTGCTTTTACCGGTAGTACTTTATCCACTGGAGGTGGACGTTTTGGTGCAAGATGGCGTTTCACTTCATCAGCCACGATGGTATTGTTTTCCTCGACAGACATGTCATAGGGTAACTTGGGAGGAGCCTTCTTGATGCTTGGGCCTACTCTGGATTTTTTCGTTGTGCACTGCTGGTAGCCGTCGGAGCGACGACGGCTCTCTTCCGATGTTGCTAAGGCATCGGAGTTAGCTGACACGATGGAGGAGTCAGAGCCGCTGATGCAGTAGAGGAGGTGGAGTACGCTGACGCGGCAGAGGAGGCGGAGTTCGCTGACACGGTAGAGACAGCTGATGCGCCGGAGACGACTGATCCAGCGGAGATAGAGTTGGACCATCGAGAGTCTGTTAAGGGGCCTCCTCCGGCCGAGTCTGCTAAGGCGGCGTCCAATTTGGAAGCACGATGTTTTGCTTTCTCCATAGACACGTAGTCACGGCTGCATTTTCCAAATGAATCTCCCCTTCACCTGTAGGGTGTTCAAGCTCCAGCATCTCAAATCCAGTCATAACTTCCTCCACCCTGACAACTACAAAGCCATATAGAATCGGAGTGAAATGGAAAGTTCCATTAGGTCAAGGAGGTAAGACATAGCTAACCACCACCTTCAAGGTTAGGTTATGGCATTTTGCAATTAGCTTACAATGTTCCCTATCCGTGGTACCATCCATCGGGTAGCAAGGAGACATGATATCAGGCTGAACGAGCTCCGTGGAAGCCACGTTTCTTTTCCACTGAGATGGTGGGGTAGCTTCATGGGCAGTATCGAATGAAGGATCTTCGTGTTGTTGAGAAGCTCGCTGACTGGTATATGCCTCTAGTTTCTTTTCTCATGAAGCGATAATCTTTCCTCCATCTTCTGTATCCGGTCAGCTTCCTACTTCTTCTTTCTCGCTTGGCTTCTATAATCAGTGTTGTTCGGAAACCCATACTTCCATGGAACGAAGCCTGGTATGCCTCTAGTTCGTTCAGGGTGTTCAGGATTCTCGAGGGCCTTTGACACCGTGTCCTTCTCTCTGTCTGGATGGAACCTCCCTTCCTATACTTCGTTGATTCCTGCCTGAATCTTATTGATGGGTGTTTGAAGTAGAGAATTCGTGAAAACACACTTCCCTATTTCTGAGTTCAAAGTTACCCCATGCCCGAAGAACCAAGTCCTACACCGGTCGGGCCAGTTCAATGTCACTTGTTGGACCGCTTTAGCAAGCAGGTCGTTCTCAGCTTTTTCCCATGTAGGCCGGGCAATATTATAGCCACTTGACCACGTAACATGGTGATACTTCTTTGTTGCATCATTTATCTTATTTGTATGTGACCTTTTCTTAGCTTTCTCTAATTTCTTGTATGCCACAAATTTGGGCTAGTGATATTTTATATTCGCATATTGATCGGTGAATTATGGAGTCTTGTCTTTCTCGACAACTTTTTGTTCAATAGTTTCTTCCAGTTCATCAATAGTTCTGCCATCTTTTTAAGAACAAGCGCCTTGACTTTTCACTATATAACTGGGTTATTTACATCCTCCTCTAGCGGTAGGCTGAAATTTGTCATCAGGGAGGTTCAAAGGTCATCTTTCTGTCTATCGTTGACATAAGAAACTTCATAGTCCGTCTTATTCCATTGTTGGATGCTGATCGGGATGTTGTCCTAGCAATAACTCCGCACTCTTGTATAAATATGTCTTTGGTCCGCTTGGGAGAAATTGATTGCCATCTGGAGCGACTTCTTTGATCGTGAAACTTTCATGTTTATCCAACCTTTTCTTCGGGACTCATCTCGTTACAGAAGTTTCTCTCAATTCGGAGGACTACAAGAAGAAAGAAGCGCTAATATATGCACATACAAAACAATTAATGCAACTAGTTAGTAGAGGCTTATTAATACTACCTCCATTCCCTTATACAAGACCACTATGAAAAATACATTTTGCATCTATATAAGTCCACAAACACTAATCAAGGAAAAAATTAATGAAATTTCCTCGTATTAACAACTTGTTTAATGCTTGCATGTAGATAGTCATAATGACACTTAGCAACTTTCTTCTCATTCCTTCCTTGCATGCATGCGGCGTAGTAATGATCCCAGTTGAAAAGAAAAGTTGGCTTGCAAAGTAGTCATTAAATTTTATCTTGGTACTTGTAATATGAGTTTGTGGCCTTGTATAAGGGAATGGAGGGATTTCATATATACAGCGCCAGACTTAGCAATTGTTAAGGCTCCAACACCGGCGGAGCCATCATCTCCTTCCTCCTCCATTCGATCACAGGAGTTGTCATCTCCTCCCTCCTCCATTCGATCATCGGGGCCGTCATCCTCTCTTCCCTCACCATCGGTGCTGTTGAGAAACCCCAAGGCGATATCATCACCTCCATCGCAGATTATATCTCCCAAGAACTCTTCTTTTTCTAAGTCTCTGTCCATAGTTTCTGCAAATATCACAACATGGCAATATACAACCATGAGAGATGGATTAGTGGCAAACATAGACCTAATCACAACAAGTAATCATGTGCATATGATCAATGGATTAGTGGCAAACATCATACAAAGTTGACCAGTTTTATATCAGTCAGTTTCACACGATTGGCGACGACTTCTTGCCCCCTCATGTCTGATGAGTCGTCCTATCTTTCAGGAGAGGATACTATGTGGACCGCCTTTCTCATGCATGTATGACGTGCAAATCATGTTAAGCTCCAATGCATTGATTTTGACTCGGTCATTGTAAAGCCCCTAAATCAACTAAGGTCTTCAATTTGGATTGGATACACAATTGATTGGACCATGACCCAGGTTTTATGATGGGACCTCTCGATGAATGGGTACCTTTGTAAGTACCTAGGTGGTGTGGCCTTGGTTGATAGGACGGAAGTGTCGCCCATGATTCCGTAACTTTCTCATGTATTTGAATTAATTAAAAGATATCCTCCAATCACATGGTCAAAAAGGTCCACCCAAACATCATAATAAAAAATAAAAATGATACACTCACGAACGATTCACTACGAATTGGCTATACCCAACATTCTCCCACCAATCGCTTTCCAAATTCTCACCGTTATACCCAACATTCTCCCACATCTCACATGCATCGCTATTTAACAACATCTCAAATTAAAAAAACCTAATGAATCTATTTTAAAAACTATTTTAGGAACCTATGTGTCATATAGCAATATCAACAATAAAACTAAGTGCCACATAAAAAATTTCATGTTCAAACAAATTTCTGTTTTCCACATAACATAACACATAGCTCCATACTAAACTCTAAACCCTAAATAAACTCTAAAATACAAAAAAATCTATGAACACAAATTTGTAAGAACAAATTTCTAGTGGCAAATTTGTATGAACAAAATGCAGCGGTGGTAGCGATGGCAAGCAGAGCACGCAGCGGAGGAGCTCACTATGGATGGCGAGCATCGGTGGAGCTGGAGGGCCGGCCGGTGATGAGGGGAGCGCATGGGGGACAGTGTCTAGGCAAGGTCGTAGCGACGGCGACGGCGGGGAGGGCACGGTGAGGGGAGCGTGCTGGGGACGACATTGGGGCAGGGGCGTGACGACGGTGATGTTGGGGCAGGGCGCAGCAATGGCGTCGGGGCAGCGGACGGTGAGGGGAGTGGGGGACGGTGTTAGGGCAGGGCTCAGGGGGGCTATGGCATGGTCCAGCAGCCTGGCGGCCTCGAGGTGGTTGTCAGCACCATCGGGGGAGAGGAGGGAAAGCAGGTGGATTTGGAAAAATTTCTAAGTTCCCTTTATATAGCCCAACCTTTAGTCCTGTTTGGTGGCTCCATCCGGGACTAAAGGCCCCCCTTTAGTCCTAGCTATGGCTTCCCTCTCGAGCTCCTCTCTATTGCAGGCAGTATATGCCTAACACTCATTGTGCCCTATTGGGCTATTTTCCCTATGGGCCTACATCCTGGCCCATGTATAGTTGGGTTTCTAGTCGTATGTAGGAGGTGGTGGCCTAGTAGGCGTGCATTTTTGATTGTTGAAGTTACTTTTTGGAAAATTATATTTTGATCATAACTAGAGGTTTATAAAAGCTTTTTAGTTGATTCTTTTTCCTATTGAAGAATATTATAGTTTTTTACTTGATCATAACAAAATATTATAATTGATTCTTTTTATCTGATTCTTTTTGTTATTAGAGTTTTATAAAATCTTTTTAGTTGATTATTTTAATGATTTTTTCAGCTAAATGACCAAGAAAGTAAAAGAGCACTACAAATGAAGAATATTATAAAATACTTTTTCTTAACCTAATAATGTTATATTTTCTTTTCTGTTTAGGTAATTAGTATTATCTTTTTTCATGCATTTAATGATTTATTTCGAGCTAAATGACCCTGAAATTGAAAAGCACTACAAATGAATGCTACCTCTTGAGCTTGCGTTGGTTTTCTCTTGACGAGGAAAGGGTGATGCAGCAAAGTAGATAAGTATTTCCCTTAGTTGTTGAGAACCAAGGTATCCATGCAGTATGAGGAACAAGCATGTCAACAATGGATGCACCTACACAAACAATCAAACTCTTGCACCCAACGCTATAAAGGCGTTGGCAATCCCTTCACAGTTACTTGCAAGGATTAGATCTGATAGTGATAGATGTAAAAGATTCGGAAATTAAAAAAGGTAAATAAATTGCAGCAAGGTATTTTTGGTCTTTTTGGTATATAGATCTGAAAATATAATATGGAAAATAGACCCCGGGGCCATAGGTTACACTAGACGCTTCTCTCTTGAAGGAAAATACCACGGTGGGTGAACAAATTACTATCGAGCAATTGATTGAGAAGCGCAATAGTTATGACTATATCCAAGGCAATGATTATGCATATAGGAATCGCGTCCATGTCAAGTAGACCGAAACGATTCTGCATCTACTACTATTACTCCACGCATCCCTCGACTCCAGACTACATCTAGAGTATCAAATTCATGAACAACAGAGTAATGCATTAAGTAACATGACATGATGTAGAGGGATAAACTCAAGCAAAATGATGAAAACCCCATCTTTTTACCCTTGATGGAAAAAATACAATACGTGCCTCGCTACCCCTACTTTGTCAATGGGTGAGGACACCGCAAGATTGAACCCAAAACCAAGCACTTCTACCATTGCAAAAATTACCAATCTAGTTGGCCAAACCAAACCAATAACTCGAAGAGACTTACAAAGATATGAAATCATGCATATAAAAATTCATATAAGAACCAAAAAATATTCATAGATAAACTGATCATAAACCCACAATTGATCGCATCTCGGCAAACACACCGCAAAAGAGTATTACATCAGATAGATCCCCATGAAGATCATGGAGAACCTGGTATTGAAGCACAAGGAGAGAGAAGAAGCCATCTAGCTACTAGCTATGGACCCGTAGGTCTATGGTGGACTACTCACGCATCGTCAGAGGGGCAATGGAGTTGATGTAGATGCCCTCCGTGATCGAATCCCCCTCCTGCAGATTATTAGAAAAGGCTCCAAGATTGGATCTCTCGGGAACGGAGGCTTTTGGCGGCGGAAAAGTATTTGTGTGGCTCTTTTTGGTATTGGGGGAATATTTGGGAATTTATAGGATGAAGATTAGGGTGACGAGATCTGGTTGGGGGCCACAAGGCAGGGGCGCCCCCTGGCCATGCCAGGGTGGATTGTTCCCTCCTTGCAGGTCTCCTGGCCCCCCTCCAAGTCTGGTAGATGTCTTCTGGTCCATGAAAAATCATCGCGGAGATTTTATTCCATTTGGACTTCGTTTAATATTCCTTATCTACAATACTCAAAAACAAGGAAAAACAAAAACTGGCACTAGGCTCTAGATTAATAGGTTAGTCCCAAAAATAATATAAAATACCATATTAATGCATATAAAACATCCAAAACAGATAATATAATAGCATCGAACAATCAAAATTATAGATACTTTGGAGACGTATCAATAAACTTTGAAAATGTTGAAACTTGGCATCGTATCTTAATTTCACCCACATATCATGTGCTAAAAAGTTTAGAGGGTTAAGGCAAAACTAGATGCACTTCGGGTACAAACTACACAATCTCTTTCGAAGTATGATGTTTCGGATGAGAACTCATCTATTACAAACCAATTCCATTTTTTAACATATTTTATCTCCAAACTTTTTGTGCGTTCAGTATGCACCATTAAAAGCCACATCATCAATTTTCAACCCTTTTCCGAATTCATTTGCTATTTTTCATGCATTTAATGATTTATTTTGAGCTAAATAATCCTAAAATTGAAAAGCACTACAAATGAACTTTTAAAAGGTTGAAACCTGGCATGATATCATAATTTCACCCACATAGCATTTACTAAAAAGTTTAGAGGGTTACAGCAAAAATTGGGTGCACTTCGTATACAAACTGGACAATCTCTTTTGAAGTATCACGGTTTCGAACGAAAACTCATCTATAACAAAATGGATTTCATTTTTAATATATTTTAACTCCAGACTTTTGTACATTCAACATGCACCATTCAAAGCCACATCATTAATTTTCAACCCTTTTGTGACATCATTTTCTATTTTTCATGCATTTGATGATTTATTTCGAGCTAAATGACCCTGAAATTAAAAAGCAGTACAAATGAACTCTGGAAATGTTGAAACTTGGCATGGTATCATAATTTCACCCACATAGCAGGTGCTATAAAGTTTAGAGGGTTATGGAAAAAACTGGATGCACTTTGTGTACAAACTGGACAATCTCTTTCGAAGTATTAGTGTTTCGGACGAAAACTCATCTATTACAAAGGGGTTTCATTTTGATATGTTGAACAGTTACTTGAACAATCATACCATCTGATATGATGTCTTCAGTAGAGAGAAAGTCTTCCCTTTTTATTCATGTGTGTCCCTTGCTTATTACGCCGTAACCATGGATAATCTTCATCGTTTGACGGGATGCTTGGGTCGGCCTTCACTTTGAAGGAAGGAATTTCATGATACTTTGCATAATCTTCAGACCTGTCTGTCTTGTCCTCCACTCCCATGTTGTTTCTTTTCCCTGAAAGAACTACGTGGTGCTTTGGCTCATCGTATGATGTATTCGCTTCCTTACCTTTTGTTTTTCTCGGTTTGGTAGACGCGTCCTTCACAAAAAAAACATGTGTGACATCATTGGCAAGGACAAATGGCTCCTCTGTGCACCCAAGATTGTTGAGATCCACTGTTGTCATTATGTACTGTGGGTCTACCTGTACTCCGCCTTATGACATATTGACCCATTTTGCACCAAAACAAAGGGATCTTAAAATCACATCCATAGTCAAGTTCACATATCTCCTCTATGTAACCATAATATGAGTCCTTTTCCCTATTGTTGATTGCTGCATCAAAGCGGACACCACTGTTTTTGGTTGGTGCTCTTCTTATCTTGGGCGATCATGTAAAATGTATTCCCATTTACGTTGTACCCTTGCTAAGTCAATATAGTCAAAGATGGTATCCTGGCCAACAAGTACAGCTCATATCCAACGGTGTCGTTATGCATGAGATGTATTTGCAACCAACCACCGAAAGTTCCGATGTGTTCATGTGTAATCCAGTCGTCAGACTGCTCCGGGTGTTTGGAGTGTTGAATATATTCTTGTGTTCATTGATATAGGGGCCGACAAGGTAGAATTATGTAGAACTATGTAGTGTGCTTGCGCTCAAGAATGTCCATCCCTACATATTATTGAATCCGCTCCTAGCGTGTCTTTTCCACTCAGTCTCCCCTCATACCGCGACTGAGGGGCACCAATCGGCTTAAGGTCAGGAATAAATTCAACACAAAACCCAATAACCTCATCTGTTTGATGGCCCGTGGAGATGCTTCCTTCTAGCCTAGCGGGTTTACGATTATATTTTTACTTGTATGATTTAAATATATACTTGTGTAATTTTCTTACTTTTATTATTGTTTGTTGTTATAGAGTGCGATGGTTTTCCTATCCGCCTCCGTCGGCCCTCATCGTGTCTATGATTCGGATGTGGTATATACTATCTTTTATAACTATTTGTTTTATTTAGTGTTGATGACAATTATGCCAACCAACATGAAATGGATTTTTTAATCTAGGAGGAGGTAGTTGAACCAGAAATTCCAACCCACGTAGCCACTCTTGTCGAGAAGTTAAATTTGGTTGACAAAAAAACAATGACTTGAAAGAAAAATTACAAATAGTTGAAGAGGATAAGATGAAGTTGGAGTTGCATCTTGTCGATGTCGTCGACGATCAAAAGACCAAGATGGTTGTAATGCGCTTGAAGATTAGAAAGATTAGAAAATATGTCATTCATACTGAGGCTTGGTATCATTATGACGTTGGATCAATTGGTACCTTAGTAGCGGCTATGATCGCATTTGTTGTTGCATTAATTTTTTTTACATAGTTTTGCTGTATATTTTAATTAGATGCTCTAGAGAGCTATATGTTGTTCAATAATGAGAACTATGTATGAACTGTATGTATTTATTTTGGTCACTATTGTACTTTGGCTTTAATGTGATGATGAATTTCTATTAATTTGGTCACTTCTCTACTCATGATATGTTGTAATGGTTTTTAATACACTTTGTTATATAACGCGCGTAAATGAACCGCCAATGGATGTACGGTGACCGACACACCTCCGAGTATATTAAGGGCCTGCATGATTTTCTCGAAGCAGATGAGGCAAACAAGCAGGATGGTTTTATTCATTGTCCATGTACTATTCGTGAGAATACGAAGGCTTTCTCCAACTCTAAGACCCTTCACTTCCACCTGCTTGAGAAGGGTTTTATGCCACACTATAATGTTTGCACCAAGCACGGAGAAAGAGGGGTTATGATGGAAGACAACGAAGAAGAAGAAGATGATGACAACTATGTGCCTCCTGAATATGGTGATGCTGCAACGGGGGAAGATTAAGATCAAGAGGAACCAGACGATGTGCCCGATGATGATCTTTGCCAGGTCATTGTTGATGCAAAGAGACAATGCGAAAGTGAAAAGAAGAAGTTGAAGTTCGATCGCATGCTAGAGGATCACAAAAAAGGGTTGAACCCCAATTGCGAAGATGGCAACACAAAGCTCGGTACCACACTGGAATTGCTGCAGTGGAAGGCAGAGAATGGTGTACCTGACAAAGGATTTGAGAAGCTACTGAAAATATTGAAGAAGAAGCTTCCAAAGGATAGTGAATTGCCCGACAGTACGTACGCAGCAAAGAAGGTTCTATGCCCTCTAGTATTTTAGGTGCAGAAGATACATCCATGCCATAATGACTGCATCCTCTACCGTGATGCGTATGAGGATTTGAACGCATGCTCGGTATGCGGTGCATTGCGGTATAAGATTAGACGAGATGACCCTGGTGATGTTGATGGCAAGCGCCCTAGGAAGAGGGCTCCTCACAAGGTGATGTGGTATGCTCCAATAATACCATGGTTGAAATGTCTGTTTAGAAACAAAGAGCATGTCAAGTCAATGTGATGGCACCAACAGGAACGTAAGAAAGATGAGAAGTTGAGAGCACCCGCTGGCGGGTCGTAGTGGAGAAAGATCAAGAGAAATTGGAGCGACTTTACAGGTGACCCAAGGAACGTATGGTTTTGTTTAAGTGCAGATGGCGTTAATCCTTTTGGGGATCAGAGCAGCAAGCATAGCACATGGCTTGTGACTCTATGTATGTATAACCTTCCTCCTTGGTTGTGCATGAAGCGGAAGTTCATTATGATGCCAGTGCTCATCCAAGGCCCTAAGCAACCAGGCAATGACATTGATGTGTACCTAAGGCCATTAGTTGATGAACTTTTACATCTATGGAATGGAAGAGGTGTACGTGTGTGGGATGAGAACGAACAAGAGGAATTTGACATGCATGCGTTGCTGATTGTAACCATCAACGATTGGCCTGCTCTCAGTAACCTTTAAGGACAGACAAACAAGGGATACCACGCATGCACAAATTGTTTAGATGACACCAATGGTATATATTTGGACAAATCCAGGAAGAATGTGTACGTGGGGCATCATCGAATTCTTCCGACCAACCATCAATGTCGAAAGAAAGGAAAGCATTTCGAAGGTGAAGCAGATCAGCGGAAGAAGCCCGGCCTCCGTACTGGTGATCACATACTTGCTATGGTCAATGATTTACAAGTAATCTTTGGAAAGGGTCCCGACAGACTATCTATTCCGAATGACGCTGAGGGACGCCCACCCATGTGGAAGAAGAAATCTATATTTTGGGACCTACCCTATTGGAAAGACCTAGAGGTCCGTTCTGCAATCGATGTGATGCACGTGATGAAGAATCTTTGCATGAACCTGCTAGGCTTCTTGGGAAGTGTATGGAAAGACAAAAGATACACCGAAGGCACGCGAGGAACAGCAACGTGTGCATGAAAAAGACGGCATCCATCCAGAGCAGTATGAAGGTCCTACCAGCTATGCTCTTACCAAAGAAGAGAAGGAAATCTTCTTTGAATGCATGATCAGTATGAAGGTCCCGTCTGGCTTCTCGTTGAATTTAAAGGGAATAACAAAAATGGCAGAGAAAAAGTTCTAGAACCTAAAGTCTCATTACTGCCACGTGATTATGACGCAACTGCTTCCGGTTGCATTGAGGGGGCTTCTATCGGAAAATGTTTGATTAGCAATTGTGAAGCTATGTGCATTCCTTAATGCAATCTCTCAAAAGGTGATCGATCCAGAAATCCTACCAAGGTTAAGGAGTGATTTGGTGCAATGTCTTTATAGTTTCGAGCCAGTGTTCCCACCGTCTTCTTCAATATCATGACACACGTCCTAGTTCATCTAGTAAATGATATTGTCGTTCTGGGCCCTATATTTCTACACAATATGTTCCCCTTTGAGAGGTTCATGGGAGTCTTAAAGAAATATGTTCGTAATCACGCTCTGCCAGAAGGAAGCATCTCCATGGGCCATCAAACAGAGGATGTCATTGGGTATTGTGTTGACTTCATTCCTGGCCTTAAGAAGATTGGTCTCCCTCAATCGCGGTATGAGGGGAGACTGACTGGAAAACGCACGCTAGGAGCGGACTCAATAATATGTAGGGACGGGCATTCTTGGTCTCAAGCACACGACACAGTTCTACACAATTCTTGACCCCGTATGTCGATGAACACAAGAATTTCTGCGCTCCAAACACCCGGAGCAGTGTGACGACTGAATTACATGTGAACACATCAGGACTTTTGGCAATTGGTTGCAAACACATCTCATGCATGACAGCAATGTTTCTGATGAGCTGCACTGATTGGCTAGGGGACCATCTTCGACTGTAATGACTTACAAAGGGTACGAGATAAATGGGAATACATTTTACACGATCTCCCAGAATCAAAGAGCACCAACCAAAACATCAGTGTCTACTTTGATGCAGCAACCAAGAGGGGAAAGGACACATATTATGGTTACATAGTGGACATATGCGAACTTGACTATAGACATGATTCAAGGTCCCTTTGTTTCAGTGCAAATGGGTCAATCTGTCAAGAGGCGGGGTACAGGAAGATCCACAGTACGGAATGACAACAGTGGATCTGAACAATCTAGGGTACACAGACGAACCATTCATCCTAGCCAATGATGTGGCGCAGGTTTTCTATGTGAAGGACATGTCTACCAAACCGAGAAAAATAAAAGATAAGGAAGTGAATACATCATACGATGAGCCAAAGCGCCACATAGTTCTTTCAGGAGAAAGAGACATCGTGGGATTGGAGGGCAAGACAGACATGTCTGAAGATTATGAAATGTTTCATGAAATTCCTACCTTCAAAGTCAAGGTTGACCCAAGCACCCTGTTAAACGACGAAGATTATCCATGGTTATGGTGCAATAAGCAAATGACACAAGCGAACAAAAAGTGAAGACTATCTCTCCACAACTATATCATTGCAGTTACATGTGAAGAAATGAAATGCCTTTTGTAACACATGAGATTTCGTCCGAAACCCTGACACTACTGGAATCAGGATCTTTGCCATCTGCCAGCTCTTTGCCGTCTGCTAGCTGACGGCAAAGAAGGTCTTTGCCATGAGCTTAAATAAAACTGATGGCAAACAAAGAGCTGACGGCAAAGATATCATTGCCATCAGCCATCTCTTTGCCATCCGCTAGCAGACCGCAAAGCCTCTTTGCCATCTGCTAGCAGACGGCAAAGAGGAAGGGTGGCCCACAACGAGAACCATCTAATGGCCACTCTCTTTGTCGTCTGCTAGCAGACGGCAAAGAGAGTGGCCATCTAACGGTCGTTTCCCCCGGCCCCACCCCACTAACTAGTATAGATGTGCCACCCCTCTCAGCGTGCCCCACCCCTCTCTCTCCCCTCTCTCTCCCCTCCCCGTACCCCCTACTCCCTCGTGCCCGAGCCCCACCCCCCCGTGCCACCGGCCGCCCGCGCCCCCGCCCCTGCCGCTGGCCGCCCCCGCCCCTTCAGCCGGCCATCCCCGCGCCTGCCGCCGTCCGCCCCCGACCCTGCCGCCTGCAGCCTCTACCGCCGGCCACCCCCACCCCTGCCGCCGCCCAAGGTACTTCTCCTCTCTGCCCTTTTTTAATGTTTAGGTTTAATTTAGATTTTGTTTAATTAGGTCTACGTTTAGATTTAGTTTTAGGTTTAGGTTTAGTTTAGGTTTAGTTTGGTTTTAGGTTTAGTTTAGGTTTAGTTTAGTTTTAGGTTTATTTTAGGTTAAGGAGGAGGAGAAGAAGAAAAAGTAGAAAAAGAAGAAGAAGAAGAAGAAGAAGAAGAGAGAAGAGAGGGGGGAGGAGTAGGAGGATTTTGAAGAATCCCGGAACACAGCCCCACCTTCCACGGGAAAAGGCCCCGAAGGAAGACCGGAAGTCCATCCTGCCTCCGAGAACACGGAAGAAGCACGGAAAAAGATCAGGATCTTCCTTGTCCCCGGAGAAGCCTGCTGAGAACCTGAAAGGAGAAGCCTCCTGCCCCAAGAAGAAGAAGAAGAAGAAGAAAAGAAAGAAGAAGAAGAAGAAGACAAGAAGAAGAAAAAGAAGAAGAAGAAGAAGGACGCCACCGACCCCTGACCTCCAACCACCGACGCCATCGCCCCCCGACCACCGACACCACTGACCCCCGACCACCGACGCCATCGACCCCCGACCACCAACGCCACCGACCCCTGACTACACTGACCCCTGATCACCGACCCTCGACCCCCGATGCCACCGAACCCCGACGCCCCGGACCCCCGACCACCAACCACCGACACCATCGCCCCCTGACCACCGACACCACCGACCCCCGACCACCGACACCATCGACCCCTGACCACCAACGCCACCGACCCATGACTCCACTGACCCCTGATGCCACTATCTCCCGATGCCATTGACCCCCAACCCTCGACACCTATTATGCCTTCTGTTGACCAAAAAGGTGCTCTTCGGCCTTCGTGAGGCCGAGGAGGTCATAGTTTTGTAAATTGTGAGCTAGGTCACATATTTTCTTATTTCGTTATAAAAAACATCATATTTTGTGTTGTTGATCGGGTGAATTTCAATGTGCAGTTGTTCGACGACCTCCCCGTGCATTTGACGAGCTCCCCTGCTGTGTTCGTTGGTGAGCACAAATGACTTCTTCTCCCCCGGCACCCTTAACAAAATTTGCTCTGTTCTGCTCTTCGTGCCGATGAAACTTGCTAATTATAGGTGTCTTCAATCATCAGTATGCGTGACCACTATGCATCACCCGTTCGAAAGGGTTACATCTATAAATATGCATTCATTAGCATATTTATAATCGTGATTCTTTCGAATTGTCCAACGTTGTCCATGGAAAGCCTCAGTATGTGTAGATTGGGTTCGTTTTCCCATATGCTCTGCTCTGGATCCGATGCAACAAAATTATTAGTGCCTCCGTATTGTTCTCCGGGTACACATCTTCTCTGCTTATTGCCGAGACGTGTATCAGGAGAACAGCGGGGAGGTGCTGCCAAAATTGTGCGTCAGATCTAGAGCGGAGCAAGGGAAAACGAACCCGATCTACATACTCGGGTGGGATTAGGACCTATCTTTACCTACTAGCATCTAGGTTGCCTCAACGTAATAAAAATGACAAACTCTATTAACTGATGAATATTGTTTGCTGAATTATGTATATATTTTTTGTGTGTCCAGTAGCTGGGCAAGATGAGTGATCGTGGGTGGATGTACACCGGTCACACTAGTCAGAAAGACATGACCCATGAATGGATAACAAAAACCAAGGAGTTTGTGAGAGTCGCATTTGCAAATGGACAGAAAACAACCTGGTGCCCTTGTGTCGATTGCGACAACTTTAAGAAGAAGTCGGAGTTTGAAATGATCAAACACCTGCAGAAGTGGGGTTTTACGCCTAATTATACGGTCTGGACATTTCATGGTGAGTCTGCCCAACGTGCCAGAGCTGAGGTGGTTCGTCGTCGCACCGACGAGCATGGTACCGGGATCGAAGACATGCTGCAATAGATTGATGATGCTCGGGATTCGGACGATGAGATGGAGGAATCTGCAAAGGCCTTTATGAAATGTTGGAGTCTTCAAAACGTACTCTCCATGTGCACACTGAGCTTTGTCAGCTGGATGCCATCACGCAAGTAATGGCTCTGATGGCTCAGTTCAACCTGGGCAGAGAATGCTACGATGCGATGATGAAGATATTTGGACGCTTCCTACCCAAAGGCCATGTATTGCAAGCAAACCTGTACCAGTCGGACAAAATCCTATGTGCGCTTAAGATGCCCTATGAGAAGAGAGATGCATGTGAGAATGGATGTGCCTTATTTAGGCCTGAGTATGCGGGCTTGAACTATTGCCCCATTTGCAATGCTTCCAGGAATGTTCTGGTAGACAACGGTATGGGTGAGAAGAGTCAAACCAAAATCCCCATTAATGTTCTTTGATATCTGCCAATCATACCAAGACTTCAACGTCTTTTCATGGTCGAAGAGACGGCCAGACAGATGCCGTGACATAAATTTGGCAAAAGAATAGAACTAGATGCAGATGGGAATCCGATGTTGGGACACACTTCAAATGCTTTTGCATGGAAGCAATTCGAAGCATTACATAAGGATAAAGCAGTAGATCCAAGGCATCCTCGAGTTGCCATCAGCATGGATGGGTTAAATGTGTATGGTATGACAGCAGCACAATACAGTTGTTGGCATGTATTTGTCATTCCACTCAATTTTTCCCCCAGAGAGATTATGAAAAGAAAGAACATTTTCCTGACGTTGATAACTCCAGGGCCCAAATATCCAGGGAAGAATATGAATGTGTACATGCAACCGCTTAAGGATGAATTGCAAGAAGCCTGGGATAATGGGATCAAGACATACGATGCCGCTACCAAAAAGAACTTCAAAATGCATGTGTGGTACATGTACTCGTCGCATGACTTGCCGACGTATGCGCTATTCGTTGGATGGTGTGTGCATGGAAGGTTCCGTGCCCCACATGCAAGGCAGCTCTTGAGTTTCGTTGGCTGCAGGCGGGTCACAAGTTTTCTTGCTTCGACATGCATAGACAATTCCTGGATCCTCACCATCAGTTCAGAAAAGACAAGAAGAATTTCATCAAAGGTAGAGTTGTCAAAAACATTGCACCACCTGTGTTGACAGGCCAACAGATCCTGGATCAGATAAATGCTCAGGAGCCGGATCTAGATTGTCCAGGGTATTACAAAGGGTATAATACGTAACACGCCTGGACTCACAAGATATGTTTGTGGGATCTGCCTTACTTTAAAGACCTCCTTTGCCCACACAACATCGACATGATGCACACTGAAAAGAATATCGCGGAGGACCTTTTTGGTACATTGTTCGGCATAGAGGGGAAGTCGAAGGATAATCCTAAGGCTAGAGTCGATCAGGAGGCTCTATGTGATAGACACTTACAAAACATTCGACAACCGAAAGGAAAGAAGAACTGGAGGAAGCCAAAGGCATGGTTCAATCTTGGAAAGCCAGCTATGAGGGAAATGATCTTGTGGGCGGAAATGCAGTTGATGTTCCCCAATGGGTATGCAGCGAATCTAAAGAGGGGAGCGAGTCTTGAAAAATTGAAAATATTTGGTCTCGAGAGTCATGATTGGCACATATGGCTTGAGCGGGTAATGCCGGTGATGTGTGTGGCTTTATCCCTGAGGATGAATGGCTAGTACTGGTAGAGCTGAGCTATTTCTTCTGTGCTCTTTGTGCGAAAGATCTATCGCCTAACGTGCTAGACGAACTGGAAGAG
This sequence comes from Hordeum marinum, assembly GCA_022496015.1. NCBI lineage: Eukaryota > Viridiplantae > Streptophyta > Magnoliopsida > Poales > Poaceae > Hordeum > Hordeum marinum. The sequence goes on from CM039677.1 coordinate 43,527,646, forward strand.
TTGGCGCCAGAGTAGATCTGCAAGTTAGAAAAGATCTTACATTCTTTGGTGAAAGTTAGGAGGGGTCGAGTATTATGGAAGAGTTGAAGCAATTTATGAACTTACATTCTTTGGTGAAAACCCACCAAACGTCGTAGTCTTCAAATGTTATTGGTTCCAGCCGAAGGAGACTAGAAGGACTCATGAACATATAGGGCTATTCGAAATCAAACAAAGCACCCATTTAGATGTTCCCGATGTCTATATTACAGCTCAACAGGTGACCCAAGTTTTCTATCTACCGTGCGCCTGCCAAACGAATCCAAATTTGAAAGGTTGGGATGTCGTTTATGATGTGACGCCACATTTCAGACCACCTCCCCTCAATGAAGATGATTATGAACCTCACATTAACCCAGACACATATGAAGGAGAATTCTTCCAAGAAACACGTGTTTCCAAAAAACGTTTCAAGAACCGCTCTACTTCACCCCAGAACATTGAGGTCGACAGCGACAGTGAATCCGACTTCACCCCTGAGCCGAAACAAGAAGAGACGAAAGAAGAAGAGGTTACTGCTGCGGATGACCTGTCAATGCTTGACCGATTACATAGAGGCCTTCCACATGTTGATGCATTTATTGATGATGCTGATGAGCACGTCATTACTGATAGTGATGATGATTATGCATTTATTGATCCCGGAGCATATATAGATGATGAAGATTAATATTAGTAATGTGAGATATTCAACTATTATTATGTAAATATATATTATTAATTATTTCATGTTATTAGGTATTCAATTTTTTTATGTTGAACTGATTTCGTTCACTCTTTGTCATTGCAGGTGTTGACAGATGGAGGGCTCGGGTCGAGAGAGCTCTGAGCCTCCTTCCTCGGCGCGTGCTGGGAGGGGTGCTATTATTCCACCCCAGAAACTCTGGAGAGCGCTGGTACACAGTATGTGGACACTGGCGGGCGCTTCTTCTTCGACCGGGAGAGGTCGGGGGAAGACGAAGAGAGGTGCTAGAAGTAGGAAGGCTGCTGCGCCTTCCTCACTGCCACCCCCAGCTGATTCTCCCGACCATAGGAGTGCTCCGTCTCAGGTGGAACCATCTTACTTAGACTCGTCTCGGACTCCGGTCGACGAGCCTCGGGTCGACGAGCCTCAGGTCACCGAGCCTTCGTCCCAGGAGACTCGGGTCCCAGATTCTTCGTCCCACATGACTCCGGAGGCTAGTGGCCATGCTGATGGTGGCGAGGACAACTTGTCTGAGGACACTTATAGCGAGGGCGAGCTGGTTGAGGAGGGCAAGAAGGTCTACCAGCGTGGTTGTACAAAGCTCCCGCCCGTGCCGATGACCCGCGATCAGAGGTGGTTGATTGCGCCTAATGCGGAGAAGTAAGTTTGCCTTCATGTTTCTTCAAATTAATATCTAATGTGTTGACCTTGTCATACTGCAGGGGTTGGAAACACGAGCGTGGTGTCCATAGGCCCAACCAGGTCCTTGGTGTGCTTCTCCGGCACCACTTCCCGAGGAAGGTTCAGTTGCCCGGTGAGGGTGAGGTTCCACAGGTAGCACTCACCTGGGAGCTGTACATGGCTGCCCCGGCCCCACCGGAGGAGATGGTCGATGGTGTCTTGTGCGAGACGGTGGCTGACATTGTGATCCGTCGCTTTTGGGTAATTTCTCCTTTATAGAATTAAAAATCAACAACACCTAGTGATTGTACTAATCAGTGCTTTCTTGTTTGATTGCAGACCTTCTATAGGTGTCTTGAGGAACACGAGGCGAAAGCGGCTGTTGTTCTCGAAGCCAAGTGCAAGTGCCTACTTCCGAACATATGGCACGAGGCTCAGGTGCAGGCTATTTGTGACTACTACGCCTCGACTAACATTAAGAGGGCCAAGAATAAGTGCCGCAAAAATTATCTGAGTAAGGACAAGTTAACGAAGGTAATTATCTATTCTTAAGGCCTTGTACTTAGTGTCCTTGATTTGATTCGTAGGCGTAGAGCTGAAATTTCTCTTGTCTAACTTAGGTGCCCCCGAGATGGTGTGTGGATAGGATGGACTGTTGGGAGGCATTGGTGGATGAGTGGTGCTCTCCCGAATGCCTAGCCTAACACAACAAGGCCAAGGATAAGCGTGCCCAAATGAGAGGTGTGCCACACCATCAAGGGAGTTCCAACCTGTTTGAGTACGGGGATCACTGGGTATGTGGTTTGCTTCATGATTCATGCAATTTCATTCTTCATGCTAGCTTGAGACCTTAACTAATATTTTGTTCCTCTCTTTTAGGCGCGAGAAAACAAGAAGGAGGTGCCACATCTGTTCGACCTATATGCCATGGCCCATAGTGCCTCGTACAAGAAGGCCAAGGCATTCTCTGAGGATGACCTCGATCATCCAGAGAGCTTTAGCAACATCTCATCCCACAACAACCTCGTGAGGTATAGAGATAAGGGGAAGGCGAGGAAAGGGGAGGACTTCAACCTGACCCAGAGTCCTTTTGATCTAGAGCTCGTGATGATATCTGGTGGCGGGAGGCCCCATGGCTCGATAGACATTGGGGATGGACTGATACGTTGTCCTAGAACTCTTCCGGAGATCAAGAAGCGTCAGGCAAGCTCTGATCCTGAGATAAGGCCTCGTCCATGGTCAATGGAGCTCGCCATTGAGGCTAGGGCCCAGGAGCTTCTGGTGGAGGCAAACTGGCAGGTGGCACAGAGGGAGAGGGACATGGAGGAGAGGATGACTAGGCTGTTGGGGGAGGAGAGGAACCGGAACGACGCATCTCACCGGTCCCTATACGATCTCCTCGTGGTAAGTTTCTCCTGCACATTAGCCAAATCATGCAAGTAATGTTCATTTCATCACTAACTAATATGAATGACTCGTGAAAACAAAATGTCCAGACCGTGTGCCAGAACAATGGTCAAACCCCTCCATCGATGCCCCATATTGCTATAGCACCCATGGTGAGTTTCATTTGAATGGTCATTAGTTACTAGTATTCACATTTGAGTTGCATCATGCTAAGGAGACATTGAAATGATCTTTGGTGCAGCGTGCCTCCCGACAAACATCGATCGGTCCTTCTGCGTCTACCGCAACCCCGACCGGTCCTTCTATGTCTCACCCTCGCGCAAACCTAACTGGTCCTTCACCTCCGTGATGATGGTAAGTTTTCCCAAGTGTTTTGCTTAACAAATGCATACTTAGCTTAAGAAATGACCTACTTAGCTCCAAAATGACCTATACTTAGCTTATTTTCCTCAAAAATGACATAATAACCTTACTTACCTCCAAAATGATATATTCTACATAGGGTAGCTATAAAATGACCTATACTTAGCATTTTTTCCTCCAAAATTACCTTATATGCTTAGTTAGCTAAAAAATGGCATAACTACCTAGGATAGCTCAATAATGATCTATAGCTAGCTTAGCTAGTTCATTTATGACATAATTAGCTCACTTAGGTACAAAATGGCATAACTAACTAGGATAGCTCAGTAATGATCTATAATTAGCTTAGCTAGTTCATTTATGACATAATTAGCTCACTTAGGTAAAAAATGGCATAATAACCTTGGTTTAGCACCAAAATGACCTACGGTTAGCTTATTTTCCTCGAAAATGACATAATAACCATACTTAGCTCCGAACTAACATACTTTACCTAGGATAGCTATAAAATAACCTATACTTATCATTTTTCCTCCTAAATGACTTAATATGCTTAGTTAGCTGAAAAATGTCATAACTACCTTGGATAGCTAAATAATAATCTATACTTAGCTTACCTAGTTCATTTATGACATAATTAGCTTAATTAGCTAAAAATATGTTATAATAACCTTGGTTTAGCTTCAAACTATCATATAATTAGTTTATTTTCCACCAAAATGACAAAATAACCTTACCTAGCTCCAAAATGACCGATTTTAACTAAGATAGCTCTGAAATGACCTACACTTACCATTTTGTCCTCCAAAATGAATAAATATGCTTAGTTAGCTAAAAAATGGCATAACTACCTAGGTTAGCTCCAAAATGACCTATTTACCTATCTTAGCTCTAAAATGACCTACACACTTAGCATTTTTACCTATCTTAGCTAAAAATGGCATTTTTACCTACCTTAGTTAGAAGAAGAAGAAGATAAAGAAGAGGAGAGGAGAAAAAGAAAGAGAAGATAAATTCTTCTTCTTCTTCTTTTTCTTCTTTTTATTCTATCTAGTCTTCTTCCTCTAACTTTCATCTTTCCTAATTTGCAGATTTGCTATAGATCAGGAAGCTTGCATTGATGGAGTGTACTCTTCTACTTGTGCTTCTTTTTTGTTTATGGAACTTGTTGGAAACTTGTTTTGGATATGTATGTATGGATATGTTGTTGGAAACCATTATATGTTGGATATGTTGTTGGAAACTTGTATGTTGGATATGTTGTTGGAAACTCATTGTTGGTGTGCTTGTTGAAATTATTTAGAAATGTATATATATATAGATATGTGTGTGTGTGTGTGTGAAATTCTGTCAAATTGAATGAATTTAAGAAAAAACAGAAAAAATAGGGGCTATATAGCTACTTTGCCATCAGCTCACAGACGGTAAAGCTGCCACGTGGCAGCTACCTGTGCAACCTGGGGTAGCACTAGGCTGGCCTAGGTGGTTTCTTTGTCGTCCGCTGGCAGACGGCAAAGATCTAAGGATCTTTGTCGTCTGCCAGCAGACGGCAAAGAGCCCTTTACCGTGGCTTATTCAGACGGACTGTTGGCCGTTTGCTGGCAGATGGCAAAGCCTTTGCCGTCCGCCATGCAAGCCTTTGCCGTCCGGGATGGCTGACGGCAAAGTTGCTGATTCTTGTAGTGTGATACTTCCAAAGAGATTGTCCATTCTGTACACGGAGTGCATCCAGTTTTTGACGTTACCCTCTCAACTTTTTATAACATGCTATTTGGGTGAAATGATGATATCATGCCAACTTTCAACCTTTTCAGAGTTCATTTGAAGTGCTTTTCAATTTCAGGGTTATTTAGCTCAAAAAAATAAGTAAGTGCCTGAAAAATACCAAATGAAGTCAGAAAGGGTTGAAAATTGATGATGTGCCTTTTAATGGTGTATTTTGAACACACAAAAAGTATGGAGTTCAAATAAGTTCAAAAAAATGAAATCCCTTTCTAATAGATGAGTTTTCATCTGAAACCATGATACTTCGAAAGAGATTGTACATTTTGTACACGAAGTGCATCCAGTTTTTGCCGTAACCCTCTCAACTTTTATAACATGCTATGTGGGTGAAATGATGATACCATGCCAACTTTCAACCTTTTTAGAGTTCATTTGAAGTGCTATTCAATTTTAGGGTTATTTAGCTCAAAAAAATCAGTAAGTGCATGAAAAATACCAAATGAAGTCACAAAGGGTTGGAAATTGATGATGTGGCTTTGAATGGTGCATTTTGAACACACAAAAAGTATGGAGTTCAAATAAGTTCAAAAAATGAAACCCCTTTGTAACAGATGAGTTTTCGGCCGAAACCATGATACTTCAAAAGAGATTGTCTGTTTTGTACACGAAGTGCATCTAGTTTTTGCCGTAACCCTCTCAACTTTTTATAACATGCTTTGTGGGTGAAATTATGATACAATGCCAACTTTCAACCTTTTTAGAGTTCATTTGAAGTGTTTTTCAATTTCAGGGTTATTTAGCTCAAAAAAAATCACTAACTGCATGAAAAATACCAAATGAAGTCAGAAAGGGTTGAAAATTGATGATGTGGCTTTTAATGGTTTATTTACAACACACAAAAAGTATGGAGTTCAAATAAGTTCAAAAAAATGAAATATCTTTGTAACAGATGACTTTTCGTCCGAAACCGTGATACTTCGAAAGAGATTGTCCATTTTGTACACGAAGTGCATCCAGTTTTTGCCGTAACCCTCTCAACTTTTTACCACATGCTATGTGGGTGAAATGATTATACCATGCCAACTTTCAACCTTTTCAGAGTTCATTTGAAGTGCTTTTTAATTTCTTTCAAAACATCATGGGAGTGGAGTTCAAAAAAGAATCAACTAAAAAGCTTTTATAAACCTCTAGTATTTTTGAAACTATAATTATATAAAAATTATGCAACTAAAATTATCAAAGTATATTTTGTTCAAAACATTACTAGCAAAAAGAATATAATAATAAAACACCTTGGAAATAAATAAAGCAAAAAAATAAAACAAAAATAAATAAAGAAAAAAAACAAAAGAAAAATAATGGAAATTATGCAACTAAATTTATCAAAGTATTTTTTGTTCAAAAGAATGAACTAAAATAACAGAAGAAAAATACTGGAACAAAATTCAAAAAATAAAACAAAAAACAAAACAATAATACTGGAAAAAATAAATAATTCCACCTATTGGTCCCGGTTGATGCGACCAACCAGGACAAATACCCACCTTTAGTCCCGGTTGGTGCCACCAACCGGGACCAAAGGTCTCTGCTTCCCGCCGTTTGGGCTGACGAAAAGGGAGCTTTGGTCTCGGTTGGTGGCACCAACCGGGACTAGTACCCACCTTTAGTCACGGTTGGTGCCACCAACCGGGACCAAAGGTCTCTGCCTCCCGCCCTTTGGGCTGACGAAAAGAGACCTTTGGTCCCGGTTGGTGGCACGAACCGGGACAAAAGGGGGCCATTGGTCCCGGTTGGTGCCACGAACCGGCACCAATCCTCTTCTATATAAGTAAACACTTGGAAAATTTTAGTTTTCATCTGCCAGTTGCCCCGAGCCCGCCATCCTCAACCCTGTCGCCGCCCCGAGCCCGCCGTCCTCGTCCCCGTCGACCCCGTCGCCACCCCGAGCCTGCCGTCCTCGACCCCATTGCCGCCCCGAGCAAGTCGTCCTCGTCGCCGGCGTCCAGCCATCGCCGACCCCCCCCCCCGCTAGTGAGCCCCCCTTTCCCATGGTCCCCTTCTCCCCTTCACTACGTGCCGCCCCGAGCCATGTACAAAAATGTAGAGTGAAAACAAAAAAACATATAAGAAAAACAAAGGAAAAAATGAAGAAGCAAAAGAAAACTGCCCGGCCCGGCCACCACCGCATTTTCATAAAGTTTTTCCACCGAGTCCACCTCGCATCGAGCACCCGTGGCGAAGCAAGTCTTTTTTTGAAGGTAGTTTATTTCTTAAATGAAAATGTTGGCATCTACTCTATCATCACATTGGCATCGGCTCTATCTATCAACAAGGCCACGGGAGCACTCCGGCCCCCTATCATCACATTGGCATCGGCTCCCCAAGAGATTTCCAACGGATCCAGAATGTATGTCGTTGTCGATATACCCCCTCCCCGATAACTTCAACATGAGGGGGGTCCATATACCCCCTCCTCGACAACATTTTTTTCTAAGTTACTAAGGTAAAATGTTCACCCCCCCCTCTCGATATACCGGGCAACCAACTCTCGAGATCACCCGAACCCTAGAAAAAAAGCGTTGTCGATATACCCCCTCCCCGATAACTTCGACATGAGGGGGGTCGATATACCCCCTCCCCGATAACATTTTTTCAAAGTTACAAAGGTAAAATGTTCACCCCCCCTCTCGATATACCGAGCGACCAACTCTCGAGGCCACCCAAACCCTAGAAAAAAGTGTTGTCGATATACCCCCTCCCCGATAACATTTTTTTTCTAAGTTACTAAGGTAAAATGTTCACCCCCTCTCGATATACCGGGCGACCAACTCTCGAGGCCACCCAAACTCAAGAAAAAAAGTGTTGTCGATATACCCCTCCCCGATAACATTTTTCTTCTAAGTTACTAAGGTAAATGTTCATATAGAAAACTTTGGTAATATAGATTTATCAAGAATGCCCCCATTATGGATGTGCACAATTTGATCCAATTTTTTTCTAATCCCATCTATATATATATTCTTCTATATGTCATGTTGTGTGTCAAAGTATTGAAGAAATCCATGGCTTCATCATCAGCCTAAAGTGATCGGCGTATGATGCTACGAACCTCTTCAAAGTTGTTTTGGAACGGAGTTCTGGATAGAATAATTCACTTTCTGGTACGAATTTCAGCAACGGCCTTCCAAATAGTGATATTCGGAAGGCTCTTGCTGAACTTTGTACCAAAAAGCTAATTATCCTATCCGGGACTCCGTTCCAAAACAATTTTGGAGAGCTTCGTACCATTATGCGCCTGTTACTTCTAGCTAATAATGAAGTCGTGGTTTTCTTGAATCCTTTGACACTAGACAACATGACATATAGAATGGTAGATGAGATCACGAAAAATAAGAACCATTTTCTGCACATCCAGAATGGCGCCATTTTGTTAAAGCCTAAAAGGTTAAGAAAATCCCGGCCCTCTTGCCCGACCAAACCCTAGAAGCATCGAGGGCCACCCCTAACCATGGAAGCGTTGTCGAGGCCACCCCAAATCGTAGAGAAGTATATTAAATGCCATGTTTTAATATTTGCAGAAACTATGGATCAAAGAGACTTGGAACAAGAAAAGTTGTTGGGGGACATAATCCAAGGCGGAGGTGAATTCTTGTCATATCTCAACGACACCGATGGTCTTGAAGGAGAGGAAGGACATGATCATGATGGCTCCGGTGACCGAATGCCGGAGGAAGAAGGAGACCATGGTGATGGCTCCAGTGACCGAACAGAGGAGGGAGATGTTGCAAAGTCAGGCCAAGTATATATATTAATTAAGCATGTGCTGACTAACTAATTGATGCATTAATTGGTTTGGTATGTACATATATTAACTCTTGTTTATTCTTTTATATAGCCCTCCGGATCGAGCCAAACTTCGGTAACGAGACGAGGCCGGAAGAAAAGGTTGCGCAAGGAAGAAAGGTTCACGATCACAGCACTCACGGACGATGGCCTACCGATTGAACCAAAGCAGACCAAGGACGCATTTGCTGATCAGTGCGGAGCTATTGTTAGGGACAACATCCCGATCAGCATCAAGCAATGGAATAAGCCTAAGGACGACGCCCATGAAGGTGATTATGTCACCGATAGACAAAAAGATGATCTTTGGACCGTGCTGAAGGCAAATTTCACCCAACCGCCAGAGGAGGATCCGAATAAGCTAGTTATAGAGCCACTAGTCAAGGCATGTGCTCTTAAGAAGATGGCGGATCTATTCAGGAGGTGGAAGAATAAGTTGAAATCAAAGTTTGTCGACAAGGGGAAGACTCCAGAATTAGTCGGCCAATTTGAGAAGATAAGAGATCACTGGCCCGCGTTTGTGGCCTACAAGACATCGGAGAAGAGTAAGAAAATGTCTGAGACAAACAAGATCAATGCTGCAAAGAAGCAGTATCACCATAACACGGGGTCAGGTGGCTACCTCAAAGCCCGGCCATTGTGGGACAAAGCTGAGAATGACCTGCTTGCTAAAGGGGTCCAACCACAGACATATAACTGGTCAGACCATTCAAGGACTTGGTTCTTCAGGGTTGGGGGAACTTTGGACCCTGAAATAGGGAAGTGCCATTGGACGAACGAGAAACTTGCAATACCCGTCACGAATCTTCAGAAGTATATCGCTGTAGCGCAGGAAGGGACGTTCATTCTCGACAGAGAGAAGGATGAGCTGACTGAGGCCCTAGGGAATGCTGAGAACCCTGGACGAACACGAGGCACACTAGGCTCCGCTCTGTGGGAGGTTGGGTTTCCTGACGCAGGCGGTTACAAAAGCTGGTAGAGCAAGAGGAAATCAGAGCTGAGCGAAATGTAGAAGCTCAATGCAAGACTAGAAGAGCTAGAGGAAGTTGAGAGCCAGTGAGCTGTCGGCTAACCATCTCAGCGGAGAAGCAGCGTGGCTTCCACGGAGCCCATTCAGCCTGACTTCACAGCTCCTAGCTACCCCGTGGATACTATCACGGAGGTTCAAAATTGCGAGCTTTGGACAAAATTCCGAAACCTCACTTTCAAGGCGTCTCTCACCTTTGTTGCACCTCCTCAACCCAACGGAACTTTTCAATGCCTTCCGATTCCACATGGCTATGTTGTTGTGATGGTGGATGAAGTAATGGAGGGATTTGATGATCTCGATCTTGACCACCATACTGGTGAAGGGGAGAAGAAGCTGGTTCATGCTCTGAGGAGTACATTTCTATGGCCTAAGGAGTACATCAAGCTTCCAAACTGGACGCCTTCGTCTTCTCCTCCTCCTTCGGCGAGTGATCAAGGCACTCCGCCTCCTTCTCTGGCTCCTCTGACGTGTGACGGCACTCCGCCTCCTCCTTCACCTACTCCGGCGCGTCGGAGTAGTCCGCCTCCTCCTCCACCTCGTCGGCAACGGCAAAAGATAGACGCTGCCGCTCCCGCTCCTCCGGCGTGTCGGAGCACTCCACCTCCTTCTCTGCCTCGTCACCAAGGATGGAAGAGAGACGCCACCGCTCGAGTGGCTAGCAGTACAAGTAGAGGCGGTAGGCAATTCAGATACGGTCCATATCTCAAGCCTGTGGAAAAGTTACCATATGAGAGGACCGAGCAGGAAACCGAGGATATATGTCGTGCCCAAGTGAGGGACCATTTTGCAAAGAAAAATCCACCTGCGAAGGAGAAGCCAGATCCGGTGAAAGTGAAGCGCACTATCGATGCCCTGAAGCGACCACCATCGCCTCCGCCGGATTCCAACTACGTCCGCAGTCTTAAAAAGACATATCAAGATGCGCAGCGGTCGGGAAGTACTTCCAGTGATGCAAGGTTAGCAAAACGAAGAAGTGGGAAGAAATCCCCAGCTTGACGAACAGGAGAACCAATCGTGCCCCCCGCTCAAGGTGTCTAGTGATATCGCCGCTGATCATTCGGGGATGGTGCCCCGTAACAATCCTGCTGATTACATGAGCGATGATGTACTGTTTGAGCCATTGGAGGTGGACAAATTCAAATACCGGTACGGGCAGCCTCTAGTCAAACTTGATCATCCTCCTTTAACAACGATGATGCGAAAATTCCATGATTGGTACCTGGAAACCTGCCGTTAATCTGGGAAGGATACTGTGACGATGAGAATTAAAGAGGAGCATGACCTTGTTGGAATGGAGCAGTTGTCTATTGAATTTGAAGAGTTATTCCAGTTATACAATCAAAAGGCCATCAACAAAACAATTGTGACTTGCTACTGTCTATAAGTACTACTTCTGTAATTAAGTCTCTATATATAGCTCAGCTCTTTCATTGCATGTATATATAATTGTCCTCACTATATAATGCAGATTGAAGATCGTCAAATGCAGAAAAGCACAAATCTATGACATTGGGTTCATTAACCCAAATAGCATACATGAGTATACGGTTAAAAAGCATGCCACACAAACCGAGGACAACTTGCTACAATCGTTGGTTGCAAATCAAAACAAAGAGACAATACTCTTTCCTTACAACTTCAAGTGAGTGTTACGGTCTTGTGCATATTTGGTTTCCCTTATTACTCGAGGTTATAGTAATGTAATTGATGAGTTATGCATGCGTGCGTAGCTTCCACTTTATTCTGCTAGAGATTAAGGTTGAGCGGGGAGTAGTAATCGTCTTAGACTCAAAATGAAAAGATCCGCAGGATTATGCGGACATGATTGAAGTGCTCCAGAAGTAAGTTCAATCGATCATTATCGCATCATATCGGCAAGTTTGTTCAATTCCTGATATCAAGTAATTATTTTCTTTGTCTGCCAGGGTTTGGAAAGAGTCCACCGCAATTGTTCCGGCACTGCCAAGGGAGCTGCGATTTACACACCCGAAAGTAAGTATTAATAGCTAGATCCGTGCATCTCCCATTGATTCTAGTTTCATCAATACCATTTATCATGCTTGATTATCAGTTTGATTGAACTCTATTTCTCGTAAAGTGCTTGTGGCAGGAAGCCGAGAATGATTTTTATGGATACTACGTTTGCGAGTTCATCAACAACGCGACGACCCCTAAGCGGGGCTACTCTAAAAAACAATATGAAGTGCGTAAGCAATAACATTCAAAATTTTATTTTATTACTATGATTTGTGTTGAGTTTCATTCATATATATGTATTGACCCCCTTTCTTCAAATTAGATGTGGCAGACGCAGGATGAACTCCTGCCACATGATCGCATACGAGCAATTCAAGAAGAATTGGCAGGATTCTTTCTTGACCACATCATAAATAAAGCCGAAGAATACCATCTGGAATTTGACATTAGATGTTAGGGATTGTAAGAGATCTTATATTGTATATATGTAGCTAGTAGCGTCGGATAGATATATGAAAACTTGTTGTAAGACCAATCTCTCAGAGAAAGAGAGGTCGATCACTTCTCTCTATATATGTTCATGACGATCTTTTGTACTTAATGGTTCCTGCATTTGCTTACTAGCTAGTGTGTCGAGTTCTCTCTATAGTAGCTAGCGTCGACCAAGCACGAAGAAAGAGAGGACACTTCTCTCTATTAATTAGCTAGGTAACACAATATGAAACCCCTAAATTAACCCTCCAAACCCCCCTTAACCCCCCCCCCCCCCCTTCAAAAAAACAAAAAACCCAGCAACTGCCAGATGCTGACGCGTGGATGTCTTTTGGTTCTGGTTGGTTTTACCAACCGGGACTAAAGGTCCTCCTGCCTAGGCTCCCCGCAGCAGCCACGTGGAGCCCCTTCTGTCTCGGTTTGTAAGCGAACCGGGACTAAAGTTTTAGGGCTTTAGTCCCGACCCTTTAGTCCCGGTTCTAGAACCGGAACTAATGGGCCTCTAGAACCGGAACAAATTGGTCGTTTTCTACTAGTGGTCATAAAAGGAAACGGTGGAACTTGCATGGCAATATATCTCAGAATGCCTATGGAAATGCCATAATAGGTAGGTATGGTGGCTGTTTTGAGGAAAGACATATCATGGTTGTTTTGAGGAAGGTATATGGTGGCTGTTTTGAGGAAGGTGTTTTTTGTATAGGCGAAAGTTGCGCAGTACTAGAGAGGCTAGCAAAGGTGAAAGGGTGAGAGTGCGTATATTCCATGGACTCAACATTAGTCATAAAGAACTCACATACTTATTGCAAAAGTCTATTAGTCATTGAAGCAAATTATTGAACGCATGCTCCTAGGGGAGAGGTTGGTAGGAGTTAACCATTGCACGCTCCCGACCCTCACACAAAGGTTGACAATCCATAAACAAATCATGCTCCGACTTCCTTACATAATGGTTCACCATACGTGCATGCTATGGGAATTGCAAACCTTTACACAAGTATTTTTACCAAATCACAATTACTTCATAACATGACTCTTAACATTACCATCTTTATATCTCAAAACTTGCAAGGAATCAAACTACTCATAATACTCAATGCACTTAATATGGAAGTCCTTATTATATCCCTTTTGGATGCCTATCATATTAGGACCAAGTTCATAACCTAGACCAATTACCATGCTGTTTAGAGACTCCCAAAATAATATAAGTGAGGTACGAGAGTTCAATTATTTCTACAAAACATAAACACCACCGTGCTCTAAAAAATATAAGTGAAGCACATAGAGCAAAATTGCCTAACTCAAAAGATATAAGTGAAGCACATAGAGTATTCTAATAAATTCACGATTCAGCATGTCTCTTTCAAAATATGTGTGCAGCAAGGATGATTGTGGCAAACTAAAAAGCAAAGACTCATATCATACAAGACACTCCAAGCAAAACACATATCATGTGGTGAATAAAAATATAGCCTCAAGTAAATTTAACGATGGATTGAAGACGAAAGAGGGGATGCCTTCCGGGGTTTCAACAAGCTTAGGCTCTTTGGCATCCTTGACTATAACTTGGGGTGCCTTGGGCATCCCCAAGATTAGGCTCTTGCCACTCCTTATTCCATAGTCCATCAAAAATTAACCCAAATCTTGGAAACTTCACAACACAAAACTTAACAGAAAGCTCGTGAGATCCGTTAGTACAAGAAAATAAATCACCACTTTAGGTAATGTTGTGAACTCATTATTTATTTATATTGGTGTTATAAAGACTGTATTATAACTTATCCATGGTTCATACCCCATGATACAACCCATAGATTCATCAAAATAGGCAAACAACTCAAAGAAAACAGAACAGTGTGTAGCAATCTGAAAACTTCATATACTTCTGTAACTCAAAAAATTCTTAATAATTAGGAAAACCTGAGAAATTTATATATCAATCTTGTGTCAAAATGTCAGACTCATTATACGTCCTGAAAATTTAGAAAATTCTTGGACTGAGCGCAAAATTTTCTGTTTTTCAGCAAGATCAAATCAACAACTACCATAGATCACCCCAAAGGTTTTACTTGGCTCAAAAACTAATTAAAACACCAAAATAAAATTACTACAGAATTAATATTGTGGGAAACACTCAAAAACAGAAGCAAAAACAGAACACAAAAATAAAATTTGGTTGCCTCCCAACAAGCGCTATTGTTTAACGCCCCTAGCTAGGCAAAACGCAATAGATCTAGGTATTATCATCTTTGGTATGCAATTCCTTAGTTTCACACTTATGATCCTTAGGTGGTTTGTTTCTATTATAAATAAAATTCTCCTAGGCCAAAAGTCAAGAGATTTAATGATGTTAATTGGTTCCTTAATGATATTGAAAAGGCTAGGGTGAATACCTATCATCTTGAGATCTTCTCTAGAAGATTCACCCTTATTTTTAGGAACATAAAAAAAACTTGGCAGCCTTAGGAGGTAGAGGAGTAGGGGTAGTTTGAACCAAAGCAAAGGCACATAGCAATTTGGTAATAATGACCTCTAGCTTGCCAATTCTAGAGGAATCTTGTTCCAATTTTTCATTAATTATGCATTCCTTTTCCTTTAGATTTTTTAATGTAACTCCTACTTTAGATCCTATTGAGTAATGTGATTATGATATTTTTATCCAAGTTTTCAATAAGCTAAACGGTAGCAGCCTTTTTTCAATAATATCAAGCCTCTGCATCGCATGTTCCAAGGTCAAGTTTGTTCCATTAACCATGATTGGGGGTGAACCTAACAAATTTATCATAGCGCTATAAGAGTCAAAGGTATGACTTCCCAAGAAATTCCCTCCCATGATGGTATCTAGAACATATCTATTCCAAGGAGTAATACCCATGTAAAAATTGCGAAGGAGAACGGTAGTAGATTGCTTACAAATAGATCTATTTTGAGCATTGCAAATTCAATACCAAGCATCTTTTATGTTTTCTCCTTCCCTTTGCTTAAAATTAAGAACCACATACTTGGGAGTATGTGTTATAGTGGTAAGGCTAACCATGAGTTCAAGCAATCCAACACACAAGCAAACGAAAGGCAAACGAAAGAACGGACGGAAGAAGAGCGAATAAAAAGGCAAATCTTTTTGGTATTTTCTGAAAATCGTTTTCAAAGTTGGGAGAGGAAAAGGAGAGGCAAATGGCAAATAATGTAAATGAAAGAGATGAGTTTGTGATGGGTACTTGGTAGGCTTGATGTGTATCCTCCCCAGCAACGGCGCCAGAAATAATTCTTGCTACCTCTTGAGCTTGTGTTGGTTTTCCCTTGAAGAGGAAAGGGTGATGCATCGAAGTAGATAAGTATTTGTCTCGGTTGTTGAGAACCAAGGTATCAATCCAGTAGGAGGAACAAGCAAGTTACCAATGGATGTACCTACACAAACAATCAAACCCTTGCACCCAACGCTATAAAGGGGTTGTCAATACCTTCCCGATTATTTGCAAGGATTAAATCCGATAGAGATAGATGTAAACGATAAAGGAAAGTAAAAGGTAAATAAATTGGAGCAAAGTATTTTTGGTATTTTTGGTTTATAGAACTGAAAATATATTATAGAAAGTAGACCTGGGGGCCATAGATTTCACTAGAGGCTTCTCTCTTGAAGGAAAATATCATGGTGGGTAAACAAATTACTATCAAGCAATTGATAGAAAAGTGAATAATCATGTAGTTATCCAAGGCAATGATCATGCATATAGGCATCACGTCTGTATCAATAGACCGAACCAATTCTGCATCTACTACTATTACTCCACACATCGACTGACTCGTGCCTGCATCTAGAGTATTAAGTTCATGAAGAACATAGTAACGCATTAAGAAAGATGACATGATGTAGAGGGATAAACTCAAGCAATGTGATGAAAACCCCATCTTGTTACCCTTGATGGAAACAATACAATACGTGTCTCGCTACCCATACTATGTCACTGGGTGAGGACACTGCAAGATTGAACCTAAAACCAAGCACTTCTCCCATTGCAAGTTTTCCCAATCTAGTTGGCCAAACCAAACCAATAACTCGAAGAGACTTACAAGGATATGAAATCATGCATATAAGAATTCAAAGAAGATTCAAATAAGATTCATGGATAATCTAAACATAAACTCACAATTCATCGTATCTTAACAAACACACCACAAAAGAGGATTACATCGGATAGATCACCATGAAGATCATGACGAACATGGTATTGAAGATCAAAGAGAGAGAAGAAGACATCTAGCTACTAGCTATGGACCCATAGGTCTATGATGGACTACTCACGCATCATCGGAGGGGCAATGGAGTTGATGTAGATGTCCATCGTTATCAAAACCCCCTCTATCAGATTACCGGAAAAGGCTCCAAGATTGGATCTCTCGGGAACGGAACCTTTTGGCGGCGAAAAAGTATTTGTGTGGCTCGTTCTGGAGTTGGGGGAATATTTGGATATTTATAGGACGAAGAATAGGGTTAGGAGACCTACCAGGAGATGGCAAGCGTGCCAGGCACGGCCAAGGGGGTGGCTGCGTCTACCAGGCTTATGATCTCCTGGTGGATTAACGGGCATGCACTCCAAGCCTGGATGATTTGTTTCCTTCCAGAAAAATTCATTCCGAAGGTTTTATTCCGTTTGGACTCAGAAACAAGAAAAAAAACAGAAACTGGCACTAGGCTCTAGATTAATAGGTTAGTCCCAAAAATAATATAACATAGCATATTAATGCACATAAAACATCCGAAACAGATAATATAATAGCATGACATCATCAAAAATTATAGATACGTTGGAGACGTATCAGTTACCTTTTGAGAAATTGCATTGAGGAATGCGCATAGCTTCAGAATGGCTAATCGAACATTTTCTAGTGCAAGCCCTCTCAATGCAACCGGAACCAATTGCGTCATAATCACGTGGTAGTCATGAGACTTTAGGTTTTGGAATTTTTTTATCTGTCATGTTTATTATTTCCTTTTATATTCGAAGAGAAACTAGACGGGACCTTGATACTGAGGAGGCATTTAAAGAATATTTCCTTCTCTACTTTGATAAGAGCGTAGCTGGTAGGATCTTGATACTTCACACGTTGCTGGTCCTCCCGTGCCTCCGATGTATCTTTTGTCTTCCCATACACACCCAAGAAGTCTAGCAGGTTCACACAAACATTCTTCGTCACGTGCATCACGTCGATTGCAGAGCGGACCTCTAGGTCTTTCCAATAGGGTAGGTCCTAAAATATAGATTTCTTCTTCCACATGGGTGCGTGTCCCTCAAGGTCTTTTGGAACAGATTGTCTGCCAAGAACCTTTCCAAATATCACTTGTAAATCCTTGACCATATCAAGTATATCATCACCAGTACGGAAGATGTGTTTCTTCCGGTGATCTGCCTCACCTTTGAAATGCTTGCCTTTCTATCTTTAGGCATGTTTGCTCGAAAGAAATCGATGATGTCCCAGGTACACATTATTCATGCATTTGTCCAAATATATACTTTGGGTACCATCTAAACAGTACGTGCATGCGTTGTATCCCTTGTTTGTCTATCCTGAAAGGTTACTAAGAACAGGCCAATCATTGATGGTTACAAACAGCAATGCTCGTAGGTCACATTCCTGCTATTTGTGCTCATCCCGCATACGTACACCTTTTTTATCCCACAGCTGTAAAAGTTCTTCAACTAATGGCCTTAGGTACACATCAATGTCGTTGCCGGATTGCTTAGGGCCTTGCATGAGCACTAGAATCATAATGAACTTTCGCTTCGTGCACAACCAAGGAGGAAGGTTATGGATACATAGAGTCACGGGCCAGGTGCTATGATTGCTGCTTTGCTCCCCAAAAGGACTAATGCCATTTGCACTTAAACAAAACCATACGCTCCTTACGTCATCTGTAAAGTCCCACCACTTTCTCGCGATTTTTCTCCACAGCGACCCGTCAGCGGGTACTCTCAACTTCCCGTTTTTCTTACGGTCTTCTGCGCGCCATCGCCACAACTTGGCATGGTATTATAGGAGCATACCACATCACCTTGGCAGGAACCCTCTTCCTGGAGCGCTCGCCCTCAACATCACCAGGGTCATCTCGTCTGATCTTATACCGCAATGCACCGCATACCGGGCATGCATTCTGATTGTCGTACACACCCCGTAGAGGATGCAATCATTAGGGCATGCATGTATCTTATGCACCTCTAATCTTTGAGGGTAGAGAACCTTCTTTGCTTCGTACGTATTGTAAGGCAATTTGTTATCCTTTGGAAGCTTGTTCTTCATTATTTTTAGTAGCGAACCAAATCCCTTGTCAGATACACCATTGTCTGCCTTCCATTGCAGCAATTCTAGTGTGGTACCGAGCTTTGTGTTGTCATCTTTACAGTTTGTATACAACCTTTTTTATGATCCTCTAAGATGTGAGAACTTCAACTTCTCCCTTTCACTTTCGCATTCTATCTGTGCATCAACAATGACCCGGTGAAGATCATCATCGGGCACATCTGGTGCCTCTTGATCTTCAGCGCCCCCCGTTGCAATATCACCGTATTCAGGGAACATAGGATAATTATCATCATCCTCTTCTTATTCATTGTCTTCCATCATGACCCCTCTTTCTCAGTGCTTGGTCCAAATATTATAGTGCAAGCATTTCATCAAACACCTCATGTGCATACGAGGCGAGAACAGAATAACACACACCTCCCACCCTTCCATGGCCAAAAAAACAAAGGAGATGGAGGGCGTGCATATATATCAGCAAAAGCTTTAGTCCCGGATTGTGCTTAAAACGGGGACTAATGGTCTACCCTTTAGTCCCGGTTCCAGACACCAACTCCTTTAGTCCCGGTTGGTGTCTGGAACCGGGACTAAAGGTCTCAGTTGAACCGGGACTGATGCCTGCCAAGCCCTGACCGGCGTCCTAGTCGCTCGAACTGAGACAGATGCTCCTAATAGTCCCAGTTCATAACATGACTCGGACTAATGCTTTGATCTGGTTTGAACCAAAGTCTTGTTTTCTACTAGTGTATGGTCGCTAGCCTAAAATTTAGATTAAATTTGCTTGTCAAAATTAGGATGCGCAAACGAAATGCATCGGTCGGTTGGGCGCACCAGCCAGGTTTGGACGGACGCAGCCGGACAGCGTGTCTCAGCAACCCAAACGGACAAAAGGTGCATAAAACTTGCATCCATTTGCATCAGCGCGGTAGGGTTATACCCTAATAATTTGAATTTTGTTCACCCTTCTTTAAAAAAAATCCAAGACAATACACAAACCACTAACGGGCCACCATCCAGACTGACTCGATGAGATGAAATACACGCACGCACGCACCCATGCATGCAGTTTTGGTGTGAAGCCAAGAGAGAAACGAATCGACCATCTCCTCGGAATCGTGTCCAGGCATCCGGCCGCCACAAACCCTAATCGTATCAAAGGAGACTGGTGAGACGGCGACGGCGACTCGGCGAGGGTAAGCAAGACCTTCTCCCTTGATCGCGCAGCTGGACACCAGAGAAGATCCATATCCGCACCTAGCCGTCTTCATCTTAATTCCACGCCAAAGACGCCAATCGCCACCGTCGAGTTTGGCCATCCTACTCAAAGAAAAGAAAAGAGGACCATAGATGACACTGGATCAGGTTGCGGTGGCGCTACTGGACACTCCCACGGGTTTTGCTTTCTTCAGTGTTAATGGTAGGATATGTTCCGGACCGCAAAAGCTGTGGACGTGGTTCATCATGGATAACGTTGCCGTCGAAATTTTCTTATTTCTTGAGTACATCAAGGTTGATGACAAGTCTTGTTTTTCTGACAAGTCTTTTGTGATGGGTGTCTATGGTCCTGGCCAGTGGCTCGCTTATTCAATCAGGAGGCACTGCAAACACGTACCACAGCTGGTTGTCTAGGATGAAAACCTTAGGCGTGCCATCATCAGGTCCAATCTGGGAGTCGACTGCTACGACAAGGACGTCATTCACGAACTGATGTGGGGGTTGAGGAATATGATGCCGTATTTTGTACGCAAAGAAAAAGACAACAGCACTCGCGAGTACCTTCTACCTTTGTGCCAAGGGTTTAAAGATTGCGTGAACAGATTTGGAATCAATATTTCTGCAGAAGCAATTGATAAAAACTTTATAGCGTATGTTGGTTCATTGGATCGATGCGATGCAATATTAAAGCATGCTACCAAGACGATGTGAGAGGTATGTGACAAGCTGGTTCCTGATATCGGTCGGATTATAGAGGACGACGAGCTCTATGCAGAAGTTATGGCAAAGATTTTGACCCCTATAATGGTGTAAGAATGGCCTCCCTCCATCAAGCGGTTGCCCGTTGATGTGGTGCAGAAGATAGAGGCTGCGGATGCTGCAGCAGATGACGCACGAAAAAAAGTTGATTATGACATGTGTGGTCTAATAAATGAGTGCCTTCGTGTTATTAAGCTTTACCCTGGATGGATAACTGAGTTGCTTCCGAAAATCAAGAAGTTGGCTGATAAATCTTCTGGACGGCAAAAGAGGAGCCGCAGAGTGGTAGCTGGACAGGCAAGCTCTAGTGCTAATGGTGTGTGTGCTAAGAAACTGAGGGCCGTTAAGGCGGAGCTTGGTGATGAAGCCCTTGGACATCTTAGCTTATCACGGTCCGACTTACAAAGCCATCTTGGCAATCTTCTTCTTAACAAGGAGGGTGCTGATATTATGTTTGAGGTTAGCAGAGACAAGATCGTTGCGCACCGGTCCGTGCTTGCATCCCGATCCACCGTCTTCAAGGCACAGCTTGTCGGCGCCAAGAATGAAGGCAACACGATGTCAACTGCCGTCAAGATAGATGACAACAATGCAAACGTCTTCAGGGGCTTGCTAACTTTCATGTACACTGAAGAAATGCCCAAATTTGAGACTGCCGACAAAACGAATGATACAAAAGAGGATGGAACGGAAGAACGCTGGCTGCTGCACCTCCTTGAAGCTGCGGACATATATGATCTCCAATGGTTGAAATCGATCTGTGAAGAGAAATTGGGCAATATGACCCGCAAAGACACGGTGGCAGACATTATTGTCGTGGCTGAGCAGAGACGCTGCCTCTGGTTGAAGGCGGCCTGCTTGGACTTCATCAAAACTCACACAAGTTTGCACACAGTTTTCAGGGCTGATGGATTGGAGAAAATAATCAAGACCTGCAGCCCCTCTGTTCTCAAGGAGCTTCTCTCCAAGTTTTCTTCCTGAATCAATCAAGTAATCATCAAGTTTCAAACCTATATAAGAGGGTGATAATGTTATATCCACCGTCTAATAGCTACTATGAAAGCAACAGTGGTGGTTATGTGATACACTCTATGAAAGCTAAATACAAAGCCAGACACTCAGCTCATTCTAAGTCTATAATCAGAGTGTCATGTTTTCAGGAGGAGTGTCGTTTACTTACACATCTTTCAGTGTACATTCATCTTCTTCCGATGTTTTTGATGTCAGATTTATTACGCCAGATCACCATATTCATACGCCCCATACGTATGTTAAGGAAAACATTTAATGTCAGCGCACCGGCCAAAACTTCAGCCAGTCCAGCACGAACCACGCGATTTACCCCGATCCCACGTCCCGCGTTGCCCGTGGCCCACCTTTTTTACGTCTTCTTCCTTCCAATCTCCTTCCACGTGGATGAGAAGGAGAAAGAGAAGGCTGGGCACGGCGATGGCGACCGGGCTGCGGCGAGGTGTGGCGGCGGGGCTACAACTGGAGCTATACCCGTCGCTCTCGGGAGCTGCAACTGCACTTGCAGCTGTTGCATGAGTCGATGCGCGACGAGGACAGCCAGAGAGGGTGGGGACAAGCGACGAGGATGGCCAGCAGGGGATAGGACCAACGACGAGGACAACCGGCAGGGATGAGGGTCGACGACGAGGATGGCCACTGGAGGAAGAGGAGGCGCGGCGCCGCGCACCTAAGGGAGATGCGGTCTTAGCCATAGGAAGAAGAAGCTGCAGGGCGAACCCTTTTTTCCTGCCGAATCCAATGAATCAGGCGCCTCACATCCAACGGCTCGGACGCGACGCGCCGGCGCCTAGCATCGCCCCTGGTATGTTAAACCTTATTTTTTGTTTTAATTTAGTTATAAAAATCTCGGTTTAGCCTCAGTCTGTTTCTCTTTCTTGGAAGTAAGTCACACTAGTCAGAAAAGGCCCATTTGTTCCGATTCGTCAGGCCCATCTATCCCGGTTTCGAAACCGAGACTAAAGCACAAAACCTTTAGCCCCGGTTCTCTTACAAACTGGGACAGAAGGGGCTCCACGTGGCCTCTGCGGGGAGCCCAGGCAGGAGGACCTTTAGTCCCGGTTGGTAACACCAACCGGGACCAACAGACATCCACGCGTCAGCATCTGGCAGTTGCTTGTTTTTTTTAAAGGGAGGAGGGTTTAGGGAGTTTAGAGAGTTAATTTAGAGGTTTTATATTGTTATAGCTAGCTAATTGATAGAGAAAAGTGTCCTCTCTTTCTTCGTGCTTGGTCGACGCTAGCTACTATAGAGAGAACTCGACACACTAGCTAATAAGCAAATGAAGGAACCATTAAGTACAAAAGATCGTCATGAACATATGGAGATAGAAGTGATCGACCTCTCTTTCTCCAAGAGATTGGTCGTATAATAAGTTTTCGTATATATATATATCCGACGCTACTAGCTACATATGTAAAATATAAGATCTCTTACAATCCCTAACATCTAATGTCCAATTGCAGATGGTATTCTCCGGCTTTATTGATGACGTGGTCAAGAAAGAATCCCGCCAATTCTTCTTGAATTGCTCGTATGCGATCATGTAGGAGTTCATCCCGCATCTTCCACATCTAATTTGAAGAAGGGGGTCAATACATATATGTGGTAATAAAATAAAAGTGTGAATATTATTGCTTACGCACTTGAAATTGTTTTTCAGAGTAGCCCCGCTTAGGGGTCGTCGTGTTGTAGATGAACTCGCAAACCTAGTATCCACATAAATTAGTCTCGTCTTCCTGCCACAAGCACTTTACGAGAAATAGAGTTCAATCCAACTAATAATCAAGCATGATAAATGGTATTGATGAAACTAGAATTCAAAATAGAGTTCACTCCACCTTTGGTACCGGTTCCAAACACGAACCGGAACCAATGGGTGTGGGCCAGGATCGAGGCACAATCGATCCGGTTCGTGTCTGAAACCGGGACCAAAGGGGTCCGACGAACTGGGACCAATGCCCCACGTGTTCCGCCCGGCCCCCTGGCCTCACGAACCGGGACCGTTGACCCCATTGATCCCGGTTCGTGACTGAACCGAAACTAATGGGCTGACCCGGCCCGAACCAATGACTTGTTTTCTACTAGTGTCACAGCACATGCTACGCATCATGGCATCATGGCCTCATTAGGTGCACGTGTAGGAGTCTGTAACTCTGTATAGGTCTAGACGTGATCGGTGTTGCCGGATGATCAGATTAGAAAAGCTATGCTAGATTAGGAAGAAGTAGTCCGTGTTGGCCTTGTAACCGAGTCCTAGTCTGTTTTGGTCAAGTGTCCGGCTACGTGTTATTGCTAGCTATATATACATGCACTATATGACGTGAGATTGCATCGTGAATTTGCTTGACAGAAATAGAAAGAGAAATATATAGGTGCCCGGCAAAAGTTTGACGTGCGCGTGTCCTATTAATCAACGAATCCTCCGTTGCTCGATCGGTAAGTACACGCGCAGATTTCGATCATCGTTCTTTTTTCCCATGATGTCACCCAATGTTGCACCACATCCCATATCCTATATTACATGTATGTTTCTCGCAGCTCTACTATTCAAGGTATGTCGGGCATGGCTTTCGCAGGCGCATCTCTCATCGCCGGCCGCAAGTTGTGCGCCGCCACCGAGTCGGTTGTCGATGCCGGTGCGGACAGCGGGTACCACTTGCTTGTTGTCCAAGGCTACTCGCGCACCATGGAGACAATTCCCAATGGCGACTGGATCAACTCTCGTCCTTTCATTGTTGGAGGCCGTCGCTGGACTGTCGAGTACTCACCTAACGGCACTAACTCTGCTGATGAAGAATTTATATCGCTAGTCCTTGCCCTTGACGACGATCTTGAGCAGAGCGTCGAGGTTCAGTTTGTCTTCAGTTTCCTTGACCAGCCCGAGTTGCGGAAGCCAAAGCACATCCGCCAAAGCCTACCTGCTTACTTGCGTGAATCGAGCGATCTTGATGGCGGATTTAAATTCTTAAAAAGGGATGCTTTTGAAAGATCAAACCATCTCAAGGACGACAGCTTCATCCTCCGGTGTGACCTTGTTGTCCGCAAGCCGGAGGTGAACAAGGGGTTGAGCGCCTGCTCCACTGCCCGTCCGTTCACAAAATTGCCACCGCCTGACTTGCAAAGCCATCTTGCCAATCTCCTCCTTAGCAGGGAGTGTGCTGACATCACGTTTGAGGTTGGCGGCGAGGAATTTGATGCGCATCGGTGCCTGCTTGTAGCCCGATCAACCGTATTCAGGGCACAACTCTCTGGTGCCATGAATGAATCGAGTGTTGTCATGATAAGCGACATCAAAGCAGACGTGTTCAGGGGATTGCTTTCTTTCATCTACACTGATGCATTGCCTGACTTTATCAACATGGAAGCAGATGATGATGATGATGATGAAACATATGCAACTCGGCTGCTGCAGTTCCTTGAAGCTGCGGAAAGATATGATCTCCAAAAGCTCAAATCAGTCTGTGAAGAGAAGTTGGCCAATTTTATATGCGGAGACATGGAGGCAGACATCATTGTCAATGAGCTTCTCTCCAAGTTTGCTTTGCTGAACCTCTAAAGTTTTCTGAACCTATAGTTCGTCATTGGTACACGTACTATCCAAGCCTAAATAAAAAGAACAAGGGTCATAGTATTCTGTTCGTCATCCAATAGCTATTACCACCACTACTGCTCTGAATTTTTACTGAATATTGAAATGCAGCAATCTAATATATTTCATATGCGCTTATCCTGCTTTCATTTGATCATGCATGCATGGCTCTGCATTAAAATGTTGAGCTGAGAAAGTTTGTGTTGGGTGCATATGCTCCTTTCTCCGATACGATTGAGGGTGCATAAGCATAATGTTACTAATATCATAAGACAAGTTGGTAGACAACCAAATCAGTAAAACCAAACAATCACAACAAGATAAATAATTTAGCTAAGAGGGACACAAATTTACTCCTGGCAATTGTCAACATCCCATGATATACATAAGTCATTTTTGGTTTGGATTTTTCTTCATGAAGATAACCATGTTATATAACTCTACTCAATTAGCTTCATTCTAACTGCACAAATGCTCGATACGAGTAAGAGCATCTACAGCCAAAACTTGCAAATCCGGCCCATCAAACGCCCGCGGACACATCTGAACGCGTCCGCGGGCACTGACCGGGTGCGTCTCATATTTCCCTCTCCACGTCCGCGTATCTCATATTCAGCGTCGTATATCCATACTACTCATGTAACGTTGCGCTACTCTACGTGATCAAATAGCGGACAACGAAATCAAAAGCACACAAACACAAGATCGGCTTCAAACGGACATCAATTATCAGCCAAAAGTTCATCTCAAGTTCATCGGACATAGTTCTTAAATTACAACAACTAAAAACTATATAAATAATGTGTAGGGGGAGGGGCGCAAATCATCACTTCCTCACCGGCCCTTTACCCCTTGGGTCGCCGGCGCAACTGTAGCCGTGCGCGGCTGGCGGAGGGTTTTGGTCATCAAAGGACGAGGTGTCGTTGTCGCCGTTGTCGGAGTCGGACTACGAGAGGACGATGAGGCCCTTCATCCGACGGATGGCCATGTCCTGCTCCCGCTTCATCTTCATGAGCCGGGCCGTCTCCTCCGCTAGCTCCTTCGCCTCGCACTCCGACTGCACAATAGCAAGCTAGAACGCCTTGACGTTCTTCTGTCGGAGGCGCCGAGCGTCCGGAGCTGCCGCCGGTCTCCATCTTCGATCGCTCCAAGGCGATGCGGAGGGCTAGCTCCTCGGAGTCGACGTCTGAGTCATCCGAGCCGGAGTGGTTGCCAGAGCTCGACATTGGACTCGATGGGATCGGACTCAGAAAGGGAAATAAGGGGACAGAGAGAGAGATAGTAAGCTAGGGTTAGAAACGAGGCTCTCGGAGTGACGATTTTGTGGGACAGTGGTGGGATGGGCCTGTCAGGCGGACGCGCACGGGCATGACCGGACCATCCCATATCTGTCCTATATTTGGGCTGGATATGAGGGGTGACGGTCGGCCCGGGCATTTGAGGAGGGTTTAAGAGTCTGGTTGGATCATGTTTTTTGACTGGTCACTGGCCAGACAGCCTGTCCAAACGTTTGAGACGGGTATGAGGGATCCGACTGTAAATGCTCTAACTAGATGCACTACCAGAATTTACCTAATTGCCGACGGTCGATTCTATGCTGACGGCTCCCGTAGGCATAGATGGATATATCCCGACGGCCTACGTCCAGCCGTAGGCGTAGGAAAGCCGTCGGCATACGTCTGTCTATGCCGACGGGGGCCGTAGGCATAAATGGGTCGTCGGCAAAGATGTTCATGCGCCTATGGTAGCCATCGGCATATACCCGACTGTCGGCATAGCCACGGGCCCGGTCACCCGGTCAGCGACGGCCGTTTGACGGTGTCGGTCCTATGCCGGCGGAGCTAACTGGGGCTGTCAGCATAGGTGCTCGCGCTGCCACGTCATTAATCCGCGTGTTACGCCACCTCATCGATCTGTGGGTGTAACTATGCCGACGGCTTAGCCGTCGGTATAGATTTTCTGTGAATTTTTCCTATTTTATTTATTTTCTCTTTTTTTCAAAACTTAAATGTGGCTTGTCTATACAAAAAACATACCTCAATTATATATCGATTGCCCCCCCCCCCTCCCTCATGGGCGTCGCTGTCGTCGTGTCACGGAGTGGGGAAATGGCCGACACGGAGGGAATCAGGGTTAGACGGGTCGGGACCATGTTCGGGGGCGTAGCTATGGGTTGGGCTATGACAACCCGGTGAAAAGGTCCACCGGTCAAACCCCGCATGGCGAAAGTTAAAGGGCTAGATCCGTCGGTCAACAGTGTCAGGGTTAGATGGGACGGGGTGCCTGGGGGTAGCAAGGCCGCCAGGTGTTGCAGTGGGCCCTCCTATGCTTGTGGAAGCATGGTGGCAGGCGCAAGCACCCAGCATGCGGCTCTAGGGTGTCCCCCCCCCCTCACGGGTGTCACTGCCGCCGTGTCACGGAGTGGGGAAACGGACAAGACGGAGGGAATCAGGTTTATACGGGTCGGGACCGTGTTCGGGGCGTAGCTATGGGTTGGGCTATGACAACCCGGTGAAAAGGTCCACCGGTCAAACCTCACCCGGCGAAAGTCAAAGGGTTAGATCCGTTGGTCGAATTTGTCAGGGTTAGACGGGATGGGGTGCCTGGGGGTTGCAAGGCTGCCAGGTGTTGCGGTGGGCCCTCCTACGCTTGTGGAAGCGTCGTGGCAGGCGCAAGCACCCGGCACGCGTCTTTGGGGTGTCCCCCCCCCCCTCACGGTTGTCGTTGTCGTCGTGTCATGGAGTGGGGAAACGACCGACATGGAGGGAATCAGGGTTAGATGGGTCGGGACCATGTTCGGGGGCATAGCTATGGGCTGGGCTATGACATCCCGGTGAAAAGGTCCATCGGTCAAACCCCGTCTGACAAAAGTCAAAGGGAGAGATCCGCCGGTTGACTGTGTCAGGGTTAGACTAGACGGGGTGCCTGGGGGGTAGCAAGGCCGCCAAGTGTTGCGGTGGGCCCTCCTATGCTTGTGGAAGCATGGTGGTAGGCGCAAGAACTCGGCAGGCGGCTCCGGGGTGTGCCCCCCTCATGGGCGTCGTTGTCACCATGTCACGGAGAGGGGAAATAGCCGACATGGTGGGAATCAGGGTTAGAGGGGCCGGTATCGTGTTCGGGGGCATAGCTATGGGCTGGGCTATGACAACCTGGTGAAAAGGTCCACCGGTCAAACCCCTCCTGGCGAAAGTTAAAGGGCTAGATCCGCCGGTCGACTGAGTCAGGGTTAGACGGGACGGGTGCCTAGGGGGTAGCAAGCCCGCCAGGTGTTGCGGTGGTATGCAGGAAATAAATAATTGAGGTATGTTTTTTGTTTAGATAAGCCACATTTAAGTTTTGAAAAAAAAGAGAAAATAAATACATAGGAAAAATATGCAGAAAATCTATGCCGACGGCTAAGTCGTCGGCATAGATACACCCACGGATCGATGAGGTGGAATAACACGTGGATCGATGACGTGGCAATGCGAGAGTCTATGCCGATGGCTTGGCCGTCGGTGTAGATACGCCCCACGTGCTGCCAGTGTCCGCCACGTGACGCAGATACGCCGACGGCTAGGCCGTCGGCATAGGGTAACCTTATCCCCTCAGGTCTGCCTCCTCCTCTAGTCATTCCTCTCTCTCCCTCTCGCCTCCACCCATCTCCTCCACCCACATCATGCCGGCTGCACCTCATCCCCCCACCATCGTGTCGCCCTACTCCCCGCGCCGGGCTGCCGCCCTCCTCCCCGCCCTGCCCCCGCGCCGTGCCGCACCGCTTCGCCCATGCCCCGCCCCCACCCCGCGCAATGCCGCCCCGCCCGCCCTCGTGCCACGTCATGCCGCCCCGCCCCCGCCTCGCGCCTTGCCGCCCCGCCCCCTACCCGACCCTATGTTGCCGCCTTGGCCTGGCCGGCACCCTTACTCCGCGTCGTCCAGGCCAGCCCCGGCTCGCCTCGCCACGGCCCAACCCTGCCCGCCAGAAGCCTTGCCCTGGCTCTGCCCCACCTCGCCAGTGAGACCCGCCACCCCCGGCATTTTTTTGTTTTTTTGTTCATGATTTTGCAGATGATAGTTAGTTAGTTAGATAGATAGTTAAGTTAGATAGATAGTTAAGGGGAGGGCATGGGAGCGACCGCGGGGGGGGGGGTATTGGACGAGCGCGTGCATGCGCGCGGCCATTCGGTCTTATCCGTGCCCAATCCTCCGGCCCTCACGCGCGCGCCCGGGCTCGGTCGGTCGGTCGCTGCGGTTGTTTTATCACGATGAATGAATGCATGTGTAAATGTTTTAAATATGATCTATGAGTTGTGGTGTTCTAAATTTGTGTCGTGATGGAATTTGCAGGCTTTCTGGGGTCGCATTTCATCGGAGTGGCCGTCGTCCCACGCGTTGGTCCCTGAGCATCCCTCTACTGTTCTACTACTTACCCTACAGCCGAGGGTGAGCTACTAATCTATCTCCTCCATTTTTTCATGTTACTAGATTTTATTTTCAAGTCAAGTCGCGTAACCTAGGCGTATCCCATCTGAAAGGGTTGCATTGATAAATATGCATTCAATTGCATATTTATGACCGTAGCTCTTTCGAATTGTCCAGCGTTTTCCACGGACAGCCCGAGGATGTGTATATTGGGTACGTTCTCCATGTTCTACCCCATTACGAGACAAGATTTCGGCGGCACCTCCCCATTGTTCTCCGGAGCACATGCTCTCGGCTATTTACCGAGACGTGTATCTGGAGGACAGCAGGGAGGTGCTGCCGAAATTTTGTCTCGGAACGGGGTAGAGCATGGAAAATGTACTCAATCTAGACATCCTCGGGTGGGATTAGGACCCATCTTTACCTATTGCAGATGTTGGTGGATTCAACGCGGTAGAAAATAAAATTTTGATGTGATTAATTTAAATGAATTCTTAATTTTGTTGTGTGTCTGCCAATAAAGCAGAGGATGGCAGATAATCAGTGAATGTACAGTGGTTTAATCCGTCGGAATCGAGTAACATCGGAGTGGATCGCAAAAACCGATGTGTATTTGAAGGAGATATTCCGTATTCCAATGAGAATTGTCCCACAATACCCCTGTGCGAGATGTGCCAGACATCACCATAGAAATCAGAAGGACATGACTGACCACCTTCGCACGCATGGATATATGCCAAACTTTGACATGCCACCGATAAACTTAGCCGAGCAGGACTGTGGTAGAGAGAAGGTGATGAGACAACGCATCGATGGTTATGAAGACGACAGGGTCAAGGACATGTAAGATGATGTCATTGATGTAGAAATGGCAAATGCGACACCTTCAGAGAATGAACTGGAGGAGCTAGAGGCAACCGCAAAGGCCTTCTTGGAGGTCTTGGCCTCGTCGAAGATACCTCTTTATGAGGGTGCCAAAATATCTGAGCCGGATGCCATCTCGCAAGTGATTGTAGTCAAGGCTGAGTATCGCTGAAGCCAGAAATGCTTCGAAACATTCCTGGGAGTATGGGGTAACAGCCTCCCTGAGGGTCATGAACTGACGAAAAGCATGTACGCTATAAAGAAAATCATGAAGGCACTCTCTATGGATTATAAGAAAATACATGTTTGTCCGAAGAATTGCCTTTTGTTTAGGCACGAGTATGTGGATGACAAGTATTGTAGGTGGTTCGTCTTGGTACCTTGAGCTGGTCGGTGAGGATGGTGAGAAAAGGCAGCTAGCCATCCCACTAAGGTTCTTCAGTATCTCGATTTCATACAAAGACTGCGGTGCCTTTTCATCACGGAGGAGTCTGCCAAAATGATGAAGTGGCACAAGGAAGGTATTGTTGGAAATATGCCCTAAAGGCAATAATAAATTGGTTTTTATCATATTTCCTTGTTCATGATAATCATTTATTATCCATGCTATAATTGTATTGCTAGGAAACTTAGATACATGTGTGGATACATAGACAACACCGTGTCCCTAGTATGCCTCTAATAGACTAGCTCGTTGATCAAAGATGGTCAAGGTTTCCTAGCCATGGACATGAGATGTCATTTGATAACGGGATCACTTCATTAGGAGAATGATGTGATGGACAAGACCCAAACTACAAACGTAGCATATGATCGTGTCAATTTATTGCTATTGTTTTCTTAATGTCAAGTATCTGTTCCTATGACCATGAGATCATGCAACTCACTAACACCGGAGGAATACCTTGTGTGTATCAAACGTCGCAACGTAACTGGGTGACTATAAAGGTGCTCTACAGGTATCTCCGGGGGTGTGTGTTGGGTTGGCATGGATCAAGATTGGGATTTGTTACTCCGTGTGATGGAGAGGTATCTCAGGCCCACTCGGTAATACAACATCACAACAAGCCTTGCAAGCAATGTGACTAAGTGTTAGTCCCAGGATCTTGTATTACAAAAACGAGTAAAGAGACTTGCCGGTAACGAGGTTGAACTAGGTACGGAGATACCGACGATCGAATCTCGGGCAAGTAACATACCGAAGAACAAAGGGAACATCATACGGGATTAACTGAATCCTTGACATAGAGGTTCGACCGATAAAGATCTTTGTAGAATATGTAGGAACCAATATGGGCATCCAAGTCCCGTTATTGGTTATTAACCGTAGGGGTGTCTCGATCATGTCTACATAGTTCTCGAACCCGTGGGGTCTGCACACTTAAGGTTCGGTGACGTTTCGGTAGTATAGAGTTATGTATGGTGGTGACCGAAGGTTGTTCGGAGTCCTGGATGAGATCCTAGACATCACGAAGAGCTCCGGAATGGTCTGGAGGTAAAGATTTATATATATAGGAAGTCATGTTTTGGTCTCCGGAAAAGTTTCGGGCTCATCGGTAGAGTATCGGGAGTGCCGGTAGTGTACCGGGGGGCATCGGGAGAGGTATTTCGACCCAAGAGGCTACATGGGTTGTGGGAGGAAGTAAACCTGCCCCTGGTGGGCTGGCCGAAGCCTCCTCTAAGGGCCCATGCGGCTGGAGTGGTTTGAGAAGGAAAAAATCCAAAGGTGGAGAGGTGGAAAGAGTTTCCAAGTGGAAAGGAGGAATCCTACTCCTAATAGGATTGGAGTAGGACTCCTTCACCTCCAATTTCGACCAAACCTTGAGGGTTTGAGGCTGCCTCTTTCCCTCCCTCCCTCCTATATATACTAGAGGATTTAGAGGAAAAAGCTAACCCTAATAGCCACGTGCTACCTCTCCTCTAGATCGCAGTTTCTCCTCTAGATCGGTTTTCAGCGGTGCTTAGGCGAAGCCCTGCTGGAATAGCTCCACCACCATAGCTGCAACACCGTCGCGCTACCGGAGAACTAATCTACCTCTCCGCTCCCTCTTGCTGGATCAAGAAGGCGGAGATCGTCATCGAGATGTACGTGTGCTGGACGCGGAGGTGTCGTCCGTTTGGCGCTAGATCGGAAGGACCATGATCAAGATCGCGAGACGGATCATGATGATATCACGGGACGGATCGTGATGAGTTCGCGGCACGGATCATGATTGGATCGCGGGACAGATCGTGATGAGATTGCGGGATGCTTGGCGATTTGGATCGCGAAGATGTTCGACTACACCAACCGCGTTTCTTAACGCTTCCCGCTTAGCGATCTACAAGGGTATGTAGATCCACTCTCCCTCTCGTAGATGCTCATCACCATGGATAGATCTTCCGTGTGCGTAGGGAAATTTTTATTTCCCATGCAACGTTCCCCAACGGTGGCATCATGAGCTAGGTCTATGTGTAGATGAGATCTCTAGTAGAACACAAAGAGTTTGTGGGCGTTGATGGTTAGATTGCTTCCTCCCTTGGTTGTGTTTTGGTTCAGCGGTATTGTGGGATGAAGCGGCCCAGACCAACCTTACTCGTACGCTTACGAGAGACCAGTTCCATCAACTAACGTGTAACTTAGTTGCACAAAGATGGCTGGCGGGTGTCTGTTTCTCCTACTTTAGTTGGATCGGATTCGACTAAGGCGGTTCTTGAGAAGGTTGAAAAGCAACTTATGTATCACCGTTGTGGTTTTTTCTGTAGGTGAGAATTGTTCTTGCTAAATACCCGTAGCAGCCACGTAAAACATGCAACAACAATTAGAGGACGTCTAACTTGTTTTTATAGGGTATGTTGTGATGTGATTTGGCCAATTACATGATGAGATATATGTGATGTATGAGATGATCATGTTGTATAGAATATCATGACTTGCATGTCGATGAGTACGGCAATCGGAAGGAGCCATAGGGTTGTATTTAATTATTGTATGACCTGTGTGTCAATCATTAAGCGCTATGTAATGCTTTACTTTATCGCTAAACGGTAGCAGTAGTAGTAGAAGCATGGTGGGCGTGACAACCCCGATGGTGACATGTTGATGGAGATCAAGATGATGGAGATCATGGTGTCATGCCGGTGATGATGGAGATCATGTCGGTGCTTTCAAGATGGAGATCAAAAGCACAAATTCATGGCCATATCATGTCACTTATGATTTGCATGTGATGTTAATCCTTTTATGCACCTTGTTTTGCTTAGGAAGACGGTAGCATTATAAGGTGATCCCTCACTTAATTTCAAGATAAATTGTGTTCTCCCCGAGTGTGCACCGTTGTGAAAGTTTGTCGTGTCGAGACACCACGTGATGATCGGGTGTGATAGACTCTACGTTCACAGACAACGGGTGCAAGCCAGTGTTGCACATGCAGAACACTCGGGTTAAACTTGACGAGCCTAGCATGTACAAACATGGCCTTGGAACACAAGAGACCGAAAGGTCGAACATGAGTCATATAGTAGATATGATCAACATGATGATGTTCACCATTGAAACCACCTCAACTCACGTGATGATCGGACTTGAGTTGGTGAATTTGGATCATGTATCACTCGAATGACCGGAGGGATGTAAATTTGAGTGGGAGTTCTTAAGTCATATGATTAATTGAACTCATTATTATGAACTTAGTCAGTAGTGTCTTTGCAAATTATGTTGTAGATTACTAGCTCATACTATAGCTCCATAGAATTTTTATATGTTCCTAGAGAAATAGAGTTGAAAGATGATGGTAGCAATATTACGAACTGGATCTGTGATCTGAGGATTGTCCTCATTGCTGCACAGAAGGCTTATGTCCTTAATGCACCGCTCGGTGCGCCAACCCCTCTAGCATCATCTGTAGATGTTGTGAACATCTAGCAGGCACAATATGATGACTACTTGATAGATTAGTGTGTCATGCATTACGGCTTAGAATTGAGGTTCCAAAACGTTTTGAACATCACGGAACATATGAGATGTTCCAAGAGCTGAAATTAGGATCTTAGGCTCGTGCCCGTGTTGCAAGATATGAGATCTCCAACAAGATTCTTTGCCTGCAAGACGAAAGAGAATAGCTCAATCGTTGAGCATGTGCTCAGATTGTCTGGGTGCTACAATTGCTTGAATCGAGTGGGAGTTGATCTTCCAGATAATATAGTGATTGATATAGTTCTCCAAGTCACTGTCACTAAGATACTAGAACTTGGTGATGAAATATAAAAGACCAGGGATAGAAATAATGATCCCTGAGCTGTTCGCGATGTTTGACACCGCGAAGGTAGAAATCGATAAGGAGCGTCAAGTGTTGATGGTTAGTCAAAACCACTAGTTTCGAGAAGGGCAAGAGCAAGGAGGGAAACTTCATGGATA
The DNA here is from genome assembly GCA_022496015.1 of Hordeum marinum. Taxonomy (NCBI): domain Eukaryota; kingdom Viridiplantae; phylum Streptophyta; class Magnoliopsida; order Poales; family Poaceae; genus Hordeum; species Hordeum marinum. The sequence continues at coordinate 43,562,441 of CM039677.1, forward strand.
GCAAGTCAGTTGCAGCTCCAGTCAAGCAACCCAAAGTCTAACCCAAACCCGAGACTAAGTGCTTCGATTATGAGGAGAGCGGTCGCTGAAGCGGAACAACCCTGGATACTTGGTAGATAAGAAGGCTGGCAACGTCGACAGAAGTATATTTGATGTATGTGTTATTGATGTGTACCTTGCTAGTACTCCTAGTAGCACCCGGGTATTGGATACCTGTTCGGTTGCTAAGTGTTAGTAACTCGAAATAAAAGCTACGGAATAAACGGAGAACTAGCTAAGGGTGAGGTGACGATGTGTGTCGGAAATGTTTCCAAGGTTGATGTGATCAACATCGCACGCTCTCTCTACCTTCGGGATTAGTGACAAACCTAAATAAATGTTATTTCGTGTTTTGCGTTGAGCATGAACGTGATTGGATCATATTTATTGCAACATGGTTATTCATTTAAGTTAGAGAATAATGGTTATTCTATTTACATGAATAATACCTTCAATGGTCATGCACCCAGTGAGAATGGTTTGTTGAATCTTGATCACAGTAATACACATGTTCATAACATTGATGCCAAAAGATACAAAGTAAATAATGATAGTACTACATACTTGTGGCACTGCCGCTGAATGTCATATTGGTATAGAGCGCATGAAGAAACTCCATGCTGATGGATCTTTGGACTCATTTGATTTTGAATCGATTGAGACATGCGAACCATGCCTCTTGTGCAAGATGACTAAGGACCCCGTTTTCCGGATTGATGCAGCGGGCAAGTGATTTATTGGAAATGATACATGTTGATGTATGCAATCCAATGAGTCTTGTAGCGTGCGGTCGATATCGTTATTTTCTTACCTTCATTGATGATTTGAGTAGATATAGTGTATATTTACTTAATGAAACACAAGTCTAAATCTTTTGAAAAGTTCAAGCCAATTCAGAGTGAAGTTTAGGATCATCGTGACAAGAAGATAAAAATGTCTGCGATGTGATCGTGGAGGTGAATGTTTAAGTTACGAGTTTGGCATACAACTTTAGACGATGTGAAAGTTGTTTCACAACTCACGCCACCTGGAACACCATAGTGTGATGGTGTGTCCGAACGTCGTAGTCGTGTTCTATTGGATATGGTGCGAACTATGATGTCTCTTATCGATTTGCCACTATAGTTTGGGGGTTATGCATTAGAAACAACAACATTCACTTTAAATAGGGCACCATCTAAATCCGTTGAGATGACACCGTGTGAATTATCGTTTGATAGAAACCCAAGGTATCATTTCTTAATGTTTGGGGCTGCGACGCTTGCGTGGAAAATGTTTTCACCTAATGAGCTCGAACCCAAAGCGGACAAATACATCTTCATAGAATACCCTAAGAACAATTGGGTGAACCTTCTATCTCAGATCCAAGCATAAAATGTTTGTTAGTAAAACTGGGTCCTTTCTCGAGGAAAAGTTTCTCTCGAAAGAATTGAGTGGGAGGAAGATGGAACTTGATGAGGTTGTTGAACCTTTGCTTCAACCAGAGAGTAGCGCTGCACAGAAAGATGTTTCTATGGAACCTACGTCAGTTGAAGAGGAAGTAAATGATGATGATCATGAAGCTTTGGATCAAGTTACTATCGAACCTCGTAGGTCGACAAGGATTTGTACTGCTCCTGAGCGGTACGACAACCCTGTCTTGGAGGTCATGTTGTTGGACAACGATGAACCTACGAGCTATGGAGAAGTGATGATGGGCCCGGATTCTGACAAATGGTTAGAGGCCATGAAATCCGAGAAAGGATCCATGTATGAAAACCAAGTATAGACTTTGGTAGACTTGCTCATTGGACGGCAGGTCGATGAGTACAAATGGACCTTTGAGATGAAGACAGACGGTGATGGTAAATGTCACCATTTATAAAGCTCGACTTGTCACAAACAAGTTTCCGACAAGTTCAAAGAGTTGACTACGATGAGACTTTATCACTCGTAGCGATGCCAAAGTCTGTTGGAATTAGTTTCCTTAATAGTTTACTTGAGGAAAAGTTGTATGTGATACAACCAGAAGGTTTTGTCAGTCCTAAGGATGCTAAAAGGTGTGCGAACTCCAGCAATCCTTCTAAGGGATGGAGCAAGCATCTCGGAGTTGGAATATACGCTTTGATGAGGTGATCAAAGTTTTTGAGTTTATACAAAGTTTATGAGAAACTTGTATTTACAATAAAGTGAGTGGGGGCACTATAGAGTTTCTGATAAGCATATGTGGACGACATGTTGATCGGAAATGATGTAGAATTTCTAGAAAGCATAAAGGGTTGTTTGAAAATAGTTTTCTCAAAGGAAGACCTGGATAAAGCTACCTAATTGTTGAGCATCAAGATCTATAGAGATAGATCAAGATGCTTGATGAGAATTTCAATGAGTACATACCTTGACGAGATTTTGAAAGAGTTCAAAATGGATCAGTCAGAGAAAGAGTTCTTGCCTGATTTGTAAGGTGTGAAGTTGAGTGAGACTCAAAGCTCGACCACGGCAGAAGAAAGAGAAAGGATGAATGTCGTCCCCTATGCCTTAGCCATAGGCTCTGTATAGAATGCCATGCTGTGTACCGCACCTGTGTGTGCCTTGCCATGAGTCCGTCAAGGGGTACAAAAGTGATCCAGGAGTGGATCACTGGACAGTGCTCAGGATTATCCTTAGTAACTAGAGAACTAAGGAAATGTTTCTCGATTATGGAGGTGATAAAGGGTTCTTCGTAAAGAGTTACGTCGATGCAAGCTTTAACATTAATCCGGATACGTATAGTGGAGCAGCCATTTGGAATAGATCCAAGTGGAGTGTGGTAGAAGTGTCTACAGTATGACATAGAGATTTGCAAAGTACACATGAGTCTGAATATCGCGGACCCGTTGACTAAAAGACCTCTTTCACATGCAAAGCATGATCGAGCCCCACAACTCATTGGGTGTTAGATTCGTAACAATGCGAATCACATGGTGATGTGAACTAGATTATAGACTCTAGTGCAAGTGGGAGACTGTTGGAAATATGCCCTAGAGGCTATAATAAATTGGTTACTATCATATTTCCTTGTTCATGATAATCGTTTATTATCCATGCTATAATTGTATTGATAGGAAACTTAGATACATGTGTGGATACATAGACAACACCGTGTCCCTAGTATGCCTCTAATACAGTAGCTCGTTGATCAAAGATGGTCAAGGTTTCCTAGCCATGGACATGAGATGTCATTTGATAACGGGATCACTTCATTAGGAGAATGATGTGATGGACAAGACCCAAACTACAAACGTAGCATATGATCGTGTCAGTTTATTGATATTGTTTTCTGCATGTCAAGTATTTGTTCCTATGACCATGAGATCATGCAACTCACTGACACCAGAGGAGTACCTTGTGTGTATCAAACGTCGCAACGTAACTGGGTGACTATAAAGGTGCTCTACAGGTATCTCCGAGGGTGTCTGTTGGGTTGGCATGGATCAAGACTGGGATTTGTTACTCTGTGTGATGGAGAGGTATCTCAGGGCCCACTCGGTAATACAACATCACAACAAGCCTTGCAAGCAATGTGACTAAGTGTTAGTCATGGGATCTTGTATTACAGAAATGAGTAAAGAGACTTGCCGGTAATGAGGTTGAACTAGGTATGGAGATATCGACGATCGAATCTCGGGCAAGTAACATACCGAAGAACAAAGGGAACATCATACGAGATTAACTTTATCCTTGACATAGAGGTTCGACCGATAAAGATCTTCGTAGAATATGTAGGAACCAATATGGGCATCTAAGTCCCGTTATTGGTTATTGACCGTAGGGGTGTCTCGGTCATGTCTACATAGTTCTCGAACCCGTAGGGTCTGCACACTTAAGGTTTGGTGACGTTTTGGTAGTATAGAGTTATGTATGGTGGTGACCAAAGGTTGTTCGGAGGCCCAGATGAGATCTCGGACACCACTAGGAGCTCTAGAATGGTCCGGAGGTAAAGATTGATATATAGGAAGTCCTGTTTTGGTCGCCGGAAAAGTTTCAGGATCATCAGAAGTGTACCGAGAGTGCCGATAGTGTACCGGGGGACCATCGGGAGAGGTATTTCGACCCAAGAGGCTACATGGGCTATGGGGGGAGTTAACCAGCCCCTGGTGGGCTGACCGAGGCCTCCTCTAAGGGCCCATGCGGCTGGAGTGGTTTGAGAAGGAAAACATCCAAAGGTGGAGAGGTGGAAAGAGTTTCCAAGTGGAAAGGAAGAATCCTACTCCTAATAGGATCGGACTAGGACCCCTCCACCTCCAATTTCGACCAAACCTTGATGGTTTGAGGCTGCCTCCTCCCCTCCCTCCCTCATATATATACTATAGGATTTATAGGAAAAAGCTAACACTAATAGCCACGTGCTACCTCTCCTCTAGATCGCAATTTCTCCTCTAGATCGGTTTTCAGCAGTGCTTAGGCGAAGCCCTGCTGGAATAGCTCCACCACCATCGCCGCAACGCCGTCACGCTGCCGGAGAAATCATCTACCTCTCCACTCCCTCTTGCTGGATCAAGAAGGCGGAGATCGTCATCGAGCTATACGTGTGCTGAACGCGGAGGTGTCGTCCGTTCGGCGCTAGATCGGAAGGACCGTGATCAAGATCGCGAGACGGATCGTGATAGGATCGCGGGACGGATCATGATGAGTTTGCGAGACAGATCGTGATTGGATCGCGGGACGGATCGTGATGAGATCGCGGGATGCTCGGCGATTTGGATCGCGAAGACGTTCGACTACACCAATCGCGTTTCTTAACGATGCCCACTTAGCGATCTACAAGGGTATGTAGATCCACTCTCCCTCTCATAGATGCTCATCACCATGTATAGATCTTGCATGTGCATAGGAAATTTTTGTTTCCCATGCAACATTCCCCAACAGGTATAAGGTATCATCAAAATAAAATCGTACATCCATCGGAAGGCGAAGCCTGGAACTCATTTGATGAAGAATACCCCGAGGAAGCAGACGAGGCTGGGAATGTCAGAGTTTCAATAATAGGTGATGGGGTCAATCCATATGGTATGTCGTACAATCCATACAGCTGCTGGCATGTGTTTGTTATTCCGCTCAATCTCCCTCCCGATGTCCTAATGCAACGCAACACCATGTTCTTGTCGCTGATCATTCTAGGGCCTGAATACCCGAGGAAGAATTTGGCAGTGTTTATGCAGCCGCTGGTGGATGATTTGCACCATTCTTGGTCTTCCCAAGGCTGACATATGACCGACATCTGCAGAAAAATTTCTTGATGAAAGTTTGGTTGATGTATTGCATGCATGACTTTCCCGGCTATGCTCTATTCTGCAGATGGTGTACAAGTGGGAAGATGCCATGCCCAGTGTGCATGCAGGCTCTGTGTTTGCCTTGGCTACAAAAGGGTGGCAAGTATTCATCCTTTGACCTACATCGACAGTTCCTCCCTCCAGACCATCCAGACAGGGAAGACAAGAAGAACTTCACGAAAGGCTGGGTTGTCCATGAAGTAACCAAGATACCAACATTTTCGGGGGCAGATGTTCTTGCTCAGCTAAAAGATCTCAAGCCTAAAGTCAAAGGCAAAGCCAAAGCCAAAGCCAAAGGCTTCGAGGGATATGGTGAGATGCACAACTGGACTCACATTAACCCCTCCTCGAAGCTTCCCTATTTCAAGGACCTCAAACTTCCTTACAACATCGATGTGATGCACACCGAAAAGAATGTCGCAGAGTCCCTTTTCCGCATGATCCTCAT